>JBBGZY010000684.1:1200000-1800000 GCA_037952925.1 Lithobates clamitans
AACTAGAGTTAAACAAAGAAACATTATTAATTCATCTGATTCATGTCTTCTGAAAATATCTTATTTTTAGTGCTGAAAGATTTGTGGAACAGCCAGAGATACACACGTAAGTATTTGGTGGATTTAATTTTCTGTCTTAAATACTATATTTATTAATTTGTATTTGTATAATTTGTATATATTAATACTATTTGTATGTATTTGCAAAAATTAAAAACAATAAAATATAATGCAGAGATATTCAATTTGTGTGTAATATAAATATATATATTTATTATAATGTGTTTTTATCAGTGCTTTTACTGTGTGTGTAATATATATATTTTTTTAATGGAAAGTACTATGGTATTGTCTTGTGTGTTTACCCAATGAGATGCAAGAGATGATGATATTGTGTATGGCGATATATTTCTCTCTCTACTAAGAGGGTGAGTCTGTGTTCAAAAGGTGGGGGGGAGGGGGGCACAGAAGGGTGACCACTGTTGCACTTTGGTTGTTATTGGAGATATCCACACAGTGAAGAAAGGCTGCTTTTGCTCTGTGAAGAGAGACTTTATCTGCACAGTTGTATGAAGTACCTTGTATAAACTTTTGATTATACCACTTTTTAAAAATAAGTTTGTTGGTACTTTAGAAGATTTCTAATATACTGTATGCATGCTATGCATAATATTATCAGTTTCTTATCTATATTATATGATTGTTTTAGGGTTGGTTTATACCATATTCACTTTTTAAAAGAAATGTTCAGGGTTTAAAAAAATGATTGCATTGATCCGATGCTGCATCCGTCCCCCGCCAGCTCTGCAGTGAGAACTGAGCGATTAAACACTGCTGTTTTCTCAATTTTCTCCCTCCGCTCTGAGCAGAGAGCTGTGACTGTCAGTCAGTGGCTCTCTGCTCTCCCTTCCAGCGCTCACTGGAAAGCTGAGCTGTGGAGGGGGCGGGAGGGGAGGCTCAGGCTCCCAGCGGATCAGCAGAGCCAGCAGACTGGCTCTGTGATGTCAGCCAACAGCAGGCTTTAGTCCCCTGTCAGCGGAAAACAGATCACAGGCGGGCAGAACGAGCTGCACTCTTGTGATCCATAGGAGACGTATGGCCAAAAAAGCTTTGCCTGTACTTCTCCTTTTAGGAAAAATTTATAAATGCACATCTTTTTGCAGGAAAAAAATATGCCTTTTATTTTTCGTTTCCCAGTGGAGCCTGCAAAGCAACGCACCCACAAACAGTGGATCATGGGTGCATTTTCAGGCTCCTGCACACTCTTCCTCCAGCTTTCTGCCTGTATCTGTGTACAGCCTTTCAGTAAGAAAGCTGGGGGAAGTGTCAATGGACTACGTTGGCAGACGGGTATTGTAGTTTATTCGTTCATAGATCCGATTTTAAATGTGACAGCACCTGCAGGGTAGAAGAACCCCCGCACCCTGTCACAGAGGGGCTCTGGAGGTGCCCTGATGTACCATATAACACTTTCCTAAAGGTGAACTTCGCCTTTAACTTTTTTAGGCTTGCCTATAAAAGTATATGCTTAGCATGAGACATTTCTGCAGTGTAAATAGGGCTCGCATCTGGTACAAACCTTTAGGTTATTGCCCCTGTATGTTTGCATACATTTGAAACAAATTTATGGCAACACGTGCATTATTTTTGTCTTGACACATGAGCCCAGCTCGGCTCCTAAAATGCATATAGATTAAACCAATGCATAACTTCTTATGGCCATAAGAGGGGGATTTATAAAAGAAGTTGAAAGCTGGTAGTACATTTAGCTTAAAGCAGATCTAAACCCTAACTGCAGGAAATTTAGTTTGCTAAAGTACTGTGTATACTAAAAGATTGCATGTTTTTTTTTTTTTTTTCCATAAAAAAAACCCTTTCCCTTTTTTCTCCCTTTCCTGAATCTTAGGGCTGTTCCTCTTCTCCAGCCACTTCATCTCTACATATACTTGCTGCAGTGTCAGCTGCCCATTATTGCTCTGGACTGGCTTCCTTGTCGAAATAATGGTAGACCATGTCTATGCAATGAGATTTGGCATGGCCACACGTAGTCTTCACCAGGGTGATATGTGACTTGGTGACAAAACAGGAACACAATTGAAACAGTTGTCGCCCCATAGCAAAAAGTGTGTGAACATGGATTATTATGGCAAGATTACCAGATACTATTTAACTGCTTACCGATCGCCCCACATAAATTTACTGCGGGGCGGCGGCTCCTGTGCGCAGAATCATGTACAGGTTCGTGATTCTACAATTCCGGGTCAGGGGCATGCCGATGTTTGACGGGACCCACCGATCGCTCCTGAGAGAGGCAGACCGGCGTAAACAAGGCAAATTTCTGTGACAAGGAAAGTTAGAGATCCTGTGTTTCTGCTAATCAGGAACAAGGATCTCTGTCTTCCCACAGTTAAAGCACACCCCCACACAGTTAGTAAACACTCCGTAGGTACACATTTAACCCTTTGATTGCCCCTAATGTTCACCCCTTCCCTGCCAGTGTCAGTACAGAGATAGTATTTTTAGCACTCGTCACTGTATTGGTGTCACTGGTCTCCAAAAAAGTGTCACTTAGTGTCCGATTTGTCCGCTGCAATGTTGCAGTCCTGCCATAAGTTGCTGATCGCCACCATTACTAGTAAAAAAATAAATAAGTAAAAATTCCATAAGAATATCCCATAGTTTGTAGACACTAACTTTTGTGCAAACCAATCAATATACGCTTATTGGGATTTTTTTACCAAAAACATGTAGCAGAATACATATTGGCCTAAATTTATGAAGAAAATTAAAAAAAAAAAATTATTGGATGTGTTTTATAGCAGAAAGTAAAAAATATTGTTTTTTCTTTTGTTTTTTTCAAAATTGTCAGTCCTTTTTTGTTTATAGCGCAAAAAATAAAAACTGCAGAGGTGATCAAATACCACCAAAAGAAAGCTCTATTTGTGGGGAAAAAAAGACATCAATTTTATTTGGGTACAGCGTTGCACGACCGCGCAATTGTCAATTAAAATAACGCAGTGCTGTATTACAAGAAATGGCCTGGTCATGAAGGGGGGTAAACCATCCGGAACAGAAGTGGTTAAATGAAAGCTCGATATTTAAAAAGAGCAAAAACATTTAAATTACATTAACAGGTAAAAAGAAAAACAGTGCCTTGAAAACGTATTCATACCCCTTGAAATTTTTCACATTTTGTCATGTTACAACCAAAAACGTAAATGTATTTTATTGGGATTTTATGTGATAAACCAACACAAAGTGTCAAATAATTGTAAAAATTATATGATAAATGATAAATGGTTTTCAATTTTTTTTACAAATATCTGAGAAGTGTGGCATGCTTTTGTATTCAGTCCCCCTGAGTCAATACTTTGTAGAACCACCTTTTGCTGCAATTACAGCTGAAAGTCTTTTTGGGTATCTCTACCAGCTTTGCACATCTAGAGAGTGACGTTTTTGCCCATTCGTCTTTACAAAATAGCTTAAGCTCTGTCAGATTGAATAGAGAGAAATTTTCAAGTCTTGCCACAGATTCTCAATTGGATCCTCAATATGCTTTGATCTAAACCATTCCATTGTAGCTCTGACTGTATGTTTAGGGTCGTTGTCCTGCTGGAGGGTGAACCGCAGCCCCAGTCTTAAGTCTTTTGCAGACTCTAACAGGTTTTCTTCTAAGATTGCCCTGTATTTGGCTCCGTCCAGCTTCCCTGTCTCTGCTGAAGAAAAGCATCCCCACAACATGATGCTGTCACCACCATATTTCAGGTTACATAGTTAGGTTGAAAAAAGACACAAGTCCATCTAGTTCATCTAGGTTGATGTGCAGTGGTCGGTTTCTGTCACACATAGCGTTTTGCTTTTAGGCCAGAACGTTCAATTTTGGTCTCATCTGACCAGAGCACCTTCTTCCACATGTTTGCTGTGTCCCCCACATGGCTTCTTGCAAACTGACTTCTTATGGATTTCTTTCAACAATGGCTTTCTTCTTGCCACTCTTCCATAAAGGTCAGATTTGTGGAGTGCACGACTAATAGTTGTCCTGTGGACAGATTCTCCCATCTAAGCTGTGGATCTCTGCAGCTCCTCCAGAGTTACCATGGGCCTCTTGGCTGCTTTTCAGAATAATGCTCTCCTTGCCTGGCCTGTCAGTTTAGGTGGACGGCCATGTCTTGGTAGGTTTGCAGTTGTGCCATACTCTTTCCATTTTAAGATGATGGATTGAACAGTGCTCAATGAGATGTTCAAAGTTTGGGATATTTTTCTTTAACCTAACCCTGCTTTTAACTTTTCCACTTTTCAACTTTATCCCTGACCTGTCTGATATGTTCCTTGGCCCTTATGATGCTGTTTGTTCACTAAGGTTCTCTAGCAAACTCCTGAGGGCTTCACAGAACAGCTGTATTCATACTGAGATTAAATTACACACATGTGGACTCTATTTACTAATTAGGTGACTTTTGAAGGCAATTGGTTCCACTAGATTTTAGTTAGGGGTATCAGAGTAAAAGGGGCTGAATACAAATGCATATCACACTTTTCAGTTATTTATTTGTAAACAATTTGTAAAACCATTTATCATTTTCCTTCCACTTCACAATTATGTACCACTTTGTGTTGTTCTATAACATTAAATCCCAAAAAACCACATTTACGTTTTTGGTTGTAACATGACAAAATGTGGAAAATTTCAAGGGGTATAAATACTTTTTCAAGGCACTGTATATTAGCAATTGGTTTAGTTCTAAGATCTACCTATATAAAACTTAACTGAATCGCATTTAGTTTTTTAAAGCACTGTGTATCATCGATAATTCCTATATTTTTTTTTTTTTTTTAATAAAATACTTTTTTTTTTTTTTTTTTTTCATCTTTTTGTTGCATCTCAGTTTAGCTAATCTCCTATAGCTTTTTGTAGCCACCTCCCAATTACAGGCATGCAGTTCAGTGATGGCTGTATTGCATTTATCAGGGCATGTTTTCTCATGTGGACAATGGTGATCCATGCCTGCATAATGTGTATTGAAACTGACTCTTGCATTCTCTTTCGAAAATCTGTGTGACAGGGTAACACAGGAGCACAATTAGGAGACCAAGACAGAGCATTATCACCTAATAACAAGTGCTTAAACCAATACCATCATGGCAGGATCACCAAGTAGTTAAAGAGGAGCTCCAGAATACTTAAGTAAAAAATAAAACTCAGCAGCTACAAATACTGTAGCTGCTGACTTTTAATATTAGGACACTCACCTGTCCAGGCATCCAGCGGTGTCCTCACCTAAGCCGATTTTTTTAATGGGCTATCAAGTGCTGGCGGCGCCATCAGCAAAGCGCACTGTGCTTTGTGAATGGGCTGCAGTCATTTGGGACCTGGGAAGTGTCCTAGAAGGTTGCAGGGTGCGAACTTCCAGCTCGGTTTGTCACGACAAATTGAACCGGATGTGGGAGCTGGTACCTGTCAAAACCAGGTACCTCCCACCCCCGCCAAAGGTGCCAAATGTGGCAGTGGAGGGGGAGAAGAAGCAGACCAGCAGAGCTTTACATTTTTGAGTGGAGCTTTGCTTTAATGAATTAAGAGTTGCTTTTCAAATTACATTACCATGTAATACTTGTATGAGATTTTAATGTGTGGGTTTAGATCTACTTTAGAAGAAATATGTTCTAATAGAAATAAGGAGGCTGCTATTGCTGATCTCTTTATGAAAATGCTAGTTGCCTAGCTGGCTCTTGCTTCAACAATTTGGTTTGCAATAGTTTTTAGTAGAAATTTCAAGAAAGAGTATAAGCAGCATTATAAGATGCTTCACAAGGGTCACAAATCCACAAATCCTCCCCATATATAAGATATTTACAGATGTAGGTAACAGGAAGTCTTTACTATCCAAAATGCCAAAAAAGAAAAAAAAATGAGTATGTATAAGTACATTTGAGCAGATAGGTGAAAGCATTCGCAAGCAATATCAGGAGATGTCCAAAACTCTAACATAGCATCAGAGCCAAGAGCAAGGGACCAAAAGGACCCACTCGCCATTTGAACACAGGGTCACATACAACCTCTGACTAGTGGGAGAACGGTCTCACATTCCGCATAGATCTAATAGAGACAGGCCACTCCAGATAAGGTAGACAGATGGAGAGTAGCAAAGAAAATAAGATAAAAAGAAAGAAATAGAGAGAGTTACCATGTGCCAACCCTCCAAGACCAGGACGACACCCAAACGTAAGCAGTTCAAAAATCGCTGGTTAAATATTTGATCCAGCAATTCCAAGATTTCTCAAACAATTTCGCTTTGTCGTTCAAAATGGCAGAAAGATGACCATGAGCCAAGACGGAAACCATCCCCTTCTGTCCACAGCCTCTAAAACAGAGTGGGTAAGCACCCGGGACATCGAAACATCCTAACAGGGACCATATAATGCTTCAATATTTGAAAAGCTGAATTACAATAAGCATAGAGATTAGAAAAGTCAGACATCCTAATCTGTATATTTGATACAGGTTAGTGATTTTAAAAAGTACTCTAGTCAATAAAAAACAATAAAAGTTAGGCATGTCAGAAGGCTTTTTAGAAGGGGGAAGTAGTGGCACTGGACTTCCGTGTAAGTGTTTTGGTAATTTGCCTTTTTTATTCCTTCAGTATAGTATTTTGTAAAGGCTAGCGGCACCTTAATAAAAAAATAATATAAAAGTTGTATTTGAGGATTTAAACACAGAGTGAAGCACATGTAAGTCAAACTTTAATTAAAGTGTCTCTCTTTTACTATTCCTATATATTTTTACTATTGCTTATAGCATAATGCATAGTATAATCATAAAAAACTCACACAGATTCTTTGTAAGCATTGAAAGTTTGTAAGTTATAATAATGGTAACTCTGATTTTTTCCAGAGGCCGTCTGCTGGTGGGGACTTTTGTGGCTCTGTTTTTCAATCTGTTCACCATGCTTTCTGTTAGAAATAAACCATTTAGTTACGTTTCAGAAGGTAAGTTTACTTTCAGTATATTGTGATTTTTATGCAAACCTAGAGTAGTGTTTCTAAACTCTATAACTGCAGATAGAAATTAGACACCACAAGGTGCCACATCACCCCTGTACTGTAACAGCCTGCTAGAGCCCCCATATTTCTTGTTGCAAATACCAACTTTTGCAGTTGTTATTTTAAAGATATATGCTTCATGTGGGCTTGCTTGGTTGTATAAAGTTGTGTTTATGTAGTCTGGTTTTTCAAGGGGTTTCCTTTTCCACAGCACTCTGCAGAAGCTAGTTCTCCTCATATGAGCTATTGTACACTGGCAGTAGTGCCTACCACCCTCTGAATAGCGATTCACAGTTGATTGTTTTTTAGGGGGTAGTATAGCAGCGACTGACAAGTTGGTGGTCCTGCTGCCTCCTGATTGTATGTGTGTTGTTTTTTTTTTTTTTTTAATTTAAAATGCACCACAACTACAAGCCAAGGGTTTGCCACGTTTCACCCCTAATAACACACATTTATCGCTGGTGGTCAGTGGTTAATTAACCAGTATATTTCACACATATTTATACTTCCTACATACTAAAAATGTTATCTTTTTTTTTTTCTGTGTGTGTGTCTGGGAACTACGCTTATATTTAATCTAAAGTGCACATTTTAGTCTGCAGTTTTCCCTTTTTATAATGATCCTAATTTATGTCTTTAATACAAAGCATAGAAAAGTTATTTCCTGACAGGCTCCATGGCAGCATACGTTTGTGTAGCCCCGCCCTCGCTCCTACTCCATAGGACCTCACTCCCATAAATTTTCAGGCTGAGCCAGAGGCCGTATTCCTTTTTTTTTTTGTCCTCCCCACTCATAGAACCATTTCGTATAAAGTTTCCTACCTTTTGGAAGACATGGCAACAGGGGTCTCATGCAGGACAGCCGTGTGGAAATTTGGAGCATCCTGTGGTGTCCAGAAGTTTCCAGGGTGGCTCCAGTAGTCACTGAGTCCCTAGCTAGCAGCGGGGTGGTGAATGGCACACATTCGCAGAAGATTGACACCTGTAATAATGGAAGCTCTGCCAACGGCGAGCAGTTGCGTCAGGTCGGATGCCCTGCTAACAGCGGGTGACCTCTAAAGTTTGCCCAACATGATGGTGTGCTCTGCTGTTCCTACCTCTGAGTTGCCCTGTGGATGCATCGATTGTCCTGTGGAAGATGTCCAGGTTACGTGTGTATGTTTGGCTTGAGGTCAGCAGAAGGGACCAGATGCCATGCGGGCTGCTAGGGAGTAACTCCACTTATGTTAAAAAATAAATTAATAATAACCAAAATGAAACCTATTGAGATGACTATGCTCTTATGTACATTGCACCAATTTCTTAAAGATTGGTGCCGTTGCCTTCTGTCCTGAACAGATAACTGTTTGTTCAAGCAAGGTTTTTCTTTCTGTGTTGGAGGCTCTGCTTAATGAATTACCTGTGTAGTGATGCTCTGGTGTGAGAACCTGCAGTATTGCTTTAGCAGTAGTTAACCCCTTAGGGTTTTTTCTTACCTAGCAAACATACAACTTACATTATCTCTCTGGACAGCTTAGGAAACTTCAGCAGCTGCAGTTTGAACTGGGAAAGTTATTTAATAAATTACTGCATGGCTTGAGTGGCAATTGTACATGTTATAATTTTTCTCTTTTTTTAAAAAAAAGGTGACGTTCTCCCTTAGACTTGCAGGGATTTATTTATTTCTGCAACAGGTCCTTGTGCTGCTGCCTAATCCTTCTATGCAGGTGACTTCTATGCTGGTTATAGTTGGAGGGTGACAGTGTCTTCCTTACTGTTACTGGATTGTCAGCCCTTCTGCAGGCCTCTTAAAGCTGGTGTATGGGAATCTGACTAATGGACACTTGCTATTAAGCCCCTCCAGATCTGCATGTATTATGCACACTGTAAACTGGGCCTTTGCTGCTCATGGCTTGGCTGGTAAAACCCTGTATGAATTTTCTGCTGTGTTCAGGCATCCAAGGAGCAAGATTACAGCGACCAACAGGTTCCCACGGGTAGTCAAGACACTTTAAAGGAGTTTGTTACAACTTTCCCTGTGCAAGGATTCTTTACTCTGACAACGTCAAGCTTTTTCCTTGCAGGACCAGTCGACTGGCCAATTCAATCCTCTTCAAACAGTTACTAAAAGGAAGATGGATGAAAGATGAAAGTGGATGAGGAAGATCTTTAAGCAGGTTTCTGTACCTCCCTTTTGTAAGGCTGTTAAGATTAAGGCACTTATGAGGAAGAGGTTTTCCAGCATAATGAGTCACCTGTCTGGTTGACATGGACTTCATGAGCTTAACTGTATACATGGAGTTGTCATTGGAGGATGCTGTGTACTTCGGGTGTATACTAACTCAATCATTATGATTGGGTCTATCCTTGAGGGGTGTAGTGATTCTGGTGGTAACCTTGTGTTGGACTTGTCCCAAAGGGGTATATTTGTCTACAGTTGCAGCCTGGGAACGTGCCTTAAAGTGGATGTAAACCCAAATTATTATTATTATTATTTTTTTTTTTAATGTCATAATGTAGAGTATAAGATTTCCTATCATTTGAGCCCAGTCTTGCCACACAGAGTTTATCCAGCTCTGAGCAATCCTCTTTTATTGTTCAGTGAGATAAATCTTGACAAACAGAGAAAAACTTTGTCAAATCCTCCCCCTTGCTGTGAGTGACAGGTGATTTACATATCTCGTGCACTAGTCTAAGACATGCATTGTTTTTTAATTCCCACCCCCACTCCTTTCTTCAGCAGCTCTGCAAGGATTGGCTGTTCCACACCTCAGCATGATTTGGCATGCTGAAGTAATGTGGTTACTTTCCTGTCTTTTCACTGGATGTTAGAGATCATAGCAGAAGTTCAGTGTAAAAAATACACAGAAGAAAATGCTTATTGACAAGGGGAGTGTAGAGATGGGCGGGCAGTCTACGGACATCACACAGAGCTCCAGACAACAGACCCACCCACAGAATCTGCAGTTTTTCGGCTCTCATAACAGACAGAGGGGAGACATTTGACAGGTAAAGATACATGCAGGAGGCATGTATATCCTTATAGATAACCCCTATGGCAGTAGTTTAGAAAGGATGGCATTGGGTTTACATCCACTTTAAGCATTGCCTCACTTCCAATGTAATGGAAGTTGGTCTGCATTGTGAGGGTTTAAACTGTCCCCTTCAAGGGCTAGCTTCATCTGATGGCAAAGAGGTGGGAATAATTCTACAAGTGGGACAATCTTTTCTGAATTGCAAGCATCTAAACAGTCTTCTTCAAGGGCTAGATTAATTTGATAACAAAGAGCTGTGTTTAGTCTGGCCTCCTGCCTCAAAGTAACGTCTGTTGAATGAAAGAAGCCTGCTGTTCAAGAGTCAGTGCCTAACTCCAAAAAGGTTTGCTCCTGCAGTTCCGGCTTTGAGTCCAGAAAGAGTTGTAGAGAGAGAGTCCCCAACCAAGTAGTCAGCAAAGAGCTCCACTTCTGGGGGTGAGGTTGCTTACTGGCCTTTTTCAGATTGTGCCACCCATACATATCTTATGGGTACCTGTTTGCTCCTCTTCTGATAGGAAGATACAGCTTTGGTCTCGGACAGTTGTACCCTCAGGACAAGCACTTTAAGCCATGTTGGTCAATCATTCACCTTCAAGCTTCTGACTGTGCCAAGAGGAATCCTTTGCTCCAGCAACAATAGACAAGTTCTGCTAGCCCATGTTGTTCTTACCATCTCTAGGGATGGCAATTCCAATTCCAGCAGATGCGATTTTAAGAGGAGTACTATTGTTGCTCAGAGGGATGTCCATTTCCAACTCCCAGAGCTGTCTTCTGACATACCTCTGTTTCTACATGTGTCAAGATGTAATGCAGCATGCAGCTGCTGGTTGGGTTCTCGATCATCTCCTTGTCTAGACCGAGATCCCTGTCAAGTATACAGAGGGAGTTCTCAGAACCCTACAAGAGATTGGCTGGCTAGTTTTTCAAAAAGGGTCACATGACTCCTACGCAAATCCTTGTGTATTTGAGAGCTTAATCCATCACGGTTCAGGATACATCGTTTTTGCCACTAGAGTATACTGGTGGTAGGATGCTGGGTAATCCTGGCTTTCCTCTATTCACCTGTCAGCGTCTCAATACCCGATGATCAGGACCATGGTCTCTCCCATCCCTATATTGAGGTGTGTTCAATGGAAATGGCCTCCTATCCTGAAAGGGTTTTTTCTCCAATGATTATCGTGCACCCAGCGATTCATGTCTCACAAACGGGCAGATGAAGCCTTGGGTGCTTTCACAGTACTACATTTTCTGTGCTGCTGAGTTATTGCCAGTGTAACTCCCCTGTTGGAAAGTTGTTTTTCCAATAGAACTCCCCGGTTGGGGAAGTTGTTTTAAATATCCTGTTTTTCTGGCAAGCTCTTTTATGCTCCCTTTGCCTTTTGTCACTGGACAGGAGGCTTTTTAGTCTCCAGTGAGGCTGAACAACATCACAGTGGTGTACTGCATCAGAGGACAGGTCAGAGCCTGCAGGGTCAGTCCACTGAGAAGAGGTAGAGATGACTGTGATCTGGGTGGAGTTGAATTTCTCTATCATCTCATTTGAGTCTACATTCAGAACTTCTGGGTAGAATCCATATTGTGTCGCAATAACTGGTTCCTACATCTAGGTTCCTCCAAGTGAATTTAATCTCTGGACAAGATTTCAGATTTAAAACTGCTAGCATTTCCTTACTTTTACAAGCTGGAAAGCTTTTCCCTAGGGGCCTAGGCATGGATGCTGTGATAGATCAGGAAAGGTCTCACAAGCCATATGCTTTCCAGTCCGATCCATATGCAGTTTTTTTGGGGGTCTGTTGCTAAAGACCGTGGCAATTTTTGCAGTAATTTATATTGGCCAAACAGGCTTGGTTCCTGCCTTTGATACCGGGTTATGAGATTCAAGTCCTTTGTCTTCGATGAATTCTTCTGTCACAGAAGGCAATACTGCACCCTTGTTCATCTCTTCCAGTTTCTTACCCTGGCAGGAAGAGACTGATCAGGCTTGGCTGTTCTTTCTCTAAGCTGATATCTATAAATCCTACAAAAGGATTTGAATAAAGCTTGTTCCGTTTGGACTGCTTTGTTTTCTTTTGCTTCAGTCCTCTGGTCAGGTGCATTCCGGACTTCAACTGATCCTAAAGTTTTCTTGAAGGCAGGATCTCTGCAGTCCCCATCATATCGAATGTCTCATGGGTAGACATGACATGGGTAGACATTGGATATCCCTTACTCATCCAATACTTTGATGTGGGGCTGCATCTGAGATTCAAAGGAGAGCCAAGACTCTCTAGGTGGGATTTACTACTTGCTCTGGACTTCCTTGCCAGCTCCAGATGAGATCTCTTTTCAGTCCAGCTTGGGTAAAGACTGAGCTATTTCTTTAGCCAGGAAATTTGCCAAGATCAAAGCTTGAGGCTAGGAAGGAACCTTTGGGGACTTACAGCTTCAGGTGGGATCAACCTCAGTCCAGTTTGAGTAAGCATTGAGCCATGTTGTCATTCTCTCTAAGGGCTACATCCTCAGCAGGAAGTTTGCCAGAATCAGGACCTTTAGGACCCTTTGGCAGTTTGCTGCTCCAGATGGGATCTCTTTCAGTCGTGATTTGAGTAAAGGTTTGGTCATGAAGACAGCCTCTCTAAGGGTTTGTTTTTCCTCAGTCAGGAGGATCTAGACCTTGTTGCCACGAGGGATCCTCGTTGGCATTCTGCCTATTATGGGGAGTGTTTATATCCATACTGGGTTGCAATCTGAGATGGCTTCGGCATCCCATGAGAATAAGTTTTGTTCCTCTCATATGCAGCACCACCAAGGATAACTGGTTCCATACCCATGGATATTGGGATACTTTGAGCATGCTCTCAAGCTATAGCTTTGCTTAGCGTTTTAGGACATCTCTCTCTCTCTAACAGAACCAGTGGGATGGAGATATCATCCAGCATCATCCCTGGATGAGTCATTCCAACTAGCCAATAGGCTTATAGAGCTTAGAGCTTGATTCCTATGGAAGCAGTGACAACACACAAAACCGGGAGTGTGTAGACTTTGTGGGCTCCCTGTGAAAGGGCGCCAGGAATATTTGTAGGGGGGTGGCATGTCTTCTATTATGGCTGTTCTGACTCATAGCTAGCTTCCTTATACTGTTAGTATCTATCCGTAAGGTTTCTGTTGGCTAAGTGCTATGTTGGAAACTTTACCTTTTTTTCCCAAACGTATGCTACCATGGAGCCTTTCTGGAAAACTGAAGATTTCCTATCAAGTACTTACCTGAATTTTCCTTTTCCTGATGGGCTCCATGGCAGCAGGAGTTTCCTCCCAGTGTCATGAGTAGGCTAGTTGCCGAACATGGCCTCTGGCTCAGGCTGAGAATTTATGGGAGTAGGAACGAGGGCAGGGCTACCCAAACATATGTTGCCATGGAGCCTATCAGCAAAGGAAAATTATGGTAAGTATTTGATGGGAAATTTTCCGTTTTACCAATGAATGTGAGCTTTTTTTAATGCAACTGACAAAATGGACAAAAATAAAAAATAACTATATACAAATGTTAAAAGAAGTATGGCCAAAGATTGTTTTGCCCATACTTCTCTTCTGGGTAACAGGAGTGCACTTTTGCTCTTATGTGATGCAGAGTCAGCTTATAGTGGGCTGCTATCAGCTGAGGTCAGAGTCACCCCAGGCTCTGGAAGGTTTGCTTAGTTCTCAGTCTTAGAACTGACATGGCACAGCTGCAGCATCCCACCGATGCAGCATAGAGGTGAGTAAGGATGAGCTCCGGCGTGTTCGCACAGCCCACGTGCAGAGGCCGCCAGGAAGTCGGCGTATTTGATCACCTACAAACGCTAATCACAGGCAGTGAGACATTTACCCGATGCGTGGCTGCAGAGATTGGGAAATGTCTAACTGCCTGTGATTAGCATAGTGCTGACTTCTTGGCGGGCTCTGCATGTGGGCTGTGCGAACACGCCGGAGCTCATCCTTAGAGGAGAATATGAATGTTTGTCTTTTTTTTTTTTCTGCCCCAAACCTGGTGGAAGAAAAGAGTTAATGAAAACTAATTATGGTTAAATAAGGGTTAATACATATCCTAAAATTAGATCAAGTTGTGTAAACTGGGAGCCACGTATGATGTGCCACAGTATATGTACCTAGTAGATGCCACAGGCACCAAAAATGCTTATATATTTATATTGAACCATTCATCTCAGCACACCCTTTCAGAACCAGCACCTAAGGAGGGCCTACAGTGGGGCAAAAAAGTATTTAGTCAGCCACCAATTTTGCAAGTTTTCCCACTTAAAAAGATGAGAGAGGCCTGTAATTGTCATCATAGGTATAACTCAACTATGAGAGACAAAATGTGGAAACAAATCCAGACAATCACATTGTCCTGATTTTTGAAAGAATTTATTTGCAAATTATGGCGGAAAATAAATATTTGGTCAATATCAAAAGTTAATCTCAATACTTTGTTATATATCCTTTGTTGGCAATGAGGTCAAACGTTTTCTGTAAGTCTTCACAAGTTTGTCACACACTGTTGCTGGTATGTTGGCCCATTCCTCCATGCAGATCTGCTCTAGAGCAGTGATGTTTTTGGGCTGTCGCTGGGCAACACAGACTTTCAACTCCCTCCAAAGGTTTTCTATGGGGTTGAGATCTGGAGACTGGCTAGGCCACTCCAGGACCTTGAAATGCTTCTTACGAAACCACTCCTTCGTTGCCCGGGTGGTGTGTTTGGGATCATTGTCATGCTGAAAGACCCAGCCACGTTTCATCTTCAATACCCTTGCTGATGGGAAGAGGTTTGCACTCAAAATCTCACGATACATGGCCCCATTCATTCTTTCATGTACACGGATCAGTCGTCCTGTTCCCTTTGCAGAGAAACAGCCTCAAAGCATGATGTTGCCACCCCCATGCTTCACAGTAGGTATGGTGTTCTTTGGTTGCAACTGAGCATTCTCTCTCCTCCAAACACGGCGAGTTGTGTTTCTACCAAACAGTTCTACTTTGGTTTCATCTGACCATATGACATTCTCCCAATTCTCTTCCTGATCATCCAAATGCTCTCTAGCAAACCTCAGATGGGCATGGACATGTACTGGCTTAAGCAGGGGGACACGTCTGGCACTGCAGTTCCCTGGCGGCATAATGTGTTACTGATGGTAGCCTTTGTTATGTTGGTCCCTGCTCTCTGCAGGTCATTCACTAGGTCCCCCCGTGTGATTTTGGGATTTTTGCTCATCGTTTTTGTGATCATTTTGTCCCCACGGGGTGAGATCTTGCGTAGAGCCCCAGATCGAGGGAGATTATCAGTGGTCTTGTATGTCTTCCATTTTCTAATTATTGCTCCCACAGTTGATTTCTTCACACCAAGCTGCTTGCCTATTACAGATTCAGTCTTCCCAGCCTGGTGCAGGTCTACAATTTTGTTTCTGGTGTCCTTCGACAGCTCTTTGGTCTTCACCATAGTGGAGTTTGGAGTGTAACTGTTTGAGGTTGTGGACAGGTGTCTTTTATACTAATAACAAGTTCAAACAGGTGCCATTAATACAGGTAATGAGTGGAGGACAGAGGAGCCTCTTAAAGAAGAAGATACAGGTCTGTGAGAGCCAGAAATCTTGCTTGTTTGTAGGTGATCAAATACTTTTTTTCCACCATAATTTGCAAATAAATTCTTTCAAAAATCAGACAATGTGATTGTCTGGATTTGTTTCCACATTTTGTCTCTCATAGTTGAGGTATACCTATGATGACAATTGCAGGCCTCTCTCATCTTCTTAAGTGGGAGAACTTGCACAATTGGTGGCTGACTAAATATTTTTTGCCCCACTGTATATGGCATTTGGGATGCAGAACCATATACCCCCTTTTTTTGTTCTTGGGCTTGAGAACTTGGAGATTCCTCCTAATTGACTACCGTTATTGAGGACATCTGCATAGTATTATTTAGCAAAAGTTTCTTCTGAAGAACACTGGTAAAGAATACAATTAGATATTAGAATATCATTGTAGCAGCAAGTTGTTCTGCATTTTCTGTAACGGGTCAGCAACCAGTAGATCACAATCTACCAATAGATTGCGACCAGGTAACTGGTAGATCGCTGTCTGGGCTTGCTGACCCACCATCCCAGAGCATCAAACAGAGTGCAATACAGAGGGACTACTTGTAAAGTTGGAGCTGTAGTAGGGAGCAAGAGCCACACAAACCGATGCCTCCTCTGTAGTGCTGGCTCCTGTCCCATGGAGTGATACCAACTGTACTCCACCTTATATCAGCTAGCAGTCTCCAGAATGGTGCCAGCAGCAGGAAAGAAGAGATCTTCAAATCAGTTTGAAGCAATGCACTGAGCATATTATAGGGCTGCTTTTACATTGATGCTCTGCGGTTTACCCACACTGCTGGTGCAGTGCAGTGTACCTGCAGCTTTCCTGCTATTATATCCTGCTGGTTTGGTGCACTTTCTGAATGCAGGAGTTTTGGTGCACTTTCTGAAAGTGCACCACACCTGCAGGATATAATAGAAGTCTATGGAAAAGCGCAGCTAACCCAGGAAAGTTGCACTGCGCTGTACCCATGGTGCAGGTAAATTGCAGCACATCAGTGTGAAAGCAGCCTTATAGGGGGCTCAGAACAGTAAGAGTTAATTTATGTTTGGTGGGTGGTAAAACCCCATAGTTAAGACGTGTTTTTATTAATGCCGCCCCAACCCTCTTTAGCTGCAGTGGCCAGGGGTGTACACATGTCGCAGTTACAGCAGGAGTTATACACCCTGTCTTGGTTGGTGGGTGTAGCACCTGCCAAGCATGACCTATTCAAGTGAATGAGGCCACTCTGCAAGTGCCCTGCAACCTTGTGCAGTACAGCAAACAAGGGGTTAGAGCAGGCAGCTTTGTGTTTCTTTGTCACCACCTGCTTTAACCCTTTGGACCCTGCAGAAGCATGCAGATGCGAGGCACTTGCAGAGTGGCCCCATTTACTTGAATGGGCCACGATTGGCAGGCAGTAACACCCACCAAAAGAAACAGGGGGCTTAATTCCTGCTGCTGCATGTGTACAACTTAGGCTGCTGCCTCAGCAGCTAAAGGGGGGGGGGGTTGGGGTAGGGATTTGGGGCGGTACAACCCTGATTCAACTGCAGGGTTTTACCACCCATCCAACTTTGACTACAAAAGGTGTCGCTGTTGCATGCAACTAAAGGCACAGTCACAAGTGCAGCAGGCACCGCTTCTCCCCTGAAAAGCAAACCGAGTGTGTTTGACAGGTGGTGAGGAGGCGATATGTTGCCTCCTCACCACCTGATTTAAACCCACGATTGCCGTGTAATGCATGTGATTGTGACACGGTAGTACGACATTTCGAGGTTTAAATCGGGTGTGAGGAAGTGACAATGTGCCCGGTGATTTTTGACTTCTCCCAAGTTGTTCAGGTAGCTCTCCACCTCTTTAATGTTGCCTACCCCTGTTCTATACTATGTATATATACAACAGAGCGGAGGCTATGGGAAATTAACCAAGTTAAATGTGAATATGAATTACCGCTACTTCAATAATGCTGTGTTGTGTGTATGCCACAAGTATTCCCCCCCCCATCTTTCCTCCAACCACTCTATAACACACATTGGGCTCATCAAAGCTTTTACACATGGTTAAGGATCGTTCTTTTCAACCTTGTGACTGTAATTTTCACATTGGACTTTTTCTCGTATGTTCGCTTTGTAGATTGAGTTTATTGTGTTACAAGAGACAGCTCATATTATTGCAGTTACCACATGTTAATATTCATTATTTAGTCTAATGTTTTCTCTGACGTTATAGACAGAACATGTGTCTTTATATGTTTTTTTGCTTTTGTTTGATAAGAGCACATTTAGACTGTTGCAGTGCATCATTTTGAATGGACTGTTAAAAGTACTGAAACTCATATTTTAACAGAAATGCAACAGTTTTTTGAATGCAGTGAGCTACAACACACATATGGTTCACAACTGAATGCAAGTGCATTACCATGTGTTAGAGCAATGCACAAATCTGAATAAAACCTTAGTATGTAATGCAATTTCAGATTATCTTGTTTTATTTCACCTATTAAACTCACAGCTGCAAGTACAAGTTGGCTTCAGGAACATGTAGCAGATCTGAGCCGAAGGTACTGTATATCAATTATTATATCTGCTAAAGATAAATTTTAAAATCTTTTTGTAATGGTGTACAGAAAGTGATAACCATGAATGGTTACACGAGGTGGGTGTATATATGTGGAGATATATATATATATATATATATATATATATAATCTCTCTCTCATATATATATATATATATAATGTATATATATGTATATATATATATATATATATATATATATATATATATATATATATATATATATATATATATATATATATATATATATATATATATATAATCTCTCTCTCTCTCTCTATATTATATATATATATCTCTCTCTCTCTATATTATATATATATATATCTCTCTCTCTCTATATTATATATATATATATATAGATAGATAGATATATAGATAGATAGATAGACATCAGGTGGGTTACCCTCTTCTCTTGATATCCTTATAGGTCAAGACACCGTCAGGGTGGACTCCCAAAATTCCACCATGATAAATAGAAAAAAATACGTGGAACGATGCTTGATGCAAAAAGTGTCCTTTTACTGAAAGTTATTCCATAACATGTTTCAAAATATAAGCAAGCCACTGTACAGTTCCGAGCGCAAGTTGCTCTTCGTCAGGCTTTTCTGGCTGTGTGTGAAAAGCTAAACCACATCATGTTCTCTTATCAACACCCAGTCCAGTACACACCTGTGTTCACTTAACTAATTATCCATCATGAAAACCTCTATACTTGATCAGACATTTCACCCTGCTACATAAATCTAGTTCCAGTAAACCATCCTAAATGATCTAATATAAACATATTTACAACAGATACATCCTACTGTGTATCACGTATCATCAGCATAAACATTATGAACTGACTAAATTCTCTCATTCAATTAATTATATCTTTCCAATTATTTTTCACAAATAAACATATTTCATTATTCTTGATCATATCTCAAATTTCTTCATAGGCTCCAGCTGATATTCTGCTATCTAGTATTCCCAACGGGGGCTCCTATTGATCGATCTAAAAAAATAATAAAGTACACAGATATAATCGTAACTTCTTGTATTTATGTACCACAAAGACTCCTACATAAATAAGTATAAATCATAATCCTTGTTCATACCATCAGGATGCAAGGACTGTAATTTATTTATCCACCACACTTCACGTCTTTTCAATTTCAAAATCCTATCGCCCCCTCTTTTGTCATGAGGAATCTCCTCCAACACCTTAAATCTTAAATCGGTGTCTTTGTGTCCCATTTCTGAAAAATGACGCGATACAGGAAGACCTGGTTGGGGATGTCTAATAGTACTGCGATGTTGTGCGATACGGTCTTTAATTTTTTGGGTCGTTTCCCCCACATAGAGAAGATTGCAAGGACATGTGAGAATGTAAATCACATATGATGACTGACAGGTGTGAAAACCATTGATTATTATTTTATTATTGGTCCTGGGATGAGTAAAAATGTTGCCCTTAATCATTAGATTACATTGAATGCAATTAAGGCATGGGTAACATCCCTTCCTTTTACTGCCCAGTAGGGGTGCAACGGATTGCTGCCGATCCGTGATCCGTTCGGATCACCCTCCGCGGATCGGCACACCCGCGATCCGCGGAGCACTTTTCGGGCCGCAGCCATAGGAAAGGCCCCGGCTTCGGCCTAGCTCCGGAGCGGCGGCCATCTTGGTACACCCGGAAGTGGCCGCTGTCTCGACAGGAAGTGACATTTCGTCGCCGCCATCTTGCTACACCCCACACTCCTGCACAGTACAATAATGATAGAGTGAGAAGGGGGCAAGCGGACATCTTGTTACACCCACCGGAGTTTTAAATTTAAAAGCCATTTTCAACACAAAACTGAGCTTATATGCACAAATACTGTATTTATGCATATAAGCTCGGTTTTGTGTTGAAAATGGCTTTTAAATCTAAAACTCCGGTGGGTGTAACAAGATTTGTGTGTTTTGTTTTTTTTGGGTTTTTTTTGTTTTGTTTTTTTATGCTGATCCGAGGATCGATCCGATCCGTGACTCTGATCCGAGGATCGATCCGATCCGTGAGATTTTTGATCCGTTGCACCCCTACTGCCCAGGAAAGTCATTCTTCTCTCCTCCTGCCTATCGGGTTTAAATTCAGATCGTACCAAAAGATCGCGCAGGGTTTTATTGCGCCGATACGATTTCATGGGAGTTAATTGAAACTCCACTATCTGAGGATATGATCGTTTAAGTATCGTCCAGTGTTTTCTCAATACATTAAAGATCTTATCACTATAACTATTAAACTGAAAGACAAATGGACTTTAATGTATTGAGAAAACACTGGACGATACTTAAACGATCATATCCTCAGATAGAGGAGTTTCAATTAACTCCCATGAAATTGTATCGGCGCAATAAAACCCTGTGCGATCTTTTGGTACGATCTGAATTTAAACCCGATAGGCAGGAGGAGAGAAGAATGACTTTCCTGGGCAGTAAAAGGAAGGGATGTTACCCATGCCTTAATTGCATTCAATGTAATCTAATGATTAAGGGCAACATTTTTACTCATCCCAGGACCAATAATAAAATAATAATCAATGGTTTTCACACCTGTCAGTCATCATATGTGATTTACATTCTCACATGTCCTTGCAATCTTCTCTATGTGGGGGAAACGACCCAAAAAATTAAAGACCGTATCTCACAACATCGCAGTACTATTAGACATCCCCAACCAGGTCTTCCTGTATCGCGTCATTTTTCAGAAATGGGACACAAAGACACCGATTTAAGATTTAAGGTGTTGGAGGAGATTCCTCATGACAAAAGAGGGGGCGATAGGATTTTGAAATTGAAAAGACGTGAAGTGTGGTGGATAAATAAATTACAGTCCTTGCATCCTGATGGTATGAACAAGGATTATGATTTATACTTATTTATGTAGGAGTCTTTGTGGTACATAAATACAAAGAAGTTACGATTATATCTGTGTACTTTATTATTTTTTTAGATCGATCAATAGGAGCCCCCGTTGGGAATACTAGATAGCAGAATATCAGATGGAGCCTATGAAGAAATTTGAGATATGATCAAGAATAATGAAATATGTTTATTTGTGAAAAATAATTGGAAAGATATAATTAATTGAATGAGAGAATTTAGTCAGTTCATAATATTTATGCTGATGATACGTGATACACAGTAGGATGTATCTGTTGTAAATATGTTTATATTAGATAATTTAGGATGGTTTACTGGAACTAGATTTATGTAGCAGGGTGAAATGTCTGATCAAGTATAGAGGTTTTCATGATGGATAATTAGTTAAGTGAACACAGGTGTGTACTGGACTGGGTGTTGATAAGAGAACATGATGTGGTTTAGCTTTTCACACACAGCCAGAAAAGCCTGACGAAGAGCAACTTGCGCTCGGAACTGTACAGTGGCTTGCTTATATTTTGAAACATGTTATGGAATAACTTTCAGTAAAAGGACACTTTTTGCATCAAGCATCGTTCCACGTATTTTTATATATATATATATATATATATATATATATATATATATATATATATATATATATATATATATATATATATATATATATAATAAAATCTATCTCCATATATTCAAAAGTGTGCCACCAATTCAGTAAAAAAAGGGGTGTTGTAACAGTTATAGGTACCATCATCCTTTAAATGTATAGAGCAATGTGGGTTTGAAAGAGAAAACAAAAGAGGGCCTCTCCAATTAGGTCCTACCTCTTTCCGAAATTTTTTAGGACTATTGCGGTACCAAGGGGACATACACAAGGGTATAATAAAAATTCATAAATTTATTCAAGAATAGGATATTAAAAAGTCCAGCAAAGGACAACATATGAACCGTGACATAATAACACAATCACAAAAAATTGTTGTTTACAGCAATGTTAACAGACACGTTATATTGGTAGTGCGCACACAAGAAAAAATGAAGGCACATAATATAGTACTTGCAAAATCAACATTAGAAAACATATCTACAATGAGAAACATATCTACAGTAAACAACGTGTATACATACATATACAGTAATTGTATTGGAGAAGGTAATCTTTGTTTAATATTGCACTCACCAACCTAGGCCCACAAAGGGGCTAGAGCGACACTGTGAGACGCCCACAAGGAGGCATTCCCCCGGGGGTGAACCAGGGGGGCACTTAAGGATGATGCTATTGTAAGAAATAAAAAATGAGGTATAAACAGCTATAAAGGCATGGTTCTTTGAAAAAGGCAACCACCCATGTGCATCAGGTCAGGGTAGAAAGTGGTGAGGGACTGGGAATAGGGAGAGAAGAGGGGGAGGGGAAAAAAGGGGGGAGGGAAGGAAAGGAAAGGAAAGGGAGCAGGAGGGAAAGAGGGAAAGGAAACAAGAAGGGGGGAGAGAGGGGGGGAGAGGAGAAAGGAAAGGGGAAGGGAAGGGGAGCTGGAGAGTGGGGGGGGAAAGGAAGGGAAGGAGGGAGATGGGGGAGAGGGCGGGGGGGACATGGACAGAGGAAGGGGGGGGAAAGAACCAAACGGGGGGGGGGAAAGAAGGGGGAGGAGAGAAAAAAGAAAAGAGAAGAGGGAGGGAAAAGACAAAGGAAGGAAAGAAAAAAGGGGGGGGGGGGGAGGAGAGGAGGGGAAGGGAAAGAGATGGGAGAGGAAGAAAGGGAGGGGAGGGGGGAGAAAGGGGGAAAAAAAAAAGCAGGAGTGGGAGGATAAATGGGGAACCCACCACCTGACCAGAATAGGTAAGAGAGCTTGAGAGAGCGGGGGTATTTAGCATAAAAAATGTACGTACCCACCTTTGCTGTAATATTAAAAAACTTATAGCAGACTCGCTGGCTATCCACACCCAGGAAACATGATAAGGAACAGTGGCCAAGGAGCAGGGCAAATATGCCAAAGAGAACCTCTAGAGACAAATAGCATGGAATGTGTATCAGTATGCTGAGCATAATGATACAGGGGAGAAATGCTTCCAAACAGAAGAGGAGAAAGATAACCAGAAAAAGGTTGTGAGAGAAAAGGCAAAGAAACGAGAACAAGAAAGAAGGGAAAAGAAAAGAAGAAGATGGTGCATAATGGTATCATGGTAACCCCCCAGAGGGAACGTGTGGCGGTTATTTACGAGCCTTGAACGGGGTCGTGGTATGCTGGGTGTGTGCTTCTCAAAGCAGTCAGACGAGACTGCAGCCTTAAGTGCCCCCAAACCGGAAATGGCGCTGAAGACATCAGCCGTCGCCTCTTCCGGGTCCGATCCTCCACTACTGCGCATGCGCTGGAGATTATCCGGCGCACGCGCGCAGCTCCACAGTGGTTGACGCGAAGGCGTCAATCTAAGGAAGCAGCAGCAGGGCTCTGTTAGGGCCCCGCCCACTGCCGGAAGAGCGCAGGCCCGCCGTACAGGGGAGAATAAATTCCTCGCGTCACTCAAGGGGGGGAAGGAGAGTGCAAAAATCAGATAATCAGTTGGCTTAACAGTATTGATGAGGGTAAATCAAAGGCAGAAGTGCACAATCACCGGCACCGGCAAACAACTTCACCTGTGGCCAGGGGTGTGCACCAATCTGCCCTTAGTAAAAGGGGGGATAGACAAAATCAATACATGATAAATATAACAGATCATGCAATTTAGAGAATGCTTACAAAGCGCCAAATCAACAAATTGAATTACATGTAAGTACAATGTGCAAAAAAACACAATGTATAAAGAGTCTACCTACAGGCAGTTATGGAGGAAGTCTGATTATGTAAAAAAAGGGCTGGAACATAAATATAAACATATCATAATAGTATACAACTGGTGTAGAACAGGCATATTATATTGTGGATACAGAAGATTATTGTTACATCAACATGAGATATAAATGTCAAAAAGAGAGCTGAGGCAGAGACCGGCAGACCTAATTTAAATTATTCAAGAAAGTACTTATAAGAGTGTGCCTCATTAATACCAGGTGGAGTCAAAGCATTGAGTCGCTCAATCCAGAGTCCCAGTTGCCCCCTCTGGGGTCCTCAGGGACAACTTCTAGAACGGTAAATCTAATGTAATCAAGATTAAAGCGATGGTGAATGCCTATATGGTGGCCCACAATAGTGGGCTTGCCATTGGTAGAGGCATATAAATGGTCACCCAGTCTCTGCCGCAGCTCCCTGATCGTTTTTCCCACATAAAAAGTGCTGCAAGCGCAGGTCATAAGGTAAACTACACCTCGTTTACCGCAATGGGCTGAGTGTCTTGGAAAGAACATCTCCCCGTTTGGGAGTAAAAATTGTTGTCCCTCTTGGATCCAGGGGCAGTGTGGGCAGTTACCACACTTAAAGGTGCCTCTGGGTTCTCTTGGGCCAGATATGGGGATTTTGTAATGGCTGTGAGTGAGCCTGTTCCTCAAAGAAGTGGCTCTTCTAAAGACCAAGTCAGGGGTTGGTTTGATATATTTCCTGAGTGTATGGTGGTCAGTCAGAATGTGACAATGGTTTGATAGTATGTTGCGTAACATCCCCGCCCTCTGATTCGCAGTATCCCTTATGCTCAATATTTGAGATTAAAAAGAAACTGCACAGAGGACGGGGACTTTCGTAGACAAGCAAACGCTCTACGCACACGCCTCCTGGCTAGAGGCTACAATCGGACCACTCTGAGGAAAGCCCTTAATAAGGCCCTAGCCCAAGACCGACAAACATTATTATTTGGCCCTCCACGTCCCAAAAAACCCTATATGACCAAGATCATCACAAAATTCTCCACTCATCACCACCAGTTACGCAATATACTATCAAACCATTGTCACATTCTGACTGACCACCATACACTCAGGAAATATATCAAACCAACCCCTGACTTGGTCTTTAGAAGGGCCACCTCTTTGAGGGACAGGCTCACTCACAGCCATTACAAAATCCCCATATCTGGCCCAAGAGAACCCAGAGGCACCTTTAAGTGTGGTAACTGCCCACACTGCCCCTGGATCCAAGAGGGACAACAATTTTTACTCCCAAACGGGGAGATGTTCTTTCCAAGACACTCAACCCACGACCCCGTTCAAGGCTCGTAAGTAACCGCCACATGTTCCTTCTGGGGGGTTACCATGATACCATTATGCACCATCTTCTTTTCTTTTCCCTTCTTTCTTGTTCTCGTTTCTTTGCCTTTTCTCTCACAACCTTTTTCTGGTTATCTTTCTCCTCTTCTGTTTGGAAGCATTTCTCCCCTGGATAAAATATGCTCAGCATACTGATACTATTCCATGCTATTTGTCTCTAGAGGTTCTCTTTGGCATATTTGCCCTGCTCCTTGGCCACTGTTCCTTATCATGTTTCCTGGGTGTGGATAGCCAGCGAGTCTGCTATAAGTTTTTTAATATTACAGCAAAGGTGGGTACATACATTTTTTATGCTAAATACCCCCGCTCTCTTACCTATTCTGGTCAGGTGGTGGGTTCCCCATTTATCCTCCCCCCTCCTGCTTTTCCCTTCCCCCTTTCTCCCCCCTTCCCCCTCCCCTCCCTTTCTTCCTCTCCCATCTCTTTCCCTTCCCCTCCTCTCCTCCTTCCCCCCCCTTTTTTCTTTCCTTCCTTTGTCTTTTCCCTCCCTCTTCTCTTTTCTTTCTCCTCTCCTCCCCTTCTTTCCTCCCCCCCCCGTTTGGTTCTTGCCCCCCCCCCCCCTTCCTCTGTTTCCCTTCTTGTCCATGTCCCCCCCGCCCTCTCCCCCATCTCCCTCCTTCCCTTCCTTTTTCCCCCCCACTCTCCAGCTCCCCTTCCCTTCCCCTTTCCTTTCTCCTCTCCCCCCCTCTCTCCCCCTTCTTGTTTCCTTTCCCTCTTTCCCTCCTGCTCCCTTTTCTTTCCTTCCCTCCCCCCTTTTTTCCCCTCCCCCTCTCCTCTCCCTATTCCCGGTCCCTCACCACTTTCTACCCTGACCTGATGCACATGGGTGGTTGCCTTTTTCAAAGAACCATGCCTTTATAGCTGTTTATACCTCATTTTTTATTTCTTACAATAGCATCATCCTTAAGTGCCCCCCTGGTCCGCCCCTGGGGGAACGCCTCCTAGATATGTTTCTCATTGTAGATATGTTTTGTAATGTTGATTTTGCACTTTTCTTACTTTGTAGAATATGTACTAAGACGCCTCCTGAAGAAGCGGCTTGACCGCGAAACTGTAGAGGTCACGTCTGCAAGTACTATATTATTTGCCTTCATTTTTTCTTGTGTGGGCACAACCAATATAACGTGTCTGTTAACATTGCTGTAAACAACAATTTTTTGTGATTGTGTTATTATGTCACGGTTCATATGTTGTCCTTTGCTGGACTTTTTAATATCCTATTCTTGAATAAATTTATGAATTTTTATTATACCCTTGTGTATGTCCCCTTGGTACCGCAATAGTCCTAAATAATTTTGGAAAGAGGTAGAACCTAATTGGAGAGGCCCTCTTTTGTTTTCTCTTTCAACCCCTGATTTGATTCTTTTTATTGATAGCAATATAAAAAGTTACATACTTTGCGTAACAAATTGAGTTTGGTGTGTGATTATCAAAAGCAGTAAAAACATAATTCAAGGGCAATAGTGAAACACAATACATCGCATGTCTGCTGTGTCCTATGGTGATTACAAACATTAATATATATGTAAGTGATAATATTTGTAAGTGATTAATATTTTTACCCCCTTTTTTCCCTTTCCCTTACCTTCCCTACTTTTCCCGCCCCCCTTTAACTACTACCCACCTTACCACCCCCCTCCCTTCCCTTATAGTCAGCGCAAGAATTAGGGTCGAAGTCACTAGGACTCGCAGCATGCTATAATGGTTTAAACCCCAGTGGGGCCTGTTCCCGCGCTCTGGCTTATCTGGTATGGGCTATCATGCGACCCCGCATTCGTGAGAGGTTCGAAGATAATTGGTTCAGAGTAAATACCGGATGTTCAGCTCCTGGAGCCAAGGCTTCCATATGCCAAGGAACTTGCTGTAGTTCCCTTTTTTAGTGTATACTGTCCTTTCTGTCCAAACCAAGGAGTCTATTGTTTTGAGCCATTCCCCTATAGTTGGACGGTTTGTTGAGAGCCAGGATTGCGCTTTCAGCTTTCTCGATTGGTATAGGCATCTAACTATGGCAGTGGTTGTGCTGGTGTTACCCATATTAGCTCCCACCAGCCCCAACACACATACTTTAGAGTCTAATTCCAGGTTAACCTTGAATCTGCAGTTTATTGTCCTAACCATTTCCGTCCAGTATCTTGCCAGTTTTGGACATCTCCAAACCATGTGTATGAGATCTCCTGTCCTGTAGCATCGGTGGCATCTGTCGTCTGGTCTACTCCCAAACCTGTATAGTCTTCTAGGGGTATAGTATGCTCTATGTAGAAGGAGTAGGTGTGAGGCCTTCTGTGAGGGAGAGACGGACACCGTCTGCCCAAGTTCCAGTATTTGGAACACCGTCTGCCCAAGTTCCAGTATCTGGACCCGAGAGACATGCCTTGAACCAGGATCTTATCCAATAGGTGCGTATACACATCTCCAATCAACCCCTTAGTGTTTGTTTCTTTAACTAATTTATTGAGAAGCGGTGTTTTACTTTCGCTTCATAGGGGAGGACCTAAAATGGGTATTCAGTGCGTGCCTGATCTGCAGATAATTATAGAATGTATTATATGGAACTCTGAATTCCGTTCTCAATTCCATAAAGGATTTCAAATTGGTATCTGTATACCGCTGCACCAGTTTATAGATTCCATGGCTTTCCCAAACAGGGTTTTTTTCTATAGCCCTTAATTCCCCCAGGGATTCGTTAGACCATATGGGCGAAAACTCAGTAATGCCACTGTACCCCATGATCTTCTTAACTGTCTGCCAGGTCTTATTTACTAGTTTAAGTGTTGGTAACTTTCTCTGGAGTGAACCGGCCTCTAGTGCATCCACCAAGCGTCTGTGCGAACTGCCTTCCAGCATTATTTACTACTAGCACTTGTTTCGCCCAGGGATTCGCAGCCCCCTAGATGCTGCATTTGGGCAGCTAGATAATAACCATACGGATGGGGAATTACCAATCCTCCCTCCCAGATAGGTCGCTGCAATATCTGCAGTTTAATCCTAGCCTGGCCCTTCTTCCAAATAAGGTCCCTAAATAAGGTCTTTCAACCCCACATTTCTCTATCTCCATATATATTTGAATACCAGCACAATTTTAATTTTTTCAGGTATTTATCAAAACATATTTAAGCTATAGTTATAAAATGGATATGGGCTGATAGTACACACTCTCAGGTTTGATTTGAGGGTATGTACATCCAAATCGGAGGAAGGGTTTAGGAATTACAGCTCTTAAAAATAGCCATCCACCCCCCCCCCTTTTTCAAGAGGCCAAAAGTAATTGGACAATTGAATTTAAAAGCTGTTTAATGGCCAGGTGTGGGCTACTCCTTCGTTAGTTCTTCATCAATTAAGCAGGTAAAAGGTCTGAAGTTGATTCTAAGGCCCCATACACACTATTAGATTTTCTGCAGATTTTTGTCTTCAGATTTACCAAAACCATGTAGTGCAAAGGCCTGCCTGATTGCATACAAATTGAAACTCCTAAGGTTTGACCTCATATTATATGGTTTTGGTAAATCTGAAGACAAAAATCTGCAGAAAATCGAATAGTGTGTATGGGGTCTAAAGCCTCGTACACACACTAATGCCCTGTACTCACGACTGGACTTTCCGGCAGACTAGGTCCGACGGTCTTCCCGATGGACTTCCAGCGGACTTTCTGAACGGACTTGCCTACACACGACCGGACTTTCCAGCAGACTAGGTCTTCCCGACGGACTTTCGACGGAGTTACAGCGGACTTTGAACGTGACTTGGGTACGATGGGACTAGAAAAGGAAGTCAATCTCGCCGCTTTTATTGGCGAAATTGACACCTTGCGGGCCCCGTCGCAGAGCATACCAGGCCCTTAGGTCGAAAAGTCCGCTCGTGTGTACGTGGCATAAGACTTTCGGTCAACTGAACGTCTGATTTTTGTGGCATGCTAGTCTCATGTCGAAAGTGAAGAGGTTACTGAGAATATGAAAATTTTCGGACAACAGAATACAACGTCAGAAGTGACGTAATGTGTTGAATAGTTTTTGTATGTATTTTTTCATTTCTGAGCATGCGTAGTCTTTCTCCTGTTTTTTTTTTTTCCGTACAAAAACCGTACTAATGAAATGAAAACCATAGGTTGAGTTCACATCCGACAAAAATTTTATAGTCTGCACATCCAGTCTTTGGTAATGTCCATGGGTTCCAGACTTCAGGTGGTCATTGCCAGTAAGGGATTCTCAACAAAATATTAAAAATGAACATTTTATTTATGATTTATATTTATTTGTCCAATTACATTTGAGCCCTGAAAATGGGGGGACTGTGTATAAAAATGGATGCAGTTCCTAAAATTTTCACTTGATATTTGTGTTCAACCCCCTGAATTAAAGCTGAAAGACTGCACTTCAAATTAATTTGGATTGTTTTGTTTTAATTTTATTCTGGTGGCATACAGAGCCAAAAGTATGAAAATTGTGCCCGTGTCCAAAATTAAATGGACCAAACTGTATACCTTTCGATATTTACATTCTAGGTTTAACTTGCCTGAAAATATGCTGTTCTACTACCTACAGTTTAAAACATGCGGTCTACACTCAGGGACCGTCTGACCTCTGGCGTTCCTCCCCTACCCCTTTTTTTTTTGTTAAACACTTGCAAACAGCTATGACTATTAAGGGGTTTATCTTCCACTGCTATAGTATGCTACTGTCGGACTATTTGGAGGGACACCCGAGCAGGGCGAGTGAGAAATGGGAACGAGATGTTGGGCCCTTTGAGGACCAATGGGAATCCGCTCTACAGTCAGTTCAGCTCAGCTCTTTAAATGTTTCTAATCGCCTATCCATAGGCGTGTGCACAGCCCAAATCATCTTGTGCGCATTAGCATTATCACTTCGGGGTGAGTTTACCAAAGGCAAATAGACTGTGCAGTTTGCAAAGTGCACTTGCACTCTGCAAGAGCAGTTGCTCCAGAGCTTGGTATTTGAGGTAAATCTTCATTTTGCAAAGAATACCCAATTAAGTGCAAGGAAAATTTGAAAAAAACCCAGCATTTTTGCTTGCACGTGATTGAATGATGGAAGTCAGCAGAGCTTTTGCTCATTTACTAAGCTCTGGAGCAACTGCTCTTGCAGAGTGCAACTGCGCTTTATTTGCACTTTAGTAAATCCACCCCTTTGTGTGCAAGCAGGGAGATGGGAAAGATATTCCTTTTATCTGCTCTGCCATAAGAGAAGTGCTGTTGCATTTCTCTTTCACTGCATCGTCAGGGAGATTAATATGTCAGTGTTCTATATATGTAGACACACACACGCATGCGTGTTGGAGATTTGGGGTGCACACCCTAATGCAATATGAATATGCTGTGCACACCTATGCGCATATCACAATTATGTATTCTGCTTAGGGCACGCCACTAAACTGTATACTGTGGGGGTGGAACTGGATCCTATTTGTAGCAGGTGCAAACAGAACATGGGAATCTCATCCATATGCTATGCTGCTGCCCAAAATTACACTAGTATTGGACTACTCTTAACCCTGTGTTGCAGACCACCTTTTCTCTTGACCCAAAGCAGTGCCTATTGGGAATCCTAGACAATGTTACCCAAGATGCTTTTGTATTGGAAGACCTCTCCAAGGCCCTGTTTCAGGCGCCCAAGGCCTTTCTCTTTTCCTGGAAGTTGGAGGTTCTCCCAATTTGTGAAGGACTGGAGGTGGAATATGGGAACTGTTTTGTGATATGATAGGTTAATTTATTTACACTGTTGGTGCCCTAGCAGGTTTGATAAACTTTGGGAAGCCTGGTTGGCTACCCCTGGCCTTGCCCCGCTTGACTTGGTACTATATAAATTGTTATATTTACCTTCACACTAAGGGGCAAATTTTCTAAACCTGGAGCACTTAGAATCTCTGGTGCAGCTGTGTATGGCAACCAATCAGCTTCTAACTTCAGCTTATTCAATTAAAGTTTGTCAATAAAACCTGGAAGATGATTGGTTTATATGCAGAGTTGCACCAGAGTTTGCACTGCTCAGTTTTAGTAAATAACCTCCTAAGTCTCATGAGTGCAGTGCTCCGTAGTCACACAGATCTGTCTGCCATGTCTATATTATAGGGTGGTCTTTTCTCTGATCTTTTTTGAAAGCTTATGTCCAAGCAGATCTACTGTCTTACATATGGTCTTATATGACTTTATTGCTACATTTTCCCACTTTTACTCTTTTGTAGTTTATTTGGCTGTACGCACTGATCATTCTTTACTCTGTTGATTGCTCTGGTTTGCAAATTTTGAATGTCAATAAACGTTTTACCTCCTGATAGAAAAAAAAGAAAAAACTTGATTTGGGGGTGATGCACAGTAGAGGCTTTTTTAAACAGAATGTATCAGTTTGTCTCCATAAATACAAAGAAAGTTTACAATTTTTCATTGCTCCCAAAGCCTTTCTCAATCGAGAGACCCTGGTTTCCATGCGCTGTACTGATGGCTAGCAAAGCTTAGATAACTGTATGTAATCGGTATTGCTGAATCTTGGCTTCATTCCTCACATGACTGGGCTATTATTATTCCTGGCTATGCACTCTTTTGGAGAGACAGGGTAAAAAGGAAAGGTGGCGGTGTCTGTCTCTATGTGAGAAGTGATCTCAAAGCAAGTGTGAATGAGGACCTTATTGATGGAGAGTGTGATGTGGCTGAAGCATTATGGGTGGAACTGCATATAGATGTGCATAATTCAAAGTTAATCATTTGGGTTTGTTATAGATGACCCAATGTTAATGAGGAGGTGGAGACTCAGCTCCTTGCGCAGATCGAAAGGGCTGGGATGGTGATAATAATGGGGGATTTTAACTACCCGGAAATTGACTGGAGTAATGGCATTGCTGGAACAGTTAAAGAGTAAAAATTTATAAACCTATTACCGGACAATTTTCTGGTCCAGTTTATTGAGGCCCCAACTAGGAATGAAGCTGTGTTGGACATGGCAATCTCAAACCATATAGAGCTTATTACTAATGTTCATATAAAGGAACATCTGGGTAGCAGTGACGATAACATGATTTCATTTGATGTTAGCTGCAAGCAAAAAAAACATATGGGAAAGATAAAAACAATTATGCTGCGTACACACAGTCGGATTTTCCGAGGGGAAATGTTCTATGTAAGCTTGTTGTCGGAAAGTCCGACCGTGTGTATGCTCCATCGAACATTTGCTGTCGGAATTTCCGCACACAACTGTTTGAGAGCAGGTTCTCAAATTTTCCAACAACAAAACTTATTGTCGGAAAGTCCGATCGTGTGTACACAAGTCCGTCGCACAAAAGTTCACGCATGCTCTGAATCAAGCAGAAGGAGCTGCACTGGCTATTGAACTTCCTTTTTCTTGGCTTGTGGTACGTCTTGTATGTCACCACGTTTGGAATTTTGGGCTAACATTTGTGTGACCGTGTGTATGCAAGGCAAGTTTGAGCCAACATTCTTCGGAAAAAAATCCATGGTTTTGTTGTCGGAAGATCCAATCGTGTGTACGCGGCATTAACCTTAAGAGAGCAACTTTTCAAAGGATGAGGGCTGCTCTCAAAGACGTAGACTGGGAGGGAATATTGACATCGATGAACACAGAACAGAAATGGGAATTCCTCAAAAAGACTGTAACTCACTTCAAAGTATATTCCCATGGGCAATAAGTTTAAAAGGCTAAAAATAAAACCTATGTGGCTCACGGCCCAAGTTAAAAATAATAAGAAAAGAGCTTTCAAAAAATCTTAAAATGAAGGAACACTCATCATTTAAATGTTACAAAGAATATAACAGAATATGTAAAAAGGAAATCAAGGATGCAAAGATTCAAAACGAATGACGGATTGCAAAAAGTAGTAGGACAAACCCCCAAAAAATCTTCAAATATATTAATAGTAAAAAGGTCAGGTCTGAGCATGTAGGCCCTTTACAAAATAATCTAGAGTGGGTGACTGGGGACAGAGAGAAGGCAATATTTATTATTTATATAAATTTTTTGCCCCACTGTATATTGATTGTTGCTCTTAATAAAAATATTTTTAGCCCTAAAAGAATTGAGCTCTGTCTTTTCAAAGCCATTGTATCAAATTTTTAGGGACTCATTACCACTTCCCACCCGGACCATAGCAGATGACGGCGAGGCGGTGGTACAGTTATATATAGAAGCAGTACAGCGCTGACAAAATAATGTCCCTAAAAATCTTCAATTAACATAAATGTCCATAAAGAAAGAAAGTAATGTCCATAAAGAGAGAGGAATTCCAGATGAGGATCCCAGTGTGCAAGTGATATCCAAATATGATGAGTGACTCATATAGTGAAAAAACCTCCACCAACAGTATCGCTAGCCGCTCACCTCAGCGAGTGGACCCCTGAATAAATTCAGTCAGGTCTCAAACAGCCTTTTCCCACAGTGGGAGATATGTTAATTGAAGATTTTTAGGGACATTATTTTGTCAGCGCTGTACTGCTTCTATATATTTGTTCTGTTGGATTTGATAGATTTTATCCTCAGTATTCAGCTGCTTTAGCATATTATACAAGGGATTAGCGCTGGTTAAATTTCTTTTTATTGTTTTTTACCTTAATTTATCACAATTTCAGCAGCTATCATGGATGTATTTTTTTATTTAGAAAAACGTGAAGTTAAATTGGACGAGGTCTTTTCCCATGGTCCCATGTCTGAACAAAATAATGATTTAACCTCTTCCTTCAAAAAATTAAATCATATTTTTGAGAAAAAGGTAAAGACATGGTGGGACATTACCTCATTCAATCAGTATATCTCCTCCAATTTGGTCCCCAGAAGACTTAGGTGGGACATCCCACCGAATGATATTCTTTTTGATGAGGAATCAATGTTGGAATGGAAGAATTTTTTTGTTAAAAAGGGCTCAGAATTATTACAACTTCTACTCGTACGTAAACAAAGGAAAATGGAACTCCTTGAGTCACAAATTAGTGATCTTAGGAAATCCATCGAGCCTTATAAAAACAGTCAAGAGTTTAAAAAATTATCCACTGACCTTGGCAACAGGCTTGCCAAATGGGATGTTGAAGCTCAAAATAAGAAAAAGAAAAAATATATTAGAGATTGTGATGATTTTAGGAATGGTAACATTTTTAAATGGCAGACTGGTCCTGCCCCCCCTATATCAGAGGTAAATCTCAATCTACCCCAGGTGGAACCGAATTCTAACTCAGGTAGACTTTTACCGGTTATGTCCAATTCCTATAACCATCCCCCCTCTGCACCTTCTAATAATAGAGGAGGTTTAGCTAAGAGAAGGGATTTTAAGGGGAAAAGAGGGAAAGGCAAACAACATGGCCCCCCTGGGACCCCTATCAGGGACACCCCTTATTATTCCTATCATCAACAAAATTATGAATCTCCTTGTAGATGGGAAGACCATAGGCAGAATTATCATGATTACCATGATTATTCCAACAATTATGGAAGAAGGGACATGCCCCAACCCACACGTAGGGAATCATTACCCTTATCTAATAGATTTACCCCGCTTCAACACCATAATTCCAATGAGGAAGGGGATTTTTCGGGGGCTCAGAGTGGGCCGGGGAGGGGAGCTTTGATGCCTCCGCCCAATCGCATGGAATGGTGGAGACATCAATCGCAACCATCCCCACAAACAAAAGACCTATCCAGAAAAAGAGGGAGAGAGGAAGGAGAGGGGGCAGGAGATTACAAAAAGAAAAAGCCCCATTAGGCCCTATTGGCTCAGGTATATATAATTTGAGCAGTTGTGTCTTGAGTGAAAATGAAATGAGAGTCCTAGACAGAGGGCTCAAATTCGCTCCGGTTCACAACATGAACAAATTTCAAACTTATGTGAGTATCCATAAATTTGTCAGGAATCTAAATTTGAGGAAGTACTTTTTGTCAAACCCTACCAGAATCCCTGCCATTACAAAAGGTTCGCATTCCGGTTTAAGAAATAAATCTACTTTCAATCCTCTGAATCCGGATAATAAATATTTGGAAGTGTTCAAAAACATGTTGTTTAACGATCTAGAGAAGATGAAAGTAAGAAAAGTATTGGACCCACAGTATATTAGGCAAGGTATGAAAACTCTGGAGGCTAGAAATTATATAATTATACGCCCAGCAGATAAGGGTGGGGGTCTAGTTATTCTGGACAAATCCAAATATCTCGCAGAGCTTGTTAGATTGCTGGATGACCCAGATACCTATCGGATTCTTAATAAGGACCCCATTTTGATTTACAAGGATGAATTACACTGGCTTGTGGAAGAAGGAAAACATTGGGGATTCTGACAAAGAAGGAGGCGTCTTATTTGGACCCCCTATTTTGCAGAACTCCCATTATATATTGTCTTCCGAAAATCCATAAGGATATTACTGACCCCCCTGGTAGGCCTATAGTCAATGGTATTGACTCCATTTCCTCCAGGGTTGGTCAATATATAGATCATTTCCTCCAACCGCTAGTGAATCAAACTGAAGCGTTCCTGAAGGATACGAAACATGTTATTCAAATTATGGAGTCCACCAGTTGCTCCTCTCCTTGTATTCTGGCTACAGCCGACGTAGGGTCCCTGTACACTATTATCGGACATGAAGATGCTCTATCTTCAGTACAATGGGCCTTATCCAAATTTTCTGACCTCTCAAGTAAACATAAGAACTTCCTACTGAAGAGTTTGCGTTTCTGTTTAGAGAAGAATTATTTTTGGTTTAGTCGTCACTTTTATTTACAAAAGAGGGGTGTTGCGATGGGTGCCCGCTTTGCTCCCAGTGTGGCCAACTTGTTCATGGCCCACTGGGAGGAAGATGCAGTATTTAGGCACAGACCCCCACAATTAGTTTGCTACAAACGGTACATAGACGATCTGGTATTAGTCTGGGAGGGAGACCATTCCAGTCTGGCTACCTTTGTACAAACTTTAGATACTAATACCAAAAATATCCAATTAACTTGGAATTTTAGCGAGGATAAAATAGTGTTCTTAGACTTGGAGATCCGGAGGGAAGATAACAAGTTTAAATTATGCAATTACCGAAAACCCACTGACCGAAACTCATTCATCCCATTAGAGAGCTGCCATCACAAATCATGGCTATGTAACATCCCTAAGGGACAGTTTGTGAGGCTTAGACGAAATTGCATTGATGATAGTGAGTTTGTCTCTCAATCCATGTTACTTACTTCTAAATTTCAAGAAAAAGGTTATGATCAACTAGCCTTAAAGAGTGATATGGAAAAAGTTTTAGCCATGGACAGGTCAGAGTTGATCTCCAATAAAGTCAGAGATACCAGTAACAATGCCCCTAATTTTAAAATGTTACTTAATTACAATGTCCAGTATAAGCAATGCGAAAAGCTGGTTGCTAAGAACTGGCCAATCTTGAAACAAGATCGCGTGCTGGGTCCCCTATTGCCACCACGTCCGTCTTTTATCTACAAGAAGGCCCCGTCTTTAAGAGACCGTCTAGCACCTGGAGTGGTAGATCCTCCCACACAAGCAGATAATAGATTATTCTCTTTCCTCTCAGGTTTCTATGCCTGTGGGCGTTGTACAGCCTGCAGACATTCTAAATGTAATGACAAAAAACGTAAACAATTTGTTGCTACCTCAACAGGCAGGGAATACAAAATTGATCAATTGATTACCTGCACGACAGTTGGAGTTGTATATATGTTGGAGTGTGGATGTGGCCTCCAATATATTGGAAGGACCTCCAGGCCCCTGCATGTGCGTCTAGGCGAGCATGTTAATAATATTAAGAAAGGATTAAAAACCCACAACGTTTCAAAACATTTCAAAATGGTGCATGCCCAAAACCCCAGAGGATTAAAATTCTGGGGGATTGAAAAAGTTAATAAACATTGGAGGGGGGGTAACTTTCTTTGCCAGCTCAGCCGCAGGGAATCCCATTGGATCCATGAGACTAAGGTCCTCTTGCCTAGAGGCTTAAACGTCGAGTTTGACGTAAATTGTTTTATTTCAGATCGTTAATGTTAATTTTATATGAATTTTTTCACATGAATTTTCTCATGTGAATTTTTTATATAAGAATTTTTACATGTTTGGAATATATGGACATTATTTTCCATTATGTGAATAGGATGTTCCACGGAATTGAGCAAGTACACGGGTTGTCACAATAACTAGACTCCCTTTGAGGGAGCTGGTCACATTTTTATTAGTTACACCTAGTAACATTTTATAAGTTTAGTTAATTTTTGGGGTGAGCTTCGGTGATTTATTACTGTTATAGCGAATCCCTTTATGGTTCCATCATGAGAAGCTAACACTTCCGTTTTTAAGTAATGGTTACCATGGTAATCTATATACAATTTGCTCTATTGGCTGCGGTGATCAGCTGAGCTATTTAAAGCGGGTGCACCACGTCATGCCGCCGCTGCTGAAGAAGTCCCGCCCATCACAAGGGACGTAACGCGTACGGAACATTACCACGTGACTCGTGACGTCACCCGCGTCTTGCTCACCGATTCCTGTGGAGTATCTTATACGTTTTTATCCTCCGCACTGGGGAACAGTGCCTTTCTTGTAAGTTGACCTACTTTTAATAAAACTTTTTAAGCTATAGACAGAGAGCACTAGATGTAATTTATTCTATTGCATGTGATCGCTCCACGAGACCACAAGCTGCCTGGTTCCAGTTACCTGCTCCTGTATATCTCCCACTGTGGGAAAAGGCTGTTTGAGACCTGACTGAATTTTTTCAAGGGTCCACTCGCTGAGGTGAGCGGCTAGCGATACTGTTGGTGGAGGTTTATCACTATATGAGTCACTCATCATATTTGGATATCACTTGCACACTGGGATCCTCATCTGGAATTCCTCTCTCTTTATGGACATTACTTTCTTTCTTTATGGACATTTATGTTAATTGAAGATTTTTAGGGACATTATTTTGTCAGCGCTGTACTGCTTCTATATATTTGTTCTGTTGGATTTGATAGATTTTATCCTCAGTATTCAGCTGCTTTAGCATATTATACAAGGGATTAGCGCTGGTTGAATTTCTTTTTATTGGTGGTACAGTTATCCTGACTCGGCGTTATATGACGTCCAGCAGGATAACATGCTGCCGCGGGGGCGCGCATCGTGGCGATCGGTGTGTCAGTCTGACACACCGCTACGCCGATCTTCGTAAAGAGCCTCCGGCGGAGGCTCTTTACCACGTGATCAGCCGTGTCCAATCACGGCTGCTCACGATGTCAATAGGAAGAGCCGTTGATCGGCTCTTCCTCACTCGCGTCTGACAGACCGGAGTAGAGGAGAGCCGATCGGCAGCTCTCCTGGCAGGGGGGGTCTGTGCTGATTGTTTATCAGCGCAGCCCCCCTCAGATCACCACACTGGACCACCAGGGATTGCCACTAGGACCACCAGAGAAGGGGCAACATGTGGATGGCCAGGTATGTACCCCATGGCCATCCACATGTGCCCAGTCAGTGCCCAATCTGTGCCAATCAGTGCCCACAAATGGGCACTGATTGGCACCGTTATGTTGCAGTGATAACCAGCAATGCCACCCTTAGGGGCATCAGTGCAAACAATCAGTGTCATCAGTGCCACCCATCAGTGTCCATCGGTGCCACCTGTCAGTGCCCACCTATCAGTGCCCATCTGTGCCAACTATCAGTGCCACCCATAGGTACCCATCAATACCACCTACGAGTGCCCATCGGTGCCACCTATCAAGGCCCATCAATGCCACCTATCAGTGCTCATCACTGCCGCCTATCAGTGCCCATCATCAGTGCCCGCCAGTGCCACCTCATCAGTGCCACCTCATCCATGCCCATCAGTGCAGCCATATCAGTGCCCATCTTTGAAGAAGAAAATTTACTTATTTACAAAAATTTTTAACAGAAACAAAGAAAAACTTTTGGTCTTTTTTTATTTGTTGCGCAAAAAATAAAAACCGCAGAGGTGATCAAATACCACCAAAAGAAAGCTCTATTTGTGGGAACAAAATGATAAAAAATTTGTTTGGGTACAGTGTTGCATGACCGCGCAATTGTCATTCAAATTGCGACAGCGCTGAAAGGTGAAAATTGGCCTGGGCGGGAAGGTGTCTAAGTGCCTGGTATTGAAGTGATTATAATGGTGAGATAGTGCTAAAATAATTAGCCAGAGGTGAGTTTAAACAAAACGTCCATAAATGGATGTGAATGTCCAACTGCACAGGAGGTGTAGGTACTCCAAGGGGTGGTGGTAATCTGGTTGTCAGAAGTCACCTTGCATCTTAAAACGACTTCCCAGCAGGATGAGCCAATAAGAAGAAATGCAAAAAAGACTCTTACCAGATCCCGTGGATTCCCGTGTCAGCGACAGGGAATCGCATGCGCAGTTTGTCACCAATGACATAGAATGTAAGGTCTGGAATCGCCAATCTTTTGGGTTGTGGTCTGCATAGATCTCCGAAGGCAACCAGATGGGTCCTCACACCGAACAGCCAAAGCGTGGATCAGGAGTTTCCAAAAGGACACCAAAGGGGCGGTTGGAGGTACTGGGCCTCATGCAGTGAATGTAAAGACAAAAAGGATATGCCTCTCGTCTAGCTGGCCAGTCGGGCTCCGACCCCTTGGAGTACTACACCTCCTGTGCAGTTGGACATTCACATCCATTTATGGACGTTTTGTTTAAACTCACCTCTGGCTAATTATTTTAGCACTATCTCACCATTATAATCACATATATTTACTTTTATTGTACATGCGCTGCATTTTTCCATATATAAGTTCACTGTTTTTGTCAGACTGTATGCAGCAGCTTCCATTTATCTTATTAGTTAGCGCGGTGTTTCACATCTATTTTTGGTATTGAAGTGGTTAATGACTGGAATAGTACCACTGGATTGGCGTAGGACCAATGCGGTGCTTATATTTAAAAAGGTTAAGAAAAATGGGTAGTGGCGCTGCCAAATATGAGATTTAATACATTAGTCCACCAATAAGTCCTTGAAGTGGATACTCAGTATATGTAGAGGGAGAGAGATGAAGAGGGGAGACCTGTATAGATTACTTTTAGCAGTCCAAGACAACCTTGAGGGGGGAGTTGAAAGCAGACTCCAGATATGCAAATGAGAAGAGAAACACAGGCGCCTCTAGGTTAGAACTTCAAACATTTTAATGCGATACAGGTGCATTATCCACTTACATGGATGTTAAAGAAGTAAGGCACGAGTCCATCCACACTGGCATGGCATTCACTGCAGTGCGGCGTTCTGAACAGCTGATTTTTCTGCCTGTGGGGGAGAAATCCTAGCCAGCAGGATCTCTGGGACCACGGCGATAAAACCGAGGCTTGGATCAGGCCGATGGTGAGGGCTGGAACGCGGTGCCGGATGTAATGACGTCACTGGTGGGTTGCAACGGCGTTTCGGAGCATGAGCACTGGCAGATGGGACTCAGGACACGCTAGTGAGACTTTGGCTGATAACAGCCTTATATATGCCTTGGAACACTGCCATCTAGTGGAAAGGATGTGACATACTTTCCAACATGAAATACCCAGAGCTAAAATAATATAGATATCAATAGACTGGGGTTCAACAGAACTAACATGACATTACATATCAACTTCAGTTCTTGAGGTAATTCCATATAAGAATGGAATTTGTTATCAGCCAAAGTCTCACTAGCTTGACAAAGGAGCACGCCCTGAGTCCCATCTGCCAGTGCTCATGCTGGACTCGGGAGCGCACCCACGAGGTAACCCCCAGGGAGAGCACTTCTCCCAGGGGGTTTACTAATGCGAGGAGCAGCCGCGAGCACTGCCGGGGGACCCCAGAAGACGAGGTTCGGGCCCCACTGTGCAAAACGAACTGCACAGTGGAGGTAAGTATGATCTTAAAGCAAAGAGGAGGTCAGGAAAACTCCTAGCAAATGTACGTGTCAGAGTAGGCTATCAATGTGTGTGCAATCAGCACAATTAGCACAATAATTACATACCTATTAGCAGACACTAAGGCTGGCCATACACTATTCAATTTTCCTGTTCAACTTTCCTTTAGATTTACCAAAACCATCTAATATGAGGTGAAACCTAAACACTTTAAATGTGTTTGCAATCAGGCAGACCCTTGCACTACATAGTTGAAGGTAAATCTAAAGAAAATTGAATAAGAAAATTGTATGGTGTATGGCCAGGTTAAGCCTAATACCTGATTGCTAAAATAAAACTATAGCAAATAGGTAGGTTCCTCTGAACCAATGCATAACATGTGAAAAAAAAGGACCAGAGGGTCTAGAGACATTACCTCCACCGCTGGATGAAGTAACATAAATAAGTAACAACAGACACACCACCAAACACCCTCCTCATTCACTCCCAAACACGCCCCCCCTATTTAAACCACCTACTAAGGAAAGACCCAGGTTATAGAGCAGTAATAATAAGGTATTGGGAAACCAAAATGCAAGTTCCATATGCCCTAAAAAACCTGGGATCTATGTGCCACTTGTGACTTAGTTTCACATGAAAAAGTAGATGTAGTAGATCCTGCCAAAAACAATGAATGGAAATGAAACCACTGAAGCCGCTGACCAGTTATTCAGGGTGGATCCTTGGAAAAAATACTGGAAGTTCTCTAGCTTGCCGTACCATCATTATATTACAAAGTCAGTGAGAGAAGTCAATATGAACGGCATGAGGTAGAGAAGTTGGACGGAACATAAAACATACCTTCACTCCACTACTGCAATGGTAGTCCTGTGTGTAGGAGGGAGTACAGCTTATCTCAATTTTCTGGAGCCACTGGTGAAAGGTAAACACGTCCCTCTGAGCAGCGATCCCCTAGTGGTGGCGGAGTAGGAGAGCCTTTCTAGTAATTACAGCACACAAGTGGGCAGCCAAGTCCAGATCCAGGAATCGCCGGCCGGCCAAAGCGGGCTGTAAAACTTCGCTGGGCTAACACACACTGCTCTATGGACGCTTCCTCTCAGACACCAGGCACTGCAGCCGTACAGCGTTGGGAGCAGAGCTTGTGTGAAAGAGGTCACAGCGGAGGTATGACACTCCGTGATCGTACCCAGATTGCTGTGTATATGGATAATTGAATGAATGTCTGTTTGGGCAGCCGCTGTTAAGGATGTGTGAAGATCCCAAGGGTCCACACTCTTCCAGTGGAGACATCCATGCCTCTGGCAGCAGAGAAAAAGTGGGGGGGGGGGAGAGGATGAAAAATAGGGCATGAGGGGGTATGGAATGGATTCCAGGTGGGTGCTGTGAATGTAGGGGCGTCTATCTGACGCATTTCAATCGACAGGCGATTTTCTTCAGAGCTAGAGATGCACTGGAAAACAGGAAGCTACATACTGAAGTAATTAGTCTAATTAGCTACCAGGAGATCCAGTTATACTGCCCACATTCAGAAGTTAACCCTAAAAACTCAGTGATACTGTGCAAATGAAGACACCTAATACACACATAAAACTGTCAGACACACAGTGAATAGGTGAATGAGAGAAAGGATAATAATGAAACGCAGGAGGGAAATGGGCTAAAGGTCCTAAGAACTGCATAATAATATCTCTTCATATCTCAAACACAATGAGTTCTATATGGTTGTTGAGACAGTAAAGAGGAAAATGGGGGTCAGAAGATGATATAAAAAAGGGGAGAGACGAGCAAGACTATATTTAGGTCTAGTTGTGCACTAAAGAGGGGCTATCCAATACCGCATAGTATGCACATAGTGAAAACAGGGGTTTCTATCCATATATCCCTATTAATTAGGGTTCTAAAAAGACTGCAAGATTACATTCATTATTTAAGCCACCAGGCTGAAGACTATTTAGAAGATAAATCCACATTTTTTCTTCTTGGTATAGAATACGATCAAAATCACCCCTTCTGAGGGGGAGATTCAGTCTGTAGAAACCTTTGACTCGAAGGCCACTTGGATCTCCTCCATGTTCAGTTAGAAAGTGTAGAGGTAGTGGTCGTTTGTTGTCTTTTTTGAGGATACTTTGTATGTGTTCACTGATCCTAATTCTGAGTTGTCTTTTGGTTTTACCAATATAGATTTTACCACAAGGGCAAGTGACCATATAGATCACCCGTGTGGTAGAACAGTTGATAAATTCTTTGATTTTAAATTCTTTTTGGCCTGCAGAATCAATGAACACATCCGTCCTCTCCACGTATCTACAGATAGAGCATTTACCACAAGGGAAACTACCACGCAGAGGGGGGGGGGATCAGTCAACCAATTTTTGCTGGGAGATCTTATATATTCAGAATAAGAAAGGGTATCTCCAAGATTTTGAGACCTACGTGCTGTCGTCACTGGGCGGTCGCCAATAAATCTCCCCAGAATTGGGGCATCAGATAAAATATTCCAGTGTTTGGTGAGGACCTCTTTGACCTGGTCCCACGGAGATCCAAACTAGTAATAATTCTGATGGGATTTTGGGGGCTATGTTCACATTTTTCCTTAGGTGCATCGGTGAACAGGTCCTCTCTTTTGGTATTTATGGCCCTATTTTTTGCCCTTCTGATAGACCTATTTGAATAACCTCTTTCCCTAAATAGTGTATAGAGCTCAGAGGCCTCTTCTCTGAAGTCAGCGTCCGAGGAGCAGTTTTGTCTGATCCTCAGGAACTGACCAATTGGAATTCCCTGGATCAAAGTTTGGGGATGATGGCTAGACGCCTGTATAAGGGTGTTGGCAGGCGTTTTTTTTTACGGAATGTCTTTGTCACCAGTCGATTAGCCTGTATACTGAATTTTAGGTCCAGAAATGAAATTGTGTTAGGATGGTACGTGTATGTAAAATGCAAGTTTCTGTCCTGAATGTTAATTTCTTGCATAAACATGTCCAGCTGATGCGGGGTGCCCCCCCAAATCATGAAAACATAGTCAATGTACCTCAGCCACAATTTGCTGTGGCTGAGGTACAGTTGCGAAGGATAAATCACCTCCTCCTCCCATAATCCCAGGTAAGTGCATGCAAAGGAGGGGGCCCAAGGGGTGCCCATTGAGGTGCCCCTCCTCTGCTGGAAGTAGTAGCCCAAAAACTGGAAACAGTTGTTGGTCAGCATGAACTCCAGTAGCTCGAGAATGAACTCATTTTGAGCGGCAAGTAATGGATAACTTTTTTCCAAAAAGTGGCCCACCGCGCAGAGACCCAACTCATGGGGAATGGACATGTAGAGACTCCACGTTGATCCCCACGAGGAAAGCATCCACCGGGCAGACCACCTCCCGAATTTCCCTAAGTACATCCTTAGTGTCCCTAACAAAGTATGGCAGATCACTAACAAGTGGTTTAATCAGTGCGTCTGTATATCTGCCAATCCTCTCCGGGGTCCCTTAATAGCAGAGACTATAGGTCTACCTGGGGGGTTGGTGAGGGATTTGTGCAGCGTAGGAATGATATAAAATATCAGTGTATTAAATTCCTGTACTGTTAAATAGTGAAGTTCTTTCTTGGAAATAAGGTTGCTCTCTGATGCAAATGTCAGTTTGAACAATCCCAGGAAAAGGATTCTCACTGAGTTTACTATAGGTAGAAGTATCCATCAATTGACGCATGACTTCTTCGTATTTCTGTCCCAACATAAGGACTATGTTCCCCCCCTTATCACTTCCCTTTATGACTAGATCGGGTGCTTCCTGGAGTTCTTTAAGTGCATGCCTTTCCTTTCTAGATAAATTATCTAGTCCCCTCCAGTCCCAATTTATTTATTATTGTAATCGGTCAAGAAATAATCTTATCCATTTATTTTTGGAGATGGGGGAGCATTTTTAAGGATTTTATAATCAGATTTGAAGGTCTGTTAGTCATGTCTGGGTGTATTGAGGCCTCCGAATCAGAATCTGCGTCTGGGTTCTCATGCAGCAAGGATATTAAGTCATTTAGTGCTTCCTGTTCTTCTTCATTGGCTAGAACAGCCTTCTGTGTATTTTCACGACTGGCATGCTAGGATCTGAATATCACCTTTCGCAGGAAAAGATTAATATCCTTAAATACTTCAAATTCTTTCATAGCTGATTTCGGAGAAAAGGACAGACCCCTCTTAAGTAGGGAGATATGATGTTTATTAAGGGGAAAATCGGTCAGGTTAATGACATTCAGATCCTGGTATTCCACAGAAGGAGCCTCGAATGCAGTATTTCAGACAGGCCCCTCTATCTTCTTTGTGAATTGGCTCTTAGCTCCCTTGGGTTCTTTTTTTGTTCTTTTTCCTTTTCTTTTTCTTTTTGTGTTGGAAGTTTGCGCCTCGCTTGCTGAATACTGGGATTCTGGCCCTGTGAAGTGTCTGAGGTGTCTATCTCTCCCTTGTCTCTTTCTAAAAAAACTGACCGACTTGGCTGGAGTATCCTCTTCGCTGTCTGTGGACTGGGTATGTTTAGAGGCTGTCAGGTTCCTTCTGCTTCTACTTCTACGTGTTTGACTTCTTCCCCTCTGTAGAGTAGGGTCAAAAACGTTATCTTTTTCCCAGTCTGCGATATTTTGCTTGAACTTTTCCTGTTTATTGATTCTAAGATTTTTTTGAGTCCTCTCCACTTCTTCTTTTTTTGGGGATTCCTTGAATTTCTCAAATTCCTGATCCTGTTTATAGGGTTCGAGAAGTTGAGTACTTTTATCAATCTCAGTTTGAATCTCACATAATTGCGCTAGTTCCTCTTCTACTATGAGACGCATGACCTCAAGTCCCCAAGTCCCTTATCTATGCAGCTCTGTCTCCATAAATTGAGGAATCTCGGTGTATTGAGATGGGCGGCAGGTTACTACTCTCTCCCTGAGACCTCTTGTGTTAGCCCAGCGAAGTTTTACAGCCGGCTTTGGCTGGCCGGCGATTCCTGGATCTGGACTTGACTGCCCACTTGTGTGCTGTAATTACTAGAAAGGCTCTCCTACTCCGCCACCACTAGGGGATTGCCGCTTAGAGGGTAAGTATGATATGTTTGTTATTTAGATAAAAGAACAAAGGTTTACAATCACTTTAATGATTCCTTCTGTGAATGGTCTAGGGTTATCAGTGGTGTACCCCAAGGTTCAGTGTTGGGACCCTTACTATAAATGATATTCGGTCTGAGATTAAAAGTACCATTTCAGTCTTTGCAGATGACACCAAACTATGCAGTGGAATAACGTCCTTACAGGAAGCCGACCTCAATGCACTGTTTAATTGGGCAACTGTATGGCAAATGAGGTTTAATGTAGATAAATGTAAAGTTATGCACTTGGGGGCTAAGAATATGCATGCATCATACATACTAGGGGGAGTACAACTGGGGGGGATCTGTAGTGGAGAAGGATCTGGGGATTTTGGTAACTCATAAGCTCAACAATAACATGCAATGCCAAGTTGCGGTTTCCAAAGCGAGCAAAATCCTTTATTGTATTAAGAGGTATAGACTCCGCAGAGAGAGATATAATTTTGCCCCTGTACAAATCCTTAGTAAGACCTCATCTGGAATATGCAGTTCAGTTTTGGGCACCAGTTCACAAACAAAATATCGGAGAACGTGCAGAGAAGGGCAACCAAACTAATAAGAGGCATGGAGGAGCTCAGCTATGAGGAAAGATTAGAGTTACTGATTCTATTCACTCTTGAGAAGAGGAGATTAAGGGGGGATATGATCAACATGTACAAATACATAAGTGGTCCATATAGTGAACTTGGTGTTGAGTTATTCTCTTTAAGGTCATCACAGAGGACAAGGGGGCACTTTTCTTTATCGTACATCATGGGACACAGAGCCATAGTAATTACTATGTGGGTTATATAACCCCTCCCACTGCTGGGAGTACCTCCGTTTTTTCGCCAGTGTCTTAGGTGTTGGTCACGAGTAAAGATGTGCTGTGCAGAGCTCCACTGGAATATTCCTTGCTGGGGCAGGCTATGCAACCAGGTCCATTCAAAGTGTCTTTTTTTACGCCGAATTGAATGGTACCCGGGCCTCGTGGTGGAAGAAACTAGGTTTAGCCCGTAACGCTTCTCTTTTTAGAGAGCTGGACCCCTGTATCCAGTGCTTTTGGTTTTTTCAGCCATAAAGTTTTCCTGGGGAGGTGCTTTACGGGTCCAGGGGTGTGGATCCCCCGATAAAAAGGAGCTCTCCCCCTCTCCCTGGATAAATAGGGGGAAGCCAGAATGATTGGCGGATGCCGCTCCATTCTCCAGTGCCCCTGCACGGCAGTTTGTCACTAGCTCTTCTTCTCGCCGCCCCTTCCCCCCACACACACATGCCGATCCCGTCGGATCGGAAGCCTGCTCTCGTGCGGGAAGGGGGCGCGGTGGGAAGACGAAGGGGGGTGTGGCTTGGTGCGGTGTTAGCGTTCGACAACACCCAGAGCAGGAGTACATTTACTGACAGCAGCTAACAGAGGGACACAAGAGCAGAAGGAGGCATGTAAGTGGTGACACAGGCATTCCCTTGGCACATTTACTGAAGCATCAGGCTGAGCATTGATAGCAACGGCAGTTGCTGGACTATTTGCTCAAGCAGTGGGTGCAATTCCTTCTGGTAGTACCTCTGCATTTATGCATCGGGCTATGGTCAGAAGGGGAGGTAGAAACACCCCAAAAAAAAGAGTCCAAAAGTGTCTCCCTCAAGCTCTGGGAAGCTTAGTCTCATCTCTACAATGGCATCCTCCACTGAGAGATCTGAAGTGGATGGTTAGAGTGAGCCATCGGGGCCGTCAAATGTTGCAGCTGTTTCCAACACTGCAGCCCCTGTCTATATTACTGAAGAGTTTTTTTCCTCAGCCATGATAGGATTGGAGGAAAGGTTAGCGACCTTAATCGCATCTTCCCAGAGTGGGACAAAATGTGACAGGTCCCCTTCCACTACCTGGGACCTTCAAACAGAGGAACTGGTTGTGGGAGAAGACAAATTTCTCACAGGGGACTATGAAGAGGCTGATGACTCCTCTTCTGAGGGGTCAAATGCGGATGGACCTTCTTCAGCTTCACAATCTGAGGTTGATGGTCCAATCTCTTACTGAGTTGGTCCACTCCACTTTTATGCTACCCTTAACTGAGTCGGTTGATAAGCCCACTTCTTGTTTGGGTTCGCTAAAGCCTCCTCAAGCTGTGCATGCCTTTCCTGTCCATTCACTGCTGGAACAGCTTATGTATTCTTAGTGAGATCACCCAGATAAGCATTTTTTTCCTCCCAAAAAGTTTTCAACACTTTATCCTAATGGAGGAAAAATTTACTAAAAAGTTGGAGATACCAGCAATTGACGCTGCTGTATCCTCTGTGATAAAAAGTTTGATTTGTCCGGTAGACAATGCTCAAATGCTTAGGGATCCAACGGATACAAAATTGGAATTCCTGTTTAAAAAACGCATTTTCTCTGGCAGGTTCAGTGACTCAACCTACGGTGGCAGCAATTGGTGCATGTCAATCCTTGACCAGTTTAAACAGGTGCTCAAGGTTATCCCTGATCACCACGCACAGGATTTAGCCGAGCTACCAGGTGCCTTATGTTTTTTGCAATAGACGCTATGAGAGATTCTATTCTTCAGGCCTTGCGCCTTACGCTTGGGCTGGTACATATGCTTAGAATACTATGGTTGAAAAATTGGTCAGCCGAAGCGCCTTGCAAAAAGCTCCTGGCTAGTTTACCTTTCCGCGGTGAATGGCTGTTTGGGGATGATTTGCATAAATACATCCAAAAAATTTCTAGTGGGAAAAGTACCCTTTTGCCAGTTAGGAAAAGGAGTAAACGTATTTCATTTAAACGAGCTCCTTCGCCAGTGCCAGGGGCATCAGCCTCCAGGCAGTCACGATGACCTCCGCCATCAGGTTCAAGAGGTAAACCTCAGGGTCAACCCCAAGGACAAAAGAAGTCCTTGGAGAGGAAACCTACAAAACAAAATACTAAAGTCTCCTTATGAAGGGGAGCCCCCTCTCGCTCGAGTGGGGGCAACACTTTGGCAGTTCTCAAGGGTCTGGCAGGAAGAGTGTCGGGACAAATGGGTGGCTAACTCAATAGCTCTAGTGTACAAGCTAGAGTTCTGGGAGGCCCCATCTCCTCGTTTTCTCATATCAAACGTTCCCAAGGATCCAGAGAAAAAGAAGACTCTCTTTCAAGCACTGGACCGTCTTTTGTCTCAAAAAGTGATCTCGGTGGTCCCCATGCAAGAGCAGGGATTGGGGTTTTATTCAAACCTTTTCACAGTGCCAAAACCAAATGGAGATGTCGGACCCATTTTAGATCTCAAAGATCTAAACCGGTTCCTGAATATCCGCTCTTTTCGCATGGAGTCAATCCGATCAGTAGTCTCCATCCTACAAGGAAAACTTCTGGCGTCAATCGACATCAAGGATGCATACCTCCATGTGCCGATCTTCCCCGCTCCCCAGAAATGTCTGTTTCGAGGTAGAAAATCTTCATTTTCAGTTTGTAGCTCTGCCTTTTGGTCTACCTACTGTACCTCGAGTGTTTACAAAGGTCCTGGCCCCTCCTCTAGCCATATTAAGGGCCCAAGGTATAACGGTTATAGCTTATCTAGACGATCTGCTCTTGATAGACCAGTCGGTAGCCCGCTTAGACCAAAGTATGATCACCACAGTCAACTACCTGGAATACCAAAGTTGGATTCTCAACCTGGAGAAATCCTCCTTAAAACCATCAAGGAGATTAGAATACTTGGGTCTGATCATAGATACAGCCCAGAAAAGGGTATTCTTGCCCCAGGCAAAGATCCTTCTATTCGGCTTTGCATGAGGTTGTTGAGAAAGATGGTGGCTTCATTCGAAGCCGTTCCTTATGCTCAGTTTCATTCTAGGCTGCTGCAAAACAGTATCCCATTAGCTTTGAACAAGAAAGTCCAAGCTCTAGATTTCCCAATGTATCTGTCTCCAAAGGTCAGAGTCTCAGTTGGTGGTTGATAACCAAGAATCTGCAAAAGGGAAAATCCTTCCAGTTACCTGGAAGGTGGTAACAACAGATGCCAGCCTTTCGGGTTGGGGAGCAGTCCTGGAGGAAGCAACTGTCCATGGAAAATGGTCCAAATCAGAAATGGCCTTGCCCATTAACATTCTACAAATTTGGGCAGCGCACTTAGCCCTGGACGTTCAGGTTACCTAATTGTCCTGTCAGGATCCAATCCAACAATGCCACAGCCGTGGCATATATCAGTCACCAAGGGGGCACAAGAAGTCGTGCGGCCCAGAGAGAGGTGAATCATATCCTAACTTGGGCAGAAAACAATGTACCTTGCCTATCGGCAGTCTTCATTCCATGGATAGAAAATTGGCAGGCGGACTATTTGAGTCGCCAGCAGTTGTTCCCGGGAGAATGGTCCCTTCACCCCGAGATTTTCCTGGCAATATGCCGAAGATGGGAGATTCTAGACGTAGATCTGTTTGCGTCCAGGTTCAACAAGATCAACAACTTTGTGTCGAACAAGGGATCCGCTAGCATGCGGAACAGATGCCTTGGTGGTCCCGTGGAATCAGTTCTCGCTGATTTATGCATTCTCTCCTATTCTGCTGCTTCCACAACTTCTTCGCAGGATCAAGCAGGAAGGGAAGTCGGTGATTCTTGTGGCCCAGAAGATCTTGGTATGCAGAGATCATAAGGATGGTGATAGGGGACTCATGCACCCTACCACCACGTCTAGACCTACTCTCGCAAGGTCCGGTATTCCATCCTACCTTACAAAAGCTAAATTTAACGGTTTGGCTATTGAGCCCCACATTCTGAAGAAGCGTGGGCTGTCAGGTTCAGTGGTATATACCTTGATTAATGCAAGGATGCTGGCCTCTAGAATCATATATTATAGAGTCTGGAAGGCATATGTTTCCTGGTGTGAATTCAAGGGTCGGCATCCCAGAAAGTATGTCATAGGTAGAATCCTTGACTTTCTGCAGATAGGGTTAGAAATGAGGCTGGCATTGAGTACTTTCAAAGGCCAGGTCTCAGCCTTATCGGTATTGTTTCAACGACCACTTGCTTCAAATTCTTTGGTCCTTAGCTTTGTACAGGGGGTAACACGGCTTAATCCATCAGTTAGGTCACCCCTGAACCCTTGGGACTTGAATTTAGTTCTGTCGGCATTACAGAAACAACCTTTTGAGCCGATACGTCATATTCACTTGGTCCTTTTGACAAGGAAGCTAGTTTTTCTGGTAGCCATATTTTCTGCAAGAAGGGTATCAGAGTTGGCTGCTCTTTCTTGCAAAGAGCCATAGTTAATTATTCACAAGGATGGAGTAGTATTGTATACTCATCCTTTCTACCGAAGGTAGTATCAGGTTTTCATCTAAACCAGGATATTGTTCTACCTTTGTTTTTTCCAGAATCCGGTTCTATGGAAGAAAAGTCATTACATTCTCTTGATGTGGTGAGAGCAGTCAAAGTCTACTTGAAGGTGACTGCTCAGATTCGAAAAACTGATGTTTTGTTTGTGTTGCCCGAAAGTCCTAAAAAAGGACAGGCAGCATTGAAATCTACTATTTCTAAATGGATTCGGCAAGTACTTGTTCAAGCTTATGGTTTGAAGAGGAAGATTCCACCCTCTCAAATCAAAGCGCACTCCACCAGTGCTGTTAGTGCTTCATGGGCAGTGCATCACCAAGCCTCCATGGCTCAAATCTGCAAGGCCGCAACTTGGTCTTCAGCACATACATTTACCAGATTCTATCAGGTTGATGTAAAAAGGCATGAGGATATCGCCTTTGGGTGCAGTGTGTTGCAGGCAGCAGTATAAGTCCTCTGGTCTTATGGTGCCCTACTTTTGTTGTCTCCCTCCCCTCAGTTGGCATTGCTCTGGGACATCCCACATAGATTACTATGGCTCTGTGTCCCGTGATGTACGATAAAGAAAATAGGATTTTTATAACGGCTTATCTGTAAAATCCTTTTCTTGGAGTACATCACGAGACACAGAGTTCCCTCCCTACTTTTAATACATGTATATTGCTTTGCTACAAAAACTGAGGTACTCACAGTAGTGGGAGGGATTATATAGGGAGTGGACTTCCTGTCTTAGGGTGTGCCAGTGTCCATCACCTAAAGGTGGCCTATAACCCACATAGTAATTACTATGGCTCTGTGTCCCGTGATGTACTCCAAGAAAAGGATTTTACAGATAAGCTGTTACAAAAATTCTATTTTTACGATTAGAGGAAACAAGATTTCATCTCCAAATATGGAAAGGCTTCTTCACAGTAATGCCCTGTACACGCGATAGGATTTTCCAACAACAAAACCGTGGATTTTTTTCCGACGGACGTTGGCTCAAACTTGTCTTGCATAAACACGGTCACACAAATCTTGTCAGAAATTCCGAACGTCAACAACGCGGTGACGGCTCTTCTGCTTGATTCTGAGCATGTGTGGAATTTTGTTCGTCGGAATTGTGTACACACGATCAGAATTTCTGACATGGATTTTGTTGTCGGAAAAGAGATCTCAAATTTTGTTTGTCGGAAATTCCGATGGAAAATGTCCGATGGAGCCTACACACGGTCGGTATTTCCGACAACATGCTCCCATCGAACATTTGTTGCCGGAAAATCATATCGTGTGTACAGGGCTTAAGAGCTATGAAAATGTGGAATAGACTCCCTCCAGAGGTGGTTCTGGCAAGCTCCGTAGATTGATTTAAAAAAGGCCTAGATTCTTTCCTAAATTTAAGCCCCGTACACACAATCCGAAAATCGTACGAAAAATGCCGCATTCGAATCAATCGTACGATAATCGGAACATTAGTACAGAGCTTTTGAGAGCTCATCTGGACAGTTCATCCGATATTATTCTATAGGACATGCACGGAAATTTTTTTGGTACGATGCCAGATCTTACGATTTTCGTTTAATCAGTACACCTATCAATCGAAAATGCAATACAAATGCATTACAACACATGACATCACTTCCGAATTTTTATGCTGTCGTACGGGAATTTTCGTGACTTTAGTAAACTCATCAGATTTGACGTGAAATTAACATACAAAAAAACCTGACAATCATTCTTCTGTTAATCGGACCGTGTGTACCGAGCATTACAGAATATAACACAGTACTAACATTTATAGGTAAAGATCATCCAGGGTAAATCCGATTGCCTCTAGGGGGATCAGGAAGGAATTTTTTCCCCTGCAGTAGCAAGTTGGAGCATGCTTTGCTGGGGTTTTTTGCCTTCCTCTGGATTAACTGTGGGTATAGAATTGTGCATATGGGATTTTATTATTATTATTATTATTATTAATAATAATAATAATATTATTATATTTTTTTTGCTTAACTAGATGGACTTGTGTCTTTTTTCAACCTATGTAAATATATAAGGGGTCCATATAGTGAACTTGGTGTTGAGTTATTCACTTTACTGTAAACACAGGGGACATTTTGGCACTCTTTACACCTAGAGGAAAAAAGATTTCATCTCCAAATACGAAAAGGTTTCTTCATAGTAATGCCGCGTACACATGATCGGAAATGCTGCCAACAAAACTCTGATGAGAGCTTTTTGTTGGAAAATGCAACCGTGTGTATGCTCCATCAGTCTTTTGCTGGCGGAATTCCAGCCAGCAAAAGATTGAGAGCATGTTCTCTATTTTTCGGTCGGGAAAAGTTCCTATCCGGAAATGCGTCAGTCTGTATGCAATTCGGACGGGCAAAAAATCACGCATGCTCGGAAGCATTGAACTTCAGTTTCTTGGCTCGTCGTAGTGTTGTACGTCACCACGTTCTTGACGGTCAAAAGTTCAGAGAACTTTTGTGTGACCGTATGTATGCAAGGCAAGCTTGAGCGGAATTCCGTCGGAAAAACCATCCAAATTTTTTCTGACGGAAATTCCGATCGTGTGTACGGGGCATTAGAACTGTGAAAATGTGAAATAGACTCCCTCCAGAGGTGGTCCTGGCCAGCTCAGTAGATTGCTTTAAGAAAGGCCTGGATTCTTTCCTAAATGTACATAATATATAACTGGGTACTATTATTTATAGGTAAAGTTCCTGGGGGATCAGGAAGGACTTTTTTCCCCCCGCTGTAGCAAATTGGATCATGCTTTGCTGGGGTTTTTCGCCTTCCTCTGGATCAACTGTGGGTGAAGGATTTGGTATATGGGATTGTATGAATGTATTTATTTATTTATTTATTTATTTATTTATATATTTTTATGGTTGAACTGGATGGACTTGTGTCTTTTTTTTTTTTTTAACCTAACTATGTATTTAGTTTGAAGTTAATGGCTGTATAAGATAAGGCTGCATGACTTCCTAAAATGCAGACTGAATATTAATTCTTTTTTTGGGATTTGTGATAGAAGTAAAACATGCAAGATACCATTTGTTTTAAGAAGGTTGTACTTTGCATCAGTTTTCAGGAGGGTTTTTGGTTTGTTTTAGCTCATCTCAAATCTTTTTTTTTTTTCTTGATTTGCTTCTAAAAATCCAAAATTGCAGGCAGATTTGCACACAGAAAATGTTGTCCTATTTGGTTTAATGTGGTTGTTTTTGTTTTTCTTTCTGCAGTTTATGTGGTATTATCCCTGGGCTGAGTAGTATCTTCCTACCTCGGATGAATCCTTTTGTGTTAATTGACATTGCTGGAGCGTTAGCACTTTGCATTACTTACATGTTGATTGAAATTAAGTAAGTAAAAGGTGGTTACCTCAGGTATGCATGTGTACATTTTTATAAATGTATTTATGTTTCAATGTGTGTAAATTTATGTTTATATGTATTCTTTTTTTTTTTTTTCTCAACAAAAACTGGTATATAGCTCATCTTCATACATCAATGAGCCAGGGCTAGCAGACCTAAAACTGGTATTCAGCACAAAGCTATACAGATGGTGTTCTGCATGGCGTTTGTATGTTCTCCCCGTGTGTTTGGGTTTTCTTTGAATGCTCTTGTTTGCCCTACAGTCCAAACCATACAGGTTAATTAACTAAAGGCAAGTAGACTGTGCACTTTGCAAATGCAGCTGCACTCATTTTCCTGAGAGCTCTGTAAATGTGGTGAAGCTCTGCTGATTTCCATCATCCACTCATGAACAAGTAAAAATTATTTTGTGGTTTTTTTTTTCTAATTTTCCTTTCACATGATTGGGTATCCTTTACAAAGTGAAACTTCACCACATTCTCTAAGCTCTGGGGAAAATGAGTGCAAACTGCACTTGCAAAGTGCACAGTCTATTTGCCTTTAGTAAATCAAACCCCATAGTGTGTGCTTAATTGGCTTATTCTCAAAATTACACTTAGTATGTATAAGAGAATGTTAAAGTGTAAGTTCACCTTTACAGAAAAATCTGTCTGCACAAGCAGAAAATAAAAAGGCGATTACCTTTTGTTTACATCACGTGATCAGCTGTCATTGGCTGACAGCTGATCACGTGGAAAGGATCCAAGATCGTGTCATCAGCCGAGTCTCATTGACTCTGTGATCACAGAGCATGCCGCACGTGCCCCGCAGGGCAGCTCATGTACAGGAGAACGTCTATTGACGGCCTCCCGGCAATTAAGGTCCGTGCTGTAGCCGTCATTTGGCTATAGCGTTGACGGGAAGCAGTTAAAGTACAGCTAAAGGCAACATACACATTTTAGTAAGTCCTTATATACCTGAAAGTTACAGATGGTAATAAACATAATAACTGAAATTATTATTTTCCTACCATATAGCTGAAATTGGGGTCTCTAATCCTCTCCACCATTCCTCCTCTTCTAGATAATGCTAGTGATGGTGGGAGGAGTTCTGCGGAGTTGGCATGTAATTTCCTTCCACTGTGCTGGCATCTGCATCTTCCATAGGTAACTACAGTTCCCTTGACTCCTTATGCCTTCTACCATGCTCAGTCTATTTTACATAACACACGGCCATCTGTTAATTGATAGCTGGGCCTGTGCTATGTAACACAGAGTCAGCACAAGTTTGCTAGTGCTGCTGCAGCAATGCTCTCAGTGGAAGATGGAAAAGTTGTCACTGATCCTTATGTCTTATAATGTCAATTTTTTTATTGGTATTTGACCTAATCTTTTTAAAGGTTTAAATATGTTTTATGTAATTTTAGAGAGAGAGGGTAGAGGGAAAATAAGAGAGGGATAAAGGAGAGCAAGACAGAGAGAGGGAAGGAGAGAAACATGAAAAGAAGAGGGAGAGAGAAAAAAAAGACCGTCCCTTGTGACCACAGATCCCCTGATCATCCTGTGTCCCCAAAGTTCCCTAATCATCTGGTGTCAACTGTGACCCTTGAATCTCAATCACCCTGTGTCCCCTGTGCCCCTAATCATCCTGTGTCCAATGTGACCCCGAGCCCCTAATCATGCATTGTCCCCTGTAACTTCTGATCATCCTGTGTCCCCCATGACCCCTAATCATCCTGTGAAACCTGTGCCCCTAATCATTGTGTCCCTTGTGACTCCTGAGTTCCATGATTATCCTGTGACTCCTGATCATCGGGTGGCCCCTCTACCCCTAATCGTCCTGTGTCCCCTGTATCCCTCGAGCCCCTAATCATGCAGTGTCCCCTGTAACTCCTGAGTCTCCTGATCATCCTGTGTCCCCCGTGCCCCTAATCATCTGTGTCGCAGAAAGTGGGAGTTGCTGCCAGGTGGAGGGGTGGAAGGAGCCAGGTGCACAGAGGAGAGGAGGGAATGCAGCCTTGTCCTCCAGCACCACTAACATGGTAGGGCTCTGTCTCCGATGCTCTGCTGTGAGTCACAGCCTGTGACAAGCAAGGAGATCCAGAGCAGAGGCCCAGACAGCTAGATAGGGGCTGCGGGGGCAAGCGGCTATGCTGATCGACGGCTATCGGCCACCACAGCCAGTTCTGTCCACCGCTGTACCACATCATGTTACCCAGTGTGGCCAATCACAGTCAGCGCTCATCACTAAACCGCTCCTGGGCTCAGGCTGCTAATGGGATGCAAGGAGAGTGGCAGCCCATTCAGGAGTCGGGGCGGGAGTTTGGGCTTTCCTGCACTTCTCTAGATCTTGCTCATGGGGTGACTGACCTGACTAAGCCCCCCCCCCCCCCCGGGCGCTACGCCACTGGTCACCCTTTTACCTCTGTGAGTAATAGGTACCCTGAGGTGACACAAAATGTTCAGGGTGCTCTGGAACCAAAGCGGTTATAAGTGCAAGCATAAGTATCTTTTTCACAATGTGATTTGGATATGTGATGTGAAAAAAAAATTGATGTGCTCATTAATGTGTAAAATATATCTTTAATTTTGTTGGATTAAAAAAAAAAATTTCACAAAGGATTTTTAACTGTGTAAGCATTATATATATATATATATATATATTTTTTTTTTTTTTTATTTTGTAATAATTATATCGTTATTTTTAGTTTTTAAATCCTGGTAACTTTGCACACAGATTTTTCAGTTTGTCTGTATGTTTCTTGCTGCATGTTTTCTTCTATAAGCTTATGAGAGGAGAAGCCAAGTCGACAAGAAGAGCTTGTATAATATAGATAGAAAGCAGTGGGCAGGCACAGATGGGGCAAAGGTGGGAGTGGGTGGGGCTTTACGGGCTGTTCGTGAGGGGGGAGTGGGTGGGACTTTTGTGACGCCGAAGCTTTTCATAGACTGAGCAACTCACCTAGTGATGTGGTGACGGCACGTTGTAGTCTGTTCAGAGCAGCATCACACAAAAGGGGACAACTGAGTTATTTAGAAACAGAGGAAGCAGCGTTGTCTCCTCATTAAATTAAGTGAACATGAGGGCTTTCAGCTGTGGGGAAAAAGGTAAATATCTCAATATCCTTATTGTTATTTGCAGAACAACCAGTTATATGTTTAAGAGATTATGGCGTTACATCACATATAGATTTTTTCACTTTGACAATAGTTCTTCTTTAAAACAATCTACTAAGCTGGCCAGAACCACCTCTTGAGAGAGTCTATTCCACATTTTCACAGCTCTTACTGGGAAGAAACTTTTCCGTATCTTATGGTGAAACAGGCAGATACCATGGTTCGCATTTGGTGAGTGGAAATAAGCAGGAGGGAGAGCTTTCCTCCTCCCGGCCGGGCAGCCGCTGCTATCAATAGGTTCACAGCATGGGAGACACAGCAGGTCTGTCCCTTCTATAACATTGCAGCACTCCCCCTCCTCCCCCCCCCCCCCCATGCTGCCCTACCTTATTCACACAAGACGGGAAGTACGGCAGGTCCTGACAATGGGCAGAAATTTTCAAGTTAAGAAATGGGTTATTGGTTGCTAGGCAGCAGGGCGGTCCCAGCAGCCAGTGACCTGCCTTTCACATGAAAAGTTCTGCCCTTTGTGCGGACCTGCCGTGTTTCCCATCTTGTGTGAATAAGGTAGGGCAGTGTGAGGAGGGTGGGGGGGGAAATACTGCAATGTTATGGAAGGGATCGTCTGTAATATCAAGGGAGGACTGTGATGGGGGAGGGGGGGGGGGTCTGTGGTTAGGGATCTGTGATGGGAGGGGGGGGGGGGTCTGTGATGAGGGAGGAATCTGTGATGGGGGGGGAGTCTGTAATGGGGAGGGATCTATGATGGGATGGTCTGTGATGAGGGGATCTGTGATGGGGGGGTCTGTGATTGAAGGGCATGTAAAGCGGGGTCTATAATAGGGAGGGATCTGTGATGGAGTGGTCTGTGATAGAGGATGGTGGTCTGTGATGAGGGGTCTATGATGGGGGGGTGTTTTTAGGGACGGGCCAAGTTAGCGGTTGGGTGGGGCAGTTGGTGGTGAGTAGCTCAGAACTTGACATTTTTAGCCCTGTTCTTCTTTGATGTGTAGCCTTTTCTTTACATATTGAGTTAGGGCACATACAGTGGGGCACCTGAAAGGGCACCGACATAAATATTTGTCGCCTTTTAGTCAATCTTTCGGCTGCACATGACAGTGTTGGCACAAGGGTGGTGGCCTCGTTGGATGCAGAGAAGGCCTTTGACTCTATCGAATTGCCTTAACTCTGGGGCGTGCTGCGCAGGTTTTGATTCAGGCTTAGAATTCTCCAATGGTTAGACATGCTTTACCAAACTCCTAAGGTGCGTGTTCGTACTAACAATAGGATTTCAGCATTATTTCCCCTGGGCAGAGGTATCCGACCAGGGTGTCCTCTATCGCTGAGCTCATTTGCTTTGGCACTTTAGCCTCTGGCCATTCTCATACGGGACTCCTGGCTCCTTGGAGATTGGTGGATTGGCCCCCTGGAGGATAAGATCTCATATATGCCGATGACACCCTACTTTACTTAAGCGATGAGATCTCCTCTCTACAGACTGCCCTGGCAATCTTTGATGAATTTGGCCATTTTTTCAGCATTCGGATTAAGTGGAAGAAGTCGGTCCTCTTTCCATTGGATCCTAAGGCCAAGGTCTTGGCAGCTCCTACCCCTACTTTGGGTTGAAGAATTTAAATATTTGGTCATACAAGTGTCAACGAAATTTGAGTAGGTTGTACCTCTTGGACTAACTTACCCCTTTAATATACTGGGTCGCATCAACATACTTAAAATAATTTTCCTCCCTAAATTTATTTATGTATTCCGCAACTGCCCCATGTGGCTGAAAAGCTCCTTTTTAAGGGAACTTGAAAGCTGTGTGAGCTCATTCTTATGGGCAGGTGCTGCTTCGCGTCTGGTGAGGTCTACCCTTTAGCTGCCACTTCGATGTGGTGGGTTGGTTCTCCCTAACTACTTAATCTATTACTGGGATGCTTTGTTGGAATCCCTTATCGAGCTCAGCAACTTGGTATACAAGGGTTCGGCAGCATACCCATCCCTCCCGCTCCCAACTAGAGTTCGTTAAAGGTTTGGATATCTGCTAGGGCACGTTTCAAGAAACCCGATCGGTGGTCCCCCTATCAGCCCTTATGGGGTAATCCTTCTCTTCCCCACATCCGGATGATCCCTGACTCGCAGGTCTGGACCAGATTTGGTGTTCATAGATTTCAGGATATTATGCCTGCAGGGACACTTCTGCCCTTTAGGGAATTATCTGCTAGATTTGATTTGCCCCCGATGGATGTACTTCGGATATTGCCAGTTACAACACGCTGTTTGCCCACAATTCCCTGCTCATCCACATTCAAGACTGATCTGATTGAGGAGCTTTTGGCGCAGGAGTCATTGATTATACCCTTATCTATGCTGCATATAGCTCTTCCTAGTGTAGCGTCTCCTAAGATGGATAGGCTGTGGAAACAATGGCAAGCGGATATACCTGCACTACATAGGCATGTCTGGGAGGATTGCTTTGAGGACATTTCCAAGCTGGTTATAGCTTCCAGGGATAAATTGATCGAGACAAAGTTCTTGCATGGTGTGTACTTTACGCCGCAGAGGTTACACAGAATCTATCCACAGCAGTCCTCTGACTCTGACACACTGTGTCCTTATGGCTGAGGGTACATATTTTTACATGTTTTTGGACCTGCCCTCAGGTGGCACAGTTTTGGAACACCCGTTTACAACTGTCTCTCCCCTGTACTCCAGAGTTGGTGCTACTGGGCATACGTGATGAGCAAAGACCTAGGTATACTAGGCTACTGATAACCTACCTATTGTATTATGCGAAACAAAAAAATAATACTTTTGAAGTGGGCTTTCCCCTCCCATGCTTCCCATCCTCTTGGTAATCTACCACAAATGGCGTATTGCCTATGTACAAATTGACATATATCAATAGCAATTGCCACCGGAAATATGAAAAAAATCATATGCTGAATGTTTGTCCCCGCATGGGACGAGTTTATGCTGGTTTTATTTTCTTTGCTGGTAGTTGTAAGTCTGTGTTCCTTATGTATCTCCTTGTGATGTATTGCTATGTCTTAATTGTTGGAATTACTCCCCCCCCCCCCCCTTTTTTTTTCTTTGCTATGTTTCATTATCTGGATGCCTGCTGTGTATGTATCGCTTATGTATTCAATAAAAAGCAATCCTGCTTGTTAAAAAATAAAAAAATAAATACAGTGGGGCACATGTAAGTCTGTAACATGACCACAGAAATGAATGTAACAGTGAGGAACGTTTATGAAAACTGTCTTTATTCTTCATTCCTTGAGGGACACATGAATTCAGAAACTGTTGGGTTATACTGCCGCATACAGTACACTAGAAACTGGCAAACAAAATACAGGGACTAGCCTTTTTTCTTTTTACATAAAGATCTTTTTTTCTCCAATTAAAATTTCCCTGCACGCTGCTTAGGCTGATCTCCTATATGCAGTTATGCTGATCTGCGTATCCTCAGCAATAGCTTTACCCTGCTGGACTGGGTGAGTGTGGGGCTTGCCTGGAATGTAACCTTCAAACACTGGGTCCACATTGTTGCACTTTCCATACCTGTGTTGGTCACAGAGTGCTTTCTGGGTCCCTAGCTGTTGGCACAGCTTCTAGTGTGACCCTTTCACTGAAAACCCACTTTGTGAGTAGGCAATTTGGTCTGTGCATTGGAAGCTACCTTGCTAATAGGACTGTTGGGCACCATTATCATCCATTTATGTTTCTGTCAGTTTACTATGAAAAGGCTTAACACTGAGCTCACCAAGTGCTGATGTCATTCGCTAGATGGAGTGTCATGCTCGAGCTTTGCACTCTTTTCTGCCATTCAGCATTGAGGAAGCGCCTTCCCACCATCGTAGCTGCCTGCCTACAGTGACCTGGTCACCTCCAGCTGTCTGAACCTTTCCTGCTTCCACAGCTGAATCATGAATATTCGTTCTTCTAATATGATTGTGTTATACTGCCACCTTCAGGAGGAATTGGACATGCTAGTGTCCTAGGACTGTCCTGCTTACAAAGTTTTCCCCCTTTTTTTGTTGTTAGCTTTTTTTTTGTTTTTTTTCTCGATCATTTTACTTTAATCAAAACCTTATCTACATGCTGCTGAGCTAATTTAAGCTGAGCAGCTATCCAGATTGGCAAATCTTTGGTGCAGCCTTGGAGGTTGTACCTGGACCCTACTGGAACAAAAATTGCAGGGTTACCTTGAAACAGGCTCTGCCAGTGACTCTATCCAGTGTTTCAGGTCCTGTGATGGGTAAAGTGGTTGTACTGTAAAGGCTGAAGGTTTTTTACCTTCATGCATTCTATGCATGAAGATAAAAAACCTTCTGTGTGCACTCACCTGAGCCCCATGGCGAACCAGCGAGGTGCATGACAGCCTCAGCTATCTGCTGTCAATCACAGCCAGTCAGCCAATGAGAAGAGAGGGGGGGTGGGGCTGAGCCGCGGCTCTGTGTGTGAATAGACTGACAGAGCAGAGGCTCTGCTCGAGTGCCCCCCACAGCAAGCTGTTTGCTCTGGAGCAGGAGGGAGGGGCCTGGAGTGCTGGTAGGGGATCCGAGAAGAGGAGAATAAGGGCATTCTGTGCAAAACCACTGCACAGAGCATGTAATTTATAACGTTTGTTATTTGTTTTAAAGAAAAAAACGTGCCTTTTTAATATGACTTTAACCACAAAGCACATTCAGAATACAGTGCCATGGCACTGCCTATGATGTACCCAGTCTCTCTGTTGCTTCTGATTAGTTAACTGTATGGTGCTGAATGTCAGAGGGCTACTAAACTTTGGGATCTTTTTACTGCTTCTATTATTTCTTATTATGTTTATTGCTCTGAGAAACTATTGCTGTGTCATCAGCTGGTCACCTTCAGCCATTACATTCCTCCTGTTTGCAGCTGGTTGTAAACGTAGTGTTTATTGTTTGGGTTGTTCCTGTTGAAATATTACAATATGTCAGATTTCAAGCTCAGAGGAAGTAGACCTGCTGCATCAGGTTGCTCTGGCTCACAATCCACTAACAGATCTGGTGTCCATTTCCATTGTCTCTCCGAAAGGTACTGGACAACAGCTTGGAACATTACCCTTTACTTGTGTCGTTGCACTCCTCAGAGTCTTTCATAGCTCTGTCAGGTGTATCTCCCTCCTCTATCTGTCCAATGAGGTGTTCTCCGCAACCATGCAGGATTTTTGGGGGCCAGATTGCTGATATGATTGCTGACACAGAACATAGAGGCTTTAAGCTTGTTTTTTATTCCTTCACCATCAAACTCTGTTTTAGACGCAGCAACAGGTTTAGCTACATCACTGCCTTCTTTTTCAATTGAAAACTCACAGGTCCTTAATAGACTACTTTGTACCTGAGGAGCCTCAGTTAGCTGAATTTGCTATAAAAAAAAATCATCTTTCCACCTTTAATAAATAGCCACTAACTTTAACTAGTGCTGTTATCAATTTTGGGTTCTTTCAAAGGACCCAAGCCTGTCAAAACCCCTACAGTTTACTCCTTACTCTTCTCTATGCTGACTATGGAAATCCCAACAAATTATTTTCTCTGCCTTATGGGTATGTTCTTAAGAAGTGGTTTGTATTCATTGTGGATCTGGCTATATCGTGCCTTATTAAAACTCTGGCTGTTCCTGTTGAGAATTCACCAGTGTTTAAGAATACCACTGTAAAATATTTGGAAACTCTCCCCTATGAACTTTGTATTCAGACCTTTTGCTGTGACACTCATATATTTAACTCTGTGCTGTCCATTTCTTCTGCTCATCTTTGAGATGGTTCTACACCTTCATTTGAGTCCAGCTGTGCTTGATTATTCTGATTGGACTTGATTAGGACAGCCACACACCTGTCTATATAAGACCTTACAGCTCATAGTGCATGTCAGAGCAAATGAGAATCATGAGGTCAAAGGAACTGCCTGAAGAGCTCAGAGACAGAATTGTGACAAGGCACAGATCTGGCCAAGGTTACAAAAAAATTTCTGCTGCAATTAAGGTTCCTAAGAGCACAGTGGCCTCCATAATCCTTAAATCAGTGGTTCTCAACCTTCCAGTACCGTGACCCCTTGATAAAATTTCCCAAGTTGTGGGGACCCCTAACAGTAAAATTATTTTCGCAGTGTGGGTTGTCAGCACCCAAGGCAAGATAAGTAATTTGCGCCCCGCACCCATGGACATTTAACGCTCCCTGAGTCCCACTCATACAGTATTAACACCCCTTATGGTACATTTTAGGATGTACCACTCTTTCTCTTTTGCTCTTCTTTCTTTCCCTTTTATCTCTCTCTATCCTAATTGTTTTCCCCTATCCTCTCTAGCAGTTTTTCTTGTTTTTTTTCCCTCTTATTCTTTCTCTCCCTTTTTCTTTGCTCCCCCTCTCTTTTCCTATCCCTTCAATGTTTTCTCTATTTTTGTTCCTTCTCTTCTTGGTGGGGGTGAGGGAATGGGATCAGTGGCAGTGCTGGGGGGAGTTCTGATCAGCCAACTTGTGTGCTCTTGATCAAGGTCATCTGCTGATCTGAGAACTGTAGTGGAGACTTTTATTGGCAACTATAATCACAGGTAGTGTTACTCACTGTGTCTCTGGATTCACTGTGTCTCCAGCTCTGTGGTGTCTCGTAGCAGTGACACCTATGCCGAAATGAGGAGATAGGGTCTCCTCGAGCTCCTCCCACTTAACATTCCTCACCAGTCAGCTGACCTCTAGTCTCTGCCCCCCAGCCATGCCGTGAACTGAATGGGCGGCTGCAAAGAGGCTGAGTGGGCGGCCGCAGGCTCCAGGAACAGCCCTGCTGGGCTGCTGCAAAAAGGCTGGGAGAGCGGTGCTGGCTTCAGGAACAGCCCAGGATACGGTGACCCCTGACAAATCATTATTCAACCCCCAGGTTGAGAACCACTGCCTTAAATGGAAGACGTTTGGGATGACCAGAACCCTTCCTAGAGCTGGCCGTCCGGCCAAACTGAGCTATCAGGGGAGAAGAGCCTTGGTGAGAGAGGTAAAGAAAAGAACCCAAAGATCACTGTGGCTGAGCTCCAGAGGTGCAGTCGGGAGATGGGAGAAAGTTTTAGAAAGTCAACCATCACTGCAGCCCTCCACCAGTCTGGGCTTTATGGCAGAGTGGCCCGACGGAAGCCTCTTCTCAGTGCAAGACACATGAAAGCCCGCATGGAGTTTGCTAAAAAAAACACCTGAAGGACTCCAAGATGGTGATAAATAAGATTCTCTGGTCTGATGAGACCAAGATAGAACTTTTTGGCCTTAATTCTAAGCGGTATGTGTGGAGAAAACCAGGCACTCATCACCTGTCCAATACAGTCCCAACAGTGAAACATGGTGGTGGCAGCATCATGCTGTGGGGGTGTCTTTCAGCTGCAGGGACAGGACGACTGGTTGCAATTGAGGTAAAGATGAGACTGAGCTGAAGGTTTACCTTCCAACAAGACAACCCTAAGCTCACAGCTAAAATAATTTTTGAATGGCCCAGCCAGAGCCCTGACTTAAACCCAATTGAGGATCTCTGGAGAGACCTAAAAATGGCTGCCCACCAATGTTTACCATCCAACCTGACAGAACAGGAGAGGATCTTCAAGGAGGAATGGCAGAGGATCCCCAAATCCAGGTGTGAAAAACTTGTTGCATCTTTCCCAAAAAGACTCATGGCTGTATTAGATCGAAAGGGTGCTTCTACTAAATACTGAGCAAAGGGTCTGAATACTTAGGACCATGTGATATTTCAGTTTTTCTTTTTAAATAAATCTGTAAAAATGTCAACAATTCTGTGTTTTTCTGTCAATATGGGGTGCTGTGTGTACATTAATGAGGAAAAAAATGAACTTAAATGATTTTAGCAAATGGCTGAAATATAACAAAGTGTAAAAATATTAGAGGGGGTCTGAATACTTTCCTTCCCCACTGTATTGTAATGTATTTACCAGCTGCTCTTGAGATATTAAGAAATTTGCTCTAATCATCCTGCTTTATTTATATTTTATATAGAGAAAATGTGCAAAATATGGTGCAGCTCTGCATAGAATCCAACCAGCTTCCTATTTTTATTGTCAAAGCTTAATTGAATAAGTTGAAGTTAGAAGCTCATTGGCTACCATGCACAGCTGTACTAGATGTGTGCACCAGTTTTAGTAAATCCCCCCCATAGATTGCATGCTTGGTGCCCTTATGCGGAACAGAAAACAATAAGCCTGTGTAGAAATAAAAGTCTAAACTAAAAAAAATTCCCATGTGCTGTGGTGCAATTCTTGCTGAAATGGATATATGATCTACTAATAGTTTTCTAAACTTGTGTGAGCCTGTGCAAGGTGGTATAATTGTCTCTTTTTGTATCTGCAGCAATTATTTTGCCATGGATACCGCCTCAGCTGTTGCCATTGCTGTGATGACATTTGGTACAATGTATCCAATGAGTGTTTACAGTGGTAAAGTTCTACTCCAGGTAAGTAATTTGGGTTATGTTGGTATCAAGTCCAGAAACAGTTGAAACTAAATTCCCTAAACAAATTGTTACTGATACTCTTGCATTGCCTTTTCCCACACCAAAACTCCTGTCTGGATTTAATATTTTCACCCTTAGTACACCAACTTTACATCAGCGTTTAAGAATAATAGTGCAAATCCTACAAGTTTAGAAAGCTGTTCAAGTGAGGAGGTGCCCAGTCAAAGACTGTTATATCTGTCTATTATAGTGCAAGAAGAGGGAGGCATTGGGAGTAGACCCTGGTAAACAAATAGAGAACTGGTAAAGGACAGTACTTAGTATAATTAGACAAGATTCAGCTGACAGGTCAACCTATGTAGTGCATCACTACTAAATTAGGTAGGCAGATTATAGTAAAAAAAATTAACCAAGAGATTTAATTTCTTATCATACATCATGGGACACAGAACCATAGTAGTTACTATGTGGGTTATTGGCCACCTTCAGGTGATGGACACTGGCACACCCTAAGACAAAAAGTGCCCTCCCTATATAACCCCTCCCACTACTGGGAGTACCTCAGTTCTTTCGCCAGTGTCTAAGGCAGGGGTCTTCAAACTACGGCCCTCCAGTTGTTCAGAAACTACAATTCCCATCATGCCTAGTCATGTCTCTGAATGTTAGAGTTTTACAATGCCTCATGGTATGTGTAGTTCCGCAACAGCTGGAGAGCCGTAGTTTGAAGATTCCTGGTCTAAGGTGTTTGTCACAAGTAAAGATGTGCTGTGCTGAGTTCAACTGGAGCAATCCTTGCTGGGGCTAGCCATGCTGACTGGATCCATTCAAAGTGTCTCTTCTGGCCAGATTGAATGGTACCCGGGCCTCGTATCTGAAGAAACAAGGTTTTTGCCTGTGAATGCTTCTCTTTTTAGAGAGCTGGCCCCCGCGATCCAGTACTTTTTGGTAGTAAGGCCATAAAGTTTTACTGGTGGGGTGCTGTTGCAGGTCCAGGATTGTGGGTTTCCTCAAGGATCCCCAGCTCCTGAAGGTTTAACGGAACCCACTGTGAAGGGTGAAGATTGGGTCTGTTGGTTTAACGCAGAAAACCCTGCGGCGGGAAAAGTAAGTGGAGTTTTCTAAGAAATTTTTTGAATTTGCTTATGAATGTCTCCTTTAAAATCAGTAAAATGTTGTCATGCCTATGTGTCACCACTGGGGGCTGTATTGAGCACTCACCGCCTCATGCTGGAAACAGCGCTGTGTCAGAGAGCTGAAATGCTTCCTCCTCCTCCAGCCGGACAGCAGGAACTCCGGTAAGCTTGAGGGGGGTTTCTCCCCTTTTTCTAAAAGTGGGAGGAGCCGTAGGCAACATGGGGGGCAGGGCTTAGCGGTGTCGGCTTTCTCTGACGCCCCAAACACGAGGATGAAAGCTTTTAAAAGCACACTCTGTGTTACTGCAGGCTGTGGAGGGACACGAGCAAAGAAGTGGCATTAACAGGTTTGGTGACACAGGCATTTCCTTTGACACATTTTTTACTGCTGCACCAGGCTGGGCATTAATAGCAGCAATTGTACTGGACTATAGACCTAGCAGTGTATGCATTCCTTCTAGTAGTGCCTCTGCTTTGTGCATCAGACTATAAGCAGAAGGGGGACAAGGAACACCTCAAAGGGTTCTAGAGGATCGATTGTTTCACGACAACCTAAATCCATGTCTAAAAAGGTGGCATCCTCCTCTGAGAGTGATGTGGCCGGTCATAGTGAGCCGTCAGGGGGCACTGGTGTTGCAGCAGCTCTGGACACTTCAGCCCCTATACATATATCACTCAGGAGGTTTTTTCTTCTACCATTTTAAGTTTGGAACAGAAGATTGATGCTTTATTCGCTACCCACAGTGGGCCTAAGCATAGCAGATCCCCGTCCATTGCTCAGGACCCTCATGCTGAGGAACAGGGGGCAAGAAATCTTGAAGTTCTCTCAAAGGATCAGGAAGAGGCTAATAACTTCTCTTCCGAAGATCCTAATATGGAGGGATCAGCTTCAAAGGAGAGACTATTGGTACACTCCCTTACTAAGTTGGTCCGCTTAACTCTTTTACTGCCTGTAACGCAGTCTATTGATGAGCCCACCTCTGGTTTGGGATCACTAAAGCCTCCCCAATCTGTTGATACCTTTCCTATCCATTCATAGCTAAAAAAGCTGATGTATTCTGAGTGGGAGCACAGTTTTTTCCTCCAAAAAAGTTTTATATTCTCTATCCTATGGAGAAGGAATTCTATAAGAAATGGGGGATTCCAGCAATTGATGCTGCTATGTCGTGGGTAAACAAAAACCTGACTTCTCCTGTAGACAATGCTCAAATGTTGAAGGATCCAACAGATGAAAACTTGGAATTTCTTTTTAAGAACAACATTACTCTTGCAGGTTCAGTTGTTCAGCCGGCTCTTGTGGCGATTGGAGTATCACAGTCCATAAAGGACCAGTTTGTAGAGGTACTCCAAAGTATTCCTGATCAGCAAGGCCCAGCAGATGGCTGGCATATCAGAGGCACTGTGTTTCACAGTGGATGCTATGAAAGATTCTATTATTCAAGCCTCATGGCTTATGCTAGGGCTGGTACATAGGTGCAGAGTCCTATGGTTGAAAAATTGGTCAGCCGAAGCGCCATGTAAAAAGCTCTTGGCCAGTTTCCCATTTCATGGTGTACGGCTGTTTGGAGACAATCTGGATAAGTATATCCAAAGAATTTCTAATGGAAAAAGTTCTCTTTTACAAGTAAAGAAGAAGGTTAAACGTTTTTCCTTTAAACGTGCATCTTCTCCAGTGTCGGGTGCATCTGCCTCCAGGCAGTCTCGACGGCCTCCGCCATCGGGTTTAAGAGGAAGACCTCAAGGGCAGTCCCTGGGCCAAAAGAGGACTTTGGGCAGGAAACCCACAAAGCAAAATACTAAAGCCTCCTTATAAAGGGGCGCCCCCACTCGCTCGGGTGAGGGGAAGGCTTCTACACTTTTCAAAGATCTGGCAGGAGCATTATAGACTAAAATATTCCGTGCTTAGGACGGTATGTAAAGGAGAACTGCAGCCCCCCCAAAAATGGAAAAACACCGAAGTGTAATCCAAAAGAAATATGAAGAACTCTAGTGGGGAATGTGGCGCTGTTCATAAAGTGTGTGTTAGTAGGGAGTGTATAATAATAATATTATGATAATAGTGTGAGAAAAACTATAAATGGATATAAAACAAAACCTGTCAGGTGCATACCGTAATTATCAAAGATCACATAGTGTGAAAAGCAGAGGTGCAGAATGTGTTGTAGATAATCATATAAGAAATACGTGCAATCAAAAAATATTATATACCAACAGGTGAATGTGCGTGTTGGTAACGTGAGTAAGAAAAAATGCAAAAAAACGCACAAAAATGTCAAAAAGATGCACAAATAACAACAATGGTGTGGTGAATAATAGTGCACCAAATTAATCATAAATCAAGTCCAAATTATGTAAGTGTCCAAAACTAAAAAACAGTGAAAAAAATCTTGGCAATCCAAAAAAAACAAAAAATGTTCCATAAAATATATATATATATATATATATATATATATATATATATATATATATATATATATATATATATATATATATGTGGTGATCGTGGTTTATGACTCTTCTTCTGGAACCCCCACTTGTGTCCCCACTCACCGGAAGACCCAACCCCTGTAGGGGTAATGGGCAAGTGTAGATAAATCCACTCCTGGAATCCGATCAGTGTCCCCTTCTATGGATCCGGGATCCCCTTCCTGTTAGGTGTTGCCTCTAATCCTTTAGAATAGTCCACCACAGCGTGTCCGTATGTATGGAGAAAAGAAGGAGCCTCATAGTGTGAATCCAAAAAATATGTTTTTATTATAGCCAATCAGCTCATTTAAAAAAGAAATGGATAAAAACAAGTAAACCAGTAAATGTAGCTGAAGATGACACTGTTCCGTCAGCTAAGGCAAAGCCGATGGAGGAAACAGTGGCAAGGCAGCGGCGTGCGTTCCACAGCCGATCAGCCGAAAACCGGAAGCGAACCAACAATAGGATGTGCAGCGACGTATGCGCACCAACGTGACCACGCCTTGCGCGTTTCGTCATCAAGATGTCATCTGAGGCGCGGCCATCTTGGTACGCCATACGTCTATATATACAACAAGGAGGCGCCACGTATCCAATCGGAGTAGGAGACTGGGACAGGAGCGACACTCCACCCAGCGGGGAATAATAGTACCACTCTCTCTAAGAACTAAGGCGTAACCCACTGCTCCAACACCCCCTAGTGGGAAATATAGTAACTGCAGGAATAATTAAAAAGGTGTGGCAGGAGCATTGTCAGGACAGATGGGTGGCTTCCTCAATTTCTCTAGGTTGCAAACTATAATTCCGAGAATTCCCGTCTTCCCGTTTAAGATCAAAACGTTCCCAGAGATCCAGGAAAAAGGAAGTCTCTCTTTCTGGCTCTGGATCATCTCTTGTCTCAGAAAGTGATATTGGAGGTTCCCACAGAAGAGCAGGGATCCAGGTTTTATTCCAACCTCTTCACGGTACCAAAATCAAACGGGGAGGTAAGACCCATTTTAGAACTCAAGGATCTAAACCGGCACTTGAATATCCATTCCTTTCGCATGGAGTCAATCTGATCGGTTGTCTCCATTCTACAAGGAGGAGAATTTTTGGCATCAATCGACATCAAAGATGCCTATCACCATGTGCCAATTTTTCCCGCTCATCAGAAATTTCTATACTTCAAGGTAGAAAATCGTAATTTTCAGTTTGTGGCTCTGCCTTTCGGTCTTAGCCACCGCACCTCGAGTGTTCACAAAGATCCTGGCCCCTCCTTTAGCTAGGTTAAGGGCTCAGGGTATAACAATTCTAGCCTACCTAGACGATCTGCTCTTAGTGGATCAGTCAGTCACCTGTTTAAACCAAAGTTTAGTCTCAGCCGTGAGTTACCTAGAATTCCTAGGCTGGATTCTCAACCTAGAAAAATCCTCCTTAAAACCATTAAGGAGATTACAGTACTTGGGGCTGATCATAGATACCGTTCAAAAGAAGGTATTCTTACCCCAGGTAAGGATCAGTTCCATAAAGGAGCTGATTCGGTTTGTCAAAACAGAGAAATCCTTCCATTCGGCTTTGCATGAAATTGTTAGGAAAGATGGTGGCCTCTTTCGAGGCCATTCCTTATGCGCAGTTTCATTCAAGACTGCTGCAAAACAGTATTCTGTCAACTTGGAACAAGAAGGTCCACACTTTGGACTTTCCAATGCGCTTATCCACCGAGGTGCGTCAGAGGCTCAATTGGTGGTTGATATCCAACAACCTTCAACAGGGGAAATCCTTTCTACCAGTATCCTGGAAAGTGATAACAATGGATGCCAACCTTCTAGGCTGGGGAGCAGTCCTGGAAGAGGCATCTGTCTAGGGCAGTGATGGCGAACCTTTTTGAGCCCGAGTGCCCAAACCGCGACGCAAAACCAACTCATTTCTTTCAAAGTGCCAACATAGAATTAAACCTGCCACCGTCTCTGTACAGAGGATGGGACTGATAATCCCTCAGGGACCAAAAAGAATGCAGAATGCACTGTGCAACGTACACTGACCTACCTGACCATTACACTCCCCTACATGACCATTACACTCCCCTACCTGACCATTACACTCACCTACCTGACCATTGCACTCACCTACCTGACATTACACTCACCTACCTGACCATTGCACTCACCTACCTGACCATTGCACTCACCTACCTGACCATTGCACTCACCTACCTGACCATTGCACTCACCTACCTGACACATGCACTCACCTACCTGACACATGCACTCACCTACCTGACACATGCACTCACCTACCTGACACATGCACTCACCTACCTGACACATGCACTCACCTACCTGACACATGCACTCACCTACCTGACACATGCACTCACCTACCTGACACATGCACTCACCTACCTGACACTGCACTCACCTACCTGACCATTACACTCACCTACCTGACCATTACACTCACCTACCTGACCATTACACTCACCTACCTGACCATTACACTCACCTACCTGACACATGCTTCCTGCACTACTAACATCCCCCCACACAGTACAATGTAGATCGGAGGATCCATCCTCCTCCTTACCTTTCCATGGCTTCATCGTCCAGCTCTCCCCGGGCAGTATTGTAGGAATATTCTTCCCGTTCCCCAGACGACGCCATTTGTGGTGAAACGTACGTCGGGAGGTTGACGCTCTGACGTCATCGCCATTTTAGTGCGGACGGGTGCTCGCTATGCCGGCCGGCTGTTTGCTGTAGTTTTCTATCTTATTTTATTAAACCATTTTTGCCAGTATTACACTATGGCCAGTTTCTTTTTATCTACATGCCTGTGAGACGTTAATTTGGGGTCCTTGCCATATCCTTCGGGCCATGCTGTAAGCAGTCTAAGCAGGCCAGTTGGATCTCTCATATTGGGACGGAACACAAGCTGTTTTGGCTTGCCTTGCGGTAAGCGCAATATTTGTATGGTGGCAGATCACGGAGTGTGGTGTCTCTCTCATCTTCACTGCTGAGTTTGGTTGTGTTCACTCAAGGGTTTCTCTTTTGCTGTATTCTTATGTACTTATGTAAGTTTTCTACCAGCAAAGAAAAGGATTTTACAGGTAAGCTGTTTTAAAAATCCTATTATGATCACACACCTAATGACTGCAATATAGTGTTAGATTTAGCAAATGACAAATAAAAAAATAAAAGTCCAAAAAGTTCAACCTGAGTGTGTGCGTGTGTGTGCGTGCGTGTGCGTGAGACTACTGTTCTCCATATCCCTGTACACTGTGTTTGCTATGGAACACATCTAAAAGTTTTTTGAACTTTTCTACTCTTCACTGAAACCACCAGATGTGGAAGGGTGTGAAAACTGGATCGCTTTTCATTCAACTTCATTGTGTGGCCACTTTTTTTTTTTTTAGAGAACTAAGATTAAAAAGTTCCCTCTAATGTCACTATTCAAGGATTTGTATATTGCTATCATATCTCCTCTTAAGTGTCTCTTCTCCAGGGAGAATACTTTTAATGTTTGTAGCAGTTTTCTTATAACTGAGGTCTTTCAGCCCACTTATTAGCTTTGAAAGGGAAGGGGGGGTGGGTGTTGTCAGTTTGCTAGCTTGGCCTCAAGGAAAAAAAAATGTTTGGTTGCTGATACTGATAGTACACTGTTCACGGCTCCTAATATAATATAATATAATATGGGTTTTATAACCCATATAAATATAGTAATATGGGTTTTTCGAGACTTCTCAGTCCCCACACACTCTAATGCCCCATACACACGATCGGACATTCCGACAACAAAATCCATGGATTTTTTTCCGACAGATGTTGGCTCAAACTTGTCTTGCATACACATGGTCACACAAATCCTGTCTGAAATTCCGAACGGCAAGAACGCGGTGACGCACAACATGTACGACGAGCCGAGAAAAATGAAGTTCAATAGCCAGTGCGGCTCTTCTGCTTGATTCCGAGCATGCGTGGAACTTTGTACATCGGAATTGTGTACACACGATCGGAATTTACGACAACGGATTTTGTTGTCGGAGAATTTGAAATCCAAATCTCAAATTTTGTGTGATAGAAATTCCGATGGAAAATGTCTGATGGAGCCTGCACGTGGTCGGAATACTCGACGACAAGCTCCCATCGAACATTTTCCGTCGGAAAATCCGACCATGTGTACGGGGCATTAGTCAAGTTCTCTTGAGAGCCACTAAAGTGGCTGTGTTTGGTTGAGTTGGAGACTGCAGTTGCCAGCCATTAGGAAGGCCCCAATTACAGATGGCCTGCCTATAGAGGTATATTTCCTGTGCCGAAGAAGACTTGTATTGATACTAAAGGTTCCCTGTTCAAAGATGGAGTTTTGAAATCATTTAAGCAGCTCTAGATTGAATTTTAGCTTGATCTGTTCTTCCATCAATTCTTGCAGCTTAGGTAAGCCTAACAGGCTCGTGACAGAATAAGAGCCATTAGGGTAGTTCCTTCACAGCTGTTTGCTATTGCCTGCTCTTATTAGAAAATTCTGATTTAGCACCTTCACAACTATTTTATAACTAAACACTTTGAGTATTTCCCTCAACAAATTAAAAGCTGGTGGGATGAGAGACTTGGTGACATTTTAGAGGATAAGTGGGAGGAGTTGTTGCTTGGGTTTCGCTATCACACTCTTAACAGACTGTCTCCACAGAGCTTATATAAACCCAACATTTTGTTTCAAATAAGTGTGCATGGGTTGCAGAAAAAGAATTTGCATGTTTCCCCAATCAACACAGACAGACAGTGCTGACTGGAATCGCCAATTGTCTTTTCCCGGCGGGTGAAGCCAACCCTATCAGGAAAAGACAGTGATTATCCCTAGCGGCTATAGTAGCCGCTAGCAATAATTGCAGGAGAATCTGGCAGGCTGGTTGGTACATTTAGCCTGCCCATTAACGGTTCAAGTTTAGCTGGTTTCTGCTGAGCTGGCTGAGCTTCAAACCATGTAGGTCTCTGCTAACTGTGACAAATGTGGCAGGGATCCAGGAGATATGCTCCCTCATCTTACCTGAATGGTTTAATTCTAACCTTGAATGCAGCGTTTGCTGTGTCATTACATCACAATCATATTATGTGCATACTGATGATGCTTTTAACACTGTGCTGTTAACTGCAAAAAAACTGAAAGCCAGAAAATGGGTATCTCTGTCTCCTACTGTAGGAGTGGCTTGGAGAGATACATTCCATGTTGCCCCTCAAGAAACTGTTATATAGCAGAAAAGGATGCCCGTTAAAATTCCAGGCTCTATAAGCTTGTTGGATAGACAAAATGAATAATGCCTATAACTGGTTCAATCCCTGCCATCTACTAAGGTTTTGCTAGTTTGAAGGTCGTTTTTTTACGTAAAAAGGTACCGTACTTCAGTGGTGAAAAATAAAAACATTAGCACACTAGTCACTTTGATACATATTAAGTTTATTCAAAGTTACTAGAATACTAAGATGTGTTTGAACGGAGTGTTTAGAGCAAAATAATTTTTATAAAATACTACTGTTTTTTAATGTTTATTGTGGGAATGCATATGTGGTCCATTCTGTTGTAGAAAAGGCAGGGGCTTTCTATTAGTGCTCTTGTACACGACCATACATTAGGTTGTATAGCTGTACAGAGTAAAATACACCTGTAAACTACAGTGATGAAAATTAAATATTTGATCCCCTGCAGATTTTGTAAGTTTGCCCACTCCAAGCCCCTCCCACCCATTTCCTGCATACACCAACTTCCAACTGCTCAGCTCCAAAACCATCCATCTGCTTTATTTACATATCAATGGAGGGGGAAGGGCCTCTGTAAACATATGCTCTTACCAAACCTAACTCTATATTATTGCTATCAAGACAATACAAATGGCCATAGCAACACAATCACTGTGAGTTTGCACGAACAGCACACTAACACCAGTACACGTAGGCACACAAATCACACCCCCTGTCACAGTGACACCAATAGCAGTTTTAATTTTTTTACTGATCCCTGCATTGGTGTCATTTGTGACTGTTATAAGTGTTAGGGCTGTTAGTGGTAGGCCTAATAGAGGTTTAACCCCTTGATCGCCCCCCAGTTAACCCTTTCAGCCCCTGTCGCCAGTGTCACTAATTGATCATTTTTCTGATCGCAGTATAAGTGCCACGGGTGACGCTAGTTAGCCAGTTATTTAGGTTCACCGTCAGCTTTTTATAGTGTCAGCTACCCCCTTATACTACCTAATAAAGGTTTTAACCCCCTGAATTCCCCCCTTGTTAACCCTTTCACTAGTGATCACTGTATAAGTGTTATGGGTGACGCTGGTTAGTTAGTTTGTTTTTTATACCCGCCGTTTATTACCCAAAAAAGGTTTAACCCCCTGATCGCCCGGCGGGTGATATCAGATCTTAGATCAGGTTTTAGTGTCAGATCTGGGTCTGCGTCGCCCCAGGCAGCGCCAGATTAATGCCAGTAGCGCTAAAATCCATGCACGCAGCATACACCTCCTTTAGTGGTATTGTATCTGAACGGATCACTATCTGATCTGATCAGATCTATACTAGCGTCCCCAGCAGTTTAGGGTTCCCAAAAATGCAGTGTTAGCGGGATCAGCCCAGATACCTGCTAGCACAGATATGCATACATAAAGCCGTGACTCCAGCGTTGTAGGAGGTGATTTCACCACCACAATTAATAAAAGAGCATATATGCCGAAGCATGGGGGCAGCAGGGGTGGAGGAGCGATTTTGCTCCTAACTTTTCGGGCAAGTGCCCCCATGCTTCGGCATATATATATATACTTTAGGCACAGGTTGCGTTAAAACATGTTCTATTTTTTACTATGTTTTTTCTGTATTTGCTTTGGAGGTATAGTATGTCTTACTGTTATACTGTAATGTTACTTTGTTTTTTTTGTTAACCATCAGGTACACCATTCAGCTGCAGCGCAGTTTTATTTATCTTGACAGAAACCCAACAATAAAACTTTTTTGCAGAAGAGAGTTTAACAAGACTCATGGCCACTCATTAAAATTAGAAGAAAAGAGGTTTAACCTTAACCACTTCAGCCCCGGAAGGTTTTTCCCCCTTCCTGACGAGAGCACTTTTTACAATTTGGCACTGCGTCGCTTTAACTGTTAATTGCACGGTCATGCAATGTTGTACCCAAACAACATTTGCGTTCTTTTTTTCAAACAAATAGAGCTTTCTTTTGATGGTATTTGATCACCTCTGCGGTTTTTATTTTTTGCGCTATAAACGGAAAAAGACCGAAAATTTTGAAAAAAAATGATGTTTTCTACATTTTGTTATAAAAAAAATCCAATAAACTCTATTTTAGTCATACATTTAGGCCAAAATGTATTCAGCCACATGTCTTTGGTAAAAAAAAAGTCAATAAGCGTATATTTATTAGTTTGCGCAAAAGTTATAGCGTCTACAAACTAGGGTACATTTTCTGGAATTTACACAGCTTTTAGTTTATGGCTGCCTATCTCATTTCTTGAGGTGCTAAAATGGCGCTGTTTACATCTGACGAAATCTAAGTCATGAAATGCTCGTAGTGTCCTGTTTCTTAGGCCATAGAGATGATTGGAGCCATTCTGGTCTCTGATCAGCTCTATGGTCGGCTGGCCGAATAACCGGCTGCATTCTCGGGTTCCCTGTTGGGACAGGAGAGCCAGAGAAAACCATGGAAGACGATGGGGGGAGACATTCCCTCCCACTGCTTGTAAAAGCAGTCTAGAGGCTAATTAACCTCTAGGACTGCTTTTACATGAAAGCGACCGCTGGCTGAAGAGAATGATACCAAGATGATAACTAAAACCTGCAGGCATCATTCTGGTATAACCACTCAAAGTCCAGGAACATGCCAGTACGTTGCTGGTCCTTGTTGGGCATATATTGTAATCTTTTTTTTTTTTTTTTTATGCAACCTGTGGGCTGAACAAAAAAAAAAGATTGATCGGTGGGTATGCCCACCATTAGAATACCTCCCTTCATCCACCCACTTCTAATGATGGGTATACATGCACCATTTATATATGCCGAAGCATGGGGGCATCTGCCCCAAAAGTTTTTTAATATTGTGTAGTATTTGTATGATTTTATATCTATATGACTATATGTCTGTATTCTTTTACATAAATAAACCATACATTTCTTGATGTAAGCATCTGATCACGCGCCTTCCATCCACTTCCTACTAAACAGTCCTTTCCAGACCACCCCTGGTCAGCTAAGGCAGCGGGACACGCTCCATCATCTCCCCAGTCCTATCTCTGACTACAATACTACCTTTGTTTTACAGGAAACGATCTCACTAGCGCAGGAGTATTTTTCACCATATCTTGTTCCCAAAAGTTGGGAGCAAATCACTCCTCCCCCCTGCTGCCCCCATGCTTCGGCATATATGCCCTTTTTTTTAACTGTAGTGGTGAAATCACCCCCTACAGCGCTGGAGTCACGGCTTTATGCATCGTGGGAGCAAATGCTGTTTCTGTCAAGATAAATAAATCCACGCTGCAACTGAATGGCGTACCTGCTAAGCAAATGATGGTTAACAATAAATCAAAGTAACATTACAGTATAACAGTAAGACATACCCTACCTGCAAAGCAAATACAAAAAAAACATAGTAAAAAAAAAAAAAAACTTTTTATACGCAACCTGTGCCTAAAATATATATATGCCGAAGCTTGGGGGCATCCACCCGCAAAAGGTAGGAGCAAATCGGTCCTCCGCCCCTGCTGCCCCCATGCTTCGGCATATATGTTCCATTTTTTTTTTTTTTTTTTTTTTACTGTGGTGGTGAAATCACCACCAACAGCGCTGGAGTCACTGCTTTGTGTATCGTGGGAGCAAACCTGAAAACAAAAAAATGGTTAACAATAAAACACAGTAAACAGTAAAGTATAAACAAATTACATACCTGAAAAGCAAACATGATAAAACATAATAACAAAACATTGCAGAATAGAATACAGTAAAAAAGAGCAGAACAATAGAGAGAGAATAGAGTAAGAGAGAACAATAAAATGACAACTATTTTTGTTTTTTTTATTTTATATTTTTTTGTGTATTTTTTTTTTTTATTTACATCTGTAACTTTTGTAACTGTAACCGGTTCCAGGTTCGGGACTCTCAAAACGCGATGGCATCTTGGGAGACCCTGTGAAAGTGTGCCTAGTCTGTGCAATGCTGTACCCCATGCTAATACTCAACTAGTGTATGGTACGCTGAAAACATTCACCGATGAAAAGACCAGGATTGTCAGGACAGAAGGGACAATAATAGCGGGTGTCACACCTAAATCTGCGCTTTCTATAGACACAACATTTTCTTTGGGGGGCTCGTTGGGTAGGGGTACTCGGGAGGACATAAGGAAAATGCCTCTCATGCAGCCGGCTTACTGCATTTGGTTGGGGAAGGTGAGGTGGAGCACCGCCTGGAAACATAAAGGCTCTGACGATCTCTTCCTGGAATTTAAGGAAGGATCCAGTCCGTCCTGAAGCTCTTTATAGGACATGTGCGTTCAGCAAAGCCAATTGAAATAAGTATACAAACACTTTTTTTATACCAGTGTCTGGCCTTACGGGCAACTAGGTACGGCGCCAAGAACTAGTCGTTGAGGTCCACCCTTCCCATATTTTGGTTATATTCGTGGACACAGAGGGGTTACTCCACAACACCAGTCGTCGTAGGAATTTGGACAGTCGTGTCTGCATGAAGGGAGGTAAGAACAAAAACATTCTTATTATCCCTCCACTTCATAGCGAGCAAGTTATTACACTTCAAGCAGGCTCTCTCCCCCAGCATAAGACGGGAATCTACAAGCCGCTGGGGAAAGCCCCGGGGATTAGATTGCATGGTGCCACATGCTCCAATCTGATGATCAAACAAGTGACTAAAAAGTGGCACACTCGTGTAATAATTGTCCACGTACAGGTGGTACCCCTTTCCAGGTAAGGGTGACACGAAGTCATACACAATCTTGCTAGCGCTTCCTATGTAGTCAGGGCAGTTTGTCGGCTCTACGCGACTATCTCTTGCCTCGTAAACCATAAAACTACATGTATAGCCTGTGGCCCTGTCACAGAGCTTATACATCTTGACCTCTTATCTGGCGCGCTTGCTGGGAAGGTACTGTTTGAATGACAAGTGGCCAGAAAACTTAATCAGGGATTCATCAACGCAGACAACTTGATGGGGCGTAAACAAGTCTGCAAAACATTGGTTGAAGTGGTTTGCGAGGGGCCGAATTTTGTTAAGCCGATCGTATCCAGGGTCTCCACAAGGACGACAGAGTTCATTGTTGTTGAAGTGCATGAACCGCAAAATCTGCTTGTATCGTGCCCTGGTCATGGAAGCAGAGAACACGGGCATATGGTGAATTGGGTCAGTGGACCAATATGACCGCAACTCACTCTTTTTGGTTATGCCCATGAGGAGGGATAGGCCCAGAAAGATCTTAACTGTAATTGGTTTCCAATCTCTGGCAAGGGAGGACTGGGGAATAGTGGAGATGTGTTGACCAACGTACAAATTGCTTTGGTCCACAATAGTTCTATAGAGATCTTCGGTGAAAAACAGCAAATAAAAATCAAGTGATGTTAAATCAACTGTTTCCACCTGAATGCTGGGTTGTTCAGTGAATGGAGGAAGTACGGGTGCTGCAGAAGTGGTGGGTTCCCAATTAGGATTGGTGAATGCAGCAGGAAGGGCACTATGGGCACGACAGGCCTGTGTTCGTCTTCTTGGTGGCAGCGGGACACTACTTGTGCTTGCCGCCTCGCCACCTTGAACTGCACTTATGGGACTCGCCACGTCACCAAGTGTTACTGCAGTGCTGGATGTATGACCAGGGTGTATTAGGCCGCCGGTGCTTGCCAGTTAACCAGAAGGAATAGCGGCGTTAGTACTTCTCTGCTCCATACGAGAGCCCTGCGGTTCTTGCACCTCAACAGCAGAAGAAGATTGGGGTCTGGTAGGTCTGACCTTGGCAGGGACCACAACTCCATCGTCAGAGCTATCTGTCATGGAGCCGCTGCTGTCTACAGGTTCGTATTCTGAGCCTGAATCTGACAGATGAGTGACTTCCTCTTCACTATCTGCATGCTCAGAAACGTGTAGGCCTCTTCACTACTGTACCTTCCATTTGCCATTTTGGGCTCTAAATTTAGTGGTACAGTAGTGAGGCTCACAGGTAAAAAAGCTCCTGACTTAGCAACTGTATCAAAATGCTACCAAAAAACTGTTAGCGATCGCAGGGATCAGGCCTGACTCTGCGAACGCTGCAGTTGTTTAGTGTTTTGTAAGTGACAGTGATCGATCGATACTGCACTTGGGTTGGCTGGGCGGAGGGGCAAAACGCAAGTGCTAGCAGGTATCTGGGCTGATCCTGCTAACACTGCGTTTTTGGGAACCCTAAACTGCTGGGGACGCTAGTATAAATCTGATCGAGTCAGATATTGATCCGTTCAGATACTATACCACTAAGGGAGGTGTATGCTGCGTGCGAGGGTGTTAGTGGTACAGGCACTAACATGACTCTGCCTGGGGCGACGCAGACCCTATCTGATCCTAAAACCTAACTTATATCACCTGCCGGGCGATTAGGGGGTTAAACCCTTATTAGGTAATAAACGGCGGGTGCCCTGACACTATAAAAAACTAACTAACCAGCGTCACCCGTAACAATTATACCTAAATGCTTACCTGCCTAACTAGCGTCACCTGTGACACTAATACAGTGATCAGATAAATGATCGCATAGTGACACTGGCGACGGGGGGGGGGGATCAAGGGGTTAAAACTTTATTAGGGGAGCAGGCTGGGGATGACGTGAGACGTCAGACGGCTGAGGGGAAGGGAGGAGTAACGGGCGTGCCGCCCAGCTGAAGCACTGGCGGACCTTCTCTCCCCTTCTCAGAGCGGGATGATCGGACGAGGCGCCTGAGCGAGGAGCCACGGGTGTAGCGTGCAGGGCAACGGCATGCTGAAAGCCGGTGGGCCCCCCGCTGGAGGAAGGTAGAACACGGACGAAGCGACAGTCTCCGCTGCCAGTTCGGGGAGCTCCGCTCTCCTCTCCCGCCCTCCCCCCCTCACCCCCCCTGCATACAACATCAGCTTTAATTCAAGCACATAGACGCTGCAGGAAACAGGCGTCAGAAGCTAGGAGCCTCATAACCGGGAGTGACAAGGAAACAGCTGAGCCTCGCCTGATAACCTGGAGTGGTGACAGGGAGTCATATATGGTGGTGGTAAGAGATAACTAAAACCTAATAAAGCCAAAGGTAAGAATGCCTTAGAGATAAGCTTGGAGAACTAAGCCTGCAGCTATCCTGTAAGAAACACTTGCAAGAGTTTTTCCTCTAATACGGTAATAGGCTGGAGGGAAAAGAGGTCTCTTGTGTACCATATCGCACATCTCTACTGCATAACTATACCTAAACCTAACATAACGTGTAACACTGTCAAGGGGGGCTGCGGTGGAGTTGTTGAGATACTGGGCGAAGCAGTGGACTGTTATTTTGGTTCCCTTTTTGCTATATTGGAAGCATACTAATACCTATTACAAGACTGTGTTATCTTCAAGTCTGTATTCCAATGTCTAAGTACTTATAAGGCGGGCATAGTTTGGCGGAAAATATATCCAGGAGCCCTCTACATTAGTCCCGCACGTAGGTACGATTTCAGCCCAGAGATACAAAGGCCTATCCACTGTGTCAATCCTACACCACTTCTACATCAGCATTTGCACTTTAAATACAACTTTACTGGTTCCCCAAAAAAAAAAAAAGGAAACCTAGGAGACTTATCGGTCACGGTCAGTATCGGTCTTAGCGATCAAACTTAGGAGGTCTGGATATCGATAATAGAAATATGAGTCGCAGCTCATCTAAAGCTGAGAGGGGGGGCCCACCGAAAACCCCAAAAGATAACCTAGCTGGGAGCAATCCCGCCAGTACTATCAAGCAATATATGGTTAAAGGGGAGAGTCCGGTGAGCTCCCATCTAGAGTCGCATAAGGCAATTCTGGCTGACAAAAAGAAGAAGGGACGAGGCGAGAGGGAGGACCTGACCCCAGACCATTCCAGAGATGAGCCACTGACCGATGACACGCTGGAAGCATCTAGAAGCTGTGAATATAGCCATGATTCACAGCTCCCCTCGAAGGGAGACCTAGCAGAAATGCTTAAAGCGCTTGAGTCATCAATTAAGGCGGAGATCACTCTGTTGAGGTCTGATTTAGGTAACCTCCTGACAAGAGTGGAAGAGGCTGAGGATAAGCTTGATAGGCAAGGGCGGGAGATCTCCGGACTAAAAGAACAACTTAAAACAACTCAACAAAACCAGATAAAAGCCTGTTATAGGCTGGAAGACCAGGAAAACAGGGATCGCAGACAAAATCTGAGACTTAGAGGGATTCCAGAAAATAGGGGTGAAGATCTGGGGCAGACGGTGGCGACTATCTTTAGCCCACTCCTGGGGCTAGGAAGAGAAGACTCCCCAAAAATTGAGCGGGTGCACCGGGTAGGCAGGTTAGACACCAGATGGACTGAAAGAAGCCGAGATGTAATCGTGAGGTTCAGATTTTACGAAGACAAGGAAAACATCTGGTACAAAATCAAGGGTCATGCCCCACTGCAGTTTGAGGAGGCAAGAGTTCATGTCTTTTCTGACCTAGCCAAAGGTACACTGGCAAGAAGACGACACCTAAAACCCCTATTAGAGCACATGGTGAACCAAAATATTAAATATACATGGGGATTCCCAGCCTGTCTGGTGGGCACGAGAGATGGGAGAACCGCAATCCTTAGATTTCCAGGAGAATTAGATGAGTTCTGCGAGAAATTGGGGCTACAGGCGCCTCCAACATTGGACTGGTCCATGGAACGATGGATTGAACTGAGCATGGGTTGAGGGAATTTCCCGGTGGGAGGGGATAGAGGGGAGAGGGAGTAAAAGGTCATGTAGGGTAACAAAGTTGTTGCTAGGGTAATACAAATCCAGAGACGGTACGCCTAAAACTTCACCTTCAGAGGAGGAGACCAATGGTGGGCCACAATGATTGTGACCCTCAATGGTCCAAGGGTTCGTTAGGGACCAAATGGGGGGGTGGGGGGCGAGGGGGAGAGCAGGGGTAGGGTGCTGGGGGGGGAGAGGGGGGGATGGTGGGGGGTGGGAGGGACTGGAGGGGGGGTGGGGGGGGGGTGGCGAGGGGGTGTTTTTGGATTAGAGGGGTAGGCTTAACCTTAACCCCAAGAAAAGGGGGAACTCTCCAGGGTCTAAAGAAAAGGGATATTCTGAGAGGCCTTAAAGGGGGCGATGGCAACAATAAAATTTACAAGTTATAATGTTAAAGGTTTAAATTCACTTAAGAAAAGATTAAATATCTTCTATGAGTTAAAATTACTGGGACCAGACGTGGTGTTCCTTCAAGAGACACATATTTCACTCCAATCGAGACTTAGATTGTTCTCTGGGGAATACCCGGTCTGGTTTCAAGGAGACACTATCTCAAATAGGTCACGGGGAGTAGCTATTGGCTTTGCAAAGAAAACAAGGTTTGAGCTGGAGGAAAGGCTAGTAGATCCAGAGGGAAGGTTTTTGTGCCTAAGAGGTAGATTAAATGAGGAAAAATATACGTTAGTCAACATCTACGCTCCTAACAAAAATCCGTTGAAGTACCTGGCTAACACATTGGGGAAAATAATGGAGTTCAGGAGAGGGCACTTGATTTTGATGGGGGACTTTAATTTTTGCCTTAACCCGAGCATCGACAGCACGGCCCGTCCCCAGAGGAAGGACTGTACTTACTTTAAGAAGATAAAGCAAAAGCTCTCCTGGCAACTAGTGGACATCTGGAGGGTTCAACATCCACATAAAAGAGATTATACGTTTTATTCCCCTGTACACGGGTCTTATTCGCGGATTGATTGGGGCCTAATCGAGCATAGGGGAATCGATAGGGTTTAGGGATCCACGATAGGAAACATAACCTATTCAGACCATGCTCCCATGACCATAGAAGTGATGTCTGAAAGAGAACAAGCCGTGAGGGGACAGTGGAGGTTAAATGAGGAGCTGATAAGTGATGTCGAGGGGTATAACAGAATCAGACAGGAATTAGAGAACTTCTTCGAGATTAATGATACAGGAGAGACTTCGGAGGCCATATTATGGGAGGCTCATAAAGCCTATGTTAGAGGAGTGCTTATTGAAATGGGTACGAGGAGGAAAAAGAACAGACAGGAAAAAATCAAAAAATTAACTGACGAGCTCACGGGACTAGAACAAATACATAAAAAACTTTCCGATCAGCGACCCCAAGAGATACACCATCGGATGGTCATTAAAAGATCTGAGCTAAAAACGCTACTGGAACAGGAGTCTAGAACATCACTAAATAAGATAGCCTGGGAAAGATATAGATGGGATAATAAACCCAGCAAGCTGCTAGCAAAAAGGGTACAAAAGAAAAAAACTAGGAATTTTATAGAAAAAATTCAAACTAAAGAGGGACATATAGAGTATTCAACTAAGAAGGTGGCAGAAACTTTTAGAGATTATTACAAGGAGATTTATTCAGCTCCCAAGCAAGACACTCCCTCCATAAATAAGATACTAAGAAATAACAACTACATTAAAAAGGCGGCGCTCCCCAAGATATCTGAGGAAGATAGAGAACTGCTAGAAAGACCAATCTCTGAAGAAGAAATAAATAAAGCTCTGGCGGGAATGGCACTTGGGAAAAGCCCTGGCCCAGATGGCCTAACAATACTCTATTATAAAACATATAAAGAGGTCTTAGTACCAAGGCTATGCCGCTACCTAAATGGGTTGGGCGATAGATTTGAGATGAGTAGAGACGCATTGAAGGCATCTATTACAACAATATTGAAAGAAGGGAAAGACAAATTACTGTGCTCGAGCTATCGCCCAATCTCCCTCCTGAATAACGATACAAAAATCCTCGCAAAAGTCTTGGCAGAAAGACTGAAGGAATTCATGAACCTCTTAGTTGATCCAGACCAGGCGGGGTTTGTCCCTAATAGGGAGGGAAAGGATAATGGGATTAGAGCCCTTCTCCTGACCGGGAAAATGAGGGAGGATGGACCCCCAGGACTACTCCTGTCTATTGATGCCGAAAAGGCCTTCGACAGGGTAGACTGGGGGTTCATGTTTCAGACTCTGGAGGCTGTGGGTCTGGGCCCTAAAATGATCAGTAAGATAAAGTCCCTATACCATCATCCAACCGCGGTAATTAAAGTCAATGGCACTGCTTCTCAACCCTTTGAGATGGAGAGGGGCACGAGACAGGGCTGCCCCCTGTCTCCGCTTCTCTTTGTCTTAGCCATGGAACCCTTTTTGGCCTCAATTCGAAGAGACCCTGATATTCGAGGAGTCGTGGTAGATGGCGAGGAGCACAAAGTCGCAGCATATGCGGACGATGTGCTATTTTTTTATAACCGACCCCACCACGACGATGCCAAACATATTAAAAGCAATAAGGAAATACGGAGAGGTATCCAACTTTCAAATAAATATGAATAAATCAGAAATATTAAATATAAATATAAGTATGTCAGGGATAGAAACTCTAAAAAAAAATTTAGTTTTAAATGGACCAAAGAACTAAAATATCTGGGTATTAAACTAACTAATTCAATCAAGAAGACGTTTAACACCAACTATATGCCCCTACTAGACTCAGTAAGATCAGAATGTAATAGACTTTATTGCAAGGCCCTATCCTGGATTGGTCGCATCAACGTCATTAAAATGGTTTTATTACCCAAGATTACGTACCTCTTTCAGATGCTACCAGTCCCACTGCCTCAGTACTATCTGAAGATGCTTAGGAAAATTCTCATGACCTTTATCTGGAAAAATAAAAAACCGAGAGTCTCATTTCAGACATTAAAACTAAGAAAATTGGATGGGGGCCTGGCTGTCCCCGATGTGCAGTTGTATTATAAAGCCGTAGTCCTATCTAGGATTGTAGAATGGGCGACAAGAAGTAAACGGAAAAAATGGGTGAAATTAGAAGAAGATTTAAGTAAAACGCAATTAGGCACTATAGTTTGGAACCCCCCACACTTTAGATCACTGGCAGATAGTACACATACAATAACTAGAAATGTTTTCAAAATATGGGACGGGGCCTACAAGAAGGTGAATGGGAAGTATAATTCACCTTTGATCACTTTAATAGACAACACATTGTTTACACCAGGAATGGAGAGTATAGGAGGAAAGGAAGCACTTTGGGGGAAAACACAATTGAGAGAAGTCACGAACGAAGGTAAAATTTTGTCACTCCACCAGCTCACACACGGTAGGATCCCACGGGGCTTGGATGGATGGCGATATCTCCAATTAAAACATTTTCTGAAAAGGCTCCCGCAGCCAATTAGGTCGGGAGAGCAACTAACAGATTTTGAAAAATTGTGTGATAAGGAGGCGCCAAGAAATATAGTCTCCCAGATTTATAAAATCTTGTTGGCTTCAGAAAAATTGGAGTTACCGCCATATATAGTTAAATGGGAGAAGGATTTAGGCACTAAAAAGGACACAGATACAATTAAAAGAATTTTCAAAATGAGCGCCAATTCAAAAATAGATTCTCGAACGGCCGAAATGAATTACAAATGCATCAGTAGAAGCTACCTGACCCCTGAGATATTAAGTAAATATCAAAAAGGGCCAGCCACCTGCTGGCGAGGCTGCCAGGTTATCGGAACAATGGGACATATGTGGTGGGGCTGTCCTACAATCCAAAGCTTTTGGTGCAAAATATTGCCTCTTATTAAGGAAATTACAGGAATAGAGGTAGCAGATGACCCCTGGGAGGTCCTGTTTCTCGGGGGATTAAGGGACTCAAACAACTGCAAACAGTCCTTAGTTCCACTGCTCCTGAATGCGGCAAAACGAACGATCCCAAGGAACTGGCAGAAGAGGGAAAGCCCTGAGCTATGGGAGTGGTTCGACGCAATAGAGGAGAGTTGCAATATGGAGACACTGGGGAGTAGATTGGAGGACTTAAGGAGTAAAAATTCGGGCAGGTGGGACGGTTGGAAAAAATTCAAAAAAACTTGGAACTACGCCAAAGAGATCCAATCTATAGCCTAATAATAAATTAAAAAAAAAAAAAAAAAGAGTGGTTAACCTGAAACTAGACCCTGGAGAGGGGGAACGGGAGGGCTGGGTGGGGGGCAGGCGGGTGGGTAGGGGTATTCGTAGCAGAATCCAAGACTTCTATCACATATGAGGGACACTAGACGAGATTGAGTAAATCCACTAGCCTTGGGTTCATGGTGGCTCTAATTGTTCTTTTACACTTTTGATATGGCAAAGAGTCACGATGATGAGACAAACGAGAGAGGGACAGTTATGGAAATGAACTGCAAAGTTGATTTACACCTCTCGGTATGGTCGACTGATGTGACAAACAAAAGAAAAAAAAAAAAAAAAAACTTTATTAGGGGGGGCTAGGGGAGTACCCTAGACCTAAAAGGGCCTACCACTAACTGCCCTACCACTTATAACTGTCACAAAATGACACCAATGCAATAATCAGAAAAAAAAACTGCTATTGGTGTCACTGTGACAGGGGGTACAGGGGGGTGATTGGGGGGTGAAAAGTGTGCCTGCGTGTTCTACTGGAAGTGTAGTGTTTGGTGCAAACTTACTTGTTGTCTTCTATCCTCGGAAGTCGGAACGAAAAGGCTTCACAAGGAGCGATGACATCACTTCCTCTGCTGCTGTTTACATTAGCAGCAGCAGAGGAAGATTCTCATTCGCCAGGAGCGATCGTGAGGGGGCGGCCATGAATCAGTGGCATCCCCCTCAGCTCGGATGGCTCCTGACGGTAATCCGACCGCAGCAGGCACCGCGGGGGGTCCGATCGGACCCCCCGCCCGCGGGCAGGGAGGGACGTACGGGTAAGCCCCTATGCCTGCCTGTGCCATTGTGCCGATGTACATCGGCGGGCGGCAACTGGTTAAACTACATAGAGGGTTCTTTACTGTAAGAACGGCAAGGATGTGGAATTCCCTTCCACAGGCAGTGGTCTCAGCGGTGGGCATTGATAGTTTCAAGAAACTATTAGATAAGCACCTGAATGACCGCAACATACAGGGATATACAATGTAAGACTAACATATAATCACACACATAGGTTGGACTTGATGGACTTGTGTCTTTTTTCAACCTCACCTACTATGTAACTACGTATTTAACTATGTGACTCCAGCGCTGTAGGAGGTGATTTCACCACCACAGTTAAAAAACAAAATGGTGCATGTATGCCCATCATTAGAAGTGGGTGAATGAAGGGAGGTATTCTAATGGTGGGCATTCCCACCGATCAATCTCTTTTTTTTTGTTTAGCCCACAGGCTGCATGAAAAAAAAGATTACAATATATGCCCAACAAGGACCAGCAACGTACTGGTATGTTGCTGGACTTTGAGTGGTTATACCAGAATGATGCCTGCGGGTTTAGGTATCATCTTGGCATCATTCTTTTCAGTCAGCGGTCGGCTTTCATGTAAAAGCAATCCTAGCGGCTAATTTAGCCTCTAGACTGCTTTTACAAGCAGTGGGAGGGAATGTCCTCCCACCTTCTTCCATGGTTTTCTCTGGCTCTCCTGTCCCAACAGGGAACTTGAGAATGCAGCCGGTAGTTCCGCCAGCTGACCATAGAGCTGATCAGAGACCAGAATGGCTCCAATCATCTCTATGGCCTAAGAAACCGGAAGCTACGAGCATTTCATGACTTAGATTTCGCTCGATATAAACAGCACCATTGGGAAATTTGGAAAACATTTTATCACACCGATCTTGGTGTGGTCAGATGCTTTGAGGGCAGAGGAAAGATCTAGGGTCTAATAGACCCCAATTTTTTCAAAAAAGAGTACCTATTGCTATCATAGAGGATATTTACATTCCCCGAGATAACAATAAAAATGATTAAAAAAAAATGGAAGGAACAGTTTAAAAATAAAAAAGCAAAATAAAAAAAAATAAAAAAAGCACCCCTGTCCCCCCCTGCTCTCGCGCAAAGGCGAACGCAAGCATCTGTCTGGCGTCATATGTAAACAGCAATTGTACCATGCATGTGAGGTATCACCGCGAAGGTCAGATCGAGGGCAGTAACTTTAGCAGTAGACCTCCCCTGTAAATCTAAAGTGGTAACCTGTAAAGGCTTTTAAAAATGTATGTAGTTTGTCGCCGCTCCACGCTAGTGCGCAATTTTAAAGCATGTCGTGTTTGGTATCCATGTACTCGGCCTAAGATCATCTTTTTTATTTCATCAAACATTTGGGCAATATAGTGTGTTTTAGTGCATTAAAATAAAAAAAGTGTGTTTTTTCCAAAAAAAATGCGTTTGAAAAATCACTGCGCAAATACCGTGTAAAAAAAAAAAAAAAAACACCCACCATTTAAATCTGTAGGGCCTTTGCTTTAAAAAAAAATTTAATGTTTGGGGGTTCAAAGAAAAGCAGAAAAAAAAGTATTTTTTCATGTAAACAAAAAGTGCCAGAAAGGGCTTTGTCTTCAAGTGGTTAGAAGAGTGGGTGATGTGTGGCATAAGCTTCTAAATGTTGTGCAAAAAATGCCAGGACAGTTCAACCCCCCCCCCAAATGACCCCATTTTGGAAAGTAGACACCCCAAGCTATTTGGTGAGAGGCATGTCGAGTCCATGGAATATTTTATATTTTGACACAAGTTGCGGGAAAAAGACAAGTTTTTTTTTTTTATTAATTTTTTTTTTGCACAAAGTTGTCACTAAATGATATATTGCTCAAACATGCCATGGGCATATCTGAAATTACACCCCAAAACTTATTCTGTTGCTTCTCCTGAGTACAGGGATACCACATGTGTGAGACTTTTTGGGAGCCTAGCCGCGTACGGGACCCCGAAAAACAAGCACCGCCTTCAGGATTTCTAAGGGCGTAAATGTTTGATTTCACTCCTCACTGCCTATCACAGTTTCGGAGGCCATGGAATGCCCAGATGGCACAAACCTCCCCAAAAGACCCCATTTTGGAAAGTAGACACCCCAAGCTATTTGCTGAGAGGTATGGTGAGTATTGTGCAGACCTTGCTTTTTGTCACAAAGTTTTGAAAATTGAAAAAAGAAAAAAAAAAATTCTTTTCTTTCTTCATTTTCAAAAACAAATGAGAGCTGCAAAATACTTACCATGCCTCTCAGCAAATAGCTTGGGGTGTCTACTTTCCAAAATGGGGTCATTTGGGGGGGGTTGTGCTATCTTGTGCTACCTAACTGTGATAGGTAGTGAGGATTGAAATAAAAAATGTACGCCCTTAGAAATCCTGAAGGCGGTGATTGGTTTCGGGGCCCTGTACGCGGCTAGGCTCCCAAAACGTCCCACGCATGTGGTATCCCCGTACTCGGGAGAAGCAGCAGAATGTATTTTGGGGTGTAATTCCACATATGCCCATAGTATGTTTGAGCAATATATCATTTAGTGACAACTTTGTGCAAAAAAAAAAAAGTTTGTAATTTTCCCGCAACTTGTGGCAAAATATAAAATATTCCATGGACTCAAACACGCCTCTCAGCAAATAGCTTGGGGTGTCTACTTTCCAAAATGGGGTCATTGGGGGGGGGGGGGTTTGTGCCATCTTGGCATTTTATGTCCTTCAAAACTGTGATAGGTAGAGGAGTGAAATAAAAAATTTACGCCCTTAGAAATCCTGAAGGCGGTGATTGGGTTTCGGAGCCCCGTACGCGGCTAGGCTCCCAAAAAGTCCCACACATATGGTATCCCCGTACTCAGGAGAAGCAGCAAAATTTATTTTTGGGTGCAATTCCACATATAACTATGGCATGTGTGAGCAATATATCATTTAGTGACAACTTTTTGTAAAAAAAAAATTATTTTTTTTTTGTCATTCAATCACTTGGGACAAAAAAATAAATATTCAATGGGTTCAACATGCCTCTCAGCAATTTCCTTGCGGTGTCTACTTTCCAAAATGGGGTCATTTGGGGGGATTTTGTACTGCCCTGCCATTTTAGCACCTCAAGAAATGAGATAGGCAGTCATAAACTAAAAGCTGCGTAAATTCCAGTAAATGTACCATAGTTTGTAAACGCGATAACTTTTGCGCAAACCAATAAATATACGCTTATTGACATTTTTTTTTTTACCAAAGACGTGGCTGAATACGTTTTGGCCTAAATGTATGACTAACATTGAGTTTATTGTATTTTTCTTATAACAAAAAGTAGTAAATTTCATTTTTTTCAAAATTTTCAGTCTTTTTCTGTTTATATCGTAAAAAATGAAAATAGCAGAGGCAAGCAAATACCATCAAAAGAAAGCTCTATTTGTGGGAAAAAAAGGATGTAAATTTTTTTTGGGTACAACATTGCATGACCGCGCAATTACCAGGTAAAGCAGCGCAGTGCCAAATTGTAAAACGTCCTCTGGTCTTTAGGTAGCCACATGGTCCGGGCTGAAGTGGTTAATAACCATTTTTTTTTCACTTTTTGATTCTTGTCACATGCTAAGGCCCCTTTGACACAGGGCGGAGTCCGCCAGCTGAGCGGGAAATCGCTCCGTTGATCTCCACTGAGCCGTTGGATGACAGGTCCGTTTCTGTTCACTGAGCAGGGCAGGACCTGTCAGAGCCCCACTGATTCCTATGGGGAGATCGGACGAAAACGGACAGTATGTACGTTTAAATCGGATCTCATCCGATCCGCCAGCCGGATAGCTGAGCGTATCGCCATCTCTGCTGATATCCGCCTGCCCATAGGAATCAATGGGTGGCCAGCTCGGATCCACCTGAAAAATGGACAGGCAGATCTGAGCGGGCTTATCATCTGAAAGGGGCCTTAAAGAAAAAGTCTCATGAGCACTTAAAAAATGTAATGCTGGTCCATTGATTCATTTATAAATACATATTTTTGCTTCTCTAGGGAAACGATGAATGATATTTCAGAAAATGTCTTCTTTTATTCATTCCCGCTGGTCAGCTCCTCCCTAGCCTAAAACCCAATTTGTATTCATATTGTTGAGTTCAGGAAAAGCTCAAGCGCATCATATGTTGCTGACAGTCCTCTGCATATGTACCTCAATGGAAAATGGAGGCGAGTGCTTTGCTATTGTAGAGCTCAGGCAGAGCTTACATTCTCCTCTGCTGTGAGCATGCCTGTGGATTTTTTTCCCAGGCAATTGCTCTGTCACACCTTGTCCCTTTGCATTTGTTGTGGTAGCGCTACTTTTGGGCAAGTGCATGCAACGGGAGACCAGTGCTGTCAATCAGTGCAAATTAATTTTGTCTCCTACAAAGCAGCATTGTTCGACAGCAGTAAGGGGGAGGAGAGGGTCATGCTGTTGACCACGCTAGATCAGATGCCTATGCACCTTTCAAAACAGGACATAGTGTTGCATGCAATTGTGCCCTAGGGGACAGGATAAAAAAAAATGTGTATGGTAAAACTTCTTCCTCATCTTCCTTATCTGTAATAACAGCAGACATAGATACATAGAGTTAATCCCTGCAACAATAAAAAAAAAGAAACATACAAGACATTTTATCTGTCACAGATTAGCAGCTCTTCTCTCTATTCCCAAAGACCAGCAGGCATGCTGGCATATGTAGTGCCATAGCTTTAACATGCAAGGTTCTTGTTAGACCAAAAGACCTTTTCAAGACTCGTATTTCACCTGCTGAACCTTGTTTCAGTCAACTACGCGCCCAGTCCCAGCCCAGCCAGGTCCTCTCCCTTTCTATTTAAACTGGGCTCATTCCCTCAGGCAATGCCTGAACAACAGCTAGTGTTCTAGTGCCAGGTCCCCCAGTGTTTCCTAATGTCTCCCACCTTTGCTGTACATGCAGCACCTGGATTCTCCCCCATTGGTACAAACAGATGTCCTAGACTCCTCCTGTACCCCAACTGTATCTTGTGTACCTGCATTCTCTGGGACCTCTGTGCATCTCCTTGTTCCTTGAACGTACTGTTACCCCTGTGTTCCTGTAAGCCCAGCATCCCACTGATGTAATATACCAGTACTTTTTTCTCCCCATGATCCCAGCACTCCTGTGCTGTAAGTGTTTTTTTACCAGTGCTCCTGCCTGCTCTTAAGGCTAGGACAACTATACTTCTGAGTCCTTCCCTGGAGTCCAGTATTTCATGCATTCCCAGATCCTCATATTTTGTGCTTACGTGGTACCTGTAGCTTGCACAGCTGTATGTAGGCTGATGGAGAGGGTCCACGATCCCCAACCATTTGTATAGTACACTTAAGCACTCTTAAGCATAGTACACACTACTAAGTTTTTATTTCGTTCAACACAGCAGGCTGACCGAAAAAAAAAAATGAAGAGTTCGGGAAAAGCCGCTGTACTATCTGATGCTAGTACAGTTATCTCCCCGCTGAGCTATTGTGTTCTGACAGGGGGATGTCCCCCCCCCCCCATACCACACACACACACACACACACACACCATTGGCTGAGCGTGCTGAGCGGATGCCAATCAGCAGACTTTTTTTGGTTTCTTTTGCTGTAGCCCATATTTGGCAATGCTTTACATAATTCACACTGCGGCGGCGCACTTGTGGGATGGGAAAAAAGTCCTGCAAGGAGCATCTTTGGGGGTGGTGTAGGAGCACTGTATACTGCGTTCCTACACCATCCCTGCCCATTGACATGAATGGGCAGCGCTTCCGAAGCACCTATAAAGCACTACAGAAGCGTCGCAACATGGGCGGTTTTAACTCCCCGGTTAAAAGCCCCCCGCTAGCGGACGAAAAGTGCCGCTTAAACAGCGGTAAAGTGCCGCTAAAATGAGCAGCGCTTTACCACTAACGGAACTGCTGCCGCAGTGTGAAAGCAGCCTAATGGCTGCAGATGCCCTGACAGGTTTTCTTGTATTTATCTGTATACTCCAATAAAGTACTCAGAGGTGCAGTAGCTATATAAGTCCACGTCCGTAGAGAATGAAGATTGTTGATCCTCCTTGTCGTGGTCTATGAAACTCACAGCAATTTTTATTCTGACCTCCTGATAATCTGTCTGTACAAAATTTGTTTCGTATAGCAACAACTGTAAAATTAATAATTTTTTTCCAGGGAGTTTCACACACTGTAATATAATGCTTAAAGCAACCCTGTCGGGTAAAAAATAATCTGCACAAAGGTGCCCCTTGAAAAGAAGAATGTACATTTCCACTGACCTTAAACTGGCCATACTCCATACAGTCTGATACAATCTGATTGTACAATCTCTATACCAGGGCTCGACAAACCCCGGGCGCCAGGTCGCATTTGCGACTAGAATTAGCGACCTGGCGCCTGGGGCGGCACAGCTGGGGTATCCTGTGTCCGTTCGACACCCCCCCCTCCCGGCGCACGTTGGGCCGCGCCGGTAATTGAGGCCGCGGCTTTGCGGCCTTCTGCAGTCCTTTGATTCCTTCTGCAATCGGGCACCCTCTTCTGGTGGCCGTTGGTATGACGACAACCACCAATGCTAATGGAGCTTCCCCTGCCTGTTTTCACTGCCCGCTCATCTCCTTCCCTTTACTTAGAACCCCCAAACATTATATATATTTTTTATTCTAACACCCTAGAGAATAAAATGGCGGTCATTGCAATACTTTCTGTCACACCGTATTTGCGCAGCGGACTTACAAGCGCACTTTTTTGGGAAAAAATACTTTTTTTAATTAAAAAATAAGAAAACAGTAATTTTTTTTTATATTGTGAAAGATAATGTTACGCCGAGTAAATTGATTCCCAACATGTCACGCTTCAAAATTTCGTCTGCTCGTGGAATGGCGACAAACTTTTACCCTTTAAAATCTCCATAGGCGATGTTTAAAAAATTCTACAGGTTGCATGTTTTGAGTTACAGAGGAGGTCTAGGACTAGAATTGCTTCTCTCGCTCTAACGATCACGGCGATACCTCACGTGTGGCTTGAACACCGCTTTCATATGCGGGCGCTACTCACATGTGCGTTTTTGTCCTTTTTGTCCTTCAGTGACCTGGAGGTCATCAGGTGGAACCATTGAGCTCTGTGCAGGAAATCAATACACTTGGAAGGTTTATCTGCAGACTTCACAAAAGAATTTTTCTTCTTTTGAGTAGTGCTTGATTGTCCTACAGGTGAATATTTACAGATTTGTGTAGATTTTTATTTTATTTTTTGCCCCAACATAGCAACCGTGCCACAAAGTCTGTCATAACAGTACTAGTATGGCAGAGTTTAATACAGCTTTAAGCAAATAAAATATTTTTCGTGGCTATACAGACGGTAGCCTGACAGGGGCTGAAATTCCTGCAAAACATTAGTTGTGATTTGATTGTTGTGTGACATCCTTAGAAAGTATGTGCCTTGGCATACTGGTTGGATTGAAAGTACATTCTTGCATTCCACTGTCTTTGGTTTGACAACATTTTTGTGTGGGGATAGGAAAGGAGTCAAAACACAAGCATGTCACTGCTTTAAGGCCAGTACACACAATACGAAAATCGGAAGTAAAATTTTATCCGATGAATGATCTGCCAATTTTCGGATCATTACTATGGTTCTTTTCGACAGCCGATACCGATTTTTTTTGTACGACAAAAGCTGGATGTGCAGACTATAAAACTTTTGTCGGATGTGAACACAACGTCTGATTTTCATTTAATTAGAACAGTTTTTGTCTGAAAAAAATCGTAAGAGCAAAACTATGCATACTATGCAAACAAAAGAACACATACAAAACTATTAAACACATTACGTAACTTCTGAAGTTGTATTCTGTCGTACGAGAATTTTCATATGGTGAGTAACCTCTTCACTTTCGACTTGAGACTAGCAAGTAACAAAAAAAATGGACGACTGTTCGTCCAAAAATCTGATCGTGTGTACGCGAGGCTTTAGATTCTCTTTTAACTCTAGCATGCTAGCAACAAGCCTTTGAAAAGTTTGGGATTCTCTTACTTATGAGACACCTATATGTATATGATACGGGAGTATTTCCCAATACTACAGGTAGTGTTGTTTTTAGAGACTTGCAGTAATTATTTGTGGGTGTGAATGGAGCAAGGATATAGGAATGTAAATCTGTCATGTTTACAATTGCATTGACTTGGTCTCAGTAGCAACTACAAACATTGTGTTTGTTTTGTAATTTTATGGACTAGGAAATAAAAATTGCTACTCATAAATGGTAACGTGTGTATATAGGGCTGTTGATGGTATATTTGTAATGATGCCAAAAACCGTGGAATTGATTTATTAAAGGCAAATAGACACTGCACTTTTTCAAGTGCAGCTGCACTCGTTTTCCCCAGAGCTTAGTGGATGTGGTCAGCTCTGCTGATTTCCATCATCCAATCATGTGCAAGCAAAAATGCTGTTTTTTATTTTCCTTGCATCTGATGGCTATTTTTTACAAAATGAAACTTCACCACATTAACTAAGCTTTGGGGAAAATTAGTGCTACTGCACTTGCAAATTTCATAGTCTATTGCCTTTAGTAATACAATCCCTTGTTTCTTCTAAACTGGACATGGTTATTTCATCTTGGGCAGCATAGTGGCTAATTTGTTAGCACTTCTGCCAGGAATCACCAGATTCAGTTTGAGTTTCAGTTTAGCAAAAGACACATAAAAAAATAAGAAACATAAATAAATAATAAAAGCCCTATTAAATGTGACTTGTTGCTATGCAATATGTTGAATCTTCTCAAAAAAATACTTGACAAGTAGCCTTCACCAGATCACCCAAGGTGCTCAAGGAAAATTGCCTGCTTAGCAACTGGAGTTGACCACTTTAACAAAAAAGTAGGTCTGATACGCTTAAGTGCAGAACCTTGTCTGCTGACAGTAGTAGATGATGGACAAAGTAACATCCTCCCGCTGGGAATCAAGGGTGGAATATATGCAGAAAGAATGATCGAGGAATCGGAAATAGTGTAATCCCGTTCATTTAAAAAAGATTAAGAAACTAAAAAGCCAAGCGGCTTGCTTACATATGTAGTGCCTTAGCCCGGCACAGAGGCTGCATGCTTATCTAGGGGTCGAATGATGGTCGAATGATGGTCGAATGACACCTCAAGGCTTTCACCCGTAACTGTACAAAACACCCGGTTTTCACCCGTAACTGGCATGCATTCCACCTCACTCGGCACACAGACCAAAGGGACCGGAAGTGAACCTGACTAAAAGCTCGCCTCGACATATATGTTTCATATATTCTACGTCATCAGGAAGCGTTAATTGGTCACTAAAGTTGTAGGAGTTATGTAACGTGATAGATTGGATCAGCCACAGTGTCGGTTCACATAAGGTAGTAAAGAAATAACGATTTCTCACTAAAAAGATACAAAGATTTAAAGCATATAGATACATGTTTAAAAAAATGTTTTGGTTCCACTAAATATCCACCTATACCCAGACCTCTCTCGCAACACTCTCCACATGCGCCGCATGGTCCGCCCACTGCTAGACCTGATACGTCAAGCCAGAGCAACCTACAAGTGGGGACACCCCTTCAGTATTAAGGTGACCAGGGCTGGGCATAAATTTGTCCTCTCCAACCCGGATCAACTCCCAGCCTTTTTCAACTTTCTGGAGCAAGACCCAACTGATGTACCGAACTGGCTAGACCCGCCAGATGACCGTGCCAGGGTGCAAACACGAGACCCTCTCCCACAAAGGCACCTGAGGTACGGATCACATTCTATTGACCCTAGACCACATCTCTCCCCATATGACTAGCACCATCCCAGTACACTGCTTATCTCTTGTCTCCGGGACAGGTCGATGTTTGGAACCCCTCCCCCGATAAGAAATTTTTTGGGGGGGGTTTCTTTTCTTTTTTACATTTTTCCTCATCTGTTTCACCTGATTACAGCTGGATATGTTACGATGGGAGACAAGATGGCCTGCTACGTACTCTAATGCCTCAGGACAGCTGGTGCACCAAATTGGCGGGCCTTCTCCCTGCCTTTTGCTAGTGTGCTGTACCTAGCTGGGGTTCAGGAGAGGCTATGGGATGGCAAATTTCTAATGTTTGATTTGGATATGCAATTGTTGCGCTTCTAATATATTTTACCGCACTGGTCTAATCTCTATTTGTTTAGCGGAAATGTCCCACCTCGATACGGGTGGAGGGGCCGACAGTCTCTTGCCATTATCCATGTGGGCTCCTATAGCTCTTCGTATACGGTTTTATCATACACCGACTAGTCTCACCTTAAAATGTTATTACACATTGTTGCTGATTTCAGTATTACTACACAGATTTGTTTCCGGGGCCCCCTGTTGGGGTCTGTGGATAGTATGTGTTGAAAATGTTTGCTTCTCCACCATAATGTTATCTCACGGATTGATATCTCCTCTGTGAAGGAGAGAGGGTGGGCTTGTGCGGAGCTAATTGCCTACGCGAACCGCCACCCTCCTTTACAGATGATCTGATGTGTGTTCTGTTGTTTAAATGTCTTGATGTGCCTCAGTTAAGCTATATATGCCTGTTATGCTACTGGGCTCACGGCTCAGATTCTCCACCTCGACCCCCACCCCCAATAGGCTGGGCACGAACTGTGCCTTCTTACGTGATTTCTCACGTGGTGTCCCATTTTAGTGGACCCCTTAGATTTGTTAGGCTCCTTATTTAGGTGTCCTCCCTACCAAGTTTTTGTCCTGATATATCTTTGCCACCTTACAAGTTCCCCCTCCCCCACTCCTCCTCCCCCTCCTACTGTCTATAATCTGACTTTCTTTTTCTCATTCCACTATGGCCCACACAGTACTATCTCGTCCTTGCCGGAAATCTTGCTCCTACAATGTAAATGGCCTCAATATTGCCTCCAAGAGAGGGCAAATCCTCTACCAAATGCATAAACAACAGGTCAATGTGTTACTGTTACAGGAAACTCATTTCCACACAATGGCTTCCAATCGACCTGATAGAACAGCTCTTGGACCCCCAGGGAAGGTATGTGTTGGTACAGTTCTCCTTATGGGGCAGGAAATTCACTATTGCCAACCTTTACCTACCAAACACTAATCAAATATCGTCTGCTCTGCGGTACATGAGGATATTGTCAAAATTCGCAAAAGGTAAACTAATCATAGGAGGGGATTTTAACGCCCCCCTGGATCCACTCTTAGACTCAATCAACCTCTCGCTCATCCATCTCCTTTACTAAGCTAAGGTCATTTAAACGGCTATTTATGACCTCCGTTTAATCAACATTTGGCGGGTTCTGTTTCCAACAAATCGCAACTATACCCACTTCTCACAGGTCCATTACTCTTATAGTCGTATTGACTATTTCCTTCTTGACCATAGCTGTTTGGATTGGTCACCTGAATGCGATATAGACTCAATGGTCTGGTCTGACCACTCACCTATCTATCTGACACTATCGATCCCTTCCACACCAGTGAGGGAATGGACGTAGAGGCTGAATGATTCCCTTCTCACGAACCCTGACTGTTCCCACAAGCTTTCAGAAATCATTTCAAATTTTTATTAGATCATGCTTCGGACACTACCTCGCTACCCTTACAATGGGAGGCACTTAACGCTGCCCTGCGAGGAATCTTTATTCAGATGGGGACCCGCTTGAAAAAGGTTTGATCAGCTGCAATAACCTCAGCAATTCAAAAGCTTCAAGACCTTGAGACCCAACATAAACGAGCCCGAACGATAGTGACTCTTACAGAGGTCTCAGCGGCTCGATCCCAACTCAAGGATCTGTATGAGGCCTCAGCCTACCGAATCCGAGATAAATGCGGTAGACTGTTGGCTCGCACCCTTCACCCAAACACGTCTCCCACATTCATACCCCATATTCGGGCCCCTTCTGGAGAAAGGCTCAGTGAGCCCTCCAAGATATCACAAACATTCAGAGATTTCTACCAAACACTATACAATCTACCGCCCAGCGTCTCTTCTAGCCTCACCCTTACCCCTGAGCCTGATAGACAGTCTTATATTGAGGAAACGGAGCTCCTTACATTGGATGGCGATACTGTAGCAGAGCTGGAGCAAGTAATTACAGCAGATGAGGTCGTAGGAGCAATAGCGGCCACACAGTCCGGTAAAAGCCCGGGTCCTGATGTTTTCACCCCTAAATTCTACAAAACATTTTCTCCCCTAGTGACCCCCTTCTTGGCTAAGGTTTTCAACACCCTATCGGAAAGACTCAGCGTTTCCTCCACAAACGCTCGAAGCCCACATTACCATTATCCCAAAACCAGATAAGGACCCTACTTTGTGCGCTAATTATAGGCCCATATTGTTAATTGGAGTGGACTTAAAAATGTATGCCAAAATTTTAGTCACTAGATTGCAGCGGCTGCCCCCCCGCCTCATACACCTGGACCACACCTGGCGTTTTGGACCTTGGTGTAAGGAGGACCACAGACGACTTGCCCAAGTCCTGCGTTCAGACTCTTCTCTGATTCTTGACATTCTCTCCAGCCCATCTTCCCATACCTCCACGCATTGGCTGCAGAGGCAACAGGTGATATCCTTCATTCGCACCTTCCCATCCCTGCCTGATATACTTACTGACTTAACAGACTTGGAGAGCATGCTGCTCCAGACCGCCCCCCCTACACATGTGGTCTCTCAACTATACTCTCTCATACATATGGCTTATAATCCTGACCTCCCCCCATACACACAGGCCTGCAAGGAAGATTTGGGTCATTCCATTTCACCTGTAGACTGGCAAAAGTGCTTCATTCTGACTCACAAAATATCCTTGGCCTCCAAAGCTCAGATGCCCTTCAACGTTGCACTGGATATACCCGGCGCTCCCGGATACCTGCTGGCGTTGTTTGTTATCCAAGGGAACCTTACTTCACATTTGGTGGGAATGCCCCCCCTGTGTGGAGGTTCTGGCAAAGGATCCTCGACTTGTACTGCAGATTCATGGCGACCTCAATCACACCCTCTCCTGAGGTAGTTCTGCTATCTTTGCTCCCTGGACCGCTTAAATTGGTGAGAAAAGACGTTTTGCGTCACTTTGTGGTGGCTGCTAGAACAGTTCTGCCCAGACATTGGATGTCGACGAGCATGCCTTCCTTGGGCTATTGAGCAATTGAAGTGGACCAAATCAATAGCTTGGAAGGAATGTTGTCGCAGGAAACGGGTAAAGAGGAGCAATTCTCCAAGACCTGGACCTCATGGTCTATGTTTCGATACTCCTCAGAATTTATTCCATGGGCCACAGAGGACTCCACCGACGCACCTGTGTAGCCAGAGTGGAATGTCTCTCTCTTAATTTCTACATTCCTTACTGCTTTTACCCCTCTATCCCCACTCTCTTTCTCCTTTCCCTTTAAATGTTGCAGTGTTACACGATCACCTAAATCACAATCTCTAGTCTCATCAGACCGGAACAGTGGCACACACAGAGCTTCCCCCTCTGAGAAAACGCGTTCAGCACAGACACAAATGCCCTAGCCTACTTGTAATGAGTGGGCACCACTCGTTGAGTAGATAGTGGTGCTCACCTACCCTTAAGCCAGGTTTGAGTTATTTGTTGTTGAAAAATACATTAGAAAATGTAATATTAGAAAACACTTTTCTTTGCATACGTCTGTTTCTCCCACTGGGGAGGGCGACACCACCTACCAACACAGTGGTTTGAAAAACAATTCCGTGTTTAACCCTAAAAAGGGTACACGCCACTTCATTGAGGTGTTTAAAAACGTGATTCAGGATGAAGTAAAAACTTTAGAAGTAAACAAACTTAGGAATAACCAATCGATATGCCAGGGGATTAAACAGTTGGAAAAAAATAAACAGATAGTCAGACCAGCTGACAAGGGGGGAGGGTTGGTGGTACTCACCAAAGACAGTTATAATAAAGAAATTCAGAGATTACTTGACGATACTGCCATTTACCAAAAACTCACACATGAACCCACTTTTGGGATAAAACATGAACTCACATGTTGGTTCAAAAAAGGACTAGATGGTCAGCTTCTAGTCAAAAAGAGGCTGACAATCTGCTCCCACATGCTCCTAGGGTCCCTGTGTTCTATATTGTCCCCAAAATTCACAAGTGTAAAGACAATGCACCAGGGCGACCCATAGTGGAATCGGCTCTTTATATTCCAGAGAGGGTGAATATTTGGACATATATTTCAAACCACTTGTGGAACAGAGCCCATCCTATCTCAAGGACAGTTGGGATCTTATCCTATTGCTCCAAGACATAAAAGTCACAAAACATACCATATTGGTTACAGTGGACATTGAGTCCCTCTATATTAATATTCAACAGTCAGATGCCCTTGATGCGATAAAATGGGCTCTCCCGTAATTTTCCAACCTTAAAAAGACCCAAATTAATTTTTTGATAGAAGGACTCAATTTAGCCATGGGGAATAATTATTTTTGGGCCCTTAATAGTTTTTTCAAACAAACAAAAGGGGTTGCAATGGGGGCACGTTATGTACCCAGCGTTGCAAGTATAGTTCTCAACAAATGGGAACAGGAAACCATATTTAATCATGGGAATCAAGCGTTAACCTCTTACAAAAGGTACATAGATGATGGTATTATACTCTGGGAGGGCTCACAGGGCGATTTACAATCATTTCTCAAACAAATCAATATTAATGATTATGGTTTAAAATTCACAGCGGAATGGAGCATATCATCAATAAATTATCTAGACCTAACACTAACAAGATATCAAGACAAAATTGGGACAAGAACATTCTTCAAAGAAACTGATAGAAATGGTTTTGTCCCCACTCAGAGTTGCCACCACCCCCAATGGTTGGGAGCAATCCCTAAGAGACAATATATGAGGATCAGACAAAATTGTGACAATCTTGATGATTTTCACTACCAAGCACAGATTCTGACAGATGTTTCAAGAAAAAGGCTGTGCAATAGAAACTTTACACAAAGCTAAAAAACAAGTACTAGCAATTACTTTTGATTACAAAAAAGAAAAAGCTATCCGCTAGAGGAGATTCAGCATTTATATCAGGCTTTCATCTGCAATATAAACAAGTAGAACACATTTTTAAAAAACATTGGCCTATCCTTTTAAAGGATAAAGACCTTAAGTTATTTTACCCCAAAAAACCTAAATTCATTTACAGAAGAGCCCCAGGGTTGAGGAACATGATAGCCCCAAATGTTCCTGACCCCCCCAAAAAACTAGGAACTTTCCTTGATGGATCAGGTTTCCATTATTGTATGAGATGCAAGGCATGTAACATTACTAAAAGATCTGGTAAAAAGAAATAGCAAATTTCATTCCAAAGTGACAGGAGAACCGTTTACCATTAAGCCCCTAATTACGTGTAATTCTGAATATGTGACATATATTTTGACATGACCTTGTTCGTTACAATATGTTGGCAGAACTACACGCAAACTTAGGGTTAGAATTAATGAACGTATCCCCAACATAAAAAATGTTTTTTTTATAAATCATAGTGTGTCTAAACACTTCCGACTACATCATAATGAGGACCTCCGTCATTTTAATGTTTTATGGGATCGATAAAATAACCAGACATTGGAGAGGTACCCATATGACCAGAGCAGTATCTCAGAATGTAACCCAATGGCTTTACAGAATGCAGACTATGCAGCCTTGAGGTATGAATATAGAGTTAGACCTTAATTGCTTCTTAGCTAAATTAAAACCATTCTTTTCTTCATTAGTGTTTAACAAATTTACCTCACTACCTTTTTCTTTGCCAATATAGGGAAAGTTATATCTGTTATTTAATAAATTATATTGTTTTTGGTATTGTCAATATATACATTTATTTATCTTTTTAATACAAAGGCTCCTTTATTATTTAAAATAATTACCATGCAAGATAAAACCAAAAAATCTTTTTAAACATGTATCTATATGCTTTAAATCTATGTATCTTTTTAGTGAGAATTTGTTATTTCTTTATTATCTTATGTGAACCGGCACAGTGGCTGATAAAGTGTTAATCCAATCTATTTCCCTCAAAGTGAGACGCCCACTCACGTTATATAACTCCTACAACTTTAGTGACCAATGAACGCTTCCTGATGACGTAGAATATACGAACCGTACGTCGAGGCAAGCTTTTGGTCACGTTCACTTCCGGTCCCTTTGGTCTGTGTGCCGAGCAAGGTGGAACGCACGCCAGTTACGGGTGAAAGCCGTGAGGTGTCATTGGACCATCATTCGACCCCTAGATACGCATGCAGCCTCTGTGCCGGGCTAAGGCACTACATATGTAAGCAAGCCACTTGGCTTTTTCGTTTCTTAATCTTTTTTAAATAAACAGGTTTACACTATTTCCGATTCCTCTATCAATCTTTCTGCATATATTCCACCCTTAATTCCCAGTGGGAGGATGTTACCTTGTCTAGCATCTACTAATGTCAGCAGACAGGGTTCTACACTTAAACGCATCAGACCTACTTTTTAGTTAAAGTGGTCAACTCCAGTTGCTAAGCAGGCAATTTTCCTTGAGCACCTTGGGTGATCTGGTGAAGGCTACTTGTCAAGTATTTTTATGAGAAGATTCATCATATTGCACAGCAACAAGTCACATTTGATAGGACTTTTATTATTTATTTATGTTTCTTATTTTTTTTATATTTTTTTATGTGTCTTTTACTAATTTGTACACACTCAATTGTGGTTTAAGCTTTCAATTTTTATTGATTGAAATCAAATATTTTGTTAATATTTCACTAGTGTTATCACAGTATATGCCATAATTATCATGATTTTTGTTATGATGGTTTTAAAGACGTGCTGGTAGGTGTCTCCTGTCTAAATTGGCCCTAGTATGTGTATGAATGTGAGTTAGAGACCTTAGATTGTAAACTCCTTGAGGGCAGGGACCGATGTGAATGTACAATATAATGTAAAGTGCTGCCTAAATTGTCCATGCTATAATAAAAAAAAAAATCTCAAGGCCAGACAGATTTGGTCAACAGGGTCAATAATTGTGAAACAGACTATTAGATATGACATGACTTTCTGTTGCCAAATACGGGAACCATTTCAATCAATTATATTTTCTCTGATACAAGCAGACTAACTGGATTTCTTAATAGAATAGCTTGATGATATGTGGGGTAGGAGTATATTTTTTTTTTGTAGAAATTTTATTTTAGCCCAGTGGTCTAATGATTTTATTTTCCATTGTGGATTATATCAAATGGATTTCTGTTGAGAGCATTAAACCAATACAGATATAACACTAAATCTTAGCATGTGGTTAATTGTAGTTTCTTTTGTTGATAATAAGGATGCTGTCACTGTTTACAAGTGCTATGAAAAACAGGATGGATAAAAAATTATTTGAAATCCGCATAGAGATTCCATAGGAGTCAGTAAAATGCATATCTTCATTACTAAAATCCATGTGGCTGCATTACCAAATCCCAGTATTAGTGTAAGTTAAAGCAGAACTAAATCCTCCCAATGAGGCCAATGAAGCTTGATCCACAGTTGCCATGTTGATGCCAATGTGATCAGTTATGACACCACCTTGGCAGTTCAGTTGAGAACACAAGCAACTGTGACCGTTATCGTTTACAGCTTGCCTTGAATGTAACGGTTTTGGAGAACTGTCAAATTGATGGGTTTAAGTCTGCTTTAATAGTCATTACGCTAAAACAGTACTTAGTATTTTGTATAATCTACAGTCCTCCTTTGAATTTGTCCTTCTTTAAAGTTGTTCTATAAGCTAAATATTTTTTTTTACCTTAAAGGGGTTGTAAACCATTCTATGCATTAAGATGAAAAACCTTCTGCCATTCAGGAGCCCCCCAAGCCTCCCTTATACTCACCTGAGCCCTGTGTTTCCCACCACGGGAAGGAGAACACCAGCTCCGGCTAGTGTCTCGTGTACTGATTGGATAGAATGATAGCAGCGCTGCCATTGGCTCCAGCTGCTGTCAATCAAATCCAATGACGCGGGCGCCGGGGGGCAATGCGGAGTTCTGCTGTTTGTGTCTACGGACGCAGCAGCAGCAGGACACGGGAGCGTACCCGCACGGTTGTCCCGAAGGAGAGCGCTTCTCCGATGGGACACTCGAGAGGAGAAGCAACCTGAAATGCCGCAGAGGGACCCCAGAAGAGGAGAATCGGGGCCACTCTGTGCAAAAGCCTTGCACAGAAGAGGTAAGTATGACATGTTTGTTTTTGTTTTTTTAAACCCTGAGCCTTTACAACCCCTTCAATGCATTCCTTGCATTAGGGTAAAAAATGTTTAGGTAAAAATATTTCTCCCTCGCTCCCCCTTATACTTACCTGAGCCCCCACTTGATCCAGAGCTGTGTCCGTCTGCAGCAGCTCAATTCTTTCACTTCCCAGTCTCCCAGGCTTTGCCAATAGCTCCTGCTGCTGTCAGTCAAATCCTGTGACAAGGGAGCCAGCCCGCCAGCGTGGCTCAGGATTGGGCCCGCAAGTGTGCCAAAATGGGAAGTGGCTTCCTATGGTGGCTCACTGAGAAGAGGAGGAGCCAGGAACACCAGCGGGAAAGCCAAAAAGAGGAAGTTCGGGCCACTCTGCAATTCTCTTGCACAGAGAAGGCCAGTATTTACCCTTTTTTTTTTTTTTTTTCACTGCTTTTACAATCATTTTAAAGGGAAAGAGTGTGTGTGTGTGTGTGTATACTGTATGTATGTATGTGTGTGTGTGTGTGTGTGTGTGTGTGTGTGTATGTGTATATATATATATATGTATATATATATATATATATATATATATATATATATATATATTGTGACGGTATGCGAGGTGAGGTAATCGACAATCGATATATTTCACCTCGCATACGTTCTATTGTAAGAGACTGAAGCGGAATCCGACCTGGGTTTTCCAGCCTCTGTGGCAGGCTTGGTTCCGGTCCAGATGTTGTGGTTCACTTAAGTCCACGCTCAGGTGGACTTTAAATGAGCAGGAAGAGAGCACAGGAGAGCTCTGGCCTGAGACTCAGAAGAGAATCTGAGAGAGAGGAGCTCTGTTTGGATTTAAAAAGAAGGTTTGCTTTACCACATGTTTTGTGAGTGACGGGGACCAGCCCCGCATCGCATAGAGAGGAGACTACTTTAAATTTTAGCCCCGGACGGCAAGGATTTACTGTTTTTTTTTGTTTTTTGTTTTTTTTTTTTGTTTTGTTTTGTTTTTCATGTATTTGCAAACCTCTGATAAATAAACCTGGCAACCCACCAGATGTTAAAGAAATTGCCTGCACGCTGACCTTATTTTCCAGAAAAGGTTATTCCCCACAAGCTAATCTCCCAAAATTAATAAATAAATATATAAAATATACTATTTTACCAAAAGTATTGGGGCGCCTGCCTTTTCACGCACATGAACTTTTAAGGCATCCTTAGTCTATAGGGTTCAATATTGAGTTGGCCCACCCTTTGCAGCTGTAACAGCTTCAACTCTTCTGGGAAGGCTGTCCACAAGGTTTAGGAGTGTGTGTATGGGGATGTTTGACCATTCTTCCAGAAGCACATTTGTAAATTCAGGCACTGATGTGGACGAGAAGGCCTGGCTCGCAGTCTTCGCTCGAATTCATTCCAAAGATGTTCTATCGGGTTGAGGTCAGGGCTCTGTGCAGGCCAGTCAAGTCCCTCCACCCCAAATTCGCTCATGTCCAAGTCCATCACAGCCAGTCAGGAGAGACTCAGCCACCCTCTGTGTGTCAATAGACACACACACCTGGCTTTGGAGCAAGCCCACACAAGTGCCCCCCAGAGCAAGCAGCTTGCTATGGTGGGCACTCAGCAGGGGGGAGGAGCCAGAAGAGGAGGATCAAGGTTGCTCTGTGCAAAACCATTGCACAGAACAGGTGAATATGACATGTTTGTTGTTTTAAAAAAAATGTGCCTTTTAGAATCACTTTGAGTTGATTTCTTTGACTTGTATCCAAAAATTGCTAGTACTTGGGATAAGATGTTTTTGTAGATGTCCGAAACCTTTAGCCCGGGTTCACACCTATGCAAATTAGATGTGTGTTTCCGCACATCTAATTCGCATAGCAGGAGAATGTGACTGGCTCCGTATGGAGCCGGTTCACATATCTCCGGGGCGGCTGCGGAGCGCACTGCACAAAAACGCTGTGCGTCTTTGGCTCCGTTTCGAGCCGAATTCAGGCATAGAATCGGCCCTGATTTGTCCCTGAAATGGGGAACAGGGACGCACAGCGCTCCTGTGCGATCCGCAGCCCGTTATGGTGTGAACCCGGGCTCAAGAGCAGATTCACACATACACACATTGGAATTTCCCAAATTTTGTTATGCTACAACCAAAAACGTAAATGTATTTTATTGGGATTTTATGTGATGGACCAACACAAAGTGGCACATACGGTAATTGTGAAGTGGAAGGAAAATGATAAATGGTTTTTAAGTTTTTTTTTTACAAATATATATGTGAAAAGTGTGCGTGCATTTGTATTCAGCCCCCCAGAGTCAATACTTTGTAGAACCATCTTTCGCTGCAATTACAGCTGCAAGTCTTTATGGGTATGTCTCTACCAGCTTTGCACATCTAGAGAGTGAAACTTTAGACCATTCTTCTTTGCAAAATAGCTCTGTCAGATTGGATGGAGAGCGTCTGTGAACAGCAGTTTTCAAGTCTGGTCACAGATTCTCAATTGGATTTAGGTCTGTACTTTGACTGGGCCATTCTAACACATGAATATGCTTTGATCTAAACCATTTCACTGTAGCTATGGCTGTATGTTTAGAGTTGTTGTTCTGTTGGAAGGTGCACCTCTGCCCCAGTCTCAAGTCTTTTGCAGACTCTAGGTTTTCTTCTAAGATTTCCCTGTATTTGGCTCCATTCATCTTCCCATCAACTCTGACCAGCTTCCCTGTCCCTGCTGAAGAAAAGCATCCACACAACATTATGCTGCCACGAGCATGTTTCATGATGGAGCTGGTGTATTCGGGGTGATGTGCAGTGTTAGTTTTCCGCCACACATAGCGTTTTGCTTTTAGGCCAAAAAATAAAATTTTGGTCTCATCTGATCAGAGCACCTTCTTCCACATGTTTGCTGTGTCCCCCACATAGCTTTTCACAAACTGCAAATAGGACTTATTTTGGCTTTCTTCCAACAATGGCTTTCTTCTTGCCACTCTTCCATAAAGGCCAGATTTGTGGAGTGCACGACACAAATTTGTCCTGTGGGCTGATTCTCCCACCTGAGATGTGGATCTCTGCAGCTCCTCCAGAGTTACCATGGGCCTCTTGGCTACTTCTCTGATTATTGGTCTCCTTGTCCAGCCTGTCAGTTTAGATGGACAGCTATGTCTTGTTAGTTTTGCAGTTGTGGCATACGCTTTCCATTTTCGTATGATGGATTGAACAGTGCCCTGTGAGATGTTCAAAGCTTTGGGTAATTTTTATAACCCAACCCTGCTTTAACCACTTACCAACCCGGCCAATTATGATATATATATATATATATATATGGTTTTTTAGCAGAGACCTTAGAGAATACAATGGCGGTCATTGCAACTTTTTATCTCGCGTTTTTCAAACGCTTTTTTGGGGGGAAAAAAACTGTTTCATGCTTTAAAAAAACAAAACAGTAAAGTTAGCCCAATTTTTTTGCATAATGTGAAAGATGAAGTTGCGCCGAGTAAATAGAAACCTAACATGTCACGCTTCAAAATTGCACATGCTCGTGGAATGGCGCCAAACTTCGGTGCTTAAAAGTCCCCATAGGCGACATTTTTACTGCTTACATTTTTTGAGTTACAGAGGAGGTCTAGGGCTAGAATTATTGCTCTCGCTCTAACGTTCACGGCGACACCTCACATGTGTGGTTTCAACACCGTTTTCATATGTGGGCGCGACTTACGTATGCATTCACGTCTGCGTGCGAGCACACGGGGACAGGGGCACTTTAAAAAAATTTTTTTAATTGTTAATTTTATTTTTAAAAATTTAATTTGACACTTTTAAAAAAAAAAATAAAATTTTGATCACTTTTATTTCTATTACAAGGAATGTAAACATCCCTTGTAATAGGAATATGGCATGATCTGACCTCTTTACAGTGAGATATGGGGTCAATAAGACCCCACATCTCACCACCAGGCTGGGAAGCCTAAAAAGACCGGGCGTGATGTCATAACATGACGCCCGGCCTCTGACGATCATAGAGACTCCAGCGACCATCTGGTCCGCCAGAAATCTCTAAGGTGTACATCCGACGCCGGCGGAACTGTTCTCCGACTCACTGATCGCAGAGGTGAGTCGGTAGAAGCACCTGCGGGAGGGAGGGGACTTCCCCTCTCGCTGCCCGTAAGAACGATCAAGCGGCTGACCCGCCGCTATGATAATTTTTATGTTGTAGGGAATTGCCGGCTGAAAACGGCAATATCTGAATGATGCCTCTAGCTGCAGGCATCATTCAGATATACCCCCACAAACCCAGGACATCCTAGGACGTCCCATGGTCGGCAAGTGGTTAAACTTCTCCACAACTTTATCCCTGACCTGTCTGGTGTGTTCCTTGGCCTTCGTGATGCTGTTTTGTTCACTAAGGTTCTCTGGCAAACCTCTGAGGGCTTCACAGAACAGCTGTTTTTTTACTGAGATTCAATTACACACAAGTGGACTCTGTTTACCAATTAGGTGACTTATAAAGGCAATTGGTTCCACTAGATTTTAGTTGGGGGTATCAGAGTAAAGGGGGATGAATACAATGCACGCCACACTTTTCAGATATTTACTTGTAAAAAAAAACATTGAAAACCATTTATCATTTTTCTTCCACTTCACAATTATGTGCCACTTTGTGTTGGCCTATCACCAAAAAAAAATGAAAAATACACTACGTTTTTGGTTGTAACATGACAAAATCTGGAAAATCTCAAGGGGGCTGAATACTTTTTCAAGGCACTGAATGTTATCTATTGTGTTGCATATGTTAGGGCAGCCCATTCATTATAAATAAGCTGCTAACGCACAGCAGCAGGTCTTAAAACGCATGACCATCTTTTTTACAGCGCAGTGCACAATAATGCACATTATATGCTTTGTGGTGCACTGGCTGCTACTGTACTATGCATTAAAGTGTCATTCATATGCAATGCATAGGTCAAAATGAGCCCTTGATCTGAAAATTAAAGGATGCATAAAAACTTTTTTGCCTAGTAACATGTTTTCCTGTTTTCTTTTGAAGACTACGCCTCCTCATGTGATTGGCCAGCTAGATAAGCTTCTCCGAGAGGTATGTGAACTCAAACTGGGGGAAAACCATAATGTAAACTACCGTATATACAGATTTCAACCATTTATACATCAAGACACAAGATTGTCCTAGGAAATTGGCAAAAGAATCTATCAAATGGCAGTGTGCCAGACGCCTTGCGACTTTTGGCCATTTATTAGCGTTTCCCCTACAGTATAGTCTTATGGAACAAGGCGGTTTTTACACCTCAGATATGGCTTCTTGATTCAGCAATAATTTTACTATTTATATTACTAAAGCACATAGTATTCCGAACAAAATGGTCTTTCTTTTAACAATATTGTCTTACGAAAATGCACTGTTTTCTTTTTAATTTACTTTATTTATGCTAGTTTACAATGCCCAAAATTACATTTCTGGTGCAAAACATGGCAGAGCTAATAAAAGCATTTCTTTTTAAAACCGTGTACAAAAAATAATAAAATCTGACTTTGATGAAACTAAAATGTAAAAAAAAAGCAGAACAATAAAGCTAAAGGCAGAAAGGAGGAAAGGTGTTTTTTGTTTTTTGTTTAAGAGTGATTTAAACCCAAAAACCAACCGACTTCTTCTTTTTTGGGCTTTTTTTCACCTGGTAAACCAGCCAGTAACCACTGTTAATTTCGTTGTCAAAAATATTTTCGTCATAGTTTTCTTCAGCTGCATGTTTTAAGTGGCGAAAAATAAACAAAAATAAAATTCTATTTCAATTCAGACGACTAAAATATGACTAAAACTAAAATGGCATTTTAGTCAAACTATGAATAAAACGAAATCGAAATTTGACATCAAAATTAACAGTGATCAAAAACAATATGCTTGTTTGTTTACGAAACTTGGTTTTATTTACAAAGATGTTACTTGTTTTCATTATTAACAAAGAACTGTTAAAGTTTTTATATTCAGTTAATATGTGCAATGGCTTTACAACCAATGGAGTTTAAAGTTTTTTAGTTTTTTTAATGTTGTTAAAGTTGCACTTCTGTTTGTCAAAAAGCAATATTTTTGTTTGTTTATGATACTGGAGATTTTAGTCGACTAAAACAAAAACAATTCAGATGACTAAAACTAAAATGGCATTTTAGTCAAAAGACTATGACTAAAACTAAAATGAACACCTGCAGTAACACACTTTCTGTCTGAGTGTGGCTTCATTGTAAGAATGGAGAAGCAACATAGCCACCCTTGGGCAGCAGCATTGTCAACAACCCGGGGAGAGGGAAGTGTTAGATGAACTAGTAGATTTAGATGGACTTTACATAAGTGACTAACAAATTAAAGCTTAAGTTCAGCTAATGCTTTTTAAGCAGTTACAGAATCAGTTTTTGTTCCTCTTGTAGTAAAGATTTTAACTATATGAATACAAGCTGACCATTGTAAACACCCCTGTCAGTGTTAAATGGTTTGCCTCAACCCTCTAATTGCGGCTTTAGGTGGACAGCTAAGTCTATTAAAGGAAGTTGGAAATAAATTACACTTATTGGCAAGATCGCCAGGTGAAAAAAAAGCCTCAAAATAAGAAAACTAATAAAGCCACCACGTCTAAGGACTGGTAAGCTGCAGTATATTGCATTTTTGCTTTTGGGTTTATGTTTTGTTTTTGCGTTAATCCTACTGACAGACTGTATCATAATAGTATTTTTTGATTTTGGCCTTGGTGTCCCTTTTAAAGCTTTGTGAATTGAGCTATTATGTGCCTATATCTTACAAAGTACAGTATCTCACAAAAGTGAGTACACCCCTTACATTTTTGTAAATAATTTATTATACCTTTTCACGTGACAACACTGAAGAAATTACACTTTGCTACAATGTAAAGTTGTGAGTGTACAGCTTGTATAGCAGTGTAAATTTGCTGTCACCTCAAAATAACGTAACACACAGCCATTAATGTCTAAACCGCTGGCAACAAAATTGAGTACACCCCTAAGTGAAAATGTCCAAATTGGGCCCAATTAGCCATTTTCCCTCCCTGGTGTCATGTGACTTGTTAGTGTTACAAGGTCCCAGGTGTGAATGGGGAGCAGGCGTGTTAAATTTGGTGTTATTCCTCTCACTCTCTCATATTGGTCACTGGAAGTTCAACATGGCACCTCATGGCAAAGAACTCTGAGGAAAAAAAAGAATTGTTGCTCTACATGAAGTTGACCTAGGCTATAAGAAGATTGCCAAGACCCTGAAACTGAGCTACAGCACGGTGGCCAAACCATATAGCGGTTTAACAGGACAGGTTCCACTCAGAACGGGCCTTGCCATGGTCGACCAAAGAAGTTGAGTGCATGTGCTCAGCGTCATATCCAGAGATTGTCTTTGGGAAATAGACTTATGAGTGCTGCCAGCATTGCTTCAGAGGTTGAAGGGGTGCAGGGTCAGCCTGTCATTGCTCAGACCATCCACCGCAACATATTGGTCTGCATGGCTGTCATCCCAAAAGGAAGCCTCTTCTAAAGATGATGCACAAGAAAGCTTGCAGTTTGCTGAAGACAAGCAGACTAAGGACATGGCTTACTGGAACCATGTCCTGTGATCTGATGAGACCAAGATAAACTTATTTGGTTCAGAAGGTGTCAAGCGTGTGTGGCAGCAGCTAGGTGAGGAGTACAAAGACAAGTGTGTCTTGCCTACAGTTAAGCATGGTGGTGGGAATGTCATGTTCTGGGGCTCGATGAGTGCTGCCGGCACTGGGGAGCTACAGTTCATTGAGGGAACCATGAATGCCAACATGTACTGTGACAAACTGAAGCAGAGCATGATCCTCTCCCTTCGGAGACTAGGCCGCACGGCAGTATTTCAACATAACAACCCCAAGCACACTTCCAAGAGGACCACTGCCTTGCTTAAGAAGCTGAGGGTAAAGGTAATGGACTGGGCAAGCCTGTCTCCAGACCTAAACCCTATTGAGCACCTGTGGGGCATCCTCAAACGGAAGGTGGAGGAGCGCAAGGTCTCCAACATCCACCAGCTCTGTGATGTCATCATGGAAGAGTGGAAGAGGATTCCTGTGGCAACCTGTAAAGCTCTGGTGAACTCCATGCCCAAGAGGGTTAAGGCAGTGCTGGAAAATAATCATGACCACACAAAATGTTGACACTTTGGGCTCAAATCACTTAGGGGTGTACTCACTTTTGTTGCCAGTGGTTTAGACATTAATGGCTGTGTGTTGAGTTATTTTGAGGGGACAGCAAATGTACAAGCTGTACACTCACTACTTTACATTGTAGCAAAGTGTCATTTCTTCAGTATTGTCACATGGAAAGATATAATAAAATATTTACAAAAATGTGAGGGGTGTACTCACTTTTGTGAGATACTGTATTTGTCAAAAAAATTAAGTTTTAACAGGAGTTTTTGTCTGTAGTCCTGAGACACAGACTGTGGCTATCCAACTACAATCTCGGCAAACTCTGCTTACACAATGGCTGCACGGGGAAAAAGTCATTGATTACGTTTTTGGTGTTCTTTATATGCTTCAGGTCCAAAACTGGGTAATCATTTTCTTTTTTCATGTTGAACAGGTTTCAACTCTGGATGGAGTTCTGGAAGTTCGCAATGAGCATTTTTGGACTCTTGGTTTTGATAGCATGGTATGTGTATGATGGTTTGGGCATTTGCAGTACTTGTTATGGAAAATGATTTTCTTAATTATTCTTTAAGTTATACAGGATGAGTAGAATTCAGGAACTTCGGGTTATACTGCTGTCTTTAGGAGGAATTGAACAATGGTATATGTCACAGACCCCCGTACTCTTTAAAAGTCTGTCTGCTGTATATGCTTCCTTGCCCGGTACCAGCAAGATCCAAAACCCCTTAGCCCACCCAGTCACTTGTCAAAACATTAGTGTAGGGTGAAAAAACATAAGACTGTTTTTCAAACACAGGCACAAAGATATATATACACACTTAGGGACAATTCCCCTGCTTTGCATAATGAGACAGGGCGGGGTAAATTACATTCAGTTACAAGAGACACACAGGTATATTCAACTTTCCAGCAGTAGACCGTCTTGTCAGCAGGGAGGGCTGTTGAAGGAATTCCCCCCTCCCTCCACCCTGTCTACATGCTAGAAACACATATACATCGCATAATATGTTGCTCCCAAGGCAGACAGAAACAATAGAATAATGGGATACAGCCACACCTCAAACGATCTAGTAAAAAGTCTACAACAGTTTATGAGACCAACTCATACAATATTCCAGCAGTTGGAACGGTGGAATCATTTTATCTTCACTTATTTCTTGAGGGATATTGTTCAGAAATACCAATGTCCCAAGTGAAAGAGCCCTTTCATTCTTTCAACACAAACAACATATTAAAGACCTTGGATAACAGGGAATGCTGAGTCCGATGTGTTTGTATGGTGAGTCTGATTAGTACAGAGCCGACTGGGGTTCTCGGTTACTCTGTGCCCCTAATAGACACGGTGACTTACACATAGGCACCGGGGGCACTGGATAAGGAGTTTCCAGAGCTTTCTAAGGTAAGCTGGGTTCCACAAGCCCTCTGCCCAAAGTGACTCCCATCACACATCTCCCCTTTCAGCGAGGCCCCCAAATGGGTTGACTTCAAAGTTATTCCATAGTTCCAGTCCCCAAATGCCCGTACCCACACAGTATCCCAAACACATTGTCCTAAACAAAGCATTACTCACCCAGCCAACCTCCTGCCTCTCTTATAGAACATACCCGCTGCTAGGGAGAAGTGCGGACTGATCCTTCCCCCTGGAGTAATTTCAGCCACTGGAGAGATGACAGTGTGGCTGGGCTCACTCTGTCATGCTGTTGGGGTATACAGGCTGAGACTGAAGTCCCTTCCACTTTTGCTAGATGAAAATCCCCCAGTGCTTGCAAAGCAAGGCTGACATCCTCCTGTCCCAATGCCGAACCTTTTTCTGGGGTTGTCAGTGGAGACCAGAGTCCCTTCCACTACCACAGGAATTCCATCTTCTGTTAGTTGAGGGCAGAGGCCAACAGCACTCTGCCCTGTTGCTAGCTCTTCTGCTGGGTTGCTGTCAGTGGAGACCAAAGTCCCATTCACTGATATGAGCTGAAGCTGCAGTTTTGAGGTGCTGATTGCATTCTGTCCCCGGAGCTCCTGCGGAGTTGATTGTTTTGGGCAGAGGTCAACAGCACCATGCTCTGAAGCCAGCTCTTCTGCTGAAGGCTCATCTGGTTGTTCCTCCTCCAGCAGAAATGTCTAATAAATCCCCAGTCTCTGGAACTGGTGTCTGGGAATAGAGGTTAACCATCTCCTGTCTGTAGAATGGAGATTTTACTGGTGCTGGGCAGAGGCTGGCAGAGCTCTGCCCTGTTGTTAGCACTTCAGTTTGAATTTCAGTAAATGTTACATCCTTCAATGAAAAGACAATTAAGGCCTCTTTCACACGGGGCAGATCAGTCATGATCCGCCCCGTGAACATCCGCTTGCTCAGCGGGGATAGCTCCGCCGATCCCCGCTGAGCAGGAAGATGACAGGTGCATCGCTGCACACTGTGCAGCGACGGACCTGTCAGAGCGCCGCTCTCCCCTATGGGGGGATTGGATGATGACGGTCCGTAGTGTCCGTCGCCATCCGATCCGATCCGAAAACGGAGGGAAAAGTAGGTTTTTCCTCCGTTACACTTTTCGGATCGGAGCGGGTCGGATGTCAGCGGACATGTCACCGCTGACATCCGACGCTCCATAGGGATGACTGTATGTCCGTTTTTCATCCGAAAACTGATGGATGAAAAACGGACATACGGATCATCCGTGTGAAAGAGGCCTTAATCCATACTTTCTGTGATCTGCCGCTGGAGAATGAGGAATGCTTCCTCTTCTCCTGAGCCCTTAAACCGCAAATGGCAAGATGAGCCAGCTGCTCCATCTCCCATACCCTTATCTGGCTGCTGGACGAACGTATTCCTCCATCCAAGCTCGTCCTGTGCAAAAACAGGTTCGTCCAGATGAGTTAAAACTTGCTGCATCTGCCATAAGAGCTCCACTTCCATAGCTGGAGGTGAACAAAGCACACAGTTACTCTGCCCCATTGCAGACACTTCAGCCGTGATTTCAGGGCTGTTGGCTGGTACTTCTGGATAGTCCCAGGCAAAGGGAGCCCCGCCCTGCTGCTGAGCAGAGTCTAGCATATGTCTGTAGGTGATCTCCAGCTCCCATTCCTGAACAGCCAGAAATTCCAAATCTTCCTGTGCCCAGAGCACTTCTGCGACATTCAGTCTTCGGTCTCTGTACTCCATGATTTCCTCCAAACGCCTCTCCAGATCACTCCCAAAGCCAGGGTCCATGATCAGCCTCCAGTACAATAGTCCCAGGCCGCCATAGTCAAAGCCTTCCATGGGGCTGTCATCCGCTATCCACGGGCACACTTGGGCTACATAATACTGGAGGGCTCTGTAGCTCTCGTCCAACCGCATCTCTGCCCGGATCAGCTGTCCACTCCTTGTTCGGTTGTTCCCCCAATAACCGCACTCGCACTGCATACTGCAACCAATACCTTATATGGATGGAGGGGACAATTTTTTAGACTGGGATTCTGGGTCACCCTGTGCCCCTAATAGACTCAGAGTCACTTACACATAGGAGGGGCCGGGCGAGCTGGACAAGGAGTTTCCAGAGCTCTTTAAGGTAAGCTGGGTTCCACAAGCCCCCTGCCCAAAGTGACTCCCATCACAGCATACATGCATGCCATTGACTGGTCAATTATAACACCTCCCACTGCCGTGATGTTTATTTGCTAGTGAATGGACATGTTTAGTTCAGAGAAAGGTATACCCATTTATTCTAGACCGTTTTATAAATACTTTTTTTTTTCTTTAGTCAATATTTTTAATTATGCTTCAGAACTGGGACTTGGCACCTCCCATCAAGCACAGGGTCTTCTTGTGGCGCTACTCAGACACCTGTAGTGTGTCCTGGGGCTTGTTCCTATAAGTACATAGCATGTTTCCTCACACTGGAGAATCGCATTCAGGGTATTTTCCTTCCATTGCTCTCCTCACAAGGACACAAGTTTAAGTTTGGATTGTTCTTATGCTGTGTATAATGTTGCCTTAATTGTACAGCAGTGTGTCAAATCCTAAGCACAAAGTCTGTTCATTACTCTGAGTCTCTCCTCTGCTGTCTCCAGGGTTGGGTTTTTTTCTGCTATGAAGGATTTTATGACCAAAATCTCTGAAATGATGGCAGACTCAAAACACCGGGGCTGTAAGCGTACTTCTCCTTCCGAGCCTGACTCTGACATTCATGCAGCTGCTGCAGTCATGGCACAGTTGGCTGTGGATAAAGAGAAATCCCAGGATTATTTTTTGGATGAATTTGGGCTTGAGGAGCCTCAGTCTGATGACATGACTCATAGACTGTAAAGATACCATTTCAGTTCTTATTGACATGGAGGGTACATGTTTAAAACTGGAGCAGCCTGTGTCTGAAACCATCCCTGTTGTCAGTCTGGCCTCCCTTACAGGTTCTAAGACTGTCAAAACCTTGCCAGTACATTCGTTACTGACACTTAATTTGTATGGAGACTTGAATGCTCCTGACAAAGTATTTGTTTTCCTAAAATGTTTTATTCTGCAATCTCCCATGAAAGAAGAGTTTACTGGGGAGTTCCCTTTGTGGACCCAGCCATTTCCTGCTTAACCACATCAAATGACGGCTGGGCGGTGCGGATCTTATTCTGGGTGGACGTCATATGACGGCCCTCCAGAACGACCACTCTCGCGCGCCCATGCGCATTGCGGCGATCGGTGGTGCAGTGTGTCAATGTGACACACCGCTACACCGATCTCGGTAAAAAGCCTCTGACAGAGGCTCTTTACCATGTGATCAGCCATGTCCAATCACGGCTGATCACAATGTAAACAGGAAGAGCCGTTGATCGGCTTTTCCTCACTCGCGTCTGCCAGACGCTAGTAGAAGAGAGCCGATCGGCTGCTCTCCTGACAGGCGGGGTCTGTGCTGATTGTTTATCAGCGCAGCCCCCCCTCTGATACCCACCCAGGACCACCAGGATGCCACCAGGACCTCCAAGGATGCCACCACACTGGACCACCAGGTATGCCACCCTAGGCCACCAGGGAAATGCCAATCAGTGCCCAGGCAGCTTCCAATCAGTGCCCATCCCCAGTGCCTGCTAGTGCCATCAGTGATGCCTATCAATGCCATCTATCAGTGCTGCATATCAGTATCACCTCATTGGTGCCGCCTTATCAGTGCCCATCAGTGAAGGAGAAAACTTACTTATTTACAAAATTTTATAACAGAAACAAAAGAAAAACTTTCTTTTTTTTTTAAATTTTAGCATTTTTTTACCAAAAAATAAAAAACACAGAGGTGATCAAAAAAAAAAAAAAAAGAAACCTCTTTTTGTGGCAACAAAATGCTAAAAATCCTGTTTGGGTACAGTGTAGCATGACCGCGCAATTATCATTTAAACAGCGACAGCGCTGAAAGCTGAAAATTGGCTTGGGCAGGAAGGGGGTGTAAGTGCCCTGTAGTTAAGTAGTTAAACAAGACTGTTTCTGTTGAGGACTTTCTGGTGTTTAAAGACCAATATTACATTTCCTTTTAATCCTTGTTTTCTTTAGTAGGCTCTGCCCTGCAAATAATTATTGTGTTGATAGCTATTTGCTAAACCCTGGGGATGTGGTCCAAGGACATATCGAAAGAATTTAAATCAATCTTAAGTGATCATTCAGTTCTGGAATGTTTGAAGCTTATGCCCCCTGCATTACACTATTGTGTTGATCAGTTGGTGGACATTGTCCATCTAATTTTTAGAATTGGTCTCTTGTCTATAATTATGTGGAAGACTCTCTGTTTTAGCTAGTCCAGAGAATAACAATGTAAAATGCAATTACTCTGCATGTTCTTCAGTGGAGAATGTATGTTTTGGTGCTTCCCTCAACAAGTTTATCAAAGAGGTCAGTGGTGGTTAAAGTACCTTTTTAACACAACAAACTAAACCTAAGCCCCCCACTGGTCATTTTCATTCAAACTCTGAAGGCAAAAAGTTTTTTTTTTCATTTATCCAGGCCTCGAAGTCTAGGCCAGAATCTGAGACCCAGTTCCGTCCAAAATCCTGGGGTCCCAAGTCCTTTAGTCTGCGGACGCGTCCGCCTCACAATTAGGGAACACCACCCACTTTCCAAAATAGGAGAATGTCTATTAGCCTTTGTAGACAGGTGGGTCAACAGTATTTCCAATGCATTGATAAAAGATGTGGTGTCCTTGTCCTACAAGCTAGCTTTTCTCTGGCTCCGCTCCCCCCTAGTCCATCTAGTTCAATCAATAAAAGGGAAAAAAAAATATATATATATAAGATATATATACTTTCTTATATGTTTACATGTATAGTCGTATATATGCAATCCTATACCCACAGCTGATCCAGTGGAAGGCTAAAAAAAAAACAAAAAAAAAAAAACAATATAGCATGATCCAATTTGCTTCGGGGGGGGGGGGGTCTTTTCATGCAAAGGTGTTCCAGAACCTGTATCTCAAGTGAAGGATATTGGATACGGACCTCTTGGCCTCCAGATTTAACAAACTGGACAGGTTTGTCTCCAGATGTAAGTATACCCTGGCAGAAGCTGTAGCTGCCCTGGTGGCTCAGTGGGATCATTGCAACCTGGCATATGCCTGTCCTCCTCTGAAGCTCCTTTTTCGTCTGCTCCACAGGCTCAAGATGGAGGGCATTCTGGTTCAACCTGACATCCACCTTCTGTTCCAAGGTCCAGCTTGCCGCTCTGCTTTACAGTTAATGGCTTTAATGGATTGGTTGTTGAAACACATTTCGTAAGAGATATAGGGATCTTTCTGAATTTATTACAGTTAGGTCCATAAATATTGGGACATCGACGCAATTCTAATCTTTTTGGCTCTATACACCACCACAATGGATTTGAAACAAACAAGATGTGCTTTAAATGCAGACTTTCACCTTTAATTTGAGGGTATTTACATCTAAATCAGGTGAACGGTGTAGGAATTACAGCAGTTTGTATATGTGCCTCCCACTTTTTAAGGGACCAAAAGTAATGGGACAGATTAACAATCATCCATCAAACTTTCACTTTTTAATACTTGGTTGCAAATCCTTTGCAGTCAATTACAGCCTGAAGTCTGGAACGCATAGACATCACCAGACACTGGGTTTCATCCCTGGTGATGCTCTGCCAGGCCTCTACTACAACTATCTTCAGTTCCTGCTTGTTCCTGGGGCATTTTCCCTTCAGTTTTGTCTTCAGCAAGTGAAATGCATGCTCAAGCGGATTCAGGTCAGGTGATTGACTTGGCCATTGCATAACATTCCACTTCTTTCCCTTAAAAAACTCTTTGGTTGCTTTCGCGGTATGCTTCGGGTCATTGTCTGTCTGCACTGTGAAGCGCCGTCCAATGAGTTCTGAAGCATTTTGCTGAATATGAGCAGATAATATTGCCCAAAACACTTCAGAATTCATCCTGCTGCTTTTGTCAGCAGTCACATCATCAATAAATACAAGAGAACCAGTTCCATTGGCAGCCATACATGCCCACGCCATGACACTACCACCACCATGCTTCACTGATGAGGTGGTATGCTTTGGATTATGAGCAGTTCCTTTCATTCTCCATACTCTTCTCTTCCCATCACTCTGATACAAGTTGATCTTGGTCTCATCTGTCCATAGGATGTTGTTCCAGACCTGTGAAGGCTTTTTTAGATGTTGTTTGGCAAACTCTCTAATCTGGCCTTCCTGTTTTTGAGGCTCACCAATGGTTTACATCTTGTGGTGAACCCTCTGTATTCACTCTGAAGTCTTCTCTTGATTGTTGACTTTGACACACATACACCTACCTCCTGGAGAGTGTTCTTGATCTGGCCAACTGTTGTGAAGGGTGTTTTCTTCACCAGCGAAAGAATTCTTCGGTCATCCACCACAGTTGTTTTCCGTGGTCTTTCGTGTCTTTTGGTGTTGCTGAGCTTCCCCGGTGCGTTCTTGCTATTTAAGGATGTTCCAAACAGTTGATTTGGCCACACCTAATGTTTTTGCTATCTCTCTGATGGGTTTGTTTTGTTTTTTCAGCCTAATGATGGCTTGCTTCACTGATAGTGACAGCTCTTTGGATCTCATATTGAGAGTTGACAGCAACAGATTCCAAATGCAAATAACACACTTGAAATGAACTCTGGACTTTTTATCTGCTCCTTGTAAATGGGATAATGAGGGAATAACACACCTGGCCATGGAACAGCTGAGCAGCCAATTGTCCCATTACTTTTGTTCCCTTAAAAAGTGGGAGGCACATATACAAACTGTTGTAATTCATACACCGTTCACCTGATTTGGATGTAAATACCCTCAAATTAAAGCTGAAAGTCTGCAGTTAAAGCACATCTTGTTCGTTTCATTTCAAATCCATTGGTGGTGTATAGAGCCAAAAAGATTAGAATTGTGTCGATGTCCCAATATTTATGGACCTGACTATGCCTTTGCTCCTAAAAGCCAGGAAGTCCACATCATGTAGGGTCTACCATCGCACATGGAAGGCTTACTTTGCCTGATTCAAGGTGAAAAACATTTCATCCCAGGAAATACTCTGTGGGATGGAACCTTTCTACAGTCTGGACTAATAGTCCAGATCAACATTTAGATTTGAATACCATCAAGGGACAAATTTCAGTTCTCACCATTGTATTCCAAAGGCCTGTTGCTTTGCATTTCCTCATCAGGGCCTGTGTACAAGTAGTAGCTCACCTAATGCCACCTGTACAGTCTCCAGTGACAATTAGGTTCGCCGGGCTCTTCAAAGGCCTCCTTTTGAACCTATTAGAGATCTCCCTTTGTCTACTCTACCTCTTAAATGTAGTTTTCCTCTTTGCCATCGCCCCGCTAGATAAGGGTCTGAGCTGGCTGCCTTATCTTGTAAAAAATCTTTTCTTAATCCTCATAAGTATGAGTCCTCTTTCAACCAAGACATTGATTTTCCATCTCTGTCCTATTCTGGTTCATCCTAAAGACAAGTTCCTGGATATTGTTAGAGCTGTTCCTGTCTACCTATTAGCTAGCTCTTCTGTCAGACAAACTAACTCTTTTTCATCCTTCCAGATGGTCTCCTTTGACTAATATTTCTTTCACTTAATTGGTATTGGGAAAGGTCTGCGTCCCCCTGTTCCCAGGTTTTCTTGTGGGTGCCTTTCCTCTCCACCTGCGGTCTGTAGGAGCTTCATCGCCTGCCTTGATCAAATCTAATTTCCAGATTATGGCTGCTTCTCGGTTATTTCCTAGGTTGGTACATCCTGATCCTTGAGTTGGATGTCCCCCTTATTTTTCAACCATTCAGGTCAGTTTTCCCCTGCTCTGTAGTCTCTGGTAAGGTGATTTGACCTAGTGGGCTGATAGGGAACCTTATTCTGGGGGTGCTGCTTGTTACATAGTTATAGTTGGGTTGAAAAAAACACCAGTCCATCTAGTTCAACCAATAAAAGGGAAGAAAAAAATCATACAATCCCATGTCCTCATTTTACCTTTTTCAGCCTAGTACTTCTTATGGCATGTCACTTGGTAGGTCTTATTTGACCTTGTATATCCTCTTCCTTTCTCCTTCTGAAGATGGCCTTGTTGCCTGTGGGGGCTTCTGCAGGACCTCTTGCCAACCAGAGCTGTGTTTTCTGTTCTAAGGGGTTATCCCTTTTGTGGATTCTTTATGCATACTAATCTGTTAACACCGACAGTCGTGGTTTTGTCTTGGCCTTCTTCCTTCTTCTACCACTTGTAGGCTGGTTAACGTGGAATCAAGTTTTCTCATTGTTTCCCTGGTGCTCTTCTTATCACCCTTACGGGATTTTCTGGTTTTCTCTACCACGTTTTTCTGGACAGCATGACACAGTCTTCACTCCCCTTAGGGTATAAGGGTCAGGTATGACCTCCACGTCTTCCTTTAGGTCCTGACCCTTTTCTCTTTAATTTCTTGCAGGAATGAACCAACTTGGGTTGTCTTCCACCCAGCTGGTTAGCCCCGTTTCCTCTTTTTGTTTTATAGGTCTTCAGCCCTCAGGGAATTAATCCTTTCTTCCCTGCCTGAGACAATTCTCCAGTTGAGGTAATGTTCTTGGGCTTGTACCTTCCCCCTTGTGTGGAGCTACCGACTGAATTTCCGTTCATGTTTCTACTAAACTGTTTGTTCCCAGGTGGCTATTTGAGCCTTCTCTATTGCTTGCTCAGGCTGCAAGGTGATTCTACAATTAACAGTGTGTTTCGGTCAGTTAGCCCTTTCTGTTTTTTCTTGTGCGCCTGTTGCTACTGTTGTCCAGCCACAATTATTGTTTGGGGATGTCCCATGGCCTATGAATCAATTCCTGTGTCGTGTACTGTATAAAAAATATAATAGGAATTTTGATGTGCTTGTAAATTCTTTATCGTGGAGTACAGTACAGACACGGGCCCCTTGCCTCACTTTTCTGTGATCTCTTTATTGCTTGCTAACAAAACTGGAGCCTCACAAAGCAAGCAGGGCTATATGGGTACACTAGGGGGCTGACCCAGGGAAGCTTTTGCCAGTGTCCAATCAACTGAAAGTAGTGGCAGATGATCTGTGGTCTATTAATTGAATTCTGTGTCCTGTACTGTGCTGCATGATATGGAATATACAGGCACAGGTCAAAATTCCTATTTTTTTAGGATTCATCAAAGGACATACTGTAGGTCCAATCTCTCAATGTTTATGATCTACTCCTAATACTGCTTTTCTAAAAACTGAAGGTTCCCAGGCATGAGGAGGGTTGTACTTGACCAGCCAATGGATATTTTTATTTCCTAGTGTCCAGTTCCTCTTAAAGGCAATAGTATAACCCAATCTTTCTGAATCCCACTCATCCAGTGTCCCTTTATGACAAGAAAGAATGTTACAAAATTCCTATTTTATTAACCTTTGTGCAAATATAAATTTAAAAATGCAATACTTGACTCACAACTCAGGACAAAATAGGTAAGTGCTGATGGGTTGGGGATATTTGAAGAATACATTTTAATGCAACATAATTATATTTCATAATTTCTATATTTTTTGCATTTCAGGCAGGATCAGTTCATGTCAGGATTAGAAGGGATGCCAATGAGCAGATGGTACTCGCTCATGTCACAAACCGACTTAGCACTTTGATTTCAACTCTGACTGTTCAGATCTTCAAAGATGAATGGGCAAGGCCAGTTTTGTCTTCTGGTGCCATGCCACCCAATATGTTGAACATTCCAGACCATCACATTATTCAGATGCCATCTTTGAAGACATCCAGTGATGAGCTAAGTCCAATGACCTCCACACCATCCAAACCTTGTAGCCCACCTCCAGAATTTGCCTTCAATACACCAGGCAAAAACATTAACCCTGTCATTCTTTCAAATACACAAGCAAAGTCATATGGCCTTGGAATTTATGGATCTGCTCCATACAGTGGTACATTTAGCCAAGGATTTGGAGTACCTGGGCTTGGCAGCACACAGGGCTTGCGAACTGGTTTCACCAATGTTGCCAACAGATATGGAACATACACTCCATCACAGTCATCTCAGTTCAAACAATGACAATTGTGTTTTGAGTTTCACACCTATTTTTTGGGCTCTACTTGTTTTATGTTTGAGAATTATCTTCACCATGATGCAAAGACTCTTTGGACCTGTAAAAACCTAAAATTTTCTTGTGCCTGCATACCACTGATACATTCCTAATGATATTTTCTTCATTATGTATGTTGTCTTGTTCTTAAAGTGTATGTCTGGGCGAAATAAAAAGAAACACATGTTTAGTATATATGCATATTTCCCAGAATTCCAGTCTTCTTGTTTGAGCTGACAACACAGTTCCTCTGCTGCTGCACTAAAATCGCAGTCTAGGTAGGCAGGTCTGCCCAGTTCCCCTTTGCTGGACAACAGAACACCTTCCCGCTCCTAATCTCAATTGCATAAAGGAAAGGTGTTCTGTAGTCCAGCAGGGAAAACCTGATGGCTTCAGCGCATGAACAGGCAGGGATATCTGCTCAAAGAAGATGTTAAGAGCACCCTGGTTTTTCTGACAGAACAGGAAAAAATAAAAAAAATAAAATGTAGCTTTTTTTTGCAGGGATGAACTGAATGTGTTTTTTCTTTGTTTTGCCCAGACCCATGCTGTAAAACTCTTACAACCAGCTGAGATGAAAGGCATTAAATATTGTTTTTTTATTAAAGCATCTGGCAGCCTTTTGGTTTATTGTCGTTGTCCCCATCTATTTAAAGTGATTTGTGATGTACTCATTGGTTATCCATTATTGAACTGCCTGGGGGGAGATGACATTCACTGTGGGGCCCCTAGTGCCACCCTGGATTCCCTTTACTGCTAAACTGTTCATGCAGGGCCATACCTTAAATGTGCAAGGTTGATGTTAACACTGCCCTGTCTGCCCAGTGTAGACACAGTGTTTCTATCCAGTGATAGAACCCGCTGCTTTAAAATCTTGTGCATGGCTTCATAAATTGCATGTGTGAAGCTCAGGACACAGAGTCATTTAATATGGCCAGACCTGGGGCATGCACAGTCTGTTGGGATACCTAAAGGAGAGAGACATTTTGTGAGCCCTAGGTAGATCAGGCAGCGTGAACATCACCTTCCACCCCGCTTTCTGCATGGCTGAGGTATGTACTTTATTGACATTTGTGCTGTGGAGAGTGGGAATTTGGAATTAGGGGTGCATGTACCCTTTGAAAACCTATGGTGTACCTGTAAAGAGTTACTTGTCAGAACATCTGCACTGTCACCTGGAAGTGCAAGAAAGCATAACCTGTTGGTTGTGCCTAAGCAATTGAGCTGGGAAACCCATGTGTTAGAAGTGACATGTCCAGTCATCATGATGCCTTTTCTATTTCAGAGAAAGCTTTAGGGGTAAACTGTATTGTACTGCATTAATTTACATACACTCCCTGATTACGGGGATAATTATAGAAGGGTGGTTAGTACTGTTGATTCTATTAGGATATTGTGAACATGTGAAAATAGGCTTTTAATTAGGTTGACACAAAGATAAGTAACCAATCTAACAGGATAAGTTGCAAAGATGTTTTTGTTTAAAAGAATATTACAGCTAGACTACATTACAGTACTGTAAAAAGACAATGATGCTGCACTGTCCTAATACACCTAAATAAATGGAGCTCTAATGTGAATGAAGTATGAATATGTCATCTAGAGCTGCACGATTAATCGTTAAAAAAATCATTATTACGATTCAACCCCCTCACGATCTTAATACAGCATTTCCCCAATTCATGTTAAACAAGTGGAGAGCCAAGCAGAGCTGTCAAAAGAAAAAAAAAAAAACTCAGCCGACAAATGTTTATCAACAGCGATAAAGAGTAACAATGCATCTCTCAGGCCTTTAGATCAAAGGAATGAACTCTCTGAACCCTCTGTAAATGAATCAGTTTAACCACTTAAAGACTAAACCTTTTCTGACATTTGTTGCTTACAAGTAAGAAATCAGTATTTTTTGCTCGAAAATTACTTGGAACCCCCAAACATTGTATATATATAAATATATATATCTTTAGCAGAGACCCTAGAGAATAAAATGGAGATCTGGAATGGAGATATTTTATGTCGTACTCTATTTGCGCAGCGGTCTTTCAAAAGCAATTTGTTTAGGAAAAAATGTACTTCCATTAAATAGAAAAAAACTAAACAGTAAAGTTAGCCCAATTTTTTTTGTATAATGTGAAAGATGATGTTATGCCGCGAGAATTGTGAGAAAATTGTAATCTTTATTCTAAGCAAAAAAATTGTGTTTCTCATTTTTGCAGAATCGTGCAGCTCTAATGTGATCCAATAATAAAATATTATGGTGCAGTGATAATGATTAATATAAAGCGCTAAACATATGCAAACATAAGCTTATTTAAAAAGTGACATTGCAATCTTAGTGCAAAAAACAAGTGTAAAAAGTCTCTCCAATAAATTCCAAAATAGACAATTGTGGTGAACAAATATCTTCTTTCTGGTTAAAATAACACCCAACACCAGGTCTATTACTGTAGTGCCTTTAAAGCAGATCTTCACTGCATCTGAGCACCACAAACCAAGAACACAATTTACATTATTTTTAATATTCAAAGCAAACTCCCTCATCCAATCATGTCTCCATGCTTTATTTGTTGAGAAATCGCTTGGAAAAACACCCCTCTCGCATTTCTGGTCGTGGCCATCTTGAGTAAGGGCAAATGATTCACATAGTATTTACTTCCTGGAATCCATCTGCTCTTATTTCAAACATGTAGAAGAGTGTGCTTAGCTGAGAAAACCCCTCCTCCTCTCCTCTCCTCCTGAAGACTCCTAGGATGTATGGCATAATTTGCTTAAGCAGGAAACTAGGAAGTAACCGAAAACATTTTTAAAAAGTTTAAAACAAGTAAATATGATATACTTTCCTATCTGTTTACTAATGCAAGCAGCATGAGGTATTAAAATAATGCTGATTTGGAGAGTGAAGTTTCTCTTTAACGATAACCATTTTGTGCCACCTCTCTGCTCACAGAACTCTCCCCTCAAGATGAATGTATACACGCATTAATATCACTTTCAGTCTGCATTTGCCTCTGCTCACACCCTACACAAGGTGTCGGATGATCCTAAGCTGATGTTACCTTGGTGGATTGAGATTATTAATGCGCGTATACATCCATCTAGAGGTGAGAGTTCTGAGAGCACAGAGGTAGTACAATTGGTTAACGTTAAAGGTACAACAGTAATGGACCTAGTGTTGGGTGTTAGTTTAACAAGAAAGAAGATATTTATTCACGACTATTGTCCATTTTGGAAGTTATTGGAGAAACTTTTTACACTTTTTTTGATTTTGCACTAAGTTTGTAGCCTTACTTTTTATATAAGCTTATGTTTGCATATGTTTGGAGCTTTATATTAATCATTATCACTTTGGTACAGCACCATTATATTTTATTATTGTATTATATATTCATACTTCTTTCACATTAGAGCTGCATTTATTTAGGTGTTTTGGGACAGCCAACCAAAATGGAGAGCTGGACAGAGTGCAAAAGAATCCAACCCAATAGAAGCATGCAGTAGCTGGGGGGCGTGTCCTGGTAGTGAAACTATGAGGACGTGCGGACACTGAGCTCTCCATACCCAGGGTTAATCCGCCGCCATCCGCAGCCCATCCTTGCCCTGGTGAATCCCCGGATCACATCCTTATGTGCCTGGACCTTCCCTACCTTGTTCCAGGGGGCTAGTGTCTGACTACCTGGGCCCGGAGCAGCGGCGGACTACACAGCACGGCGGCCCCCGCCATCTTGGGGCCTACAATCTGCTTGGCGTCCTTTTAGCCGCCTACGGCCGTAATCCGCCTGGGAAACAGGTGCCCGGACCTCGGATGTGGGTTAATCCGCCCCCGGAGGATAGCTGGCACAGCATCAGTCGAAATAGGGAGTGAGAGATCTCCTATTGCTGACCCTTCCTGCTCCGCAGCTGGACGTTCCCTTGAGGCCTCAGCTACAGGCCTACAGGCCTCCTCCAGGACCGCAGTGAGTAACATCACCCCCTGAGAGACAATCCTTGAGGTGCCAGCCCTCCTGTGTAACGGCACCTGTCCTTGGCTGGGGTTTTTTTTGGGCCTCATCGGAGAGGACCTTGCACATCCAGCGGCCGCTCTCTAGGAAAGTCCGCGGCTTCGGCCTACTCATGGAGGGTGGCGGCCATCTTGGTGCTCCAGTGACTCTCAAGCGTTTTTCTTTACTGTCACTCGGCTGCACACTTTTCCACAGGGCTTAAAGTACCACCTGCCCTAATAGACACCCCCCCACAAACACTATATAAGCCCACAGGGCTATTGATCAACAATTTCACCATGTTTAATGGAGCCCTTTCTCTTGCTATGTAAGACACTGCCCGAGGGGGGCGCATGCGTGTGAGCGAAGGTAATGGACGTCTGATTCCTCCGCTCCGTGCCGTCGGAAACTGTTACCCGGCCTAATCTGACATAGAAAATACGAGGAGGAGACCGCTCTACCACAAGAGATAGAGGAATACCTGGTTCCGCAAGCGGTAATGTACCGCTCTACAAAAAACAAGCTAAAAAACAGGCAGAGCAGCAACAAATCCCCAGCCCCAGGCAAGGGCAGAGCTAAGATGGCGCCCGAGCCTCCAGAACCTGATGATGATTCGCAACTCTCTGATTTTGGTCAGGGATCTCCTGCTGTAAAAAAGGGAGAGAGGGGGACCACCTGGAAAGTACCTTTTCTTCAATATATGTCTCTTACCCAACGTCACTCCTCTAGTTTAGAGGTCATATCCGTAACTAAAACAAATATTCAAAAAAGGGTGAGGGGTCAAAGAGAGGCACAAGGAAGTTACTCTCTCGGGCCCAAAGACAGTTTTTTTTTTTTAAATCAAGAAAGTTTTTATTGCTCTTATCACATTCTGTATCGTCAGTTATATGTTATACATGCATTTAATTAACCCCCTTTTTTTCCCCCTTGTTAACAGGTTCACATATACATGTATCACTGAAAATCAACAAATATAGCTTTAATAAATTCCTTTTTTAACCATTATATCTGTTGTCGTTTTTCCTTCTCCTCCCCCCTTCCTTATTCCACTATTTCATAACATTACCATCCATACCATTACTCCATGAATCACACTGTATCTCCTCTGTCCACATTCCCAAACATCCCTATATACCTTTAAGCAATCTCATTTGTACCAGCTCCACAGGGCTTATACCTGGGGTATCTAGCCATGGATCCCATAGCTTGTCAAATTTCCCTGGGGTCCCTCTATGCTGATATATGTACTTTTCCATAACCAGGGTATTACCCATCTGTTGGATCCACATTTTAACCACCGGTGGTGTGTCTGATTTCCAATGTAAAAGTATTGTTTTTCTTGCCTGAAATAGGGCTCTGGCAAAGGCCATTCTAGTTATATTCTCCGGGATGATCTCCTCTAATACGCCCAGAAGGCATCTCAGCGGATCAAGAGTAACATTGGTTTGGAAAACCCTATTGAGTAAGGTCATGACCTCTGTCCAATATCTATGGAGTTTGGGGCAACGCCAGAGTAGATGAATCAGATCGTCTGGCGCATTTCTGCATCTGTTACACAGTGGATCTTGTAGCCTCCCCATTTTGTGCAGTTTTACCGGTGTATAATGTACTCTCAACAAAATATACAGTTGGGAAACCTTTTGTGATACATTTAATGAGCATGCATTGACCGCTTGAAGGGCTTCCTCCCACTGCTCTCCTGTAATGGGTCCTAAGTCTTCCTCCCATTGTGACATTGCCTTCATGGGATGCCCCTCTAAAAAGGAGGATAGAAGCATGAGATAGCATTGAGATATCATCCCCTTTGTGTCTGTAGCCTCTTGTAATATGTGAAAAATACGGGTGGGTGATTGTACCCACTCCCCTGCCCTGCCCTGCCCTGCGCCCGCACTGCGTGTCGGAGTTGTAGGTAGCAAAACAGCATAGTAGATGGTAAAGCATATTCAGACTGCAGGTCTGCAAAAGATAGCAACCTCCCATTCCGAAAGATATGTTTTAGGTGAGTAATTCCCAGACAACGCCATCTAGGACCCTGCTTAATTTTGGCCAGTTCCTCATAGGAGTTATTTTCCCATATTGGGCTATAAGTAGTAAATCCCACGACATGTTGTAGCTGTTTAACCTTGTTCCATACCTTTTGAAGAAGAGCGTAAGTTGGCATCTGCTTATTTGGTTTCTGAAATCTCTGAGCTTCCAGTCCCTCTGGTATGGAATCCACCCCTGCTCCCCTCAGTAGGAGCTTGGCCGACGAGCCTGCAGGGGATGGAGCCATAGCCCCTATTAAATGCTGTAATTGTGCCGCTAGATAGTATATCCAAGGATTGGGGAGTGCAAGACCTCCCCCCTCCTTTGGACATTGCAGTTGCTCCAGCTTGATTCTAGGGGGCTTATTATGCCATAGCAATGTTCTGAATAATGTATTGACTACTCTAAATATTTTGAGGGGGATGACAATCGGTGTATTATGCAGCATGTATAGGAGCTGGGGCATCAGGATCATCTTAATGAGATTAGTCTTCCCAGCCAGGGACATTTTAAGTCTGTTCCATATGTTGATTTTGTCCCTAAACCGTGTCAGTAGGGGGATATATGTTTAGTTTGTAGTAATCAATCAAACTAGGGGATATGTAGATGCCTAGATATTTAAAGGAGGTTACTACTGGGATCGGACATGGGAGGCTCGCTGGTAAGACCGGAGTCTCGTCCAAAAACATTAATGCAGACTTAGACCAGTTAATCGTAAGACCTGAGTAGTGGCCAAATTCTGCGATCATGGACATTGCATGGGACAATGAGGCGTCCACGTCCTCCAAAAAGAGGAGCATATCGTCCGCATAGAGCATTATCTTCTCATGCAATTCACCATGTCTAAATCCCCTGATTTGCTGACAGTCTCTGACCTGTGCTGCAAGCGGTTCAATGGCCAACGCAAATAGCAGGGGGGACAAGGGGCATCCCTGTCTGGTCCCCCTACCCAGTGCGAAGACCTGTGACATCCTATCCGTTACGCGTACCGCTGCCTGCGGTGAAGCATATAACAGCCGTACCCATGCAATAAACCTAGGACCAAACCCGAATCTGAACAGTACAGCCCACAGGTATCGCCAGCTAACACTGTCGAATGCTTTATTAGCATCAAGAGACAACAGTGCCCTACTGCCAGTTCCCTCTGCTGGGGTCTGCATGTTCAGAAAGAGTCGTCTCAAGTTAGTGGCGGTTGACTTCTTGGGCATAAACCCTGCCTGGTCAGGATGTATAATGGAAGAAATGACTCTATTAACCCTTAGGGCCAGAGTTTTGGCCAGTAATTTCACGTCGCTCTGCAGTAACGAGATAGGCCTGTATGAACTGGGATCTACAGGGTCCTTACCAGGCTTAAGTAGTAGTATAATATTGGCCCTGGTCATGGATGTTGGTAGCTTTCCTGATTTAAAGGATGAGTTGAATACCTCTAGCAGTTTCGGTAGAATCGCCTCCCCGTATTGTGTGTACACCTCCATTGGGAGCCCATCATCCCCCGGCGCCTTGCACGTAGAAAAGGAGGCAGCCGCCTCCTTCAATTCGTCCAGCGTAATTGGGGCCTCCAACTCCGTGCGCTCCTGACACGACAAAGCAGGCAGGGAAATCTTATCTATGTAATCCTGTAGTGCAGCATCTGTATAGTTCTCACATGGCTTATGTAAATTCTCATAGAAAGACGCTAGTTCATTTATAATTGATTCAGTGTCATTTACTAGTCTCCCATTTGAGCACCTGATAGCTCCTATGGTCGGTGACGACTGCTGGGACCTCGCAATTCTGGCCAGTAGCCGACCAGTCTTTTCCCCTTCCTCATAAAAAGCTTGCTTAGTAAAAAATCGTTTCCGCTCTGCAGCGGAGGATCTCAACCGGTCCAGGGAATCCTGTCCCGATATCCATGCCTCCCTTGCAGACTCAGAGGGATCCGTGACATAGGATAACTCAAGCCGCCGCACCTGGTCTTCAACCTGTTTGACAAGGGCCGATGAATTATGTTTAATGGTTTCTATTTCTGTTATGAATGTGCCCCTAAGACATGCCTTAAAAGCATCCCACCTAGTTGCACTATCATGATGAAATCGGTTCTCATAAAAATATTGTTCAATTTGCTTCATTATTCTTTCCTGGGATGTGAAAAGCTTTAGCCAAAAGGCATTGAGCTTCCAAGGGGCCTTTGGCAAAGAGACCTCAGGGCGTGTTACCAGGTGTGTTGCTAATGGGGAGTGGTCCGACACCCCTCTAGGGAGATACTCGATTTTGGTTATTAGATTTACGACATGTGAGGACCCCACACATAGATCAATGCGTGAGAGCGAGCCATGTGGTTTAGAGAAACATGAGAATTGTTTGGATGTTGGGTTTTTTGCTCTCCAGACGTCTGTCCAGCCCACCTCCATCAACAAGCGGCTCAAAATAGTGCCTCTTCCCCCTAGTGGAGCCTGGACCGGAGGATGTCTGTCAAGTTTTGGGTCAAGATACCCGTTAAAATCACCCATGATTATGGTGGGTATATCAGGTTTGTCTACCAGGTACGTCAGCAGGAGCTGCAATATCTCTCTAGAAAATGGTGGGGGAATGTAGACAAAAGCAATGATCAGGGTCAGAGTAAACAGTTTGCAGTAAATGAATACATATCTACCTAGTGGATCAATAGCAGAATCCAATTCCTGGTAGGCCAGGGACCTATGAACCAGCACGCTCACCCCACGAGAAAACGCAGAGTGCGTGGAGTGATAAGCCCTGCCTACCCAGGAGTATTGCAGGAGTCCCACTGTATCCTTTGTAAGGTGAGTCTCCTGCAATCCTATAATAGCAGGGTGAAACTTCTTTAAACATGAACTTATCATTGTGCGTTTTAGTGGGTCATGTACACCTCGGACATTCCAGGACACCATTATTGTAGTAGCCATGTCCAGTAGATTGGGTTCTTATCTGGGTGGAGCAAGAGCCGGCCGGCTCTGCCCCTGGAAGTTGAAGTGTCCCATGTCTGTGGGAATATAGGCAGTTCTTTTGGGTAGTCCATGAACACAAACTGACCTAGATTTAAATGTAGTGATACGATGCAGCATAGAGTGTAACTTAGAACATGGCGCAACTGCGCAACAGAGATGAAACAAGGGAAAACAGTCCCTGGATTTATTGTAGCCATCCTTGGCCCATCGATTATAGGATGAGAGTAGACCGTCCCCTTGCTTCTTTAGGTTTATAACAAAGAGTCCAACTTGTGCCAACCGGGCATCTGTTAACCTGTCCCTTTGACTGGGATCTGTGATCTGTAAGACCTTGTGGGTGCGACTCACCCACTGTGGTATTAAGCTCAGTGCAATGATATATTTGAGCCCATTCAAAACACTGAAATTAGCTTAGTGTGATATGTCCCGTTAAACACAGAATGTAACCATCCGCCAACCGTTCACCAACCTTATCAGGGTTCTACTCCAACCTTCAGTCGCCCCTTTCGTTTTCTCGGCGTCTCCGTAGGTCTTGTTCGTTGTGATCTAGCCATGATGTCGCTTCCATTGCCGACTCAAAGAAAGTAGCCTGGCCTCTAGCGGTAATGCGTAACTTCGCTGGGAACAGCATGGCGTATGTAACTTGAAGTTTTTGCAGGCGTTTCTTCACCTCTGCAAATTTGGCCCTTTTCCGCTGCACCTCAGCAGAAAAGTCTGGGTAGAATGAGACTTTTGTCCCATTAAAGTGGACGGATCCTCTTTCCCTCGCTAGTTTTAGTATGATCTCACGGTCTTTGTAATTCAGTAGACGTGCCAGCATGGATCTTGGCGGGTTGCCTGGGGGGTGGGGTCGTGGCGGCGTGCGGTGTGCCCTCTCCACTGCAAATAGTGGTGTAAAGGCTTCCTTGCCAAAAATGTCCTGCAGCCATTGCTCTACAAATGCCGTTGGGTCTCTACCCTCCACCTTTTCTGGAAGTCCCACAATGCGGACATTATTCCGTCTGAGACGGTTCTCAATGTCGTCAGTTTTGGCGTTAGCTTGCGTCGCCTGCTGCAATGCTGTTCTAGTGTCTCTAGTTAGTGGGGGCATCTGGTCCTCCACATCGCTGATTCTGCCCTCCACTGCAGTGGTTCTCTCCCTGATTTTCTGGAGGTCTTGTCTTAATAAAGAGACCGTTTCTGTAAGGCCCCCAAACTGCTCCTTTAAACCATCCACTGAGGCAGTACAGCGGTGTACAGCGCGCAATATATCATTCAGCGTGGGTTGCTGGGAATCTTCCTGCAGCATGTCAAACATATCTGGGGTAGAGATCAGGGATGATTCCAATGGCACTGTGTCATCTAATGCTGGAGGGCTGCGGCCTCTGCCAGCGTCATGGGGAAGGGCCTGCATAGATGGAGGATTCGAGCCGCCTGCCCCTTGCAACTTCTGTGCATAGTACAGCATGTCTCTAGGCTGGTCTTTACCCTGGTCTTTCCCCTGGTGTTTTTGGGCAGCATGAGACTTACCGCCGCCGTCATGCTGCTTAGCAGAGCCTCTCGCCGTCCTCTGTGCCTGAGGGGTGTCGGCGCCATCTTGGATCTCCATGCTTGTCCCGGTCTCGGCGTCTTTATCCCCCTTTCGGGGCTTCATGAGGACCGTGCCGCGCGAGGTGAGCACTACGGGGTTCACGGGGGTGTCCGGTGACAGATGGGGTATGTGAGAGTCCGGATCAGTATCGGGAGAAGGATCAAAGAAGGATTATCAGCGGGAGCTCCGTGTAGTGCGACCGCTCACATGCCTTGCTCAGGCCACGCCCCCCCGGGCCCAAAGACAGTTACTGTGGATATAATGAACAATGATGGGAGAGTGGTATTAAAATTTAAATAAAGTTTATTAGAGTAACATGTGTTAAAATTGGCAATAATTACACCAACAGTTATACAAATAAATATGGTCCACCATACATGGAAAAACTCGCCTATCGGGTGCTGGATGCACACGATATGCTCATTTGCCAGATACACAAAAATAGCAGACAATAACAAACATAAACAAACATATAACAAACAAGGTGAGATGGGGATGCTGGCAACAGGAGAAATCATATCCCTCTAGAGGAACCGCCATACAACCAAAAGTCTATTTGCCACAAGCCGCAGCTGCAACCCTTTTTAGAATCTCCTGCTGAAAGCCTCCATCTGTTCCCCACGGATCGCATAAGTCTCCACCCTGCTGACCCTGATGCTATGCTGGCCAAATTCCGCAGGATTGTAAGAGATGAGATAACGGCTGCCTCCCGAAAGCTTTCCTCGGACTTAGTCCGAGGTCTTAAAGAGATAGGCCACCGCACCAATCAATTGGAGCACCGAATGGACCTGGCTACCACCGTGCTGGAGGGCCATGAAGAGGAGGTAGACAAAATGTCTGCAGAATTGGACGCTCTCAGAGATAAATTAGAGGACGCGGAAAACAGGGCACGCAGGGATAACCTTCGTATCCGCGGACTCCCTGAAACAATCACGGATCTGCAAGGAACAGTCATCGCTTTTTTTCAAGAGCTGGCCCCTGAGATTCCGGTGGAAAGGCTGGAGTTTGATCGCATTCACCGGTCACTGGCCCCTAAACCCTGCGAAGGCCCCCCAAGGGATGTTATCATCAAATTCCACTATTATAGGACCAAGGAGAAACTCTTACAATCTGCTCGAGAGCAACGGGATATCTCTTTTCAAGGCAACCACCTCCAAATATTTGCGGACCTCTCGCCGTTCACCATTGCCAGGCGCCGAGGTCTCAAGCCTTATCTCCAAGTTCTGCAATCCAATCAGATCAAGTACAGATGGGGGTTCCCCTTTAAACTTTCTTTCTCCCACCAGGGTCGTCAGTTCCATGCCACCTCCCCATCAAGCCTAAAACAACATCTCCAGGATCTGCAATTGGATATCCCTCTGTCCCAAGCTGAGGCCCAGGCTTCACATTCTCAACCTGGTCCCTCTAGGCCTCCTCGTAAACCCCCTCAAGCATCACAACGATCACAATCTGGATCCTAGGCGCTGCGTGACCTGCAGGCCCAACGATTCCAACCAGCTAATAATGGATGAAAACCCTCATCTTTCTATTATGTGCAGTTCACTTTTCTTTACCGTTTGATTCGGTGTGTCACTGACTGTTATTGTTCTGATTTCTAACTTCCAACCTAACTTGAGGATTTCAGTTGCTTGTTTTAGAGGACGTCCCCCTGCCGTACCTTTGCCCTACCGAGTTGACTGTTGAGTTGCTGGGGGGGTCGTTGCCACATCGTAGACTGCCCCACCTGTGAGATGGCGGTCTGGGGCGTGGACCACCCCACACGAGATCCCCTGATGGGTCTCTGACAACAGCTTGCCCCCTGAACTACCTCCACATTGCTGGTAGCCCTCATGGAGTAGAGGGTTCATCAGCCATAAGCAAATTACTCTTAATGCCTGGTAGGATGCGGGGTAAAGGGTGAATGGTTTTAGGCTGGGGACACGCCTCCACTGAAGGTTATGCAGGTTGTTTGATTTGTTCACTCGCCGGGTCCCTTTGCTCCTGTTTAGTGGAGTGACGGGGCTGGCGCCTTGACTTGGGTGTGGGGTCCCACCCTGCCTCCTGGGGGAGACGGTCTTGTGGCTGTCATCCCTGGGGGGTGGGGGGGCCCTGTATCCACACCCTCAAGGGTCAATCTTGCACTGAGCTACTCATACTGTAACTCAATGTTGCTTATTTTGTTGCTAACTTTAAGGATTGTTTAAATTTGATGTCAACTTCACTTAGTCCGTTTGAATTATCTTCATTATAGGCCGGTGGTTCCGACGGACCACTGCTCCCCCCATGGGTTGGCACACAGCTAAAATATTTGTCTTGGCTATGGCCTCACCCCACTGTGGGCCCAATTGCCCATGGCGAGATACATCAGTGTATTCACTACATACTCTAATTAGAGTTATTCTCGGTATTCTCATACCTTATGCTCTTTCTTGTTTTTACTATTCTCTCTCGCTTTTCTTCCCCCCCCCCCTTTTCCCCTTTCCCTCGGCCCCTGGGGTGTGCGGATGGAGTAGTCCATAGCGTTATAACTCTGTCCCAATGACCCTTCACTGGCTGTCCCTGAATGTTCAGGGCATGAATTCCCCACAAAAAAGAGTTAAAATTTTAAATACCTTAAACAACAAAAAATAGACATAGCCTGTTTACAGGAAACTCACTTCTTCCTGCCCCAAATATTTCGCAGCAAATTACTCCCAAGTCTGTTTAGCTAACATTCCTACTAAGCAGAGAGGGGTTCTTATAGCTATATGAAAATTGGTCCCATTTATATGCGATAAACAGATAGCTGACCCTAATGGCAGGTACCTTCTTTTACAGGGTTCTGTTCAGGATAATTAGGTAACCATCATGACCTATTACGCTCCGAACGACAATCCGAGCCCATTTCTGTCTCATGTCTGTTCCTTGTTACAGGTCCACCAGAAAGGCACCCTCCTGTTGGCGGTTGATTCGAACGTGACGCTCAATCCGGCCCTTGATAAGTACCCGGCGGGTCATAAAGCCCCCCCTCCTGCGGCAAAAAAGTTCTTGCGGGCCCTACAAAATCTAGACCTAGTGGACTTATGGCGATAATTTCATCCCATGGGCAGGGACTACACCCACTATTCCCATCCTCATCACTCTCACTCTAGAATCGACCATTCGTTTATGTTACGGAAACATATCCCTTTAATAGATTCGGTATCGATCCTAGCAGTTCCTTGGTCAGACCACGATCCGATTCTAACTGTCTGTCGTTCCCTTCTCAACAAACCACAACATGCTCCCTGGGTGATGAATGATTCACTTTTATCATTCAAACCGATCCTCAGTGAAATCCAAGAAGCTTCTATGGAATACTTTAGACTTAATGCAGGTTTGGTCTCGTCCCCAATAACATTATGGGAAGCTTATAAAGCGGTCCTCCGGGGTCGCGTTATTCGAATAGCGTCTCAAAGAAAAAGAGAATCCAGGCCCGACGCAAGTTAAAACAGAACTTGGAGGACTGTTCGGCGGCCTTTAAATTAACCCCCACCCCTGCTAACCGCAGATCTTTAGACAAAGCCCGTACAGACCTGGACCTATGTCTGACAGATGAAGCGGACCGTACCTTACGTTGGGCCCGCCAGAAATGGTACGCTAAGGCAAATGAGCCCAATGCACAGTTGGCTAACAGACTGCGTACCTTTACCCCGAAATTTACTCCCATAAACCTGCGCACCCATCATAACATCCTCACGGGAAACCCCCAGAGGATTTTGAAAGAATTTCGTTACCGACTTACTAAACTCTACTCCCTCCCAAATCGCTCTCCAACACAGGGCCTGAATGATTTTTTAAGTAAGCTATCTTTACCTTCTCTATCGGAACCCCATATCTCCCTAATGGACCGAGATATACAGGTCGCTGAGGGTCTCCAGTGCATTAAGGAACTGAAAGTGGGCAAAAGACCAGGTCCGGGTGGCTTTACTGCTTTGTACTACCAAAAATTTGCAGAAGTCCTGGCCCCACACCTAGCGACTATGTATAACTCGGTCAAAGGAGGTCATTCATTTACACCAGACATGCTGACTGCCAACATAGTGATGATTCCTAAGCCAGACAAAGACCGTTCTTCCTGGGCAAATTTTCGGCCAACCTCTTTAATTAATATTGACATGAAGATATTGACGAAAATTCTGGCCAACCGTTTGAACTCCTTTCTACCGCGCCTGATAAAAAAGGATCAGGTGGGATTTGTCCCCCGTAGACAGGCAGGAGATGCCATCAGACGACTCCTCCAAATTCAACATATAGCACATGAAAGGTCCCTGGAGACAATGTTTCTTTCTTTAGATGTTAATAAGGCTTTTGATACCTTATCCTGGCCCCTTTTTGACACAGGTCCTCACACACTATGGTTTTGGCACCTCCTTTTTGGGGTGGGTCTCAGCCATATATCACTCCCCTCAGGCTAAAGTGCGTTATTATGGATATGAATCGCCTACTTTCCCTATTAAGAGGGGAACAAGTCAAGGATGCCCGCTCTCCCCCTTCTATTTATATTAGCACTTGAACCCCTGGCGGAGGCCATACGCTTTCACTCCTTCGCCTCGTTTTCGGGCCTTTCAACTAATCTGGCAAAATCTAAGGCGATGTCTATCAACCTTCGGCCCCTGGAATTAGAAGCCCTGCAGTCGGCATTTTCGTTTCAGTCGTTAACCTCATTACCCTATTTGGGTATTAAACTTACCCCGAAGTACTCGGGCTTATATCAAGCCAATTTTCCTCCGCTTTTCCGAAAGCTGGAGGCTATGCTGGCCTCTTGGTCCACACTTCCGATTTCGTGGTTTGGTAGAATAGCGACGGTACCTCCCTAAATTGCTCTATTATTTTAGAGTTTTGCCAGTTCAAGTGCCCCCCCATATCATTCGAATACATCAATGTAAAATTATGCAGTTTATATGGGGCCCCAAGAGGCCCAGGATCAAGAGACAAGTGCTTTACGCGCGCAAAGTCAATGGCGGCCTTTCAGTTCCTAATCTGCTCCATTATCTCACCTTCATGAAAAGCAACAAATGCCACTATGGGCCACCATTGACTTAGTCGACGCACACCCAACGCCTCTAGCTTCTTTTCCTTGGCTTCCTAAAGCACATCGCCCCCCTACCATAGGTCCCTGTCTAGCTCATTCCCTCAAATTGTGGGATGCGGTTAAATACTCAGCAGGCCTAATTTCTCCTCATCTCCCACTACTTCGTCTCCTCCACTGCCCTTTATTTCAACCAGGTTGTGATAATCCATTTAAGTGGTGGTCTGACAATGGCTTCATAGATATCTTCGTTTTTCACCCCAACCAAGATCATTTCTTTTGCGGCCATACGTTCCGCTCACGATATCCCCCTTAGGGAGCATTACAGTTACCTGCAAATTAGACATTTTCTCCAACAGCTTACAACATCCCATTCCGCCCCCTTTACCATAACTCCATTTGAAAGCCTTTGTAGATCACGCCCCCAATCCCCGGGTTTGATTTCCCTAATATATACCGCTATAATTAATTCTAAGACAACACCATTGAGACCTTACCATCTCCAATGGGAGGCCGAGCTTGGGAAACAATTAGACCAGGAGGATTGGCATAACATGACTAAATGCTCTAAGAACGTTCTCTTTTTAGAGAACGCTTACAAAGTCTTCTATAGATGGTATTATACCCCGGCTAGATTAGCAAGCTTCATCCCATCTTACTCCCCCCTCTGTTTTCGTGGTTGCTCACAGGAGGGCACGATGGCGCATATTTGGTGGACCTGTCAGAGGGTCTGCAGACTATGGGTTAGAGCATATGCACTATTACGCAATCTTTTTAAAGTGGTTGTATAGTCTTATTTTTAACTTTTACCTACAGGTAAGCCAATAATAAGGCTTACCTGTAGGTAAAAAAAATATCTCCTAAACCTTTACGGTTTAGGAGATATTCCCCTTGCTATGAGCCGCTGACTGCAGCGGCGCATGCGCACAGGGGATTCTCGGCTGAAGGCCCGGCAACTGCCGGACCTTGCCGGGTAGGAAATCTCCCGCGCGCATGCGCGGGAGTGATGACATTGCGGCTCCAGCCACTCGCAGCGCTGGAACCGCGATACCCGGAAGACACGCCGAGGCAACATGACAGCTCCCTCGGCGTGGACCAGGTAAGATACCGAAGCCTCGTTCTAAGGTAAGTATTTCATAATGAGCTAGTATGCGGTGCATACTAGCTCATTATGCCTTTTGCTTTACAGGGGTAAAAAAAAATAAAAAATTTCAGCGGGTATACAACCGCTTTAATACCAACATAAAGCGGGATCCTTTTGAGGCCCTTTTATGGAAACCGATTGCAGAACTTCTTCGTCCTGAACTTCAGTTAGCAGCACAGATTTTCACTGCAACTAAACTCACCATAGCAAGGGCCTGGAAAACCCCAAACCTTAGTTTTGAAGCAGTTAAAAACTGTGTGAATGATATCATGGTAAATGAGAAACTTACAGCCATATTGCTGGACACACATGATAAGTTTCTCAGGATATGGCAACCCTGGGTGACTTACAATCGCCCATCAAGATTTGATTTAACGCTCCTTTCCCTATAATGAGCCTCTGTTCCCCCCACCCCAGGGTCCCTCCCTCCTTTCTTCCACCCTCTTTTCCCCACTTTCAATTTCTCTCTTTTTCTTCTTCTTCGGGCCCTCGGGCTTAACTCTACATAGACTGGAAATTTAATATAATACACAAATTATTACATACAGAGGTATGTTATCCTCTTTGAGGTTATTTAGTTTAATCTGATTTTATTTTATTTTTGGTTCTTCTTGTTCCCCTTTTTTTTTTTATTCTTTTATCATTTTATATGGATAGGCCTTGGTATGTCGCCTGGCCTCAGCTTTGCACTGTCTGAGTCCAGGCTTAAATCTTTGAACAATAGCTCTACCTGCCGGATACCGGCAGCCTTAGGCATGTTAATTCATGATGTATCCATCATTGTTTTTGTACTTTTCTGTTGTATCTTCAATAAAACCTTTTGTACAAGAAGCATGCAGTAGCCAGCAGGGTTTGTGGTGTTTGGCAAGTACTGTGTAATAGCTGACCACATATATAGCACCATGGCAACTACAGATCAAACAGAGCTTCCTTGGCTGTAAAGGATAGGAGGGTTTAGTTTCACTTTTATTTATCAGCCCAGGGAATAGTGAAGAGGAGAGAATCGCACAATGTTCCAATTGGATTAAGCTTTAAATATCATAAAAGTGAGCTGACATTATATATTTTTCTGAAAGCAAATATGTACATGTTAGAAGTATTCTTAAGTGACAAAAAAGGTGCACATTAAACTTGCAATGCAGAAAAAAGCATGTCAAGCATTTAACACTAGAACTTGTTTTTGAAGCTGACCAGGGAGTTTCCTGACATCATTTTTTATTTTATTTTTTGGGAAGGTTTTTTTTTTGTTTTCAATGTTTTTTATTTCAATTTTTCACATTTTCCATAGTAAACATAAGCACAAAATATGTAAACCATTTCATACTAAAATGTATAACTTGACACTGAAGGTGATTATAAACTATCTATGATATGGTGCTGACATATCAACCTCCAAGCTGTGATTAATATAGTTATTGCTACATTCGTGTTATTCTATTGGGGTCTGTATCGAAGTTAACATTACGTTTCTAGATTTCAGCAAGCTGACCCACTTTATTTCGTCAGCCCAATTAGAGGTATTGAAGAAGAAAGTTGTACCCAATGTTCTTAGAAAGAAAGAGAAAGTTAAAAGTTTAGAAAGTGACCACCATGCCCCGTCCCCTGCCCCCCACCGGTCCCCCTATATCAGTGCAGCCCTAGAGCCTCCCGTTAAGTACTGAATCCAGGGGCTCCATATCTTTTCAAACTGTTGCATTTTATCATTTAGAGTTGCTGTTATTCCTTCGTTGAGCATGAACCAGGAGAGTTTATGTTTGAGCTGGACTGTCACGTACCTGGTAGGTTTTGAGCCTGAAGTGCAGAGAGAGGCCTCCTCTACGGCTCCCACTCTCTTCCCTCTGGAATGGAGACAGGGGACACAGGAGTAAGGAGTGGTATGGGTGCCTGGCAGGATCAACAGTCACCAGAAGTTCAGGAGTGGTGGGAACCTCTGGAACCAGGAACTGAAGAGAAGACGAGACTGGAACGCAGACTGAACCAGGAACCACAGCTGGTAAGTAGGCAGGAACTGGAGCGCTGGCCTGGAACCAGGAACAACAGCAGGTAGCAGGCTGGACACTGGAGTGCTGGACTGGAACCAGGAACAAGCAGCAGGTAACAGACTGGATACTGGAGCGCTGGACTGGAACCAGGAACAAGCAGCAGGTAACAGACTGGATACTGGAGTGCTGGACCAGAACCAGGAACAGCAGTAGGTAGCAGGCTGGACACTGGAGTGCTGGACTGGAACCAGGAACAAGCAGCAGGTAACAGACTGGTAACAGGTATCAGGCAGAGGAATAGTCAAACAGGCTGGTGGTCGATATCAGGCAGACAGCAGAGGTACCAGGGATCAAACAGGAGAATGGTCAAGCAAGCCAAAGGGGTCAGATGCAGGCGGATAGCTGGATAGTCACAACAGGAAGCCGGGTCAGCTAACAGAAGGGTTCAGATCAGATCAGGTTTGGCACACGGAACGCTGTAGAGCAGACAGCGGGGATTGAGTGTGACAAGCAGGTTTAAATAGCCCGCCTGACGCCAACGGGAGCGCGCGTGCCTGTGCGTGACAGCACCCGTGAGCGCGCGGGTTAGCCGTGGCCGTGTTCCAGTCCGCCTGGAGCGCCGATTACTGGCAGGATCCTCATGACATGGCCGAACGGAATCACCACCAATTTCCAAGATTTCGCTATTGTAATTTTTGCTGCTATAAATATAAACCTTATAAGGCGCCTTTGGGACTTTGAGGCTGACTTGACCTCGGCACCCAGTAATGCCTGTCCTGGGGATTTAATCAAGTTTACCTGGGTGAGGGTGTACACAAAGTTGTACACCTTGATCCAGTAGCGCCTCACCTTTGGACACTGCCACCATATGTGGTACATCGTCCTCAGTTGTCCAGATCCACAAAAACATTGAAGGTCGCCAATCTTGCCGGGACCATATACCATCTCATGAGGACTTTGAAATTTGCTTCTATTAATGAGGTAATTATAAGTAGCCCCTTGTTCGTCCACCATTCAAACGTTCTGGGGGTGAGGCCCGGGGTGAATTTTGCGTTTCCCAGAAGTGGGGCCAATGTAGTGTGTGGGGATTGGAGCTTGTGAGATTTAAGTAGTCTGTCCCAAATGCTCAGAGAAATAGAGAGTGCCGGACATAAAATCGGGGGTCTTTGCTTAGGAGATAGTCAATGTATAGAGGAAATTGGGTATGACTTACAGGCTTCGGCCTCTATTTGCATCCAAATTAGTTGAGGTCGTGAGCTGTGGAATCTAGTAATATGTGCCAGCGGTGCAGCATAGTAGTACTTCAGTAGGTCTGGGAAACCTAGTCCACCTTTTCTCTTGGGAGTGTATAACGTACGTATGTTCACCCTAGGCCTCTTATTCCCCCAAATGAATGACAAGAGTTTAGTTTGAAATGATTTTAGGTCTAGTTTGACTAATGCCACTGGTAGCGTTCTGAAGAGATATAATATCCTCGGTAGCACATTCATTTTAACCGAGTGTAATCTGCTAAACCACGACGGCGGGTGAAGTGACCATTTTGTCAGATCTGTTCCTAAATTTTTAAACAATGCAGGGTAATTTTGGGAGTATAGTGTATTCCATGATGGGGTGAGGTTTATTCCCAAATAGGGGAGGGCGTTTGTTTTCCATATGTAAGACCGTTTTAGAGTGGAGATCGTGGATTCTTCCAAGGTTCATAGCCTGAGATTTATCATGATTGATTTTTAGACCTGAGATTTTGGAGAATGGTTTCAGTATAGCGTATAGGTTGGGGAGGGTAGTGATAGGGGGTGAGATAACCATTAATATATCATCTGCAAAAAGGATGCATTTATGTTCAGTTACCCCCTCATGCTATACCTTTGACATCTAATGAGACTCGTATCTGATTTGCTAGCGGTTCTAATGCCAACACAAAAAGTAACGGGGATAGTGGGCAGCCTTGGCGTGTTCCTCTTTGGATGCTAATTGGACCTGAAAAATAACCTTTCACCGTTAGCGCTGCCGTCGGGGAGCTATAAAGTGTGGTTAGGAAGTGAGTTCCAAACCCCAGTCGATCCAGGATGAAGAAGAGGTAGTCCCAAGACAGGGAATCAAATGCCTTAGGTATGTCTAGGGAGAGCAGCATTCCCTGCCTTGGGCCCCCTCCGTCCCAGTCCGAGTGGATAGCTGATATAATATCTATGACCCTTCTTGTTTGAGCAGTTGTCTAAAAGTCCCGGTATGAAGCCCGCCTGGTCTGGGTGGATATAATTTGCTAAAAATTAGTTCATTCTGACCGCCAGGATCTTTGTCATGATTTTTAGGTCTGTGTTGATCAATGAAATGGGGCGATAGTTTTCGCAGCTTCCATGATCCGGTTTTGGGAGAATATGTATAAATGCTTTATTTTCATGGTCAGGGAGGGCAGTGCCCTGTCTGATTGCATTAAAAAATGTACAAAGATGTGGGGGCCAGAATATCTTGGAATTTTCTGTAGTAAAGACCTGAGAACCCATCTGGACCTGGTGCTTTGGAAGGATTTAGGCTCTTGATTGCCTGTATTATCTCTGTTTCAGTGAATGTTTGATCCATTAGTTCTAGATGTTCCTTCTGTAGTTTAGGAAGAGAGATGTGTCTAAAGAATTCCTCCATTTCTTCTGATCTTACTTTCCCTGAGGCCTTCTATAGCTTGGTAAAAAATTTCATAAATTCAGTGACTATTCTTTCCGGGTTCTGACTCAGTTGACCATTAACGCTGGTGTGTAGGGTCTGGGCACTAACCCCCTCGCTAATAATGTGGTGGGTTTATCTCCCATCGTGTAAAATCTGTGTCGTGACCAGCGTATTCTTTTTTCTGCCTGTGTTGTAAGACTTAAGTTTAGTGCTAGTCTAGCCCCATTTATTTTGTGCCTGATGTCTATGTGTGGGATATCTTTTTGTTCTTTAAGAAGGTTGCACAATATCTGTTCCTGTTGTAACACTGTGCTTTCTCTGGACCGCTTTTGTCGTGCCGCCAATTGAAGTAGTTTGCCTCTAATTGTGGCCTTGTGTGCTGCCCAGTTTATTATAGGGGAGGTTGTTGCTGGTAAGTTTTCCCTAAAAAACAGGCGTATCTCCTCTATTTCTGCTACCGTTATTGGGTCATTTAATAATGTAGATTTAAGTCTCCACTGGGACGGATGAGGTTTTTTCCATAAATCGGAGAGAGAGAGTCTGACCGGCGAATGATCTGACCATGGTGTATTAAGTATTTCAGCAGAGATTACATATGGAGATAGTGGGGTCCCGACAAAAATGTTATCTATTCTGGAATACGTGTGATGGACATGAGAATAGAAGGTGTAGTCCCTAGCTGAGGGATTATCCTCTCTCTCCATGCATCTATAAGGTCGTTGTTATGTAGCAGCTTTGCAAGACTACTGCTGCTTCTAGGTATACTTTTGTATGTTGGTTTACTGTGTGATGATTTATCTAGTGTTTGGTCCAATGGTAGGTTGCTGTCCCCTCCTAAGATTATCCGTCCCTGCACTTTAGGGAGTAATACCGAGAACATGCTACAGAAAAATTCTATTTGATCTGTATTGGGGGCGTAGTAAGAGATTAAAGTAAGTACCTGATCGTTTATGTGGCCTACTTCCATTATGTATCTACCCTGTTTATCCTTGATTATAGTGATAGGGACAAATGGTACGTTACGAAGAAACATAAAGCTACACCAAGTTTTTTCTCTGGGCCCGATGAAGCATAAAACTGTGGGTATTTTGTGCTAAGATATCTTGGGGTTGAGGTTTTAGAAAAATGAGTCTCCTGTAACATCAGGATATCTGCCTTTTGTTTGTGATAATAGGTGAAGGCTTTCGTTCTCTTGGGGGAGTTGAAGCCCTGCACGTTGTGTGGGATGATGGTGTATTTTGTTTGTTGATCAATCGCCATAGTGGTTCTGCAGAGCACACTTACCCAGTCCTAGACATGGCATCATCTGTTTAGCCGACCTGGAGGTTGAGGAGGCTTCAGTGGTCCACAGGGGCAAAGCCGGCCCGGGGAGGGGGGGGGGGGTCACCACCCCATAGGAGAAGATAAGAAGAAAGAAAAGATTAAGAAAGATTAGTGATTTCTGGGGAGAATTCCAGAACATAACTATTAGCATAGAATACAACATTTTAGCAAAGAGCCCTGTCTCTTTAGGGACAGGGTCCACTCCAGGTAAAATTCCTGGGGATCGTGTGTGAGGTTGCTCTCATCCGAAATGCGAACAAGATCACTAAAGTGGCACGCGTGTCCACCCCGGCTTCAAACCTTAATCCTAAAAAAAAAAAAAAAAAACCTTTTTGCATTGGTGACAACCGAATGGTTTAGTAAGAGTCCACCATGTGCATCCAAGGCTTTCCAGCCTCTTCTCGCCCCATACTGTGTATATGGTGGGTCAGCCGACCCCTCTTCTGTATGGTGAATCAGTTCGCTCGCTCCATTTAAACTGTGAGAGATGTAACCTAGTGAACAAGAAAGATCAGGTTGTGACCTGTAACCCCTCATTAACAATATAGTAACTGTCATAACTTTAAAGCCTTGTTTTCCTTCTAGGAGGGTAGACTCCACAGGTGGGCTTAATTTGCCTTCATTATTCCTTGCTCTCATTGTGGGTAAAGGGGGAAAGATATCCCATGGGTAGAAGCGAGTCCCCTTGTTGGGGGGGGGCTCAAGCTGTTCTATTCAGGTTGGCGTCGGTGTTTTTCTGGTGTTCCTGGGCCGTTGGGAGGTACAAATGGGGGATAAAGTTCTGTCCTGGTGATTGGAGGGTGGCGTGGGCGAATGATCTCTTGAAATGATTCCCAGATCAAGTAAGAGTCCCTCTCCATCGTGATAATTGAGAAGGAATGATTCTTACCTCTGTATGTAAAGGAGAGATGGAAGGGGAAAGACAACCTGTACTTAGTTTGGCAGTTCTGTAATTGCTGTAATAGTGGCTTTAGGGTGCAGCGTTTTTGCACTGTGGATGGGGCGAGGTCCGTGAATAATTGGATCGGGGATCCCAGTAGGTTTAAATCCTGTTTGTACCTGGAAGCTGCCATTAGTTTCTCCTTGATCTTATAATAGTGCGGTTTCACTATTATGTCTCTAGGAAGACCGTCGGACCTCGGGGGTCTCAAGGCTCTTATTTGTTTCCTCCCCCCCTCCGGTGCCACAATTGGCACTTTTCAGGGGGGATGGGGGACAGGATACCTGTCTTTGACATGTTTCCTTTTCTGAGAGCCACAGCCGTGGATATTGACGTCACGACTCGGCTCCCTCCTCTTCCCCCTGTCGCCGGGCCAGTAGGAGTGAGGAGCGGAGCTTCGTGCATGCACAGTAGGGTTCCCAGAGTGAAGCCGTAAGGCTACACTGCCAGGGTACCCTTACCCGAAATGATGGTGGCAGCACCAGACAGCTGATGGAAACATCAGCTGCAGTGCCGACATCGCTGGACTCCAGGACAGGTAAGTGTCCTATTATTAAAAGCCAGCAGCTGCAGTGTGCGTAGTTGCTGGCTTTTCATTTTTGCAGCAGTGAGCGGACCTCCGCTTTAAGAAATTGTAACACTGCCTGTTTCCAAGGACCATAACCATTTAATTTTGATACTTCAATAAACTAAACATTATCCCATAATGTGGTATATCTAGTTTAGCCTCTGACACTAGTATAGGTGTTGAATAGTTAAAAAGGATGTGACCACGCTTTGCACTGATTTAGGATGCAATTTGAAATATTTCCCTGATTCTAAACTAGAAACTAAGAGAGTATCATAATGACTATATACACTGAAGAATAATCACTGTTGCATTTTCACCCAGCTAAGTATTGTAGTCAAGGCAAGGAAATAGAAGCAGGGATTAGGAACTGCCAGACCACCAAGTCTCATATAAGAATTTTTCTGTGTCAATAGTTTTTATTCGGTTTTTCACAAGTGGTTAACATGCAAAGGTTCTGCCCATGCAGGGGGCTAGCATTGAGGTTGAAACAGGTATTTGCTCACAAGAAGGGCAAAAATAAGGCGACACATAAACAGAAGAAATTAGAGCCAACACAACAGCAGTAAATATAAATGTTAATGATACCGTCAGGACCAAGGGGTCCCAGAGAAGTTCCCCACAACTACGGAACACCCGCTAGGTCTATCAAAATCCAAAAGGTGGTGCAACGTACAGCCTAAACTGAATGAAAAGAAAAGAGGAGTGGAAAACAAAAGAAAGTTAGACAGAAAGGTGAAGCTAGAGGGAGGGAGTTTGCTCACCTACCGAGTAGGGAGCTAGAGAGGGATAGGGGAGCCAAGGAAAGAAAGGGAAGCCAGAAGGATAGAGATCAAGGTATGGGGAAAAGAGATGGGTTCGGGAACATCTGGACCATCCGTCACAGGTGACCCAAGCTAGTTGGGGGGAGGGTAGGAAAGGATTATTACAGCCATGGTTTCCAAATTTTGAGGTACTTGGCATTGTGGATGCTTGACATCTGTTCATTAAGAATCAATTCGGTAATGCGATCTTTTACCCCCTGAAAGTGGACAGATGTTTTTTTACAGGCTTGAACAATCGTTATTTTGGCTGACAGAAATAGGTAGGAGTACGTTTCCGGTAATAAGCGAATAGGACTGCAATTGGATAGTGTAATAAGGCAATCTTGGCTTCTTTTGGTATACGCAGGTGAAACAACGTAAATAGGAAGCCAAATGCACAAGACCAAAAGCCAATTAGTCTACAGCGTTTCCACCATATATGTGTAACATCACCCCGATGGCCAAAACCCCAGAAACAGCAGTCACTGCAGGATTGATTGGCATGAGCAATGTCAGCAGGGACCCAATACCAATGTAGGAGCACCTTATACTGTATGCCACCTCCATGGTGGCTGTATTAAACAAGCATTTGGACATGGAAGACCAGGTCCCGCTCCAGTCCGCCAATTCTTGTTCCCACTGAGCTACATAAGAGAAGTAGGAGATGAACGATTATTCAAAGAAGCATTAAGAGACGAGATGAGGCCTAGAGATCCCGGGGAGTGTAGGCAGATGTTTGGGTACGTAGCAGTTTGTGCAGCGAGGTGAGCCAATGTTGAAGTTGTAGGTAGCGGAAGAGCTCCGCTTCTGGTATGTCATGGGTCACGTGGAAAATTATCTGGCGGTTAGGAAGTGTTGAACATGTGAAAACCCATTAGTAACCCACCAAGAGAATGCCTGTGGTTGAGTCAGACCCGGGGGAAAGAGAGGATTATTAGTGATTTGGCGCAAGGGTAGAAAGGGCGACATGAGGCAAGTGGAGTACCGCACAGAGTCTATGATGCATGAGTGGATGGGCAAAGATTATGGGGTAGCCAAAGGAGGGTTGGCATGGCGATGGGGGCACAGTTGGGTAATTCCAAGAGTGATATCTACAGAGACATGAAGCAGGAATAATTGGGCGATCTGGGTGGCCAGGTAGTATTTGGTAATATTGGGAACCCCTCAGACCCTTCTGTAGCCTGTGTGTCAAAAGGGTCCCTTTGGATATCCTGGGGCATTTATTGACCCAGATAAATCAGATTCTGTATTGGAGCAACCAGAGAAAGTGACACTGAACTTGCACAGGTAGAGTGCGGAAGTAATATAAAAGTTTAGGCAAGATAATAATTAGAGGCAAATAAGGAGTAGAAGGGGGTCAGCCGGATCCTGAGGTAGTCAGTGTGGGAGAATGTGCAGTGGAAAGAGAAGTGGGAATGTAGCTGAGTGACCAGGTCAGGAGCCAAGGTCACGTAAAGGGCAACCGTTTTGTTTAGGTCAGTGGTTCTCAACTCCTGTCCTCAGGACCCACTAAACAGGCCAGGTTTGCAAGATAACTGAAATACATCACAGGTGATATCATTTGCTGCTCAGTGATTGCCATATTCTAGTCTGCATCTCCCCAAGGTAATACATAAAACCTGGCCTGTTAGTGGGTCCTGAGGACAGGAGTTGAGAACCACTGGTTTAGGTTAATACACAAGCCTGAAATTGATGAGGATTGGGAAGTGTGATGAGTGAATTGGTCAGGATCAATAGGGCGTCATCTGCAAAGAGGTTATACTCATTGCTGCATAAGGAATTCCTGAAATATTCCGGTCAGCCCGGAGGGCCATCGCCAGGGGTTCCAGTGCCAGAATGAAGAGAGCTGGAGACAGGGGGCATCCCTGTCTCATGCACCGGAAAAGAGGACGAGAAGAGAAGAACCCTGCATATTTTACTGAAGCAGAAGGGGTCAAGTACAGAGCCTAGATCCAGGCTAAGATGGCTTCTGTTATATCCCCTGCGTTGTGAGAGACACAAGACTCTGGTCTGGAACAACTGATGTTTATTTAAAGTACTCACTGCACACTCCAATATACATCTCAGGACAGGTATATCTTATGCATCCTTACATGTGCTCTAAGATGGCTATTATGCCTCTCGACCCTTGTCATCACTCCTGGATGGAGCCAGTCTTAAAGTGACAGTACATGTGGAACCCTTCAGGTATAACACCTTCCATCCATCCCTAAAAACAAAAAAACACAACAAAAAAAGAGCAGGCACAAAACAGTAACTAATAACTGTCCAATAACAGTCCTCCATGCGTCCATGGACAGCTGCGGGGATAAAATGGCATCGGATCACTTTTGGCGACCCCGTCGAAAGTCTCGTAATTGGTCTTGTAGCTGAAACCGGTCAGGAGGGCGACAGAGTCGTTAAGGGTGGGCACCCAGCGACTCGGACCTGGAGGAAACAGGGCTGGCCGGAATGGGCACCAGCGGGGCCAAGAAGGGATCCACCAGCTCAGAGGCTGAACAGACATCTGGACCAGGGCTGGAGGGCTCTGTTGGAGCTGAGTTCAAAAGTTCAGAGTCTCCCCAATCATCAGTCCCGGTGCATCTTGAGCCACTGGGCGCAGACCCTTGAGACACTGGTGATTCAGCCGGTGTCAGGGATTCGGGCAGCTGAGAACGAGGACGCAGTTGGTCCGCATGCCGTCTGCAAATGGAACCATCTTCCAGGCGGGACTGCAGTACATGTTCCTGGACTGTTGGAGGGCAGAGCATGTCCAAAACAGTCCATGGCTGCTGACCCAGAAGGCATTCAGCTGGAGTTTTCCCGGTGGTTGCATGTGGTGTGTTTCTGTAAGCAGAAAGGAAGGAGTCCAGCTGCTGGGGTGACAGGGACTGTTGTTCACTTGCAGCCATTGTATCTTTGAAATAGCGTTTGAAAGTTTGCACAAACCGTTCTGCTTGACCATTTGTAGCCAGGTGCGGTCAACTTGTGCTTGATGTTGTGGGCAGTCAGGAAACTCTGAAACTCCTGACTGGTGAATTGTGCACCGTTGTCTGTGACGATTTCTCTGGGGTATCCAAACGTAGCAGCTAGATGTAACAGTATAGAAATTGTCGCCTTAGTCATTGGCTGAGTAACAGGAATGACCTCAGGCCACTTTGAACGGGCGTCCACTATGATCAAGAAGGTGTGTCCTCTGATCGGGCCTGCAAAGTCCAAGTGTAGGCGAAACCAAGGAACCGTGGGCCAAGTCCAGGGCTGGATGCACCCTCGAGGAGTGTCTCTTGCAGTCTGTGCACGTCCAGCACAAGCATTCACATATGTTGTGATATCTGAGTCTAGGTTCGGCCACCACACATAGCCTCGGGCTTTTTGTTTTATATGTGTGCCCCCTGGATGACCAGTATGTAGCAAGTCCAGAATGTGTCTCTGGGGGTCTGTGGAATGATCACTCTGTCTCCCCATAAAACACAGTTGCCAGCCACAGTTAATTCCATAGGCCTATGGAGATAAGGTTCATAATCCTGTGTGACAGTTGCAGGCCAACCGGACCTTACCCAGGAGAGTATTGTTTTCAGGAAGGTATCCTTGGCTGTATGGACTGCTATCTCCCCAGAAGACAAGAAGGACAGGCTGGTGTAACGACAACTCTTGATTGATGGAGAAGAGTCCGTCGACATCACTGTCAGTCAGGACATTGCGTCTGCATTGGCATCATGACCGCGATACTGGATTTTGTAGCTGTATGCTCCCAAGAATAGCGCATAGTGTTGGAGGAGGGCTGCAGTCGTCTAAGAGATGCCTTTGTCAGGGCTAAAGATCTGAAGGAGTGGTTTATGGCCCGTCCGCATGGTGAATTCCCTACCATACAGGTAAAGATAAAAATTCTTAATTGCCCATATCAGCGCAAGAGCCTCTTTGTTAATGTGTGAATAATTGCTTTCTGCTTTTGTCTAAGACCTGGAGGCAAATGCCACTGGGTTTTCTGACCCATCTGGTAAGATATGCGATAGTACAGCCCCCAGACCATAGGGTGAGGCATCACAAGCCAAGGTGAGAGGCTTCTGGAGGTCATAGTGCACGAGCATGCGTGACGCCAACAGCTTTCACTTAGAAACTTCGAAAGCACGTTGACATGCAGCCGACCAGTCCCATCTGGAGTGCTTCTCCAAAAGCTTGTTCAACGGAAATAAGGTGTGTGCCAGATCTAACAGGAATTTCTGGTAATAGTTCAGCAAGCCAAGGTATGATCGCAGCTGCTGGACGTTGGTTGGGTCTGGAGCTTTGACTAAAGCATCAACCTTGGCTTCCATGGTGTGTATACCCTCCGCATCCACAAGGTGGCCACAAAACTCCAATTTAGGCACCATGAATTGGCATTTTGCCAAGTTCACTTTTAGACCCTGCTCTTGGAGTCTCGCCAACACAAGCTCCACGTTCCACTTGTGTTCTTGGTCCGTCCATTCTGTGATGAGCATGTCATCTAGCAGGCACTGCGTGAAAGGAATGTCCGCCAAAATCGCGTCCATTTTTCGTTGCCAAATGGCTGGGGCGGAGGCTACACCATCTGATGTTATTCATACAGTCCCTTGTGGGTGTTGCTGGTTAGAAACTTGCGGGAAGAAGGATGGACCTCAAACTGTAAATATGCTTGTTTGAGATCAAGTTTGGTGAACTTTTGACTCCCTGCAAGAGAGGCAAAAATGTCATCTACTCTGGGTAGGGGATACTGGTCTATCTCCAGTTGAAAGTTCAGTGCCATGTGGAAATCGCCACAAATGCGTAAGTCCCCATTCGCTTTCTTTACTGGTACAACTGGTGATGCCCACTGGCTGTGCTCTACTTTTGAGATGACACCTTGTTCCTCCAGCCGACTTAGTTCAGCTTCCACTCCTGCTCGGAGTGCAAAAGGTACTGTCCGAGCTTTGAAGAACTTAGGTTGAGCGTTGAGTTTCAGCTTGAGTCTCACATAGTCATGCTTTATTTTCCCCAACTGGTTATCAAAGATCTTTGGGAACCGCTGCTTCAGGGACACCACCCATCCCTCATCTTCTAATGGAATTGTAACGGTGTTAGAGGTTCATGGCAATGTCTGGCATACCAAAGTGAGCAATCCAGTCTCTCCCAAAGAGAGGGGTCCCCCATTTTCTAGGATATATAATGGCAGTCTCTTTGTCTGACCCTTGTACAATACCTGTACTTTCGCGTAACCCAGTGGGTGGAGTATCTGCTTTGAGTATGTCTGCAGTTTGTTGTTGGGCAGACAGTTTGGGTCTGAAGTTGTCTCCATTGTTTCTGGGTGATAAATGAAACTGCTGCTCCTGTGTCTACATCCATCTTGAGTTTCTTTCCCTCAATGTTTACCTCTACAGTCATTGCAGAGGGTGCTGAATGCATATGATGTATGTTTAATCTCTCATCCTCTGACTGAGATGATGTATATCTTCCCACCATATATGTCTTTGTCTTGGGGTTCAGAGGTTGTTTATCTCTCACCTTCTTGCTACGGCACACTCGTTTAAGATGGCCTGTCTTACCACAATTATGACAGGTTTGATCCTTAAATTGGCAGACTTTGTGGTCATGGTCTGTTTTCCCACAACGGTAGCAGGCTGACTCCCGGCTTGGTGGGGGTCTGTATTTCCAGCTTACAGTAGTTGGCTTGACTGCTGTTCTGAAAACTTTCTGTTTCACCTTTTCCCTTCTGCCCTGGGGGTTCAATTCCTCTGTATCCTTCACAGCCATTTCCATCACTGAAGCTATCTCAATTGCCTTTGTAAGGGTAAGGTCTTTCTCTGTTTACAGTCTCTTTTGGCTAGACTCACAATTCAGTCCCATGACAAACTTATCTCTCAGTGCAGTAGGTAAGTACTCCCCAAAAGAACAGCTAGAGGCTAGTCTGCGAAGGGCGAGCACATAAGCTTTAATTTCTTCACCTGACTGCTGCTGCCGCTGATGTAACCAGAATCTTTCTGCAATCTCTAGTGATTTAGGCTGGAAGTGATCCTCTAACAGTGTCAGGTGCTCTGCCAATGTCTTAGTTGCTGGTTTTACAGGGGAAAGGAGATCCCTAAGAGTGTCATATTTCTTAGCACCAACCACTGTCAGAAATACTGCTACTTGCCTGTTGTCTGGGGTGGCATTTGCACTGAAATACTGTTCCAGTCTCTCTCCTCTCTCAACCCAGGAACTCCAGGATGTCTGTACTCCATCAAATTCACTTAATGTCCCGATCAATTACATTTTTCTGCTAGGCTCTGTGAGTGCTTTTATCCAGGTGACAATCCACACTGCCTTTCTCTCTCTCTCTCTCTCTCTCTCTCTCTCTCTCTCTGACTGATAGACACTTTGTAAATCCCATCCTCGCCACTGTTATATCCTCTGAGTTGTGTGAGAGACACAAGACTGGTCTGGAACAACTGATGTTTATTTCAGTACTCACTGTACACTCCAACATACATCTCAGGACAGATATATCTTATTATGCATCCTTACATGTGCTCTAAGATGGCTACTATGCCCCTTGACCCTTGTCATCACTCCTGGGTGGAGTCAGCCTTAAAGTGACAGTACATGTGGAACCCTTCAGGTATAGCAGCTTCCTCAAACCTTCAGCGTACAAAACGCAAATATTCCCATGACAGGGAGTCAAAAGCTTTGTAGGGGTCCAAAGAGAGTAGGAACCCAGGAATTTTCTGCTGATGTAGGAGCTGTATGAAGGGGACCACTTTGCAGACATTGTCACTGGTCTATAGACCTGGGACAAAGCCCACCTGGTCTTTATGGACCAGGTGGCGCAGATATTGATATGGAGGCTTAAGATCTTCCCCAAAATCTTTATATCTTCATTTAGGAGAGAGATGGGATGGAAGGCTTGTGGTTCTGGAGTGTCCCCTGATGATTTAGGGAGCATAGTAATGTGTTCCCTGACCGCGTCTGAAGAAGGCAGGGACCACTGTTTCAAGGCATTGAAATAATTGGTTAGGCGAGGCACTAGAGGCCCAGCAAATTTCTTGTAATAAAGGCCAGAGAAGCCACCTGGGCCAGGAGCCGAAGAAGGCCTCAAAGATTGATAGCCTAAAGGACTTCAGCCTCTGTGATGCTAGCATTTAGAGTGTCATGTGCTGCCTCAGACAACGCGGGGAGATTCAGGTCACAGAAAAAGGCTTCTGCTTGGTCTAAGGGGAATGGGTCAGGCTTAGCATAACGTTTTGATAGAAAGTCTGCGAATGTCGGCGTAATCCATTGGGGGTTGGAGGCATAATCTCCCGCACACAATCATAACTGAACCTGCCTATAAGGCTTCACCACAGGTTTGTTTGCACAAGTATAATATATGTGTTTGGTCCAGCACAGGGCCTTTTCGGCCTCTGAGGTGGAAATTGGCTCCAGTTCCGTGGACAGTGCGTCATGGGCCTCTCTGTGGGCTGAGGTAGGGTGTGCCTTCCAGCGTGCCTCAGTGTCAGCTAAAAGGGAATAGAGCTCCAACACATGACATTCCCGCTTTCGCTTCCATGAAGAGGTCAGCTGGATAATCTGGCCACGTACAGTGGCCTTATGGGCGTTCCACAAGGACATTGCCAAAGAGACCGAACCAACTTTATCTGCAAAGTAAGTGTTGAATGAGGACTGAATGCATTGGCATGTGGCCTGGGTAGTCAGCAAAGACTAATTAATACGCCAGTGGGTAGGGCACCTAAGCCCAAAAGGGCAATCAGTAGGACCAAGAGGTCATGATCAGACCGAGGAGAGATGGGGAAAAGTATGTTCTTTACCAAGGGATGATGGTGAAGATACATAAATATGTGATCAAATATGCAGATATTATCATGAGGGTTAGAATAAAATGTAAAGTTGCGAGCGGTCAGATGGAGTTCTCCCCAAACATCAGCCAGGCCAAAGGTCTGCAAGTGGGAGCACATTAGAGACTCTTGCGAGGAGTCATGAGAAGGAGGCATGCCTTGTGCACAACGTCTGTCTAAGGGCTGAATTTAGGGTCACATTAAAGTCTCTCATAAGTAGAAGGTATTTTTGATGTTGTGAGATCACCTTGCATAAGTGAGAAAATAATCTGTGTTGAAACCTATTGGGGAGCATAATAAGTGACAAGGGTGTCTTTGTGATCCCAAATGGTGCCCTGCAGGAGCAGGTATTTGTCAGCGATTTCTAGGGCACAAGTGAGGGGGGGTTACGCCGAAAGGCGATCAGGACTCACCTATGCGTCTTAGCAGCCGAGGCTGTGTAAAATGTGGGATAATGTGGTAAATGGATATCTTGGTGTGGATGATAGTGCAAACCTGGTCTCCTGAAGACCAACAACATCTACTTGTTGAGATTTAAGGTGGTGGAAAACCTTAAGCCCCATACACACTATCAGATTTTCTGCTGAGATTTTCCTTCAGATTTACCAAAACCATGTACTGCAAGGGCCTGCCTGATTGCATACACATTAAAACTCCTAAGGTTTGACCTCATATTATATAGTTTTGGTAAATCTGAAGGAAAAACTCAGCAGAAAATCTGATAGTGTGTATGCGGCTTTCGACCGCTTGAGAGATGAATTAAAGCCATGAATGTTGTGGGAGTAGATCTACAATGGGGTGGTGGCCATGGTGGAGAGAGGTGGAGATGCTCAGAGGCTGCAGCGTGTCAGCCAATGTGTCTCGTATAAGAATTTTTGGTAGAATTATAGATGTTTATTAAGCTTAGTTCTTTGAATCTATTATTAACATTTTGTATTTATTTGTAATCCAGCATGGGAGGTTATTTAGAAAGTATAGTAATTGGGGCATCTATATAATTTTAAGTAGGTTAGTTCTTCCTAGTACAGAAATTGGTAGCTTGCACCATATAAAATATTTGGTTCTAAGTTTCTGTAAGAGCAGGAAGTAAATGTAACCAAATTAGTGCACTTGTAACTTTTTTTTTTTTTTATTTGGACCAACAGTTCTATTTGTTGGGATATATTTGTAAAAGATATACTCCCTTCATCTGGTCCAAGCAGTACTGATGCACGTTTTCCTCTGTATCAGTACTACTTGGACCAAAAGCAATGAGTGCAATCATTTTTTTTTAGGTTGCAGACTGGATCAGAATTTCCAGATGTGTATTTTGATTCAAGGGTATGCCCTAGATATTGCCTAAATGCTACATATTTTTCCTGTTTTTATTTAGTGACTAATTAGTATTATGTTTTCACTTATGCCATCAAATTACACGACCTTTTTTTACAAAGTGTCTTTGTGTTATAATAATACTCATCATGTTCTTTTGCACAGTAGAAGCTGTTCCCTATTTAATACCCAAAAACATCTACCTAATCACACTTATGTTATATAATGTTAGCTGTTCAAAGCATAATTATTTGTATGTATTTTTGTATATAAAGATCTTTGTCATTTATGTCATAATAGTTTCTATGAAACTAGAAAGTATGTAGTAACACCCACTGTGTCAGCGATCTGGTTAGTCTTGTCTATAAATATCAGTAGAAAACTTCTCAACTCCCTTTAATGCTGAGAAACATGTTCTGGTGTATTGTAGCTTTCTTTTCCAGAGCTTCAGAGTTTACTTTTTAGAAGGACACTAAATTGTATTATCAATGAGCAAATATTCTGAGTTGTTATTGTAACTAGTAAATGTGTGCTCATGTGGAAAAAGGAAGATTCTGCTGATGCTTATCAGATTTCAGTGATTACACAGCAAAGTCACAGTTCTGTAAAAAGTACATGCTTTTTATTTCTTATCCTTCCCTGGGTGCTGGGGTGCCAACTTTGCAGTAATTAACAGTTACGCTATCTTGGGGAATGGTCTGTTAAGTAACACCTTCCTGGTTTGCCAATGTTCACCCTTAGATACACTACTAGTTTTAGAGCACCCCTTTTTTCTTAAAACCTATGCAGTTTCATGTATCAATGTGCTCTGAAGTTAATACATAGAACACAACTAAAAATGAAACAATGAACATGGATCAATTCTAAGGAAACTGTGCAATCTGACACTTAAAGTGGGGTTTAAAAAAATAAGAAAATAAAAGTCAGCAGCTACAAATACTGCAGCTGCTGACTTTTAATTGGACACTTACCTGTCCCAGGGTCCAGCGATGTGGGGGATCGAAGCCCTGCACGCCGTGGTTGGCCGCTTAGTCTTCTGGGACCTGTAATGGGTCCCAGATGATTGACAAGAGGGAGGGAGCAGAGCTGAACCCTTCCTGTGCCGAGGGGAAGTGATGTCACCAGCCCAGGCACTGAAAGAGGCAGACTACGAGGGACCCCCTAGCAACAGGCATTTAGAGGTAAGTTAAAAAAAAAAATTTTCCAATTTTTTTTTTTTTATTATTTTCAGGCACATTCATGCATTTTTTTTTTAGGGTGGAACACCACTTTAAGTAAACTCTCTAATGACAATGTTGGGGGGAACTGATATACTTTGAACAAAATAACTGCAAGATCATGGTAATAGATGGAGAACAGCACACAGCGCATTCATTTTATGGAGGAGGTTATCTCCAGTTTGTTAATTTGATATTGAACTATGGTAAAGATATATCTGTTTGAGAATGTGAAGCACAGGGTAGGACTGATGGTTTGATTAAAAGAAAAACGAAGCTGATTGTACAATTGAATGACATCATAGAGATTGAAAACAATCTTGTATCTTTGTTATATTATATATACTGTATATGGTATTCTGCACCCTGTTTACTGCAGTAATTGATGTGCATTTGGCAAATAAAAACCCTTTATAAAAAAAAAAAAAAAATGAAACAATAGAATCGTTTCTAAATTTTGACTTTTTTAATCGAAGTAGCCAGCTATTGCAGCTACAGGCCGCAACGGGTCCGACGACCCCGCTCTTGCGCCCTTAGTCGCGAGTCTGCCAGATCCCATCCGATGTCCTCTGAGGCCTGACTCACCCATCTACCCTGGTGACCGGTAAGACATTACAGCAGCTGTTCCTGTGGACCTTCCCTGGGCTGTTCCACAAGTTTTCTGGGCTCCCGAAGTACCTGGATCCCGCCTACTTTGACCCTTTGGGGCTGCCTTGATAGGCACTTCCATTGGCCCCTGAGGACACCAGTGCATAATACATCACTCAGACTATTGTACATAGGGGGGATTCCTTTACTACATTAGGGGGGATTTGCTTGTCTGTTTAACTGACTATGGCATTAGGCCATGGATGGTGCTGTGCTACACTGTTTGGTACGCCGCTCTCTCCTGCTCGACTGCCCTTTGGGTGGGCGGTAGGGGAGAGGGGTGGGAATGTTGGAGACCTACGGGTGGGCACCAAGTCCCAATTGTCCGGGCCCCTCCCAACTATCACTGGCCGTGATTACACTGGCCCCCCTGGCATGGCCCCTAAGGGACTCTGTCCCCTTTGTGATTTCCACCGCGGCTGGGTCCCCCCCCCTTTCTCCCCCAGCATGCCTATGCTGCTGCTCTCTGATTGGGGAGCTCTTACTGGGGCCTGCCCACCGGCTCTCCATAGGTTATAGTAAATGTAGGTGATGTCAAAGCTGCTAACACTGCCTCTATCTCTCCTACTGTGTGTTTTGTGGATCCTCGGTTCTGGTGCTATGGGAAACGGTGCGGTATCCCTATATACGTTCTATTCTTTCATATCTGTCGCCCACTCAGAGCTCCTATGATTTACTCACCCTAACCCAGCGCACCATTACTGTACGGTCCCAGTTGCTAGTACACAGCCCTTCAGCACACTGTTTACTGTTTGTAATGTTGTTATATTGCTTTGTTGGCTCTTACACTGCTTATAATACGGTTTTCAATATTCTCTCCCATGTATCTCCAGTTATATTGTTTGCTTTCTTTGTTGATTTATTGCTGCTCGACAACCACCCCCCATTAGGGCGGACCCCTGTGCGGGCACCTTAGTGCTTAGCGGGGGACCACAACATACCTATGTTAGAAACCGATTATTTCCTCCCCTCCCTTCCCACCCTCCCTCTTTTCTCCCTCCTCTTTCCCTCCCTCCCTTCCCACCCTCCCTCTTTCCGCCCTCCCTCTTTCCGCCCTCCTCTTTCCTCCCTCCCTTGCTCTCTCACTCCTCTCTCTCTCTCTCTCTCTCTCCTCTCTCTCTCTCTCTTTACTTTTTCTATCACCTTGCCTACTGCCCCCACCCGGGCGGGAATCCCCGCTGGGGGACCTCTCGCGAATCCCACTATTGCCACCCCCGCACCAGGCGCAAGTATGGGTCTCCTCAAGGTCACCTCCCTTAGCGTGTGTGGCCTAAATGTACCAGAAAAGCGCTCTCAGCTCCTAGCTGATTTGCACAAAGGCAAAACTCAAGTAGCTTTTTTGCAGGAACCGCACTTTTGAGGTGATAGTATTCCTAAACTGACCAATGGGGCCTTCCCAACGGCATACTACAGTGTCTCTCCGATCTCCCAATCTAAGGGGGGGTCAGCATCCTGTTGGCTAAATCAGTGCCGTGGACGTTCGAAGCTCTACGAGCGGACGCACAGGGCCGTTTTCTTCTTCTGAAGGGGACGGTGTTTGATATGCGGGTCACCTTCGCCAATGTATACTTCCCCAATGTGGACCACCCACAATTCCTGCGGAGACTTCTCCCTGAGCTACTGGAATTTTCTGAGGGAATGCTTGTTTTTAGGGGGGACATAAGTTTCGATATGGATCCGTCCCTTGACGTCTCTCGTGGCACCTCCCATCTCTCCTATTCGCGTCTTAAGCGCATGAAGGCAGATCTACACACTCTACGTCTGGTGAACCCCTGGCAGCTGCTTAATCCCCAGGACCGAGACTATACTTTGTTTTCGCAGGTTCACCCACGTATTTGCGTTTAGATAATCTCTTGTTGTCACATAAAAACTTATCCAGGGTAGTGTCCACCTCTATAGACATCATGGCCTTTTCAGATCATGCGCCGGTTCACCTGACACTCCAATTGGGACCGATGACCAGGACCCCCCCCATCTTGGAGACTAAACGAAGCTTTGTTTCAATCAGAGGAAATCTGTTCCGAGTTACTGTCCACCATTCGGGAGTACTTCGCCATCAATGGGGAGTCAGTATCCAACCCTTTGGTGTTCTGGGAGGCTCATAAGACGGTTGTCAGGGGGACTCAGGGATCAGGATAGGAGCCTGCCTTAAGCGGGAAAGGACCCGTCGCACGGAAGAACTCCTAGCTTTGATCCGTAGCCTGGAGTGCACGCACAGGGCTAGTCTTGCACACTCAACCTTTCAGGACCTTCTTAAAGCACATGAAGAACTTCGCTCGCTGTTATTCTACAAGACAAAACAAAAATTGGCATGGGCGCACCGTACCATGTACGAATTCTCAAACAAACCTGGTGCACTGCTGGCGAGATGCTATGTATGACGACATACATCTCTCATATCCTGGCCTCCTCTAGTCGGAAGCTGACCACGTCATCTGACATGGCAACAGAGTTTAGGTCCTTCTACGAAGGCCTTTACAACCTGGACAGACCCTCCACTGATGAACCCTCCACTACGGGTGGTTTCACCCCTTGGTCGTATCTAGCCACGTCTGGTTTGCTATCACTTCCTATTGCTGTCCAGGAAGAGCTGGAAGAGCCCATCACGGCAGCAGAGCTGGGAGTGGCCCTGGCCAATTCCGAATCGAAGAAGGCCCCCGGCCCTGATGTCCTTACACCGACATACAGAACTATAAGGTCTTCTTTGACATGCTTTCCCAGCCCCTGGTCTCTGTCCTCAACTCCATCACAGAAGGTAAATCTTTCCCGGTAGACACTCTGAGAGCCTATATTTCACTTATCCCAAAGGAGGGGAAAGACCCACTGCAATGCGGGAACTATCGCCCGATAGCGCTCCTGAACACAGACTTGAAATTGCCAAAATATTGGCCAACAGACTGCTCTCACATATACCAAGTCTCATCCACAGAGATCAGGTGGGCTTTGTGCCACAATGGGAACCGCGAGACAACACCATCCGGGTGGTGAACTTGATCCACGCGGCTAGGAAATCTAAGCGGGCCCTTCTCCTGCTGTCTACTGACACAGAGAAAGCCTTCGACCGAGTGGATTTGACCTTCATTCGGGCCACTTTAGAACACATTGGCCTCCGGTCCTCTATGCTGAGTTGGATTCTATCTCTTTACTCCCAACCCACTGCAGCAGTCAAAGTCAATGAGACGAGGTCCAACTTCTTCAACATCTGCAACGGCACACAGCAGGGCTGTCACCGTCTCCTCTGATCTTTATACTTTCCTTGGAGCCCTTTTTATGCAGAATAAGGAGGGTGCGGGTATCACTGGTTACCAAAAATCTTCAGGGTCCCACAAGGTGGCCGCATTAGCGGACGACCTAATTTTTTCCTTACAGAACTGCTCACATCCCTACCAAACCTGCTGCAATCCCTTCAGGAATATGGACCCCACTCCCGATTCCAAATTAATCTATCCAAATCCTCCATTCTCAACATAACAGTGGGTAGAGATATTGCTCATCGCCTACTATCAGAGTTTCCTCTGAGATGGGTGACTAACCTTATCCATTATCTGAGAGTTGACGTTACCTCTGACCCTTCGGATCTGTATTTGGCAAATTTCGCCCCCCTACTTCTCAGCCTTAAGGCAGACCTCCGCCAGTGGCACTCTCTCACGTTGACATGGTTTGGTCGGTGCAATGTCCTCAAGATGACCCTGTTGCTGAGGGTTTTATATCTGCTGCAGGCACTTCCAATTTGCCTCCCCCCGGTGTTTTTCAAATGGATAGAATCTATGTTCCGCGACTTCGTCTGGTCTTACCGTAAGTCACGCATCAGGCTTCAACTTCTCCATCTCGCGAAACATAGGGGCAGGGTTGGCCTCCCAGATCTGAAATCCTCTTATAGAGCAATTAACTTAAACAGGTTAGTGGACTGGCATTGCCATGCAGAGGCAAAGCACTGGGTGACCATGGAAATTGAGGATTCCGGAGACACAGCTAAAAGCTGGCCCTGGATCAACGCACCTTTGCCGAGGGAGCTTGTTGAACACCCTACATTAGGCAGCACGTTATTGATAGTCAGAGATGCCTTCAGGCACTCCTCAGTCTCCCTGCTTCGCTCTCCGTTGGTACCAGTTCTGGGAAATCCAGAATTCACACCTGGTCTCCAGAATGCCCATTTCAAGCAGCTGTCCATGGTCAATCGGTCTCGCCTGTGTGACTTTTTGGGGCCTGACTGTCAACTCTCCTCTGCAGTTGGGGTGTCTGCTACGGACCCCCCTCTAGACTTTTGGAGCGACCTACAGCTGCAAAACATTCTTCGCAGATGCCTGCGGTCGCATCTGTCACCGTGGGGAGCCAGTTCGCCACAGTCTTTCGCTAATCTACTCCTCCCTGATTCAACCCGCGGAAGGATACATCCCCCAATTCCTCGCCAAGTGGGAGACGGATCTCGGCATCCGCTTTACTGATTCTCAGAGGGAGAAGATTCTCCACTTGGTGGCAGATGGTGGCTGCAGTGATGTCCAAAAGCTCCCGCACGCGTATCGTCCTCCTCTGGACTTCGTCAGCGGTTAATGGAGATAAAAGACATCACATCTATATATATAGAGCCCAAATAATCTATTTCCTGTAAAGTAAAAACACCCCCCTAGGGAACCGTCCAATCAGCTCCGGCTATCATGGGGTCAAAGGGATTGCTTCCTACCAAACCTACTGAATCACTATGGTGACCCAGGCTCATGTGTCATGAAGCCCGGTCATGTGACATTAAAAAGCAGGAAACACCTATTAGCAAGAGGATTGAATTTCAGAGGCCGTCGTGACGTCATTGACGCCGGGACGGCCTGTCATGTGACCCTCTGTTCTTTATTATCAGCTGAAGCTGGAACTCACTCTAAACAAGAGCCCCACCCCCAGTAATTCAAAGCCTCCCTCTCAGGCCGTCACTCCGTAAGCAGAACGCCCCTTATAGGTATGTGTTAGGACGGCCGCCGTAACGTCATTGACGCCAGGACGGCCGGTCATGTGATCCCACTTACGTGTTGGTTCATACAGGCTAAGAACAGAAAACAAGCACTCCGGAGGCGGGACGCTCCCATTGATATTGGAACGGCCGTCATGACGTCACCGACGCCGGGACGGCCGGTCATGTGATCCTACTATCGGAGCTGGAACGCAGACACATACAGAGCACCGCCCCCAGTAGCCAGACCTCCTCCCCAGGCTGTCCCTATGGCGATCAGCAAATTAGGGCTTCAGCCTTTGTTCAGCCTGTTTCATTAATTGATTGTAACATCCCAATGTCACCACTCTAATAACAAATGCTGGGCCCATGAATAGAACAGAATTCCTGTTCACATTACATGCCCTCAGCTAGAGGAAAGAATGGGAAGGGGATTTAGAAAGAATATTAGTAAAAATGATTCATACTTATAAAATCAGCACATGGAAAATATCCCCATATGCTATACAAACGACCTCACTGCAGCCACCACAACACACCCACCCTAAACCTCCAATTCACAATCCAAATGGATAAACATATTAAAATATTGTAAATCCGGTAATATCGATTCACAATCTTATTATACACAACACCCCCATATCGGATTATGTACATATGGTATATATCGATTCACAGTCTTAATATACACAACACCCACATATAAAATATGAGTATCAATACTATAATAAAAATGCACAACTAACATTCTATAATGATATGCCATGCAAATATTGCTCTCTAACTCAATGTGCTAAGGTACAGCAATCCAAAAATTACCCCATAAAAATTATTTATCCGAGATGAAACAATTTAAGTCGAATTCGACATTGAGTCCCGTGGGTACCCCCACTTGGGTCTCATACACCCAAATTGACTCGCGGCGGCTCAATTGTCGAATAAAGTCCCCCCCCCTCCAATGAGGGGTCACTTTTTCAACCCCCCAAAATTTTAATTTAGCTGGGTTTCGAGCATGGAATAGTCGAAAATGCTTGGAAACATTGTGAGTTACCAAACCTTTTTTGATGTTATTCACATGTTCTCCTATTCTGATATGCAGAGGTCTAGATGTTCTGCCTATGTACTGGAGGCCACATTCGCACTCCATCATGTACACTACCCCTGTGGTAGAACATGTGATGAAGTCTTTAATTTTATATGTGATCAGCTGTGTCCAATCACAGCTCATCACATGTTAACTAGGAAGTGTCGTTGATTGGCTTTTCCTCTACTCGTAGAGTAGAGGAGAGCTGATCGGTTGCTCCCCTGACAGGGGGGTCTGCGCTGATGATCAGAGCATTGCTTATCAGTGCAGACCCATCAAGGGTACCCACTAGAGACCACCAGGGATGCCAATCAGTACCCATTGAGATGCAAATCTGTGCCCATCAGTAATTGCCTGTCAGTGCTGCCTATCATGTCATCTATCAGTGCCACCTATGATTGCCCATCATGGCCACCCTTCAGTGCTGCATATCAGTGACCATCAATGCCACCTATCAGTGCTGCATATAAGTGACTTATCCTCAGTGCCCATAAGTGAAGGAGAAAACTTGCTTATTGACAAAGTTTTTATTTACAAAGTTTTTTAACAGAAACAATGAAAAACTTTTTTTTTTTTTCAAAATTTTCAGTCTTTTTTTTTATTTGTAGCACAAAAAATAAAAACCCCAGTGGTGATCAAATAACACCAAAAGAAAGCTCTATTTATGGGGAAAAAAATAACAATTTTGCTTGGTTACAGTGTTGTATGACCGCGTAATTGTCATTCAAAATGCGACAGCGCTGAAAGCTGAAAATTGGCCTGGGCAGGAAGGGTGGAATGTGCCCTGTATTGGTAAGTTTAATATAAGTGGTTTACTATTGTTTTGCCAACTAGGTATAGACAAGAGAGTATTGCATGGCGCTGCAAAATGCTGTGGTATGACTTTTGGTCCAAACTGCCAGACACTGCAAGAAGCCATCCAGTTCAAGAGCCCCAGACCATTATGCTTTTTCCTAAATGTTTTGACATTTACTGGATCAAGATAAATGATGGGAGGGATGAATCCCAATAGGAGACCTCCTACAACTTAGACATTCAATGTCTGGTACCACATCCTTAAAAACTTGTATACAAAAAACCCTTACTATATAGGACTTTAAAGGTAAAAAAGTCCATGTTTTATTTTACAAATATTAAAAAAACATATTTGACATATAAAAAGACAAGTACCACATATCAACATTACAGGTATGTGGGTTTGTATTATATATCATCACACATCCCCACCAAACTTGGGTGATGAATTGCTTACTGTAACTTTGATGCGTTTCACGGGTCCAAGCCCGCTTCAAGGGTAATAGCTACAGTCAAGCTCTACAATGAAAGAAGGTACATTGATTAAAACGGCTATATAAAACAATTACATCCAACAGATTTGTTATCCCATATAAGCCGTAAGATGCTACATACCTGTACTTAACATGTAAAACATTAATAAACATAGTCATGGCCACTACCACCTATTGCAATCCTCTGGAAGGAATCCATAATTTCCTCTGATATCAGTTCACTCAGAGTCCTAAAGGGACCATGCTTGTGTTAGGACCGAAACTGTCCTATTTATGAATACTAGAAGTAAAAGGACATCACGGTAGTTCTATAAATAAACGTAGATAAAGATATATGTCTGCTTTTAGGGAAGATCAATCTCCCACAATCTCAATGGGTAAATATCAACTATAATATATCAACTACATTATCGGGGGCTCAATTCTTCTGAACTACCTCCCTCCTTGCTGGGCAGATTGATAACATTGGCTCCTGCTGCTTTCAATCAAATCCTGTGATGAAGGAGTGGGTGGTGGGGCCGAGCCACCCTGTCTGTGTTAATAAACAGGGTGGCTCAGGAGCGAGCCTGCACAAGTGCTCCCATAGAAAAGTGACTTTCTATGGGTGCACTCACCGAAGAGGAAGAGCCAGGAGAACCGTTGGGGGTCCCCAGAAGAAGAGGATCACAGCTGCTCTGTGCAATACCATTACACAGAGCAGGTAAGTGTCAAATGTTTATTATTTTAATTTAAAAAAAATGAAGCTTTAATATCAGATAGGACTGCATGGTGCACAGGACTGCAGTAGATTTCTGTCAGGATGACGTTATTTTTTGCACTTATTAAACAGATAAAACACTTTTACTAGTATATTTAACAGAACAAGATAGCAAACATGAGAAGCTCATTGTTTGAATGCACTTTAAGGTCTATTAATTTATAAAAATCCATGTTATAAATTGATTTTAAAAAACTTGCCTAAAGACCACACACAAAATTGTAACCAAGTCAAGCTCAGTACAGTGTGATGATGTAAATGGTGTATCCCAAGTTTTTGAGCTATTACTATGCCTAAAAATTATATATTACCACCTGACCACCCCCATTTCTGTAGGGCTATCCTGATATTTAAACAAAATCCCATGGACCTGAGAACCTATCCCATGGCCTGGTGCCGGGTGCTAAAATGCTCTTTTCAGCAGCCAGGCCCATTTACATACCTCCAACTGGTGCTGCCCCTAGACATAAGTGTGAGGAAATCTATTTTATATCTTCCTGCTTTTGGTCATGTAGAGCATTGCATTGGTCAGAGGTCTGAAGGGGTGTTAAATAGTAGCTGTCAGATTAACTGTAGTACTTAGTAACTGTCAGAATAACTGTCCTCTCCTTTTGTTCCTTTTTGTATTTCAAACTGGTAATTTGGTGTATTTGGCTGGCCATAGATGAATTGAGTTGAACGAAAAACACTCATCCGATTGCCCCATCCACACATTCAAACTGGATGGGGGGATCCTCCCCACTGTGTCTTTATATTCTGACAGCAGAAAGACTTCCAAGCCATTAGAATACACTGACTAGTAACTAGTATAGGTTCCTGTTTGTTGGTGTATGTTACTGTGCTTCTGGTTGTTGACTTTGCTTGTTCCTGACTGCGCTTCTTGGATTACCCCTTGGATTAGTGCTGATTTTTTTGCCGACCCTGCCTGTTCCCAACGCCGCCTGGTTGACCCTCGTGCCCTTCTGCCTTGGATCGTTTAGGATTGCCCTTTCTCCCACCTGGTTCCTGTCTTCGGCCTCTACGAACCCAGTTGCTGATTTTCAACTTTCCCAAGCTTTGACATCACGGACGAAAGTGACCCTATATGTTAGCCCGCCCATAGTTTATAAATAGCTATGTCTTCCTAATCTCTAGCTATGGGCTTGAAGAAGGAACCAATCAGAAGTTCCAAAACGCATCCCTCTTTGATGACCTCACTTCCTGTTTGCGGTCCACGCTGGTTGTAGGCCCCCTTCCGCTGACGTCACTTCCGGGATTCACGTCCAACGCTGATTCTGACAACGCGGCCGCTCCATTGGTGCCTCCAGAGCTGTGGAATCTTCCTGCTGGGACGTTCTTCTGCTGCATAGTGACTTATCTGGGAACCCTTGGTATACACTGGGACCACATGATGCCGGATCACCTTCATTATACATATGATGCATTCCTCTCATCATCCATCCTGTAAGTGTTCTTAATCCCTTTTGAGATAGTAAAAGTTTTTTAATATTGCACTTGGAGGCTCCTCTTTTTTGTTTATCTCGTTTCTAGATTTTGCTGTCTCTTTCGAGTGCTGCCCTAAGTGCACTGAAGACTCCTCATTATCCGAACCTCTTCACCTCCAATAAAGACAATATTTTACTTAGTCTTGTTACTCGGAGCGCCCTTACAAAAAAATTGTAATCTACAAGACTAGCAGCCTGCAGTGCTGGTCGAGTAGAAATTTTCTAATAAGGTGGTTAAACAGAAGCTGTTCGGTAGATTGCCTTCTGTTCAACCACATTGGCCATACATGGATTGAAATTTGGCCACTTCAGCAGGGACTGGGCAAATTTCGATCTATATATATAGCCAGCTTTTGATTTATAAGATCACAGTTGGGAGTGTGGCTTTCTATGACTATGTGGTTCTCTACAAATCCATCAAATATATTCATATAATTTATCATCATTAATCTGGATTTATTATCTTCCTTCTTTGCAGGCTTTATGTTTTGCACACACACACACACACACACACACACACACACACATATATATATATATATATATATATATATATATATATATATATATATATATATATTTTTTTTTTTTTCACTCTTAGTTATATTTAAGCCATTTGCTAAAATCAATTAAGTTCATTTTTTTCCTCATTCCTAGAGCTGGCCGTCTGGCCAAACTGAGCTATCGGGGGAGAAGAGCCTTGGTGAGAGAGGTAAAGAAGAACCCAAAGATCACTGTGGCTGAGCTACAGAGATGCAGTCGGGAGATGGGAGAAAGTTGTAGAAGAGAGCAAGGCACATGAAAGCCTGCATGGAGTTTGCTAAAAGACACCTGAAGGACTCCAAGATGGTGAGAAATAAGATTCTCTGGTCTGATGAGACCAAGATAGAACTTTTTGGCCTTAATTCTAAGCAGTATGTGTGGAGAAAACCAGGCACTGCTCATCACCTGTCCAATACAGTCCCAACAGTGAAGCATGGTGGTGGCAGCATCATGCTGTGGGGATGTTTTTCAGCTGCAGGGACAGGATGACTGGCTGCAATCGAGGGAAAGATGAATGCGGCCAAGTACAAGGATATCCTGGACGAAAACCTTCTCCAGAGTGCTCAGGACCTCAGACTGGGCCGAAGATTTACCTTCCAACAAGACAATGACCCTAAGCACACAGCTAAAATAACGAAGGAGTGGCTTCACAACAACTCTGTGACTGTTCTTAAATGGCCCAGCCAGAACCCTGACTTAAACCCAATTGAGCTTCTCTGGAGAGACCTAAAAATGGTTGTCCACTAACGTTTACCATCCAACCTGACACAACTGGAGAGGATCTGCAAGGAGGAATGGCAGAGGATCCCCAAATCCAGGTGTGAAAAACTTGTTGCAACTTTCCCAAAAAGACTCATGGCTGTATTAGATGAAAAGGGTGCTTCTACTAAATACTGAGCAAAGGGTCTGATTACTTAGGACCATGTGATATTTCAGTTTTTCTTTTTCAATAAATCTGCAAAAATGTCAACAATTCTGTGTTTTTCTATCAATATGGGGTGCTGTGTGTACATTCATGAGGAAAAAAATGAACTTAAATTATTTTAGCAAATGGCTGCAATATAACAAAGAGTGAAAAATTGAAGGGGGTCTGAATACTTTCCGTCCCCACTGTATATACATACACATTAACCGCCAACACAGGGTTTGTTTTTGTTTTTTTTCTTCCGCTGACACGAACATCCTTCCCCACACTGTCATTAACACTGTAATTTTTCCTCCCATTTATACCAAGGCATTTTTTTTTTCCTGCAACTGATGCCAAGGTTTTTTTTCTCCCCCCCCACATTGGTCCTTTTTTCCCTACCAATGACCATTAATGTAAGTGGTGCTATGTTATGAATTCCTAACTACTGAACTCTGTAAACTGCGCTAAACATTACATGAAATACAATACATTCCTGATCAAAATGTTTGTCTCAACAGTTGCTGGTTGCTAAGTAGCTCCTAAGTGTTTTTTATAAAGCTGTTCTTAGATAGACTCAGATTAGACTCTTGATGTTTGTGTCTGTAGGACTATTGCATGGAGCACAGTAATTACAGAATATTTTATGAGTAGAAAGAAAGCAGCATGTGTGTCAAGTGTATGCTGTGAGTAGGCTTAAGCCTGGTACACACGGGTATTTTTTACGTTCAACCCAGCAGGCTAAACAAAACAAAAAAAAACTGAGGCGCTCACTGTGCTAACTATGCAATGTTAGTACAGTAATCTCCCAGCCGAGCTATTGTGTTTTGACAGGCGGACTGCTCCCCCACCAGAAAACATTGGCCGGCTGCTGGTTTTCCAGCATGCTCGTTCCACATAAGCCAGACAGGCTGCTGTACACACTGTTCAAATGTCAGCCAATTTCTGTTGAAACAGACAATATTTGGTCCGAGTGTACCAGCCTCTAGACTTAATGGCAGCCCATACATTATGCAATTTTCTTTTCTTCAACCACAAGGTGAAGGAAAGAAAATTGCTAGATTCCCCATCAACACAGTCAATGTTAATGGGAGAAGCCCTCCTGAAACACCATTGTGTTCTGTTGGCAAAGAAAGTGGTAAACAGAAAACAATGATCACTGCTGGTGGCTATAAGTGTTGACAGTGATCAGGCAAAAAAAAAAAAAACCCAGACAGGCTGGTTGTATTGAAGTCGATCAATGGATCAATCCATTCATGGCTGGCTTAATTATGCCACTTTAAACCTCACCCAATATCGGGTACTATGTAGCCATGTCCACCACGCTGTCCCTCTTTTTGAAACTCTAGAGTTGGAAGGTATACGACATAGAGTTTGAGATTAAAAGTATTGTTTCAGTATCTGCAGATGACACAGAACTACGACGTGGAATAAAATCTTTCCAAAATGTACCCAATTTACAAGCTGACCTACTGTAGATACACTGTTTGGTCAACTATCTAGGCAAATGAGGTTCACTTTGGTTACCTGTAGAGTTGTGCATTTGGGGGCTAAAAACATGCATGCAACATGGAGTCTGTCCTTAACACTTGAGAATTTGAAATGCATGATATATGACCTAAAAAACATATCTCGAACATTCAGATCTGCTCCCCCTGCCAATATTTTGAGCAATTACCAGCTGTCAAAATGACAGCTGGTAATTGCTATATATCACATAGCAGAAGCAGCTGTTAAATTGTAGCCACTCCTGTGTAAAATGACACTTGCTGATAGTCTGCATTGAGTAATACAGTGAAACAATGTATTGCTACATTGAATTTTCTATTTCAGTCTTATGCAGACCAAAGGTGTGACCTTTAACATCAGTTAAAGAAACATTACAGTAAAAAAAAAAAAAAAGAATAAAATGTATTTATTGTATGTATTCAAACTCCTTATTGACCCAATTCATTCCTCTCCTTTCCTTAACTATTGCTTTTTGCTGATTATTATTATACGGGATTTATATTGCGCCAACAGTTTGTGCAGCACTTTACAATATAAAGGGAGACAGTACAATTGCAATACACCTCAATACAAAAGGAATAGGAAGACCCTGCTCATTAGATTAGATTTTATATTTCCATTTTTTTTATTAGTTTTGGTTATTTTTTGCATAAATCATGTGCAACATTAAAAATGTCTTCCCCAAGGAACTTTGCCATGCTTTGCACAAAAAAAAAAATGCGGTGAACACAGTTCAAAATAGAAAAACATTTTTTTTCATTTATTTGTCAATAGATTACTTGGAAAATAAAATAATTTCTGCAAGACAATATCGACAATAGCCTAGTTTGTCCTCCATCATTACTTGATCTGGATGCTGTGAGACCCTGTTATATCATAATGCTTGTTTTTTTTTTGCTACCTCAGTGAATCTTATAAGAGACTTAATCCACCTTGTCAGTGTCATCCATGTCCCTTCAACTTTTTCACATCATTGTAGCTTTGTTAGCAAACATGCACAACGTTTATTATCAAAAAGCAGTACGTAAAAAGAAAGGTGGAAAAAAGATCGATACCATAGGTCTTTTAACTTTATCTTTCCACTTCACCCCTACCCCATCTAATCCCCACACCCTACCCCCTCACCGTTACCCCCTTCCCCTCCCTCCCACACCCCCCCCTTTTTTTCCCTGTGCACCCTTGGTTATCTTTATTCTCTTTAGTTTAAGCTAATTTTTAGTCGCTCAGTAATGCTCCACCGTTTTTTGAATTCATTCCAGCACTGCCAGTTATTATTCTCTCTTATTGTATCGCCATCCCTTCCATAACTCTCTTCTTCCATCAGGCGAATACCTTCCACTTCGTTGACCCAATCCCATATTGATGGGCATTCTACCATCTGCCACTTTTTTGGTATGGTTTTTTTAGCCGCATTGAGCATGTGTGGGACCAAGGACTCTTTATACTTTTTGACCTCCCCTCCTATTCCGTGATGTAATACCTTCCAGGGGTCTGCTTTTACTTCTATCTTTGTTATTTCCTTAATAAGCCCCAGTATTTTTACCCAGTACCTTTTAATTTCTGGGCAGTTCTACCATAGGTGGGCCATATTGCCCTCTCCTTTGCATCCCCTCCAGCACTCCGATGTTTTATCCCTTTGATATTTGCACATTTTGTCAGGGGTAATATACCAACCCGTCAAGATTTTATAATTCATTTCCGCAACATTGGTGTCAATCGAAGAACGATGGGCCAGTTCCAATATTTTTCTTAAAGTGTTGCTGTCTATCTGCAATCCTAATTCCCTTTCCCATTTTGTGATGTACGGAGGTACCTCCCCCCTACCCACCTTCAGCCCCATTTTGTAAATTTTGGATATTATACCCTTAGTATTGTTCGCCAGACACAGCCTCTCCAACTCTGAGAGCTCTTTTCTCGACCTTATTGGCCGTGGCAGGCGATCAACAAAATGGCTTAACTGGAGGTATCTCCATCTATCTATCACCCAATCTTCTCTATTGTGCTTTAAATCATGAAGCGGAACAATCTTTCCTTCTTTTATTATATCACTTAACTGTGCCTTTTCCTTCTTGATCCAATTACCACCTATTTCCATTTTCCCTGGTGCAAAATAATCATTTTCCCTAAGTGAAATTAAAGGGGAATTAAATATCTTGTTTATTTGTTTATATATTGTGTCCTACGCTTTAATAACCACCTTCGTCGGTGTATGTGTACTTCCGTCTAATGCTCTATAATGTGGGGGTTCCAAATTATGTGTCCTAAGTGTGCTTTACTTAATTTATTTTCTATATTCACCCATCTCTTTTGTTTATTATCTCTGACCCACTCGATCGCCCTTGACACCAATATTGCCTTATAATACCCCTGAATGTCAGGTACCGCCAAACCTCCTCTTTTTTTTTCCTGTTTTAAAATGTCAAAAGAAATTCTTGCCCTTCTACCTTTCCAAACTGTTTTCCTTATGATTGAATTCAGTTTCTTTAGATAGTACTGAGGTATTGCCAGTGGGAGGATCTGTAACTTATAAATAATTTTTGGTAACGGGGTCATTTTTATTGCATTTATGCGACCAAACCACGATAGCGGTCTACCCATTATCCTTTTACTCTCCGCTCTTATTTCATCAAGTAGTGGAATGAAATTTAATTTGTAGATCTTCCCTAATGAGTTTGCTAGTTTTATACCCAAATAGTTTATTTCTTTTTTCCATGTAAATTGGAATTCTCTTTTCAGCTTACTTTCTTCTTTTTTGCCTATATTAATGTTCAATATATCAGATTTTGCTAAGTTTATCTTGAAATTAGACACCTCCGCATACTGTCTAAGAACTTTCAACACATTTGGCATTGTGATTCTCGGGTTGGCTATGAAGAGCAGCACGTCATCTGCAAAGGCCGCGACCTTATGCTCCTCATCTCCAACCCAAAATCCGCTTATATCCGGGTCCTCCCTAATCACCGAGAGCAGCGGCTCCAGGGAGAGAACAAAAAGTAGGGGGGACAGGGGACAACCCTGTCTCGTCACGTTTTCCATTTCGAACAAGGCCGACGAGGACCCATTAATTTTTATCGAGGCCGTAGGGTGATTATACAGAGCCTGGATCCATCCCATCATCCTCGGGCCCAGTCCCAGGTGTTTAAGGGTTTGGAACAGGAACCCCCAGTCCACCCTGTCAAACGCTTTTTCTGCGTCTATAGACAAGAGTAGACCTGGGGGCCCCTGCTCCTTGATGTTCTGCAGGAGTAGAAGGGTGCGCACCCCGTTATCCCTCCTTTCCCTATTTGGGGTAAATCCTACTTGGTCTAGGTGTATCCATTCGCTCATCCCTTCTTTCAACCGATTAGCTAATACTCTAGCATATAGTTTTACATCTGTGTTGATTAATGATATTGGCCTATAGCTAGAGCAAATCGTCGAGTCCTTCCCCTCTTTTGGAATAACCGTGATCTCGGCTTTTAGCGCCTCCCTACTTAGCTCAAACTCCGTACCCAGACCATTCATATATTTGCAAAGTCTAGGGATTAGTATATCCTTAAATTTTTTATAATAAAGAGAGGTGATTCCATCAGGGCCCGGGCTTTTCCCCAGAGCTGACTTCCCTAATGCTATATTAATCTCTTCTATAGTTATAGGATTTTCTAAATTATCCTTACAGTTCTCTGTGATTTTAGGGAGATTTGCTTTCCCCAAGAATTCTCCTATCTTCATTATATGGGATCTATCCTGATTTTTATTTTCCCCTACTGTATATAATTCCTTATAGTACTTCCTAAAGGATTCCCCTATTTCGTTTGTAGTGTGAACCATACCTCCTTTGCTATTTTGAATTCTTTCAATATAATTTCTGGCTTTCTTTCTCCGCAGTATTTTGGCTAATAGTCGGCTGCTCTTATTCCTACCCTGATACCTTTCTTTTGCCACTTTATAAAATGCTTTTTTTGTTTCTCTATCTATCCGGTCTTTTAGTTCTTCTCTTTTTAAGGTTAAATTTTGGTACACCCTCTTATCTTGGCCTAGTCCTTTCTTGTGCTCCTACTCTAGTTCATATATTTCTTCAGTTAATTTCTTAATTTCTTCTCTTGTTTCTCTTTTCCTCTTTGCTCCCAGTTTTATTAAGATCCCCCTAATGTAGGCCTTGTGGGCCTCCCACAGGGCGGACCCGGAAATCTCTCCTGTGTCATTTATTAGAAAGTATTTTTTTAACTCCTGTTCAACTATTCTTAGGTTTGTTTCATCCTGAATTAGATCTCCAAGTTACCGGGACTCTTTGGGTATTAGAGACATAAAATTTCATACTAACTGGGGCGTGGTCTGACAGTGTTATGGTCCCTATCTTAGATTCTACGACTCTATCGAGAAGTGAGTGCTCAATCCAAATATAGTCAATCCTAGAGTACGTCCCGTGCACTGGGGAGTAGAACGAGTAATCCTTGTTATTGGGGTTCATAATCCTCCATAAATCTACCAGTTGGCAAGAATGGAGCTTTCGTTTTAACTTTCTCAGATTCACATTCATCTTCCCCAGTGCACACGACGTACTATCCATCCTTTGATCAATACAGAGGTTTAGATCTCCCATCAGTATTAGACCCCCCTTTTTAAACTCCATTAATTTTTCCAATGTGTTTACTAAAAAACCACTGGCCTCCTTGTTTGGCGCATACACATTGGCTAATGTACATTCCCATCCCTCAAGGGAACCTTTCAGAAAGATGTACCTTCCCCCTGGATCTATTAATCTCTCCTCTTCCTTGAAATTCACCTCTTTTGCTATTCCTATTGCCACTCCTCTTGCCCTTTTAGTTATTGTGTCCCCGTAGAACCAATTTGGAAAAGCTTTTGACCATAGCTTCGTGCTAGAACCGTATGTCAAGTGGGTTTCTTGGAGAGACACCACATCCGCCTTATATCTCTCAAGTTCCCCCAAAATCTTATGTCGTTTCCCAGCCGTATTGAGACCTCTACCATTATAGGTAATAAAATTTAACTTCCTCATCACATTACATGTTTCTTGGGTTGCGCTTGCATTACTGTGTTGACCTTAGATTTTTTTTTTTTTTAACTCTGTGCACACACTCCCTTCTCCCCCCCCTCCCACCCCCTCCCACCCCCTCCCACCCCTCCCTCCCTCCCCCTCTCACCCCTCCCCCTCTCACCCCTCCCTCCCTCCCCCTCTCACCCCTCCCTCCCCCTCTCCCACCCCTCCCTCCCCCCTGCCACCTTTTGGCCCCCCATTCTCCAAGCGCTATGGATACCATAGAGCGTAGAGAATCTCCTATTTTGAAGTGAGACTTCGAGCGTGCCCCTCCCCCCTCCTATATGATGGTATTAACAGAAAAGGGTAAGCTGGGATCCACGTTGGCTCCTCCCCCATTCTCTCCACCGCTCCACCCCTCACCCAGACAGACCTTTCTTATTTTCCTTTATTCCCCCTTTCCTCCACCTATCCCTCTTCACCCCCCCCCCAAGCAAGTCCAGAGTTACACTTCCTCCCAGCCCGGCAATTTTAGTTCTTGTATGCCCAGCTTATCGCAAAAGTCCTTTAATTCTTCAGGGAACCTTAATCTTGCTGATCTTCCATCTCTATATCCCATTAAACACGCCGGGAACCCCCAGCTATATTTTATGTTCTGTCCTCTCATCTGGTCTAGCAGAGGTTTCAAGAGCCTTATCCTTGCTAGAGTTTCGGGTGCAAGATCCGTATACACCTGGATCTCAGATCCTTCAAAATTTAGAGGGGGTTTGATTCTTATTTTAGATAGGATTGCCACTTTATCCTCATAAAATCTAAATCAAAATTATTACGTCTCTAGGCCTCGGGGGATCTTTATTGTATAATCTTCCGACTCGGTGGATCCTTTCTATCTTAGGGAATTCTACCGCCTCTTCTCCAAAGAGTGGGCCCAAGATTGCAGAAGCGATCTTCCTGAGATCTTCCCCTTTATTTTCCGGAAGGGAGCGGAGTCTTAGATTCTGTCTTCTATCCCGATTTTCTTGATCCTCAATCTTATAGAGAATTTCCCTCTGATTCTGTCTAGAAATCTTTAATTGCTCTTTAAGGTACCTCACCTCCAGATCTAATTCATCCGTTTTTTTCTCGGTTGTTTCTACTCTTTCTAAGAGGCTTCCCAGGTCTGCTCTCACCAGGCCTATTTCAGATTTTATTGCGTTCTCCATTTTTTGGAGCATATTACTCAGTTCCTCTTTAGAAAGCATCTGGGCACTTATTCTTCTATCTTCCCCTCGACTCATTTCCATCTCACCTTCCATTAGGGAGTTTTCTCTTGATTGCGCCTTCTTATCTTCCCCTTGCTTTAAACCTAATAAATGTGAGTGCATTTCCTTAAGCTTGGCTGGTATTCTCCTATGCATTTTAACCACGATACTGCACTATTGCAGATCGTTTCCTTTATTCTAAAAGTTCTGTGGAGTCATCCAAGCTGGGGAAGTTCTATCATCAGAGGAGAATGTGAGCAGAAGACCCACTATCTGGTGTACAGGATTGATTACTATTGTGCTGTGTTGGTCTTTTTACTGGTCTTGTCCTGAGGTGAGCAAGTATTTCACCTGGAGGGCAGAGCACTCTTGTTATATGGTGAAGCACATATTGAAATTGAAGTGGAGTTGTTAGGTACCTGGTAGTAGAGCCGGACTTGTAGGAGAAGACCTCTCATATAACGCTGGTTCAGGAGCCACTGGAGTGGGAACAGTGGTCTCCTGAGCACAGTGGGGTAGGAGTGCCTGTAGAGCAGAGTCTCTGATGCTGAAGTGATGAGAGATCCCACAGGGATGGCTGGACTGCAGATCAGGTGGAGACTGGAGGCAGCAGGCTGGAACACTTGGAGATGCAGAGATCACTGGAGCTGAAGCTGAAGGTGCAACAGCAAGGACAACAGCAGGCACAAGCAGGGTCAGACGGTCCGGGTCAGCAGGGATATGAGACAGGCAAAACAGCAGGCAGAGGCAGAGTCGGTAGGCAGGCAGAGATCGGCAGCGGTATCAGGAAGGCAGTAGAAGAGTAGTCAGGCAGGCCGGGTCGGATTGGAGCGGGGCGGATGGTCAGACAAGCCGGGTCAGATGGGTAACAATCAGGTTCAGGTTAACAAGAATCACGAAGCTGAGACGAAGCAGCAATGTGCCAGCGGCACAGGGGAACTTTTATGTGCACTTTGGCGCCAAACTGGCGCTATCGCGAATGCACGCCCGTACGCGCGCACGTGCACACGTGCGCGCGCCCAAGCGCCGCGTACCCGCGCCCTAGCACCGCGCTGACGCCCGGGAACAACAGGAACTCGCTGAAATGTGCGTAACGGAGCGCGCCGGCGTATAGGCGCATGCCAATGCCCAGGTCCGGCGCCAATGGTACCCTGACATTGCCCCCCCCCAAGGGGCAACCTCTGGGTGCCCAAAAGCCTTTTCTTTTCAGGATGGTTAGAAAAAAAGGGTCGAACTAAACGCCTAGCATGCACATTACTATCTGGTTCCCATGAATTACTTTCTGGGCCGTAGCCCTTCCACTTGATTAGAAACTGGATCTGCCCTTGTCTTTTCCTGCAATCAAGGATAGCCTCAACCTCAAATTCCTCGTTACCATCAATCACAATAGGTTCAGGAGGTCTAGTTCCTCTACCGGGAAAGGGATCAGGTACAGCAGGTTTGAGCAAAGACACATGAAACACGGGGTGTATCTTAAGAGAGTCAGGCAAAGTCAGTTCATACGAAACTTCATTGATCTTTCTTTTAACCGGAAAAGGTCCCATAAACCTAGGTGCCAACTTCTTAGAAGGACATGCCAGTTTGATATTACTTGTAGAAAGCCATACCTGATCGCCAAGCTGAAGCTTTAATTCCCCTCTTCTCTTCCGGTCAAAGATCCTCTTGCTGTCCGCCTGAGCCTTGGATACTGCTTCCTGCAACATCTGGTTGTTATGATTGATGAAGTCTACCGTACTCTGTACTGCCGGGACTGAGGACTCTGGAAGGAAATCGGGTAAAAAGGTTAGATGGAAACCATAATTAGCGAAAAAGGGGGATTGACCGGTGGCTGAATGTTTGGCATTGTTGTAGGCAAATTCTGCCAAAGGCAGCAAGGATACCCAATCGTCCTGTGAGAAGGAAGTAAAACATCTGATATACTGTTCAAGAGTCTGATTGGTCCTCTCCGTCTGACCATTGGTCTGAGGGTGATAGGCCGAAGACAAGGCCAGTTTGATTTTTAAAGACTCACACAGGGCTCTCCAGAAACGTGAGGTAAATTGTACCCCTCTGTCAGAGGTTATGTTTACAGGGATTCCGTGAAGTCTAATGATCTCCTTAATGAAAATGTGAGCCGTTTCAATAGCTGACGGAGTTCCTCTTAATGGAAGAAAATGGGCCATCTTGGTGAAACGGTCTACTACCACAAAGATAGCAGAACACCCCTCAGAACATGGAAGCTCTACAATAAAGTCCATGGATATCATTTTCCAGGGCCTATCGGGTACCGGTAAAGGTTTCAACAGGACCCAAGCTCGACTCCTGGAAGTTTTATTTTGGGTACGGATAGGGCAGGAGCTGACATACTTCTCGCAAAATTCCTTTAAAATTGGGCCACCAGAAGGTACGCTGTACCAATTCCAGGGTTTTACGAACCCCAAAGTGACCTGCCAGTGGGTGATCGTGAAGGAGTGCCAAGACCTTGACCCGAACCTCCTCAGGAACAAAAATTTGACTCCCTCTCCAGAACAGTCCGTCCTTGTTGCTTAAGGTAATCCCCGTGGGTCTGGTTGATTCAGAGGATGCTTCCTTAATCTGAGAGAGAAGATCAGTTTGTATGAACAGAAAATTGTTTGCAGGTAAAATGGTGTCCGGAACAGATAAGTCCTTTGGGTTGTCATGCATTCGTGATAATGCGTCTGGTTTGATATTTCTTTAACCTGGCCGATAAGTAATGTGGAAGGAAAAACGTGAGAAAAACAGCGCCCAGCGGGCTTGTCGAGATTTTAGTCTTTTAGCAGATCGTAAATATTCTAAATTTTTGTGATCAGTATAAATTAGTACTGGATGCACAGCCCCCTCCAACAGGTACCTCCACTCCTCTAATGCAGTCTTGATGGCAAGAAACTCCCGATCACCAACATCATAGTTCCTCTGCGCAGGGGAGAGTTTTCAGGAGAAGAACCCCACAGAATGCATAGCGTCTTTACTGCCCTTTCGTTGCGAGAGTATCGCACCGACCGCTATCTCTGAAGCGTCAACTTCTAAAATGAATGACAAAGATGGTTCAGGGTGACTGAGGATAGGTGCTGAGGTGAATAGTCTCTTGAGGTTCTCAAAAGCCTCTTGGGCTAGGTGATTCCAGGAAAAACGAGTATTCTGTTTGGTCAGTTGTGTGATTGGTGCGATTATTGCAGAAAAATCCCTGATAAACTTCCTGTAAAAGTTTGCGAACCCGATGAATCGTTGAACCCCCTTCTTGTCCAGGGGTACCGGCCAGTCCAGAACGGCAGAAACCTTTTGTGGGTCCATCCTAATGCCAGTTGAGGAGATTATCAAGCCCAAGCATTGAATGCTTTGTTGTTCAAACTCGCATTTCTCCGCTTTTGCATAAAGTCTGTGTAAGCGGAGACGACCCAAAACTTGGCAAACATGTTTTTTCGATGGAGATCCAGGGATTCTGAAAAGATCAAAATATCGTCTAGATATGCGATCACAAACAGATCTAGGAAGTCTCTAAGCACATCATTAATTAGGTGTTGAAAGGTCGCAGGGGCATTGCAGAGTCCAAAAGGCATGACTAAATATTCATAATGCCCGAATCGGGTCCGAAAAGCTGTTTTCCACTCATGCCCAGCCCGAATGCGGATCAGATTATAGGCCCCTCTTAGATCAAGCTTAGTAAAAATGACGGCAGTCCTTAATTTCTGGAACAGTTCGGGTATCAAAGGTAGGGGATACCGATTTTTGACCGTGATTTTATTCAGTTCTCGGTACTCAATACATGGGCGGAGAGATTTGTCTTTTTTAGCAACAAAGAATATTCCCGAACCTGCTGGAGAAGTAGAATGGCGAATGAATCCTTTGGCCAGGTTTTCATCTATGTATGTTTTCAACACTTCTTGTTCTTTCTCAGATAGGGGAAAGATGCGTCCGAAGGGAATTTCGGATCCTGGCAGCAATTCGATGGGGCAATCGTAGGGACGATGAGGTGGAAGAGCATCTGCCCCTTTTTGCTAAAGACATCAATGTAGTCATGATAATGTTTGGGAATGACCTGACAATTTTTCTGGTCGGAGTCCAGGCAAAGCAGGGTAGCTTGGGAATCCAAATCTTTCGCCAAACAGTGTTCCTGACAGTAAGATGACAGAAATTTTACTTCTCTTGAAGCCCAATGGATGTGTGGGTTGTGGTCCAGTAGCCAGGGAATGCCCAGGATAATGGGAAACATAGGGGAGGTGATGGCGTCAAGGATCAGCAAATCCTTGTGTTGAGAATAAATTGTAGTGGATAATGGCAGGGTCTCTTGTGTCACTTGTCCGGATCTGATACGGGAGCCATCGGCTAGAAAAACAGAAAGTCCATGAGCTTTAGTCCGTAAAGGGATGTTGTGCAGATTGGCAAAGTTTAAGTCTATAAAGCAGCTGCATGTCCCGGAGTCAATAATTGCGTTGACTTGGAGTGTCTTTTCTTGAAGCTGTAACGAGAGAGGAATGGCAAGATGGGTAGAATTTGTAGATAAAGCAGAGAGATTGGTAAATATAGGAGATGGACACTTACTTATTCTGACTGGGCAATTATGAACATAATGCCCGGTTCCTCCACAGTAAAGACACAGATTTAATTGCCGACGTCGGGCACATTCTTCGGAAGACAGGGCAGGTCGCATCAGACCTAACTGCATTGGTTCGGAGGTATCTGGTGTGGTATTGACTGAATTTGAACTGGGTGCAGGTAAGTAGCGTGCTGCAGGAATCTGAGCTCGTGGTGTCATCCAGGTCGGGCGGTTTCTTTGAACTGATCGTTCAGATCGGCGTTCTCGGAGGCGACGATCGGTCTGAATGGTTAGGGTGATTAAGGCCTCCAAGGTATTTGGAATACCCACTCGAGCAAGTTCATCCTTTAAACTTTCAGACAGTCCAATGCGGAACTGATGACGCAGAGCCGCGTCATTCCACTGTGTGTCCGCGCTCCAACGTCTGAATTCAGTAACATAGTCCTCCGCAGGTCTGCGGCCTTGTTGGAGCGCGAACAGAGCAGTTTCGGCTGTGGCAGTCTGTTGAGGATCCTCATATAATTGTGCCATGGCTTCCAAAAAAGCAGATAAGGATTGAGTTAAAGCAGAGTCCCCTTCAAGTAAACGATGTGCCCAGGTCTGTGGTTCCCCTTGTAGGAGGGAAATTACAAATCCAACTTTAGTGGCTTCCAGTGAAAAGGTTCTGGGCTGTAAGGCAAAGAAGAGCTGGCAAGCATTGCGGAAGGCCCGAAATTTAGCCCGGTCACCAGAGAACCTTTCAGGAATGGGGACCCGTGGTTCAGGCGGAAGCATTACAACTGAAGGCCCTGGAACAGTCTGTGATGGGGCAGCAGCTGAAGAGGAGGCTGAAGGGTTAGACCCTGCAAGATTCTGAACTTGTCCCTCCAGTCGGTTATAATTATCCTGAAGGGCTTGCACTGCTTGGGTGAGGGCCGCCAGGTGTGTGCATATCTCCTTCATTGGAGAGGTATCTCCTGCAGGCTCAGACATGGCTGCTTCGTACTGTTCGTACTGTTAGGTACCTGGTAGTAGAGCCTGACTTGTAGGAGAAGACCTCTCATACAACGCTGGTTCAGGAGCCACTGGAGTGGGAACAGTGGTCTCCTGAGCACAGTGGGGTAGGAGTGCCTGTAGAGCAGAGTCTCTGATGCTGAAGTGATGAGAGATCCCACAGGGATGGCTGGACTGCAGATCAGGTGGAGACTGGAGGCAGCAGACTGGAACACTTGGAGATGCAGAGATCACTGGAGCTGAAGCTGAAGGTGCAACAGCAAGGACAACAGCAGGCACAAGCAGGGTCAGACGGTCCGGGTCAGCAGGGATATGAGACAGGCAAAACAGCAGGCAGAGGCAGAGTCGGTAGGCAGGCAGAGATCAGCAACGGTATCAGGCAGGCAGTAGAAGAGTAGTCAGGCAGGCCGGGTCGGATTGGAGCGGGGCGGATGGTCAGACAAGCCGGGTCAGATGGGTAACAAACAATCAGGTTCAGGTTAACAAGAATCACGAAGCTGAGACGAAGCAGCAATGTGCCAGAGGCACAGGGGAACTTTTATGTGCACTTTGGCGCCAAACCGGCGCTATTGCGAACGCACGCCCGTACGCGCGCACGTGCACACGCGCCCAAGCGCCGCATACCCGCGCACGCCCTAGCGCCGCGTACCCGCGCGCGCCCTAGCGCCGCGCTGACGCCCGGGAACAACAGGAACTCGCTAAAATGTGCGTAACGGAGCGCGCCGGCGTATAGGCGCATGCCAACGCCCAGGTCCGGCGCCAATGGTACCCTGACAGGAGTGCTGAAAGAGAGTGACGCAGAGTGCTAAGAGAGAGTGACGCGGAGTGCTGAGAATGACGCGAGGGGCTGAGAAAGTGTGACGTGGGGTGCTGGGAGTGATGCGGAGTGCTAGAGAGAGAGTGAAGCAAAGTTCTGAGATTGATGAGGGGGGCTGAGAGTGACTGTGAGGAACTTGGAGTAGCTGTAGCACCAGTAGTACGGGGAATAGTGTAGAATGCTATAACAGCTTGCTCTTTATTATGCCCATTAGAGTAGTGGGTAAAATGTCCAACAGGATTGGTGATGCGACCCAGTGCACATCCTGCTCCATGTATGTGTTCCTTGATGAGCCAATTGAGGGCGAGTGCTGCTGTGCGAAATGTCTAGAAGACAAGGTAGCAACACTGCGCAGCATCACCAACCTGGAAAGGAGCTCAGACAATACCCAGCAGGTGGGTATAGAGGGGAATGGAGGCACAGGAGCCAGAGGTAGGTAGCTGGAGGAGGACCCAGCTGTCTTGGTACACGTTGGAACCAATGACAAAGTGAGAGGAAGGTGGAAAGTACTAAAAAATTATTTCAGGGATTTGGGGAATAGATTGATGAAAGACCTCCAAGGTGGTTTTCTCAGAAATACTACTTGTGCCTCGAGCCACACCAGAGAGGCAGCAGGAGCTTAGGGAACTGAACAAGTGGCTGAGGAACTGGGGTAGGAAGGAGGGGTTCGGGTTCCTTGAAAACTGGGATGATTACTCAGTCGGTTTCCAGCTCTTTAGTAAGGACGGGCTGCACCTTAATTGGAATGGTGCAGTTCTATTGGGAAGAAAGATGGCCACAAAGTCGGAGGGGCTTTTAAACTAGGTGTTGGGGAGGAGGGTTCAGAAAAAGCGACAGCCGGAAGTGAGCAAAAGACAGAGGGTAATAGTGGAGACAGTAGTGATGATATAGCCGTAACATTTAATCCTGGGGTGAATAAGTGGACAAACCAAGAACAAAGCCTGAGAAAACCTAAGGAGAAATTAATATACACTCATACAACACTGAGAGGCGTATACACAAATGGCAGGAGCCTAGCTAACAAAATTGAGGAACTGGAGCTACTATTACACGAGCAGGACGTTGACTTTGTGGGAATAACAAACTTGGTTTGGCAGCTTATATGACTGGTTGGCGAATATCCAGGAGTATTCCTTGTATTCGAAGGACAGGGAAGGTAGAAGAGGGGGGAGGGGTGTGTCTATATATCAAAAATTATGTAAGGGTGTGTTAGCGAAATTTGGTTGTAAGCAAAGCACACAGCCAAATCTCCTGTTAATAACACATTTGTCTAAATGATATAATACCATCTCACCTTTTGATCGTATCCATCCTCTGGTGTGTGCCCCATCCAGACCACTAGACAAAACACATGTTTACGGTTCCACTTCCAAGACCACACTGCCGCCAGCCTCCTCAGCTGTCTGAGTGAGCCACTTTATTAGCATATCAATAGGAGGTCCCACAGCTCGAGGGTTCAGCCTCCAACAGCCAAACACACCTCTTACAAAGCTTGTGACCTCACAGGATATGACCTCACAGGATGTAAGTGACCATATAAGGATTTAACAACAGAACACAAAACAACCAATTACTACAGGACATGATACAATATACTAAATGACGATGACTAAAGTTCCTTGTGCATGGGAGATTATCTGCAGGTATACGTCATGGCACCCCAAACATGTTGATCAGGCATACCAGGGGTGACAAGAGCAAAACACCTCTAAACCGATAATGTCTTTGCAGAGTGAACGCATCCCCACCAGACGATCGTTCTGTGCATTGCACAGGGGCCCTTTTGCTGGCGGACATGTCCTCTCTCCGCAAACACCTCTCTCCAAACACCAGGAAGTTTTCCACTACCTAACAGGTCTCAGCCAGCATCGATCTGCCACAGTAAGCTCTTTAGAGCGGGCTGTGGTTGAACACACACTGGGAGACTTATGACAACACATTAATATAAAATTTCCACAACAGTCCCTCCTCTTGTCATATGATCCCATGTGTCCCTCGATGAATCCTGATCTTCTTCTTAGTCCATAAAAAGTAAAACACGGCTTGACATGTAGACTCTGTTGGAGATGACGTGGTGAGCTGTAGTAGTCGCCGGTCGGTCTGGGATCCTATGTGTCTTGTACGTGGGTTGGGCTTCGGGGCATCGCATCAGGGAAGATGTGGTCATCTGCTCAGGCTCTGGTCACGCGTCCAATCAGGCAACAGGAGCACCTCATCATGGCATATAGAAGGCATAGAAACAAAAACAACATGAGTATATATATCCCCTACTTCCTTCACTATGATCCGCTGCAAGATAAAAAATAAATCTCCAACGATTCCCAAACCCTTAAAAAGGATTCCAACCTTCACTATCTATAGCTCTGGCTTCGCCTTGTAGGGACCTAAACCTTATCCATATGGGCCTGAACTTTGTCACTAGTATCCCCGATCCAGATATAACAATCTTTACTTATACATTCCCAGAAACCCCCTTGGACTGTGGGAACTTCCTTGTAGCTTCAACAGTTACATGAAAACATCTCATCCTCAATGGATGAGAAATTGTTCAAGCGTTTCATAAGCTCAAGCCCCCACCGTGTACAAGCAATTCCCTTCCAGCTGTCCCTGCCATTCTTACCTTCTCTCGCGCCATCAGATCCTCGCGATCGGCCGCGACATAAGATGCTGGGACGAGTTTCACCAGCACACATGAACCTCTTGCCTTACGGGAAATTACCTTATAAGCTGTAGATCCGCATTAATACCAAACCACAGTTGTAGCACACTTGTGGGCTACCTAGTTATCCTGATACCAAAACTGGCAAGAACCAGAGCTATTGTTAAAATTATAATTAATTTTACCCTCTAGAAATGTTTTGTTGTTCTTTTGACAGGTGTCTGTTTGGATTTTACCCGTCTGTCAAAACTCCTCACGCCAATATGAACGTCACATATAGCATGTACCGCCGTCATCGCTGGGGCACTAATACCCGACCATGTATCCTGTTCTCTTTCTTAGCTAGTTGGGATGCTTTTCATCGTTACCCTTGCCAAAATTTATTAAACAAAAAAATATTAATTAACGAAGATACTCCTCTACTCTTTGTGGTTGATCAGCTTCTTGCAGTGGCTGGCGTGGTCTCGACCCTCAAACTTCTTTACAATGACCCAGTCACCTGGTTGGAAAGGATGTAAACTGGTTATTGTGTCAGGGTCCAGGATGGACTCGTGAACCCTGTGGTGGACCTTTTGAAGTTCATATTGCAGTGATTGCACCCACCCCATCAGCTGAGAATGTAGGTGACAGCTAATGAGGAAAGTGCAATTCTGTTTTTGGCTGACCTTCAAACAAACCTCATATGACAATAACCCAGACATCGGGACTGTAGTCACTGCATAACCTGTGCGTGGCTTACCATCTGGGGTGTAATACCTGGAACCAGTGACAAAAAGGTTCTTAGCATCTGGGATGGGAGCCTCTTTCGCCAGACTGCTGCTTGCTGATTCAAATTCTATCAAAGAAAGACAGTCTTGGCACAAACTTGGTTAGAATTAGAGCGGTTAGTATTGTTGGTTTGAAAATGTGTTATTCTCACCACTCTCATCCCCCCTTTTCTTCCCTCCTCATTACAAACTGGAGGAAGACATGCAGGGTTTAGAATGGTGCAGAATAAAACAGTGAAATAGCCTATGATACCTTTACCTTCTTATACACCTGTACACACACTTCCAGAAACTCTTTGGACCTGAAAAGATACTTATAAACAAAGGTTATTACTCTATCCTTCAAAGAATGGTAAACAATACAACATTCATGTACATTGGTAAATTGTCACTGACATTCCACAAAACCGATAATAACTAAACCCTCTGTAAATCTTACTTTCACGTTTTTTTTTTTTCCTAAAATACAACAGCCGCGACACGCAAGAGGGCTGTCACAGGAGGTTCAAACATCTTGTTACCACATACAAACAATGAGACAAAGACAAACATTTAGATACAAATGTGGGGGAGATATTTCATAGTTCCCAAAAACGAAAAATGAAAAAATAAAAACGACCAGATGGAATGCTGCCTTCACTCTTTTAGCGATAGAAAAAGAATACAATTTGAAAAGCACGAGAGCATTTCGAAATCTTTGCATGGACCAGCCACACATAGTTCAAAAACAGGCCTGTGTATTTTTAATCACACAAACGTGTACTACACATCCATCAACTCACTCATCATTACAGATTTCTGAAGCCACAGCTGAACTACTTCCAAGGTATTTTTATTCCGGGGTCTTGTACCTCCAGACATCAAAAGTACCTTCCAAAGGAATAAACCTTACCGTACCCTCCGACCATATCTGCCAATCTTTAAGGGGTCTCATGTCCGGAGCCCTAGATCTCATGTGAAGTGCAGCTGTCTGACTGGTGTGGAGCCTCATTTTTTTCCTCCAACGCATAGGACCAACATTACCCATGACGATTCGAATCGCTTATGACGGTCCCTGCATCCAGGGCACCCTTGCACTAGTTTTCGGATCAGTACTTCTTAGTGACTATTTTTACAGTACTGGCACCCGGCATTCTCCGATTATTTTACACGGCCTCCCGGTGTGATAGCGTACTAATCCTCACATTTACATGCTCTACAACCGGTTATCGGCAGCCCTATAAATGTGTTGTCAGACAAACTACAAAGCACCATGAAATCCTCCACTATTCAAAACAATCTTATGGCTTCTCTCTGTACCTCGATATTACAACAATAACTTGGATGCCTCCTGTTTGCTCTCTACCCAAAACTGTATTACAGTATAAACCTTAATTTAATAAAAAATGATTTAGTCCTTCCAAACACAAGTCAAAAGACCCCAAGCCCCTCCCACCAACTTCCTGTTGCACACCTGAGTAGGAAGAGGGAGGGGGAGGGGAAGCCTCAAATAGCTTCATATTTTGTCTATCAAGACATTAGAAATCTTCACTAGAAACATAGACTTCTTTAAAACAATTGGAATTAAATTTAAAACACTTTGAAACGCCAGTATTTTCCCATTATCCTTCTGAGCACAAATCTCATTTGCTTGTGTGATACTCCAAGCTCCCCCCCCACCAATTTCCTGTTGATACATAAAATGCTGCATGCCCAGCTCTAAAACCCCTCAAACTGGTTTATTTACATATCAATGTACAGGAAAAGGGAGGGGAGGGATACTGCAGGCTAGCAAACCTTAGCTAAAGCGATACAAGCCTCAAAACAATGAATTGCCCTCTGAGGAACTGCCAAAACATTAAAAAAATTAAAATAACACACACCGCTGTGTACCAAAAACTCAGTTAAAGTTAGTCTTGTTATCCATTGAAATTCAGTGCAAAGTAGAGATTTCACTCAAAACCAATATTCAATACAGAAAACGCAATAGTTACATAGTTACATAGTAGGTGAGGTTGAAAAAAGACACAAGTCCATCAAGTCCAACCTATGTGTGTGATTATGTGTCAGTATTGCATTGTATATCCCTGTATGTTGTGGTCATTCAGGTGCTTATCTAATAATTTCTTGAAGCTATCAATGCTCCCCGCTGAGACCACCGCCTGTGGAAGGGAATTCCACATCCTTGCCGCTCTTACAGTAAAGAACCCTCTACGTAGTTTAAGGTTAAACCTCTTTTCTTCTAATTTTAATGAGTGGCCACGAGTCTTGGTAAACTCTCTTCTGCGAAAAAGTGTTATCCCTATTGTGGGGTCACCAGTCTGGTATTTGTAAATTGAAATCATATCCCCTCTCAAGCGTCTCTTCTCCAGAGAGAATAAGTTCAGTGCTCGCAACCTTTCCTCATAACTAAGATCCTCCAGACCCTTTATTAGCTTTGTTGCCCTTCTTTGTACTCGCTCCATTTCCAGTACATCCTTCCTGAGGACTGGTGCCCAGAACTGGACCACATACTCTAGGTGCGGCCGGGCCAGAGTCTTGTAGAGCGGGAGAATTATCGTTTTATCTCTGGAGTTGATCCCCCTTTTAATGCATGCCAATATTCTGTTTGCTTTGTTAGCAGAAGCTTGGCATTGCCTGCCATTGCTGAGCCTATCATCTACTAGGACCCCCAGGTCTTTTTCCATCCTAGATTCCCCCAGAGGTTCTCCCCCCAGTGTATAGATTGCATTCATATTTTTGCCACCCAAATGCATTATTTTACATTTTTCTACATTGAACCTCATTTGCCATGTAGTCGCCCACCCCATTAATTTGTTCAGGTCTTTTTGCAAGGTTTCCACGTCCTGCGGAGAAGTTATTGCCCTGCTTAACTTAGTATCTTCTGCAAATACAGAGATTGAACTGTTTATCCCATCCTCCAGATTGTTTATGAACAAATTAAATAGGATTGGTCCCAGCACAGAACCCTGGGGAACCCCACTACCCACCCCTGACCATTCTGAGTATGCCCCATTTATCACCACCCTCTGAACTCGCCCTTGTAGCCAGTTTTCAATCCATGTACTCACCCTATGGTCCATGCCAACGGGCCTTATTTTGTACAGTAAACGTTTATGGGGAACGGTGTCAAATGCTTTTGCAAAATCCAGATACACCACGTCTACAGGCCTTCCTTTATCTAGATGGCAACTCACCTCCTCATAGAAGGTTAATAGATTGGTTTGGCAAGAACGATTCTTCATGAATCCATGCTGATTACTGCTAATGATATCGTTCGAATTACTAAAATCCTGTATATAGTCCCTTATCATCCCCTCCAAGAGTTTACATACTATCGATGTTAGGCTAACTGGTCTGTAATTCCCAGGGATGTATTTTGGGCCCTTTTTAAATATAGGTGCTACATTGGCTTTTCTCCAATCAGCTGGTACCATTCCAGTCAGTAGACTATCTGTAAAAATTAGGAACAACGGTCTGGCAATCACTTGACTGAGTTCCCTAAGTACCCTCGGATGCAAGCCATCTGGTCCCGGTGATTTATTAATGTTAAGTTTCTCAAGTCTAATTTTAATTCCGTCCTCTGTTAACCATGGAGGTGCTTCCTGTGTTGTGTCATGAGGATAAACACTGCAGTTTTGGTTACTGAAGCCCCCCGATTCACTTGTGAAGACTGAGGAGAAGAATAAATTCAATACCTTCGCCATCTCCCCATCCTTTGTAACCAGATGTCCTTCCTCATTCTTTATGGGGCCAATATGGTCTGTCCTCCCTTTTTTACTGTTTACATACTTAAAGAATTTATTGGGATTTTTTTGCTCTCCTCCGCTATGTGTCTTTCATGTTCTATCTTAGCTGTCCTAATTGCACCTTTACATTTCCTGTTGCATTCTTTATAAAGTCTGAATGCTGAGGATGATCCCTCAACCTTGTATTTTTTGAAGGCCTTCTCCTTTGCTTTTATCTGCATTTTTACATTGGAGTTAAGCCATCCAGGACTTTTGTTCGCTCTTTTAAATTTATTACCCAATGGGATACATTGGCTAATGCCCTTATTTAATATGCTCTTAAAGCAAACCCATCTCTCCTCCGTATTCTTTGTTCCTAATATTTTATCCCAGTTTATGCCTTTTAGCAAGGTTTGTAGTTTAGGGAAGTTGGCTCTTTTGAAATTCAGTGTCTTTGTATTCCCTTTATGTTTCCTATTTGTGTGATTTATACTGAAACTAATTGACCTGTGATCGCTGTTACCTAAATTGCCCTGCATTTCCACATCCGTGATCAGGTCTGTGTTGTTGGTAATCAGTAGATCATGGTGACCACGACAAAAGCCAGACCCCAACAAAATGGCGCATTTTCCCGCCAAAACTGACCAAGATTGATAAACATTTCAAAGTTCACACACAAAGGAAAAGAAAATGGCCGACCGTAGTCACATGGTAGACAACAACAACAAGAGAACAAAAGGAAGTAGCAGACAAAAAACATTTTCCTGCCAAAACCAAAAATTTCTCCCCACAAAATTACACATTTGAGATACTAAATGAACCCTTAGACAAACATTTAAAAGTGTTAAAGTTACAAAAAGCACAACTTCGGAACACATGCTATCCAACGAAACAACCAAGCCACATAACCCACAATTACACGGCTGTAACATACACTCAAACTCAGTTCACATCAGCTTTCACAGGAACAAGACACAGAGATACAGACAGTGAATGCTTGTATGTCTGTTCAGAACATTATAGTTCCCTTCCCCCAGGACGTAGCCCCTTTCAATACAAAAACAACAATGCCTGCCCCTTCACTAAACTCATGGCATCTTTACAAACAGGTTCAGCTACTTACAACACTACATCAGCCACACACACATTGCAGGCTGCAAATAATATCAATTCATACATTTATATTTCTCATATGCATTACAAACTTGTTACACAGCATCAGTCACACACACACAGTCTCCTTACACAAAGATTCGAGATACAAATCACACACACACGCAGGCACACGCACACACAGGCACACACCAGACATACGATCAAACTTCCAGCATTATTTCAAAAAACGAAAAGTGTGTTCTTTTTGCAAAGCAGACCCTCCCCAGCACATCTTAATGATCCGATTCTGAAGGAGGTTCTGTTCACTCCTACGTTCTGGCTCGCCATGCTGTTAGCGAAATTTGGTTGTACGCAAAGCACACAGCCAAATCTCCTGTTAATAACAATTTCGTCTAAATGATATAATACCATCTCATCTTTTGATCGTATCCATCCTCTGGTGTGTGCCCCATCCAGACCACTAGACAAAACACATGTTTACGGTTCCACTTCCAAGACCACACTGCCGCCAGCCTCCTCAGCTGTCTGAGTGAGCCACTTTATTAGCATATCAATAGGAGGTCCCACAGCTCGAGGGTTCAGCCTCCAACAGCCAAACACACCTCTTACAAAGCTTGTGACCTCACAGGATATGACCTCAAAGGATGTAAGTGACCATATAAGGATTTAACAACAGAACACAAAACAACCAATTACTACAGGACATGGCTAAAGTTCCTTGTGTATGGGAGATTATCTGCAGATATACGTCATGGCACCCCAAACATGTTGATCAGGCATACCAGGGGTGACAAGAGCAAAACACCTCTAAACCGATAATGTCTTTGCAGAGTGAACGCATCCCCACCAGACGATCGTTCTGTGCATTGCACAGGGGCCCTTTTGCTGGCGGACATGTCCTCTCTCTGCAAACACCTCTCTCCAAACACCAGGAAGTTTTCCACTACCTAACAGGTCTCAGCCAGCGTTGATCTGCCGCAGTCAGCTCTTTAGAGCGGGCTGTGGTTGAACACACACTGGGAGATTTATGACAACACATTAATATAAAATTTCCACAACAGGTGATAGAGAGGAGTGACATTGTGAATGGAACAAGGGGGGAGGTGGAATCCGTATGGGTAGAACTCCAAAGAGAAGAAGTAAGTGGTAAATTAATAGTGGGGGTATGTTACAGGCCCCCCCCCCAACCTGAAGGAGGAGCTCTACCTCCTATCACAGTTAGAAATGGCAGCAAGGCAGGGAAATGTCATCATAATGGGGGACTTCAATCATCTCAATATTGACTGGGCAGAGAGGACAGCTCACTCATTAAAGGCCTGTCATTTCATGAATGTCTTACAGGACAACTTCATGTCCCAATTGGTGGATTCCCCGACTAGAAAGTTTGACTGGAGTCACTTTGGGCAAAGGGTTTGTGGAACCCAGCTTACCTTAGAGAGGTCGGGAAAATCCTTGTCCAGCTCCCCCAGCCCTTCCTATGTGTAAGTTACCCTGTGTCTATTAGGGGCGCAGGGTGACCGAGAACCCCAGTCGGGTCTGCACTAACCAGTACAACCACACAAACTCCGCACAGCCACACCAGTATGTGTGGTTTGTGTTGAAAGAATGAAGGGGCTCTTTCACGTGGGACATTCATATTTCTGAACAAAATCCCTCCAAAAATATATGAAGATAAATAATTTCACCTTTCAGATGGCTAGATCATTTTAAAGTGGGGTGGGGGTTGTTATGTGTTTAAGTACCTGTATCCCATTGTTCTATTGTTTCTGTCTGCCTTGGGAGCAAAGTATTATGGGATGTATATGTGGATTAGCTTACATGTTAATTAAACCACTGTCCACTATTAGATGTTAGAGGGGAGGGGGTGGATTTCCAGCAGCCCCTCCTAAAGACTATCTACTGTTAAAAAGTTGAATATACCTGTGTGTCATGTTACTGGCAGAGGTAAAGTTTACCCCGCCCTGTGTCACTATGCAAAGAAGGGGGGATTGTCCCCTGATTGTATATCTCTTTGTACCTGTGTTTGAATAAACAGTCTTATGTTTGTTACCACCCTACACTGATGTCTTGCCAAGTGACTGGGTGGGCTAAGGGATCTTGGATCGTGCTGGTACTGGACAAGGGAAGCTTATATGGCGGACATGCTCCTCTTGAGTATGGGGTCCATCACATTGGAGGCAGCAGTGGGATAGTACTTCCTAGCTGTGAACACGTCCAAACCCCACCGGGATCCAATATCAGGATAGCAGATTTAGCAGATCAAGAGGTCACCCCAGCAGATATATGGACCTGGAATTAGAGTTGCAGGGGCTGCTGTGGATCACCCTTTCAGCAATCACCAGGACTGTGTCTGTGGATCAGTACCTGGAGATCAGGCAGCAGATTCGGGTGGAGGTCTGAGTTGGACAGACTGGTCCAGCAGGAGATAGAGCTGGACAATCGATATCTGGCTCTGCAATGGCACAGAGAGCAGGACTATATAGGGGAGACAACAGAATGCTCTCCAGGGGGATATGACTTTGGCAGACCTGGTTTGCTGTGGGAGAGCCTTACAGATGGTTTTGTGTTTGGCTATGAAGAGGAACCTACCCTTGAGGACCTGTGAGAATATAGAGAGGCTATGCTCAGTCTTGCAGGGGTCTCAGAGCTTAAACCTGATCTGGAATACTTGCTAAGGAAAGAGCAGCACCTGGAAAGAGCATACAGGGAACTGCTAGAACACGCTCAGCAGCATACCCCAGGATTAGCAGCGGAAACTCTGGAGATTGCCATCCCTAAACCTGAATATGGAATTCCTGTGGTAGTGGATGGGACTTCGGTCTCCACTAACCCAACCCCAGAAGGTCTGGTATTGGGAAAGGAGGATGTCAGCCTTGCTCTGCAAACACTGGGGGATTTTCATCTAGCACACATGCATGGGACTACAGTCTCCACCTGTATATCCCAGGGATGCTGTGCAGTCGGCCCAGATCCCCAACAGCATGATGGACTGAGCCCAGCCACCCTGTCTTCTCTCCAGCGGCTAAAAGGACTTCAGGGGGAAGGACCAGTCTGCACTTCTCCCCAGCAGCGGGTATGTTCTACGAGAGAGGCAAAGGTTGGCTGGGTAAGTAAAGCTCTGTTTGGGACAATTTGTTTGGGGTACTGTGTGAGTACAGGTATTGGGGGACTGGAACTACAGACTAACTTTGAAGTCAACCTGTTTGGGGTCTCCTTCTGTGTTAGTCCCCTGCTGAAAGTGGAGATATGTGACGGGAGCTACTTTAGGCGGAGGGCCTGTGGAACTTACCTTACCTTAGAGCTTACCTTAGAGCTTACCTTAGAGAGGTCGGAAAACTCCTTGTCCAGCTCCCCCGGCCTCTCCTACATGTAAGTCATCCTGTGTCTATTAGCTACACAGGGTGACCGAGAACCCCAGTCAGGTCTGCACTAACCAGACTCACCGTACAACCACACTGGATTCAGCATTTCATGTTATCCCAGGTTCTATATGTGTGGTTTGTGTGGCTTTTTCACTTGGGACATTAATATTTCTGAACAATATCATTCAAGAGGTATATGGAGATAAATAATTTCACCTTTCAGACTGCAAGATTGTTTGAGGTGGGGTGGGGGTTGCTATGTGTTTAAGTGCCTGTATCCCATTGTTCTATTGTTTTTGTCTGCCTTGGGAACAAAGTATTATGGGATGTATATGTGTATGTGGATTGGCTTACATGTTAATGATACCACTGTCAGCTATTAGATGCTAGGGGGGGGATTTCTCCATCACCCCCTCCTAAAGACTGTCTACTGTTGGAAACTTGAATATACCTGTGTCATTGTCAGAGAATTCCTGTGAAACGCCTGGTGCATAGATATGTGCATGCGCATTGTATATTCTGAAGAACGGCTAACAGGCACGCACGCGGGAATTCACAAACGCGCATGCGCACATGTGCAGGCCCCATCCCTCTTGGTGCCAGATGGCTATTTAAAGGGAGCTCATTCCCATATTCTTTGACTGATCTTCAGCTGTATCCTGTGTCCTGATTGATCCTGCATGTTCTCCCCATTGCTGACCTGGCGTGTTCTTGACCTGACCTTGGATTCTGCTTCTCCCTTGCTGTTTACCCTTGACCCGGCTCCATTCCTGACTTTGGCTCCGCATATAATTTGGGACCTCGCTGTCTGCCTGTTGATGACCCCGGGTATTCCTGAGACTCTATTTCTGCCTCTGATGCTGACTCCTGGTACTGCTTGAGTGCTTGACTGGCTGTCTGCTGCACCAGCTCTGTACACCGCTGTATGTTCCAGCCTCCAGAAGCCTGACAAGCCACCTATCCAGAACCATCAACATAATTGGAGTGCCCCTTTAGTATGGACCAGTCCTTCGAACATTACTGCTGTCCCTGCTCCTCTGGTTCCATAGTCTCCTTGGAGTCGCATGCCCCGCTGGAGTCACATTCCCTGTTGCAAGTTCTGAAACCAACACCCACAGGCACTCGTGTTCCTCCTGTCCCTCAGCACCCACTGTCTCATCCTCAGTGTGGCCAGGGCGGGAGATACAAGCGAGGTCGACCTTGTCAATTCATTCTCATTACAGGTACATGACAGTCATATTACTGGAGGAGGTAAAGTTTACCTGCCCCATGTCATTATGCAAAAAAGGGTGGATTGTCCCCTGATTGTATATCTCCTTGTACCTGTGTTTGAATAAACAGTCTTAGGTTTGTTACCACCCTACACTGATGTCTCGACAAGCGACTGGGTGGGCTAAGGGATCTTAGATCATGCTGGTACCGAACAAGGGAAGCTTATATGGCGGAAATACTCATCTTGAGTACTGGGGGGTCCGTCATAGAATACATTGGTAGATTTATTAATTACGAACAATCCAAGTCTGATCTCAGGTGTGGTAATACAGGACAACTTGGGATCTAGCGATCACAGGATGATCACATTTAGCGTAAATCATAGGAAAAGGTGGCACGATGGTAGCACAAGAACTCTAAATTTCAAACAGGCAGACTTTTCTGAACTGCGCTCAATACTACAAGACATAATTTGGGATCAAATCCCAGAAACATTGAACACAGGAGAAAAATGGGAATGCGTTAGGAACATTTTAAACAAAAGGTATCACACACTGCATTTCAATAGGCAATAAATATAGAAGAGTGAAGGTTAAACAAAGTCTTATTAAAGAGAAAAAAATGGCCTTTAAAAAAATATAAAGTAGAGGGGGTATTGTCAACATTCCAACACTACAAGGAATGCAATAAAAAGTGTAAGAATGCAATCAGAGTGGCAAGAGACTACGAGAGACACATAGCAGAAGAGAGTAAAAACAATCCTAAGGGATTTTTTTCAATATAATAACAGTAAAAAAGTGAAATCAGAACACATTGCCCACATAAAAGATGATGAAGGGAGGATGGTTACAGATGAAACAGAGAAGGCAACTGTACTAAATGCTTTCTTCTCTTCAGTTTTTACACAGGAAAAGGAGGGGTATACCGACCATGATAGTATTGTTAATAACATGTCACAGGATGTACTCTTGTGGCTAACAGAGGCCAGAGTCAAGTAAAGACTAGATAAGCTTAACACAGATAAATCAAGGGGACCAGATGGCCTACACCCGAGAGTCCTCAAAGAACTCAGTCAGGTTAAAGCAAAACCATTATTCCTAATCTATGTGGACAGCATACTGACAGGATTGGTACCAGTGGAGAAAAGGCAATTTGGTACCAATATGCAAAAAAGGGCATAGACATATTCCTGGAAACTACAGGCCAGTCAGCCTAACATCAATAGTAGGTAAATTATTGAAGGGGATGATAAGGGACTATATCCAAGAATTTGCTGAAGATAACAGTACCATTAGTAGTAACTACTAACCAGCATGGGTTTACGAAGGGTCGCTCTTGCCAGACCAATCTGTTAACATTCTACGAGGAAGTGAGCTGCCATCTAGATAGGGGGAGGCATGTGGATGTGGTGTTGGATTTTGCAAAAGCATTTCATACAGTTTCCCATAGATGCTTAATCTACAAGCTGTGGTCTGTTCGCATGGACCGTAAGGTTTGTTCTTGGATAGAAAAATGGTTACAGGGGCATGTCGAAAGTGTAGTGATAAATAACGTGTACTGAGACTGGTCTGGAGTGGTAAGTGCTGAGGACACAAAAATTTGCAGGGTAATACCTTCACAGCAGGATATAGGAATTTTACAAAACCACCAGAACAAAATAATGGAGTGGGCAACTACATGGCAAACAAGGTTTAATGTGGAGAAATGTTAGATAATGCACTTGGGGGCTGTCAGGGACGTGTTGGCCATAGCATTTCTAATGCTCAAAGGCGGACACAAATGCGCAGGCACAATTCCCCAAGTGCCCGTTGTGTCAGTCATGAATGTTCGTAAACACGCACGTGGGTGCCAATAAACGTTGACGCCCAAATGCCATATATAAGTGCCGCAGGTTCACTAGTACTTTTCTGTCTGATCTGCAGCTTGTACCTGTATACCTGTTTCTGTGATCCTTACTTGATTCCTTTGTTTGACCCAGCTTCCTCTGACTACGCTTGCTATCAATTATCTTGACCCCGACTTGCCTTGTTGACTTTGCTTAACCTCTCCTCTGCTTGATATCCTGTTGCCAAACCTTGCCTGCATCCTGACCATTCTGTGCCTGCCATCTATGCCTGCATCTGATCGTCTGTTACCAACCCAGCTTGTCTGACCACGCATCCTGTGTCTCTTCTGCTCTGCATGCACTTGACTGGTCCCTGCTGCCTGCTGCCACCAGCCCAGAATCTGCTGGCCTGCCAATGCCTGCTGTTTAACCTGCTGGTCCACCTTTGTGACACATCTACCACACAGAAGACAACCCAGGCACCCATACACCACCACGCTCTTGCAGCCACTGTTACAACATCAGTGGTCCCTGAGCAGGGGTTGTACGTGAGGCTTTCCCTCTGCACATCAGGTTCAGCCGTCGGGTATGTGACGGGCTAAAAACACACATGCAAACTACTCACTATAGGGAGAACCTCTGGGGAAATCAAGGATGTAGAAAGATCTGGGGGTCCTAGTAGAAGACAGACTGAGCAATAACATGCAATGTCAAGCTGCAGCTACCAAAGCCAGCAGAATATTTGCATGCATAAAAAGGGGGATATACTCCAAAGATAAAGCTATAATCGTGCCACTTTATAAAACTCTGTTTAGGCTGCATCTGGATATTCCATCCAGTACTAGTCATCAGTCCCCAGAAGGGATGTGCTGGAGCTGGAGAGAGTCCAAAGAAGGGCAACTAAATTAATACAGGGATTGGAGGACCTCAATTACGAGGAAAAACTTCAAGCACTAAATTTATTCTCGCTTTAGAAGAGACGCTTGAGAGGGGATATGATAGTGATTTACAAATACCTTTATGGTGATTCCTGCATTGGAAGAGGTTTAACCTAAAGCAGTGCAGGGGGTTTTTCACTGTCAGGGCAATAAGGATGTGGAACTCTCTTCCACAATTGGTGGTGTCCACAGGAAGCATTGATATTTTTAAAAGACTCCTGGACATGCATCTTCGTGAACACAATATACAGGGATATGGGAAACGATTATCGACACTGATGCACGTGCACCAACACAGGTTGACCTGGGTGGACTATTGTCTGTATTCAACCTTACCTACTATGTAACTATGAAATATGAAGATGCACTAGAGCACTTTGTGTGGACTGTTGGGACTTTACCTAATATGTGTTTATGTATTTATTAATGTGTCAATGTTTATAGCAATTTTATAGTACAGGAATTTGTTACCCAATATTTATAGAAGTCACTATTTTTTGTTTTTTCAATTGATTGAATGATTGTTCACTATCGGGCAGCGCTATCACATTTTTTTCTTTAATTATTGCACTATATGTTTTTACATTTTGTGATAGCAGCAGCCTCATGGTATACAGTTGTGTTCATAAGTTTACATACCCTGGCAAAATTCATGATTTCTTGGCCATTTTTCAGAGAATATGAATGATAACACAAAAACATTTATTTCACTCATGGTTAGTGTTTGGCTGAAGCCATTTATTATCAGTCAACTGTGTTTACTCTTTTAAATCATAATGACAACAGAAACTACCCAAATGACTCTGATCAAAAGTTTACATACCCTGGCGATTTTGGCCTGATAACATGCACAAAAGTTGACACAAAGGGGTTTGAATGGCTATTAAAGGTAACCATCCTCACCTGTGATCTGTTTGCTTGTAATTAGTGTGTGTGTGTGTGTGTGTGTGTATAAAAGGTCGAGTTTCTGGACTTCTGACAGACCCTTGCATCTTTCATCCAGTGCTGCACTGACATTTCTGGATTTTGAGTCCTTGGGAAAGCAAAAGAATTGTCAAAGGATATGCGGGAAAAGGTAGTTGAACTGTATAAAACAGGAAAGGGATATAAAAAGATATCCAAGGAATTGAGCATGCCAATCAGCAGTGTTCAAACTCTAATCAAGAAGTGTAAAATGAGGGGTTCTATTGAAACCAAACCAGAGTCAGGTAGACCAACTAAAATTTCAGCCACAACTGCCAGGAAAATTGTTCGGGATGCAAAGAAGAACCCACAAATAACTTCAGGTGAAATACAGGACTCTCTGAAAACATGTGGCATGGCTGTTTCAAGATGGACAATAAGGAGGCGCTTGAAGAAAGATGGGCTGCATGGTTGAGTGGCCAGAAGAAAGCCATTACTATCCAAATGCCACAAAATATCCTGCTTACAATACACCAAACAGCACAGAGACGAGCCTTAAAACTTCTGGCACAAAGTCATTTGGAGTGATGAGACCAAAATTGAGCTTTTTGGCCACAACCCTAATCGCTACATTTGGAGAGGAGTCAACAAGATCTATGATGAAAGGTACACCATTCCTACTGTGAAACACGGAGGTGGATCACTGATGTTTTGGGGATGTGTGAATTACAAAGGCACAGGAAATTTGGTTAAATGTGATGGCAAGAAGAATGCAGTAATTAATCAAAAAATACTGGAGGAACATTTGCATTCATCAGCCAGGAAGCTGCGCATGGTACATACTTAGACATTCCAACATGACAATAAACCAACACAAAAGGCCAAGTCGACCTGTCATTGGCTACAGCAGAATAAAGTGAAGGTTCTGGAGTGGCCATCTCAGTCTTCGGACCTCAATCTCAAACGTGCAGTTCATGCAAGACAGCCCAAGAATTTACAGGAACTGGAGGCTTTTTGCCAAACAATATATCATTTAGCGACAACTTTCTGTAAAAAAAAAAACGTGGCAAAATATAAAATGTTCCATGGACTCAAGATGCCTCTCAAATAGCTTGTACTGTCTTATTTCCAAAATGGGGTCATTTGGGGGGTTTTGTGCTATCTTGACATTTCATGGCCTCTGAAACTGTGATAAGTAGTGAGGAAGTGAAATCACCATTTTACGCCCTTAGAAAGCCTGAAGGCGGTGCTTGGTTTTTGGGGTCCTGTACACGGCTAGGCTCCCAAAAAGTCTCACACGTGGTATCCCTGTACTCAGGAGAAGAAGCAGAATGTATTTTGGGGTGTTATTTCACATATGCCAATGGCATGTTTGAGCAATATATCATTTAATGACGACTTGGTGCAAAAAAAAAAAAAAATAATAATTTTCCCGCAACTTGTGGCAAGATATAAAAAATTATATGAACTTAACATGCCTATCAGCAAAAAGCTTGGGGTGTCCACTTTCCAAAAAGGGGTCATTTGGGGAGGGGGGGTTTGAACTGTCCTGGCATTTTATGCACAACATTTAGAAGCTTATGTCACACATCACCCACTCTTCTAACCACTTATAGACAAAGCCCTTTCTGACACTTTTTGTTTACATGAAAAAATATTTTTTTTTGCAAGAAAATTACTTTGAACCCCCAAACATATATATTTTTTTAAAGCAAAGGCCCTACAGATTAAAATGGTGGGCGTTGAATTTTTTTTTTTTTTACACAGTATTTGCACAGCGATTTTTCAAACACACTATATTGCCCAAATGTTTGATGAAATAAAAAAGGTGATCTTATGCCAAGTACATGGATACCAAACACGACATGCTTTAAAATTGCACACAAACGTGCAGCGGAGACAAACTACATACATTTTTTAAGAGCCTTTAAAAGCCTTCACAGGTTACCACTTTAGATTTACATAGGAGGTCTACTGCAAAAATTACTGCCCTCAATCTGACCTTCGCTGTGATACCTCACATGCATGTTGCAATTGCTGTTTACATATGACACCAGACTGACGCTTGCATTCATCTTTGCGCGCAAGCACGGGGGGGACAGGGGTGCTTTTTTTTTTTTTTTATAAATTATTTATTTTGCTTTTTTTATTTTTAAACTGTTCCTTTCATTTTTTGTTATCATGTTTATTGTTATCTCAGGGAATGTAAATATCCCCTATGATAGCAATAGTTAGTGACAGGTACTCTTTTTGAAAAAATTGGGGCCTTTTAGACCCTAGATCTCTCCTCTGCCCTCAAAGCATCTGACCACACCAAGATCGGTGTGATAAAAATATCAGGCGAAACCTAAGTCATGAAATGCTTGTAGCTTCTGGTTTCTTAGGCCATAGAGATGATTGGAGCCATTCTGGTCTCTGATCAGCTCTATGCTCAGCTGGCGGAACCACCGGCTGCATTCTCTGGTTCCCTGTTGGGACAGGAGAGCCCGAGAAAACCATGGAAGACGGTGGGAGGGGGACGTTCCCTCCCACTGCTTGTAAAAGCAGTCTTGAGGCTAATTAGCTGCTAGGATTGCTTTTACATGAAAGCTGACCGCTGGCTGAAAAGAACGATACCAAAATGATACCTAAACCTGCAGGCATCATTCTGGTATAACCACTCAAAATCCAGCAACATACCAGTACGTCGCTGGTCCTTGTTGTGCTTACATTGTAATGTTCTTTTTTTCATGTAGCCTGTGGGCTGCACGTATCATGGGGGCAAACGCTGTTGCTGTCAAGATAAATAAACCCGTGCTGCAGCTGAATGGTGTACCTGCTAAGCAAATAATGGTTAACCACTTGCCGACCGCCGCACACAATGTACATCGGCAGAATGGCACAGGCAGGCAAATGGGCGTGCCTGTATGTCCCTTTAAATTTGCCGCCCATCGGGCCCACCGCATGCCCTGGGAGCGTGCCCGCGGAAGTCGATGTTTGCTGGTGGCCTGCGATTGCGGTGTGGAGCGGTAGAATGGGGAGATGCCTATTTAACAAGGCATTTCCCCGTTCTGCCCAGTGACATGACAGGGATCTACTGCTCCCTGTCATTGAGAGCAGTGATTGCTGTCATGTCAGTGAAAGCCCATCCCCCCCACAGTTAGAACACTTTCCTAGGACACACTTAACCCCTTGCTCGCCCCCTAGTGTTTAACCCCTTCCCTGACATTGTCATTTACACAGCAATCAGTGCATTTTTATAGCACTGATCGCTGTATAAATGACAATGGTCCCAAAATGGTGTCAAGTGTCCAATGTGTCCGCCATAATGTCGCAGTCACGATAAAAATTGCAGATCACCGCTATTGCTAATAAAAATAAATAATTATAGAAATGCTATAAATCTATCCCCTATTTTGTAGACGCTATAACTTTTGCACAAACCAATCAATATACGCTTACTGCAATTTTTTTTACCAAAAATATGTAGAAGAATACATATCGGCCTAAACTGAGAAAAAAAAAAGTTTTTTGGGGGATATTTATTATAGCAAAAAGTGAAAAATATTGCTTTATTTTCAAAATTATCACTCTTTTTTTGTTTATAGCGCAAAAAATAAAAAACTCAGAGGTAATCAAATATCACCAAAAGAAAGCTCTATTTGTGGGGAAAAAAGGACGTCAAATTTGTTTGAGTGCAACATCGCACGACCGCGCAATTATTAGTTAAAACTACGCAGTGCCGTATCGCAAAAAAAGTGCTCTGGTCAGGGGGGTAAATCCTTCCAGGGCTGAAGTTGTTAACAATAAAACACAGTAACATTACAGTATAACAGTAAGACTTACCATACCTGCAAATCAAATACAATAAAACATAGTAAAAATAAAACATTGCAATCTGTGCCTAAAAAATATATGCCGAAGCATGGGGGCAATTCGCTCCTAATGTTAGGAGCAAATTGCTCCTCCACCCCTGTCCCCATGCTTCGGCATATATGTTCTTTTTTTTTTTTAACTGTGGTGGTAAAATCACCTCCGACAGTGCTGGAGTCACGGCCTTATGTATCGTGGGAGCAAACGCTGTTGCTGTCAAAATAAATAAACCCATGCTGCAGCTGAATGGCATACCTGCTAAGCAAATGGCTAACAATAAAACAAACATTACAGTGTAACATACCATACCTGCAAAGCAAATACAATAAAACATAGTAAAAATAAAACAGAGAGAACAATAGATATAGAACAATAGTGAGCCGACAGTGGAGAGCGAACATAAGAGAGAGAACAATAGATAGAGAGAAGAAAAATAAAACCACTACTATTTTTGGCTTTTTTATTTTATATTTTTTGTTTTTGTGTGTGTATGTTTTTTTTTCACTTTTATAAAAACTGTAAAAAAAAACTGTAAACTGAACATTGCAGATTAGGGTCTCTCAAAATGTCATGGCCATCACATCTTTCGAGACCCTGTGTATGTGTGCCTAGGACTGTGTAGTGCTGTACCCTACGTTAATACTCAACTAGTGTGTGGTAGCGTTTGAAACAGTCACCGATGCAGAGACCAGGTTGGTCAGGACAGGAGGGACAATAAAAGCAGGTGTCATGCCTAAATCCGCATTTTCTTTGGGGTGTTCTTTGGGTAGGGGTACCAGGAAGGACATACATAAAACACCTCTCATGCAGCCGGCTCACTGCATTTGCGTTGGAAAGGTGGGCCATAGCACCGTCTGGAAACAGAAGGGCTGTGACGATCTCTTCCTGGAATTTAAGGAAGGATCTAGTCCATCCTAAAGCTTTGTATAGCACAAAAGCGTTCAGCAGAGCTAATTGAAATAAATATACAGACACTTTTTTGTACCAGCGTCTGGCCTTATGGGCAATTAGGTACAGCGCCAACAACTGGTCGTTGAGGTCCACCCCTCCCATATTAAGGTTGTATTCGTGGACACAGAGGGGTTTCTCCACAACACCATTCACTGAAGAAATTTGGACTGTCGTAATCTGCGTGAAGGAAGGACAGAGCGAAAACATTCCGTGAATCCCTCAACTTCACTGCTAACAAATTATTACACTTCAAGCAGGCTCTCTCCCCCCCCGTCTAAGTCAGGATTCTACAAGCCGTCGGGGGAAGCCCCGGCGATTAGATTGCACTGTGCCAAATCCAATTGCTAACAATTCCATAATCAAAAAGGTGACTAAAAAGTGGCACGCTCATGTAATAATTGTCCCACACAATCTTAGCAGCGCTCCCTATGTAGTCTGGGCAGTTCTCCCACTCTACGTGACTATCTTTTCCCTCGTAAACCATAAAACTATATGTATAGCCTGTTTCCTTGTCACAGAGCTTATACATCTTGACCCGATATCTGGCACGCTTGCTCGGAAGATACTGTTTGATAGACAAGCAGCCAGAAAACTTAATCAGGGACTCATCAACGCAGACAACTTGATCGGGAGTAAACAAGGCTGCAAACTGTTGGTTGAAGTGGTTTACGAGGGGCCGAATTTTGTAGAGCTGATCATATCCAGGGTCACCCCGAGGACGATAGAGTTCTCTATTATTGAAGTGCATGAACCACAAGATCTACTTGTATCGTGTCCTGGTCATGGAGGCAGAGAACACGGGCATATGGTGAATTGGGTCAGTGGACCAATATGACCGCAACTCACTCTTTTTAGTTATGCCCATGAGGAGGGATAGGCCCAGGAAGGTCTTAAATCCAGAGACCGTAATAGGTCTCCAATCCCTGGTAAGGGAAAACTGGGGATTAGCGGCAATGAATTGATCAGCATACAAATTGCTTTGGTCCACAATAGTTTTCCGGTGTAAAACAGCAAATAAAAATCAAGTGACGTAAAATCAACTGTTTCCACCTTAATTCCGGGTTGGCCAGTGAATAGGGGAAGTACGGGTGCTGCAGAAGTGGTGGGCTCCCAATTAGGATTGGCGAATGCAGCAGGAAGGGCACTATGGGCTCGACGGGCCTGTGTTTTGTCTTCTTGGTTGCAGCGGGACACTACTCGTGCTAGCCACCTTGCCAGCTTGAACTGCACTTATGCGCTGATGTTTGCCAGTTCACCAGAAGGATAAGGGGCACTAATACTGCCTCTCTGCTCCATACGAGAGCCCTGCGGTTCTTGCACCTCAATGACAGCAGAAGAACGGGGTTGGGTACGCCTGACCTTGGCAGGGACCACAACTCCATTGTCAGACTATCTGTCAGGGTGCCGCTGCTGTCTACAGGTTCATATTCTGACTTCCTCTTCACTATCTGTCATGCTCAGAAACGTGTGGGTCTATTCACTAGTGTACTTTCGATTTTACATTTTGGTCTCTAAATTTACTGGTATAGTAGTGAGACTCGCAGGAAAAAAAGCTCCAGACTGTCAGCGACTGCTCCAAACGCTGCAAAAAAACCTGTTAGCGTTCGCAGGGATCAGGCCTGACTCTGCGAAAACTGCAGTTATGTGTTTTCTGTTTTTGTAAGTGACAGTGATCGATTGATACTGCACTTGAGTGGGCTGGGCTGGGCGGAGGGGATAAACACAGGTGCTAGCAGGTATCTGGGCTGATCCCGCTAACACTGCGTTTTTGGGAACCCTAAACTGCTGGGGACGCTAGTATAGATCAGATCAGATATCGATCCGTTCAGACACTATACTACTAAGGGAGGTGTATGGTGCGTGCATCGGTGTTAGTGCTACTGGCACTAATCTAACGCTGCCTGGGGTGACGCGGACCCTATCTGAAACTAAAACTGATATCACCCGCCGGGTGATCAGAGGGTTAAACCTTTAGGTAAAATACGACGGGTGCCCCGACGCTATAAAACATAAACTAGCTAACCAGCGTCGACTGTGCCACTTATACAGTGATCACTGGTGACGGGGTGATCAAAGAGTTAAACCTTCATTAGGGGGGGTCGGGGGGGGTCCCTAGACCTAACGCTGATTTTTGTCACTAATGACACCAGTACAGTGATCAAAAAAAAATCTGAACACTGCACTGGGTGACACAGTGACAGGGGGTGAAGGGGTTAACTGGGGGAGGGGTGATCGGGTGGTGGCAAGTGTACCTACATGGACTGGTGTCAGTGTAGTGTTGGTGCACTTACTCTGGGATGTCTTCTCTCCTCCCTCTGGAACAAAAAGACTTCCACGAGGAGAGATGATATCACTTCCCCTGCAGTGTTTACACTTACACATGCAGGGGAAGGATCTCATTCGCCAGGAGCGATCACCAGGTCCAGGCCAGATATCATTGGCCTGGGCCTGAGGATTGATCGATTCTGGATCAGGTCCGATCATCACGGCGTCACCCCTCGGCGACCGAGCGCGCGAGGTATGTCTACGCAGCTGGGCCAACCTGCCGCAGTATAACTGTGGCGGCTGGTCCGGAACCGGTTAAAGCGGAGTTCCACCCACCTCTGCAATGTGGTCTTAAACTAAAGACCACCCCTCCACAAATAGTTTTTGGTTATCTTTAATTTAATTTTTTTTTTCCTTCCTACTTTTTTTCAAGTACATAATGTACTTATGTTCTATCTCAGCAATGGCGCAGGACATCCTCTGTCCTATTCTGAGCCCTGCTCCTTCTCCCCCGCTGTCTTCTGTGTGGGTCCCAGAAGACAAGCTGGCCATTCACAAAGTGCTGGGCGACTCGTGCATGCGCAGTAGGAAACTGGCTGTGAGGCCTGAAGGCTCCACTGCCAGTTACCCTTAGTTACAATGGCGGCGCCTGCACCCGAGCCTTGGGGGCCAACATCGCGGGCTCCCTGGACAAGTAAGTGTCCTCATAAAAAGTCAGCAGCTAGAGTGTTTGTAGCTGACTTTAAAAAAAAAATGTTTGTTGCTGGAACTCCACTTCAAGAAGGAATATAATTGAAATATACAAATCATGACTGGAGAATCAAGTGAAAACTGTTTCATTTAAGGTTGCTAAGAAATACTCAAGGCCACACAATGAAGCTGGATGAAAAACTGTTCAGTTTTAAACTGCGTAAGGGATTCTTTACTATCAGAGCAGTAAAGATGTGGAACCCCCTTTCACAGTTAATGGTATCAGCAGAGAGTGTAGATAAATTCACACAAACGCACAATATAAAGGGCTATGAAAATTCGTAGCAACATTAACCCATGCAGAGATTGCACTGGAAAAACCTGTGTCTTTGTTCAGCCTTACCAACTATGTAACTCGGAAACATGATTGGATAATTTAAGTAATGAAAGCAAATCTTTACCTCTTTTTTTTGTGAATGGATATTCTCAACTGCTTTAGTAAATCGGCTTTATTGTGTTTTACACAAGTCACTTATTACTGCCAGTGATGAGGACCTAATGTACAGTATAATTTGCTAATCTGTGTATACATCATTTTTTAAATTTTAGGCAAGTTGCAATTTGTCATGTACTTTATTTAAATAGTATAATGTACTCTGGTATTTGGTCTATTTAAATTCAGATCTCAGCGTTCCTTGATGTTTCATAATATGTTTTTTATTGGTTAGTGAGTAATCAGTTATTTATGTACATAAAATGTTTATTACATGATTTATTAGATTTCTGCATAACAGTGTTGAGTGTGACACAATATCACAGGTGAGTAAGTCGCAGTATAGTATTAAATCAGGTACAGACACTTTAATCAAACAGATCCTTTAGCACTTTTACATTGTTGATCCAATTTTCAAAAGATACAAGTCCATCTAGTTAAGCCACTAGAAAAAAAAAAAAAAATGAAAACTTCCATATCATCACCCACAGTAGAGCCAGAGGAAGGAAACAAAAACCCCAATAAAGCATGATCCAAATTGCACAAGCAGGGGGAAAAAATCCTTCCTATTATCTGTTATTACAGTGCATACGGAAAGTATTCACGGTGCTTCATTTTTTCCAAATTTGGTTATGTTACAGCCTTATTCCAAAATGGATTAATTTCATTATTTTCCTCAAAATTCTACAAACAATACCCCATAATGACAATGTGAAAGAAGTTTGTTTGAAATCTTTGCAAATGTAGTAAAAATAAATTCAGTTGATTGAACATAATTTGGAAAGGCACACACCAGGCTATATACTGTACAGTGGGGAAAATAATCATTTGATCCCCTGCAGATTTTGTAAGTTTGCCCACTTACAAAGAAATGAAGGGTCTATAATTTTTATCCTTATTGCTAAAGAAGCTGAGGGTAAAGGTGATGGACTGGCCAAGCAAGTCTCCAGACCTAAACCCTATTGAGCATCTGCGGGGCATCCTCAAAAGGAAGGTGGAGGAGCACAAGGTCTCTAACATCCACCAGCTCTGTGATGTCGTCATGGAGGAGAGGAAGAGGACTCCAGTGGCAACCTGTAAAGCTCTGGTGAACTCCATGCCCAAGAGGGTTAAGCCAGTGCTGGAAAATAAAGGTGGCCACACAAAATATTGACACTTTGGGCCCAATTTTTTTACTGAGGGGGTGTACTCACTTTTGTTGTTTAGGCATTAATGGCTGTGCATGTCAGAGCACAAACCAAGCCATGAAGTTCAAGGAATTGTCTGTAGACCTCTGAGACAGGATTGTATAGAGGCACATATCTAGGGAAGGGTACAGAAAAATGTCTGCAGCATTGAAGGTCCCAATGAGCACAGTGGCCTCCATCATCCATAAATGGAAGACGTTTGGAACCATCAGGACTCTTCCTAAAGCAAGCTGCCTTGCCAAACTGAGCGATGGGTACTCTGACAGAGCGCCAGCATTTCTCTGTAGAGAGAGAACATTTCAGAAGAACAACCATCTCTGCAACACTCCAACAAGCAGGCCTGTATAGTAGAGTGGCCAGACAGAAACCACTCCTCAGTAAAAGGCACATGACAGCCAGCCTGGAGTTTGCCAAAAGGCACCTGAAGGACTCTGACCATGAGAAACAAAATTCTCTGGTCTGATGAAACAAAGATTAAACTCTTTGGCCTGAATGGCAAGCGTCATGTCAAGAGGAAACCAGGCACCGCTCATCAACTGGCAAATACCATCCCAACAGTGAAGAATGGTGGTGGCAGCATCATGGTGTGGGGATTTTTATCAGCGGCAGGAACTGGAACACTGGTCAGGATCTAGGCAAAAATGAATGCAGCAAAGTGCAGAGACATCCTTGATGAAAACCTGCTCGAGAGCACTCTGGACCTCAGACTGGGGCTCATCTTCTAACAGGACAACAACCCTAAAGACACAGCTAATATAACAAATTGGTGGCTATGGGACAACTCTGTGAATGTCCTCAAGTGGCCCAGCCAGAGCCCAGACTTGAACCCGTTTGAAAATCTCTGGAGAGCTATGAAAATGGCTGTGCACTGATGCTCCCCATCCAACCTGATGGAGCCCGAGAGGTCCTGCAAAGAAGAATGGGAGAAACTGCCCAAAAATAGGTGTGCCAAGCTTGTAGCATCACGCTCAAAAAAAACTTGAGGCTGGTGCCAGAAGTGCTTATGTAAATGTGATTTTTTTTTCGTTTTTTATTTTTAATAAATTTGCAAAGATTTCAAACAAAGTTCTTTCATGTTGTCATTATAGGGTATTGTTTGTAGAATTTTGAGGAAAATAATTAATTTAATCCATTTTGGAATAAGGCTGGAACATTACAAAATGTGGAAAAAGTGAAGGGCTGTGAATATTTTGTGTATGCATTGTGGCCAGAATTCGTTTTTGAGAGGGACGATTCCACATTTTCACAGCTCTTACTGTGAAGAAATCTTTACATCTGGAGGAAAATAGATATACCTCCACATATGGAAAGAGTGTCGTGTTGTCCTCTGTAATGATCTGAAAGTGAATAACTCTAAGTTAAGTATATGGACCACATAGTTGAGCTCCTCTCTGCCTCTTATCAGTTTAGTTGCCCTTCTCTGCACTTTTTTCCAGTTCTCATATTCTTTTTGTGAACTGGTGACCAAAACTGAACTACATATTTCAGATGAGGTCTTACTAATGATTTATACAGGTGCAAAATCGTGTCTCTCTCTGGAGTCTATACCTCTTTTAATACAAGAAATATTATCTGGAAGAATTGAACATCATTGACAAAATATGATAAAACCTTCTCTTGACCTCATTGCATCCTCTTTTGTTAAGCCAGGGCTTGCACTCACAGAATTTGAGGAAGAACTCAGTGCCACAAAGGCAGCAATGCAATCGTGCCTTTCTTAGAGGTAATAGATCTCTCTTTAGGGTTCAAGTATTATTAAACCTCTTCATAGTACACCCTTCTCTGCTGTTTAAGTACTGATTAAGCATTATAATAGCTATTGCAGGTCCCTTCACATGCTTGTTACCACAGACTGTTATTTAAATACAAATCAGTTCAAGTCTGTTGTGGCTAACTTTACAATAGTTTTGATTTATGTAAAAGCCACATGCAGTATACAAGCAAATTATGTGAGCAGAAAGAAAAAAAAAAACTTAGCTTAGCTATACTAGATATACTTTCATTACAACAAGTTAATATAAATGCATAAGGTCTGAAGTTTAGGTGATACCCTTTACTGTCTAACTTAAAGTGGAACTTTAACAAAAATAAATGGGAAACATGAAGGATTTTTAATGCCGAAGAGGCATAAATGTGTGTTGGAACTTCACTGCGCAAAGCATACTCAATCACGTGCAAGGTAAATTTTAAAAAGAGCATTTTTGCTTGTACGTGATTGGACGTTGGAAGTCAGCAGAGCTTCACCTTATTCACTAAGCTCTGGGAATAATTCTCCTGCAATATGAAGTTTTTAGTAAACTAACCCCATGGAATCCATGAAATACAAATATTGTCGGCTCATTGAGAATGAGAGTCCTTTTGAACTGTCCATATTTTTGGTCAAAGGCTTGAGGAAATCAAGCTTTTGTCGCCAAAGGTCAGAAAATGTATTAAAATCATACTGGCACATACAATTTCTCTCCCTATTTAGACTACTGTCTAGAGTTTCAAATTTGTGTATAATTTTACATACCTATTCAAGCTTCTCTTTCTGTTATTTGAAGTTCCCTATCAGTACCATAATCTTAATATCATTTATGCTGTAGCCTCATTTGACATTGCCTTGAATCCCATGGCCTTGATTTGCAGAAAAGGGCCGCTACAGGAACATCTGTTTTGTTGGTAATTGGAATCTATGAATGTGGGTTTCAGAACCATTTCCAGAATTGTGTAAAGCCTAATGAAGGAACTTATCCTGAAAGCTCTCATCTTTTAATAATGTTAGGGAGTCAAGGGTATCGCCTAAATTCTAAACATTCTACGTTATTCAGTGGCTAACATGGTAAAATACGCTTATACTGAAGATAATATATATAAAGCACTGACCTGTAAACATGAATATTTTCAGAAACCATACATCCAAAAAGCCTGATGTATCAAGCAGTCAACACCAAGTGGTTTCTCACAATCAATAGCCAAATTTACATGTACCTTGGAAGTGTGAATCTTATTGGTGATCCATCAATGGAAAAATGAGGAACACAGATTTAGGAAAACCACCACCACAAGAGCTCTGTGAAATCTAACTGTATTGAATTACTCAGAAATTGAATTACCAAAAATGAGCTGATATTCTGTGTTTAGTACAGCTACCATGTTTCCTAAAGCACATTACCAATTCACTGATTTCACTTCTTGTTTGAGATTGCTCTGTAATTGCTCAGTCCACCCGACAGTTGGATGCATCACACTGTATTTTTCTTCAAGTCTAGCAGCTAACCTGTTGTTCCTGGGTTTTAAAGGTCACCCATCTACCTCAGTTATACCACACGGTTCTTCTCACTCTGCCTCATTAGATTTATAATTTATATCACAGACATTTAGAAAAAATTGTGAGATATCATTGCACAGGCAATAGAACCAGGAACTTTAGGGGAAAAGCTGCAATTTCTAAGACATAAAGGAAGCAACAGTGAAATAACGCATATAAAGGATAGATACTGGAACATACTGTTTTGCTTAGCTGCAGTGTAGCCTGCAATGCGTTACAGGCGCTAGCTCTGTTCAATGACAGAAGAGCCCAGATTACAAGGCTGAACAGATTTACAAATCCCTAAGCACACTTAACTTCACATATACATTTCAAATGGTTCTTTAGCGTTTTGTCTAGATTTCAGGTTCAGCAAAAACGTACAAGCTTCTATATTTTAAAAACAAAAAAATCACATTTTGTACATGTTGTTTTAAAATAAAAATGACTGTTTCCAGAACACTTGGCCTTTTTTTTACAAACAATTCTGGACTAGAGTGTCATGGACTAGAAATTCGCTCCCACAAGGGGCAGACTGGCTGATCAGGGCTTAGTTGTAGCAGCTGGGCAGGTGGTGGCAAATGCCACAGAGTAGGTATAGATATTCTGTGTGCCTGCTCAGTTAGCAATAGTGAAAACCCTAAGAAGTAATTGTCTTTTCTTTACCAGAACTTCTAAAAGTAGAGATGTTACACTGTAGGCAAGTTAAAAGGTTGGGGTTCTCTGAGTCACCTGAGCAGGCAGCCACTGCAAACAGAGAAAATTTCCTTGCAGTGCTGGGAAAGAACAAACAAACAAATGGAGAGCTGGCCACTCTGGAATACCTTCTGGAGTTTATTGAAATATGGTTCAGTAAAAGAAAATGGCTAAACTGTTTCGGCAACTCTAGCCTTGATCACAGCTGGGAGAGAACAGTTGTTGATAATGAGAGGCTTGCAGGAACTCACAGGAAAGCTTACTGGTGCAGAGGGGCAGAGGGCTGACAGAATTGCAAAGGAGGATGCAGTAGTGAAGGAAGACTGGATGCTAGCAGGAGTGCATGGGGTCCCCGGAGCAAGATACAGGCTGGGGAACACAAAGATCATAGTAGCAGGATCAAGGCCACAGGCACAAGGTACAGACCGGGAGTTCACTGGAATCACATGGCTAAATGCAGGCTTGGACACAACATTGGATGCACTGATGACACTGGGGATTACTAGAAGCACACAGGAGCTGGGTACAAGCTGGATGGACACGGGGCACGCTACAGGTCACAGAGACTACACTGGGAGGCACTGGGAAACACTTGAGAAGTCACTTGGGAACACAGGGGGACTGGCTGCTAGTGGGTAAATGTGTTGCTTGAACACTGAGCAAACAACATGCTAACCCTTTGAGACAGCGCCCCTCTCAGTGATTGGCTTCATCACTGAAGCAAGCAAAAAGCCAGCTGCTACACATACAGGAAGAGACCCTGTGTTGGAATAGGGTAGTGTGACATTAACCCCCCTCCCTTATATAGGGCCTCCCTAACTTGTTGAGGTCCAGGTTTTATCAAAGTGAAATAGAGTTGAAACCTCTTTACCAGGTAGGGAGTGGAGACCTTAGAAGCTGGAACATTTCTTGGGGGCCAAAATTCTTCCAGTCCATGGGAGAACTTGGAATCCAGGATCTGGTTGATCTCTTATTCTTTTGATGGGCTGGCAGGAGGCTAGGCAAAGACTAAGAATGAGAAAATTATCTCAGGACCAACGGCTTGGAATCTTTAGGTGGACTCTTCAGGCCAAACCAAGTTTGTAGCAAACAGGATTGATTCTTGCAGTGAGGCTCTATGTAATGAGGAGCAACCCTCATAGATGATACCATAAAAGTGTTGTAAAGGTTTTTTTTTTATTAAAATAAAAAAAAATGTCATGTTTACCTGCCCTGTAAAATAATGTTGCACATTGCAGTCCCTTACCTCTTATTTGGTGGTCCCCCACTGATGCTGTCTGCTCCTCCTTTTTTATGTGTGCCCCCATAGCAAGTCATGTGTGCTCTCGAGCCAGGCTGTCTATAGATACACACAGCGCAGCTCAGCCACGTCCTCCAACCCTCCTCACAGGATTTTACTGACAGCAGCACGAACCAATGGCTCCCGCTGGTCTCAGTGTAGCCTGGGAGAGCAGGAAATGGGAAGAGATGAGATGCAGCCAGGCACAGCACTGGATCAATAGAGGGCTCAGGTAAGTGTTTAGGGGCGGGGGGGATAGAACAGGTATCAGCATAATCCTTATGCTACTAGCATTAGTAAATAAATAGGAAAGTATATCAGATTTACTTGTTTTAACCCTTTTTTTCCCTCAGTTTTTTGCTTTAATACAGGGAATGCATTAAGGTAAAAAAAATGGTTAAGGTTTAGAAACACTTTAAGGGGATATTCTTTATAGCCAACCAAACCTTAGTAATGGGTTACAATCTAGGAGCCTTTCACTGATGCAGATCATCATTTTTTGCTTAGCAGATGCTTGTAGAAGTTGTTTTGTGCTTTATTCTATATCTGATTCAAATCTTTTGCATAGGGTCCAAGGAAGGAATTGCCAGAGCAGAAGGCATTGGTGAAGATATGCATTGGTGTTTGCCATACATGATGATGAATGAGAATCCAAGGATGCTGGCATTCTGGTGACTGTTAAGGGGCAACTCGGCCAGCAGCATAGATTGACCCAGTTGTCCTGGTGGGTTTACACAAAGACATTGTTCTAGAGTTTGGTTGGTTCTTTCGGTTCGATGAATGACAGCACAATTGGATACGAAAGAAGTGAATATACTGTGGAGCTCAAAGCTTGACACCAGTGCAGCAGCTGAAAGCAGTGACCAGAGGTACAAAAAGTGTTACCCTAGGGAATCAGTCCATGAACACTCAAATCTTAGTACAGCCCTTGGAGGACAACAGGTAGGTAATGAACTTCATGGAAATGTGGCCTCAGGACTCTTTGGGAACAGGTAATGAAAGAAGAGGTCATGTTGGGAATAAAGTGGGGGATTTATTCTGGGCACAGACTGAACATGCTTTCACATATTCCTCCACATGTTTGCGGAGGCCTGGCCACTAGTAGTAGTGAGAGAGGAGGAAAAATGTTTTATGAACCCCAAGGTGTCCGGAAAACTTGGAATTGTGGACCCAGAGAAGTAACATGATGTTTAAATCTGTGGGTACAGAAGTCCTGCCGAAGTCATAACAAACTCTCGGGTTAATAAACTTCTGTTCTGTGTACTATTCAGAATGATACAAATCAAAGGAGCAGGAAAGAACACCTGAATTGGCTGGCCCAAGTTAAAAAATGATAAGGAAATAAAACCAGGAAAGAAAAGCGACCAGCTGGCTTGTCAGGAATTGAAGCAGTAAGCTGTCTAGAGATACTGCAAGTTTTCATGGTCCGTGTAGATCTGAAATCTGGTGAGGCCAGCATTCTAAGAGGTACTGTCTCTCTTCCCGAGGCCAGCTTGACAGCTAGTAGTGACAGTCTGCAGTGGAGTGATTTTTATTAGGGAGAAAAAGGCCCAGGGATACCTAGCTTCACTGGGAGACTGGAAGAGAGGATGACTTGCTTAAGCATGTAAAATGGTTCTACAGGTTCAGGCTTCCAATTCTTGGGGCTGGCAATCTTTTAAGTCAAAGCCATAATCAATGCAAGAAGCACTGGGTAAATTATTAATAAATTGACAGTATAAACTGGTAATGTCCAGAAAGCACATAAGAAAGTATCCTTAAAAGAGAATTATGGCAAAATGTTTTTTGGGCATACTTATCTTGTGGGTAAACAGGAGTGCACTTTTGTCTTCCTGTGACCCAGAGTCAGCTTATATTTCCCGCTATGTCCTGGATATTATGATTAGACCACTATTATGCATATGCCTACTTCATGTTAAAAAACTCTGGGTCTCAATAACCCGGACTGTATATATAATCAGCTTGAATTCTTGTCTCCTACCCATATAACCTCTATTTGAGCTATATAATTAATTTATGTATATATTAAGTCAAGCTACTGTTTATAATGTATGTTTCTCCATTTGATATTATCCCAACCTGTAAACACTGCCCACCAACGTTGCTTCCTGCTAAATTGTGAAAACTTACATCATACTGATACATTATTGTATATTTATGCACAATATTGGTGCCTCCTCTTTTATAATCTTTATTTCCTTCACCTTGTGATCTGTCATCCGCCCGGCACACAAAGCCGCCTGAGCTATCTTGGCTCACGGCGGCGTTGTGTGAGGATACAGTGTTGCTGACACTGTCCTCCATCTTGCGACCCCGGCGGACATGCGCAGTCCACCGGGGAAGCTAGACGTGCCGGCGGGTGCAGTGGGCGTGGCCACGCCTCACCGCGGATGCGTGCGCATGCGCCGTGGGGACTTGGCGGCGCTCGCTCCACCCGGGGAGCCAGTCCAAGCACGTCCGTCCCTCCTCCACCATCCACAATCAGCTGTTGGCTATTACACCAACAGCTGATTGGTGGGGAGGGCTAGAAATACTCTGGCTATGCTCACACCGAGCGTCCTTTGCTGTTGGCAGGACGCTGTCGGTGTGAGCTGCTGCAACACATAGTAAGTGACCTGGACATTATACCTGTATCAAACCTCTATACACTCACTATACACTCACTAATCTATACTTGCACTATGGCAATTAAAATATACTAATCTCTAAATACATCTGAGTCTTTTCATTTCTCTCTCCCCCCCCCTCCCTCTTTTCTTTCTTTCTTTCCCCCCCCCTCCCCTTCCTTGCTTCTCTCCATCTCTCTTCCCCCATTCCTTCTTTTCTTTTCTTCCCCCCTGTACTTACCCTCTTTTCTCCCTTATGTTTTGTTGCCCCTTCCCCCTCCGTTTTTCTCTCCCCCCTTTTTTTCTTCTTCTTCTTTTTTCTTTTTTTCTTTCTTTCTTTCTTCTCTCCCTCTGCTCCCCCCTGTACGTCATACCTACTCTTCCCTTCCATTTCTTCCTCTTTGTACTTATCCTCTTCTTTCCCCTCCCCTGTTCTCTTCTCTCCTTTTCCCCCCTCCCCCCCCTTTCTCCCCCCCCCTTTCTCTCCCCCCCCTTTTTTTTTCTCCCCCCTCCCCCTTCCTCCCCCCCCTCCCCCCCTTTTTTCCCAGTGATTGACTAAAAGAGCACTCAATTGATTTTAATACTAATAACCAGGGACAATTCTGTTGAACCTGTGTTACTATATATATATAAAAAATTTTCAAACATACATCTGTATGTATATCTCAAACTGTCAAGATAAATTACATATCACCCGAATGAGACTCTTATATGTTCCCCCTCCCTTATGTTGATTTTTCCAGTTACCTGAGATTTGTTCGGTCTACACCCATCATTCCCTGGTGTTCCCCTTCGAACCCTTTACAGTAGGCCCACCAGGTAGGATACATCTATATTACCAAAAGAAACTTTTTTCTTTTTATTGAGTATATTTACACTACTGGCCACTATACATTCATATATCCTTGTACTTTACAGGACCTGCATTTGGCCTCAGTGGGATTCCAGATCCATAATATCTGTATGTCCTCGATTGATGGGCCTGTCTTCCTATCACAAGGAAGTAAAACTACCCTATATATCCATACCCAATTTATTTTCACCTTTACATATGTAATATAAACAATCTGGGCATATTAAATAACTTCTATACATCACGATTGGGAAGCACACTGGATGGGCAGACAGTGTCAGCACCGTTGCTTTTAAACCCTTTTTTGAATGCGTAGCTAGTCTACATATATACCAATGTAAGTGTAAACAAAATCAATCAATTTTGCACCTATATTCCTATGACCTTATGGTCGTATTCTTATGGTCTGATGTGTACATATACTTATTATGTCTATGTCAAAAATATTATCTCCTATATAGAAACCCATGTTAAAGCTTACAGCCACCCCTGAAGAAGGAGGCCAAAACAACTCTGAAACGCGTCGGGTGCAAGCTTATTGGTATCAATAGTTACATATGTATAGATATATGAAATCGCATTCCTTTTCATCTGTATTATATGTTTGATGTTTTTATGAGATTCCTGTAACGAATAAATTATTATCTACTTAATACATATTCTCTTATACATTTTTCTATATGTGCCTCTAAAGTCCACTAGGGGAACTGTTTCTGTTTAAACTTATATTTCCCGCTATAGCTGATGTCACAAAGCCGCTCCAGGCTCTGGAAGGATCCCAACCAATCCACTTAAATGCCTGATTAACAGCAGACACCGCCTCTCAGCATGCAGCTGACAGCCGAAGCCAGCTGCATCCACCCCCTGCCTGGTGCTCCAATGAGTGCTATAGGGGCAGAAGGGAGTGCGGTGACTGACAGTAGAAAGGCCACTGGGCAAAGGCCCATTAGTGATGGTCATTAAATGATGTAGCCCAAAAAGGGTGCTCGAGGGAGTCCAAAAAGGCACTTTTCTGCAATACTGAAAAACTGCATGGACATGTAGCCTATGTGTAGGGACACCTGGAGAAAACATTTGTATGTCATTCAACAATTATGCAGATGTAAGGATGGTCACAGAAGATCTTGTTCACACAGTATTGAAAAACAGCTGGGGCTTTTGCAGAGGCCAAAAGGCATCACCAGATATTCATAGTGCCTGTCCCTGGTGTTAAACACTATTTCCCATTCGTCACCACCTTTAATGCAAATTAGATTATAGGCACTGCACAAATCTAGCTTTTTAAATCTGAGCTCTCCACAATCAGTCCAAAAAATCTATAATGAATGGTAAAGAGTAGCATTGTTTCATCGTAATGGCATTCAGACTGTGATAATCCATACAAGGGAACAGAGAGCCATCCTTTTTCTCAGCAAAGAAAAACCCTGCCCCAGCAGGGGAGGAGGATTTATGGATGAACCCCTTTTCAAGATTTTCTGTAGTGTATTCCAAGCAGATGCAGCTGACTTCACGAAACACTAGCACCTGGAATCAGGTTGATGGCATAATCATATGGCCTGTGGGGGGAAACCTGCTTTGCCTTGTGTCTAAAGAAAACATTCAATAAGTCCTGGTAAGAAGTAGGTACTAGACAGGATCCTCAGATATAGCTAGAAGTAGAGTTTTTATTGGATTCACCTTGACAAGGCATCTACAGTGGCAAGATTGACCCCAGGCCAACAAATAGTAGGCAGCCCAATCTAACGTTGGAGAACACTGCTGAAGTCAAGGAAACCAAGGATGAGCTTAAAGTTAGCTTGGGGCAGTATGAGAAAATAAATAGCTCTCTTGGTGAAGTACCCTCACAGTCATCTTGAGGTATGGGAGTGAATGGGCCCAGAAGCTAGAATGGTTCAATTCCAGAAACTCATGAGACTTGTGGAAGAAGTTCAGTTATCCGGGCAAGCTTCTTTACCTAGGAGACTGAAACAAAATTGCAAGCTACACCAGAGTCTATGAACACCTTCACAGTATTAATGGAAGTAGAGAAGTGCAAGTCTACAGAAATGGAAGGTTGTTGAGAGGAGGAAAAGGGCTGATGGTCTGGTGTGCCCTTCACAAAACACACTAGATTTTCCCTACCTAGGTACAAATGTTCTGAGTAACCTAGATTTCCAGAGATGGGACAGAGAAGAGTTCTGGTTTGGTTGCACCAACGTTATCAAAATGAAAGTTATGCCCCACCTTATATATCTTCTGCAGGCCCTGCTGATCAAACTTCCTGTGGGTTTCCTAAAGGAGCTACGTGCCAGGTTTATGAAATTTATTTGGGCTGGCAAGCCAGCGAGGTTATGCAGATCTAACCTGTCCCTGCCTAAAACAAAAGGTGGAATAGGGTTCCTAGATCCACTAAAATACCATGAAGCAGCTCACTTGTCCAGAGTGATTGGTGTGCCCAATGGGACAAAAAAGCATGAGTCTACCTGGAACAGGAGACAGTTGATACCTTTTGTCTGGACTCCCTTGGATTCCAGGCGCTGCCACCCTGGCAGAGGCTAGTCAACACCCACTAGTTGGAGCCATCCTATGGACCGCTAGATTTATTTTTAAAAACACTAACTTCTTGCCTTACCCCAGTCCTTTAATCCCAATTCTGGGATCGATGACCTTTCAACCTGGCGTCGATCACCCACAATTTGATGCAATCTCCAGGGTACCTTTAGATTGACATACACACAAAAATAATTTTGCCTACGGGACTTTAACGAGGCACAAACAACAGATAAGACGTTTACAAAAAATTTTTATTAATACAAAAGGCGAAAATTATGTACATTTAAAATCATCTTTGGTACATAATTTTTCAAAGGTATCTGTGCAAAGATCACCATCATTGAATACATCAAAGCTTAACTTCCATGGAATGAGTACTATGTACTGATTCTGTACGTGTTTCATGAGATAAAAACTAGTTTCCCCAGGAGAGGTTCTGTGTAAAGCTATCAATTCTCTAAAGTTCACAAAAGGACTAAAAAGTCCAACAACACGGTGAGGTTTATTACCCAATTTAACTCCCAGCATGTACAGATAAAATCAATTTTGCAGAGACATTGGTATCTTTTAACCCAAGACCCTATAATCGCTAAATTTGTCTCACACCAGCCTACTTTTACTTTCAGACGAGCTCCGTCTCTGAAGGACAAATTAGTACTTTCCAGGAGTGTGAAAACCAATTCACTGTGAGGCACGTTTAAATGTGGAAAATGTTCCTATTGCAAATACATTAACACTAACAAAAATATTACTTTACCTAATGAAAAAAGATTTATCCCTAAAAAATATGTTAATTGCCAAACTCAAGGGGTGGTTTATCTCTTGACATGTGAATGTGGAGCCTATTATGTGGGGAAAACCTTCAGAGAATTTTGGAGATGCATATATGATTACATATATGCAATTGAGATTGGGGATCTTTATTCCCCTATAGCAGGGATAAGCAATTAGCGGACCTCCAGCTGTTGCAAAACTACAAGTCCCATCATGCCTCTGCCTCTGGGTGTCATGCTTGTGGCTGTCAGAGTCTTGCTATGCCTCATGGGACTTGTAGTTCTGCAACAGCTGGAGGTCCACTAATTGCATATCCCTGCCCTATAGGGAGACATGCAGCCCACGATCACTCCTACCATCCTTTCCTTTTGGCCCTAGAACACATCCCACAGAACCCATGAGAGGGAGACTGGGATAGGCATATTCTGCAGAGATAAATTAGGTGGATACATTCACTCATGGCAACTTCAGCCCTGGGTTTGAATGATGCCACCTCATTTAAGCCCTTTCTACCTGTTTAATATAATCTGATGTAAATAATATGTGTATATTTCCATTTATATGTATTTTTGATTGGTCGTGTATTATATGTAGCATGCTATCAGTGTGCACCTGCACCTTTTAAGAAGGGGTGGGCTCTCTGCAGTCCATCTGCCCTCCAACTACTCATCAGAATGCATGTGCTTCCACTGTGGAGTCACTCATCAATCATTGATAGGAATTACAGATACCAGGGTTCCTTGATGTTGCCTGTAGCTTACCCATGTCTTTGCAAATGTGTGCAGACTAAACCCCTGTTTTTAACGCATACTGTTAGACAGGTTGATTCGGTTGTCCGCGGGCTGGTCGGTAAGTAAGCTTGGAATTTTTCCTTGGATTTATCCTTGGCCTTGTGCATAAATGTAGAGACAATGTTGTTGCTTTCCTGAATCAACCCCCCCCCCCCCTTTTCCCTCTATTTTCCTCCTTTTTCTTCCCTTTTGGGGCTGTTGTGTTTATCCCTGGGAGTTGCAAGCCAGTATGCAACCTTTTCTCAGGGACCAGTGGGCCCACTCCTTGGCATCCTTTTTGTTGCCCCTGCCGGCGGATGTTTTCACCCGCCAGATGTCCCCAGGTCTTTGTGAAGCTTCCCACCCCCTTCCGCAGCAGGGGGCGGCTGGCTTGGTGTCACATCAGGTCTCCACTTGTGGAGACAGCGCATGTACGGGCTGTGAGAGAGATGACGTCAGACGCCACATGGCACACGCGTGCGTTGTATGGTGCACTCCTTCAAGCATGCGCACCACTTCCTTCTCCCACTGGCAGCCACAGCGTGATGATGTTCGCACTGTGCGCCGCTTACAATTCACATTTAGCCGGGCACATCCCAGATACGGCCATTTCCTTTCCCTGAGCATCTGGTCATATCTGTGACATATTTACATTGCACAACAATGGTTGCTTGGTAAGTTTTCACACTATTTTTTTTGGTATGTATCACACACGTCAGAGCCCTGGTGGTTTGTCTGTTTGGTTTTTTACCTTAAGATTTTGGCTATACATAGATTTTGGAGTGCATGCTAGCACTCATTTGATGTGTTGCGTTTCCTTCTCATCCCACTTAATTGGCACTATTTTCATCACACTTTTATGGCTCTGTCTCCTTTCCCTTGCTCTTCTTATTTTTGGATTTTTTATCCCATGTCATCTCCTAACATTTGGTAATTTTTCACTACCAATGATCATTTGGGGTTGTGTCCCCACTTCACTTCGATAGAGTCACATACTTATTTATTATAATGTATATTTCTCATTTTTATTTTTTATATATTTCTACGATATTGGCACTTTTTGCAACTAGCACTTTCTTTTATCTAATTCCCTATTAAGAGACGCTTTTTTGCACTGGTTCTCAGTCACCAATATTCCAATGTCACTTGCTTCAATTATTACACACATTCTCTTTCTCTTATTGGTTAAGATGGCTCAAACTTTGGGAATTGATAGCTTTACATAGAACTTCCTTTTGTGTTGAGGTTATATATCACTTTGTTTTACAATACAGTTTTAGTACGCACGTTGATCTTTCCTTGCTCTCCGTGCTGCTGTCGCAGGGGATTGCTCTGTCAAGTTTTTGGCCTCCCTCCTCTCCACAACTCCCAGGGAACCATATGCACCATCTTTACCTGGAAAATTTATCAAATCAATTACTATACCATTGAACCTTTGTGGTGGTTCCTATGAACTCCCATGATTTGTAAGTCAGACTTTTGTCATATTTTTTTTTTTGCCTCTCTTCCCCTCCCCCCTTCCCTTCTTTTTCTTTAACAACCTTGTCTCTATTTTAGGTTATCCATGTGTACCTTTCCTGAGAAAGCAAGTTTTTATCTCGCGAAACTCATAGAGAATCGGTACATAGTACTCATCCTATGGAAGTTAAGCGTTGATGTATTAGTCAGGGCTGGGCTCAGCCCTCCCTTCTCAGTGCTCAGCTGTCGGTTAATTGCCAGCACTCATCGTTCCACAGTGCCTCACCTGGTGATCATTTCCTGCTAGTTAGCCAGCCCCTTCTGGCTATTTAAACTGCCTGGTTCATTTCTCCCATGTCTTCGCCTTGGTCAACATATCTGAAGATTCTCTGCTGTGCTCCTGTTAAAGACTTGCCTGGCCGATGTCCCTTCTGGTTCCTGATACTGTTTGCTGTCTCCGACTACACTGGTCTCTGGCTTCCTGATTTACTGGCTTGCACTGGCTACCCACTTTGATTACTGGACCCTGGCTATGTTTTGACTACGTTTACTATTTGTACCATTTTTACCACTATATTAAAAGAGGCAAAGGCCATGAATTCAGAAGTTGCAGGCAATCCACCTAGTGGTAATAATTTTTCCAGATTGATAGTTACATAGTTACATAGTAGGTGAGGTTGAAAAAAAGACACAAGTCCATCAAGACCAACCTATGTGTGTGATTATATGTCAGTATTACATTGTATATCCCTGTATGTTGCGGTCGTTCAGGTGCTTATCTAATAGTTTTTTGAAACTATAAATGCCCCCCGCTGAGACCACCGCCTGTGGAAGGGAATTCCACATCCTTGCCGCTCTTACAGTAAAGAACCCTCTACGTAGTTTAAGGTTAAACCTCTTTTCTTCTAATTTTAATGAGTGGCCACGAGTCTTGTTGAACTCCCTTCTGCGAAAAAGTTTTATCCCTATTGTGGGGTCACCAGTATAGTATTTGTATATTGAAATCATATCCCCTCTCAAGTGTCTCTTCTCCAGAGAGAAAAAGCTCAGTGCTCGCAACCTTTCCTCATAACTAATATCCTCCAGACCCTTTATTAGCTTTGTTGCCCTTCTTTGTACTCGCTCCATTTCCAGTACATCCTTCCTGAGGACTGGTGCCCAGAACTGGACAGCATATTCTAGGTGCGGCCGGACCAGAGACTTGTAGATCGGGAGAATTATTGTTTTATCTCTGGAGTTGATCCCCTTTTTAATGCATGCCAATATTCTGTTTGCTTTGTTAGCAGCAGCTTGGCATTGCATGCCATTGCTGAGCCTATCATCTACTAGGACCCCCAGGTCCTTTTCTATCCTAGATTCTCCCAGAGGTTCTCCCCCTAGTGTATAGATTGCATTCATATTTTTGCCACCTAAATGCATTATTTTACATTTTTCTACATTGAACCTCATTTGCCATGTAGTTGCCCACCCCATTAATTTGTTCAGATCTTTTTGCAAGGTTTCCACATCCTGCGGATAAGTTATTGCCCTGCTTAGCTTAGTATCGTCCACAAATACAGAGATTGAACTGTTTACCCCATCCTCCAGGTCATTTATGAACAAATTAAATAGGATTGGTCCCAGCAAAGAACCCTGGGGGACCCCACTACCCACCCCTGACCATTCCGAGTACTCCCCATTTATCACCACCCTCTGAACTCGCCCTTGTAGCCAGTTTTCAATCCATGTACTCACCCTATGGTCCATGCCAATGGACTTTATTTTGTACAGCAAAACATTTATGGGGAACTGTGTCAAATGCTTTTGCAAAATCCAGATACACCACACCTTCCTTTATCTAGATGGCAACTCAACTCCTCATAGAAGATTAATAGATTGGTTTGGAAAGAAGGATTCTTCATGAATCCATGCTGATTACTGCTAATGATACTGTTCTCATTACTAAGACCTTGTATATAGTCCCTTATCATCCCCTCCAAGAGTTTTCATACTTTTGATGTTAGGCTAACTGGTCTGTAATTCCCAGGGATGCATTTTGGGTCCTTTTTAAATATTGGTGCCAAATTTGCTTTTCTCCAATCAGCTGGTACCATTCCAGTCAGTAGACTGTCAGTAAAAATTAAGAACAATGAGTTCCCTAAGTACCCTTGGGTACTATAGCATGGATCAGTTTGCCATAGCGGTGGACGCTCCTCATTCACACTGCTCACCTGGATCCTTCCACTGTGGCTGTTCCGGTACAACAGGTGGGGCAGGCCATCCCTGCTGCTGCTCCAGTCTCTGTGCAGGCACCCACTTCGAATATTACCTCTGTAAGCGGTATGTCTGGTTCCGCTCCGATTCCCCAGTGATTTGGGGGTGATTCAGTTCAATGCAGAGGGTTTCTCAACTAGGTTGTGCTATACTTTCAGATGCTGCCCCAGGCATTCCCCACGGACAGAAGCAAAGTAGGCTTCATCATTTCTTTGCTTTCTGATAGAGTGTTGGCTTGGGCAAACCCTATATGGGAGACACAAAAACCTATTTTCTTGAGTTACCCAGAGTTTGTGGCTTCCTTTTAAAAGGGTATTTGACATTCCCGCTCGCTCCACTTCTGCTACCAAGAGCTTCATGTCCATCAAACAGAGTATGAGAACTGTTGCTGATTACACCATTAAATTTCGTACTCTGGCAGCAGAAGTCGCATGGAACAATGAGGCCCTCATGGCTGCTTTTTCTCATGGTCTCTCAGATAACATCAAACATGAGATAGCAGTCCGAGACATACCTACAGATCTGGAGAAGTTGATCACCTTTGCCATTCTGATTGACTCCAGACTCCGAGAGAGACCTTTCTTTAAGGAGCACTTGTGGAAGCCTCCTGTACGTTTGGCTTCGAGCTTTGCAGCCCCACCCTTGCCTCCCTTACCTCCCTTACCTCCCTCACCTCCCATGCCTCCTGATACCTAGTCTGCCAGTGAAGTAGAACCCATATAGTTGGGCTTCACACGTCTCTCTGCAGAAAAGAGGGCCTTTAGGAGGAGGGATAGATTGTGCCTTTATTGTGGCCAGGCAGGTCACTTGTTGAAGTCCTGTCCTACCCGTCCGTGAAACACCTTCACCGGAGGTCCTGTAGGGGACAGACCTTAGGTGGTCGTTGTTACGTCCCCAGTAATTTTGAAGGATAAGCCTTTTGCTACGGTTACCCTTTCTTGGTCGTCCATCGAGACACAGGCTCTAATCGACTTCAGGGCTGCAGGCCTGTTCATAGTGCCTTTGTGTCTAAGCACTCAATTCTGCTGCAGCTTCGTCCCACTCCACTTGCCATTGAGGCTATTGATGGGAGACCTCTACAGCCTGCCCATGTAACTCATGAGACTGCTCTGTTAACCATGGCCGTAAGGGCTCTTCACCATGAGATCCAATTTTAAGTTTTTTCCTCACCCCATTACCCGGTGGTTATTGGTTATCCTTGGTTACAGAGGCACAACACCTTTTTTGATCAGCTTCGGGCTGAGGTTCTTTCCTGGTCACCACAATGCAGAAAGACATGTTTTCGGAAAGTGGCCAAGGTCTTGTGCACCTCTTCACTCACCTCCCTGCCAAAGGAGTACCGCAAATTTGTCAAAGATCAAGTCGCTAGTAGTTTGCCTCCACATCGGTCATATGATTGCGCAATTGACCTTCAATCTGGTGCCATGCCTCCTTGTGGTTGGGTTTACTCTTTGTCAGTCTCAAAGGATAAAGCCATGGAGAACTATGTTGCCGATGCACTTTCTCGAGGGTTCATTAACAAATCCTCGTCTCCTGCTGGTGCTGGCTTCTTCTTTGTGATAAAGAAGAGTGGAGAACTGAGACCTTGTATTGATATTAGGGGTCTCAATCGCTTTACGATTAAGAACGCGTATCCGATTCCGTTGATTATAGAATTATTTGACCACCTCAAGGGAAAACAGTTTTCACAAAGCTCAATCTGAGAGGGGCATACAATCTTGTGAGGATCAAGGAGGACAACGAATGGAAAAACTGCGTTTTAATACTAGGACCTCATAATGCCGTTTGGTCCTTGCAACGCTCCTGCAGATTTTCTGGAATTCATCAACGATGTCCTCCGAGATAGGTTGCAGCAATGTGTAGTGGTTTATCTCGACGATATTCTCATATATTCTGATTTCCTAGAGAGCCACCACACAGATGTCTCCCATGTGCTACAGAGGCTGAGAGATAACTTGTATTGCAAATTGGAAAAGTGCGAGTTCCATTGTGAACAGGTTACATTTCTGGGTTATGTCATTTCTACTGCTAGTTTTTCAATGGACCCAGAGAAACTATCTACAGTTCTATAGAGGCCTCGACCCATAGGTGTACGTCCACTACATCGTTTTATTGGCTTTGCCAATAATTATCGGAAGTTTATTCATAACTTCTCTTCTCTGGTCAAACCCCTGACTGATAGACCAGAAAGGATGGTAACTCACAGAATTGGTCTCCGGATTCCATTAAAGCCTTTGAGTTTCTCAAGGCTGCCTTTGCTTCAGCTCCTGTGTTGGCACATCTTGATCCCACGTTGCCCTTCATTCTTGAGGTTGATGCATCCTAGACTGGAGTGGGTGCCGTTCTGTCTCAATGTCCTACCTCTAAGACCTCTATGCATCCTTGTGGCTACTTTTCCAAGAGATTGTCTCCTGCGGAATGCAATTACGAGATTGGGGAAAGAGAGCTGTTAGCGATCATTTTAGCTCTTAAAGAATGGAGGCATCTCCTCAAAGGTACCACTGTGCCAGTTCTCATTTTGACTGACCACAAGAATCTCACATTCTTGTCTGAGGCAAAATGTTTATCTCCCAGAAGGGCGCGATAGGCTCTTTTTCTGTCAAGCTTCAATAACATAGTCTTGTTCTTACCTGGTACCAAGAATGTAAGGGCTGATGCGTTGTCGCAACAGTTTTCTTCTGCTTCCAAGATTGAGTCGGTTCCTGTGATACCTCCAGTTCGTATTCTGGCCACTGTTCGTACCAGTCTCACTTCACCCATAGGTGACAGAATTCTTGCTGCTCAGATCCACTCTCCTTCCGAGAAACCTTGCAACACCTGCTTTGTCCCTGAGAGTCTCTGCACTGCTTTGCTTCAGACTTACCATTCTCCCAAGGCAGCTTGCCACCCAGGGAAGAATCAACTAATTTGGGCCATTTCTCAAAATTTCTGGTGGCCTAGTCTCCTTGTGGATGTAGTTACATAGTTACATAGTTACATAGTTACATAGTTAGTCAGGTTGAAAAAAGACACAAGTCCATCCAGTCCAACCATAAAAAACAAAAAAAAAACAAAAAACAAAAAAAACGTACAATCCAATATACCCAATACTATACCCACAGTTGATCCAGAGGAAGGCAAAAAACCCCAGCAGAGCATGCTCCAATTTGCTACAGCAGGGGAAAAAATTCCTTCCTGATCCCAGAGAGGCAATCGGATTTTCCCTGGATCAACTTTACCTATAAATGTCAGTACCCAGTTATATTATGTACATTTAGGAAAGTATCCAGGCCTTTCTTAAAGCAATCTACTGAGCTGGCCAGAACCACCTCTGGAGGGAGTCTATTCCACATTTTCACAGCTCTTACTGTGAAGAAACCTTTCCGTATTTGGAGATGAAATCTCTTTACCTCCAGTCGTAAAGAGTGCCCCCTTGTCCTCTGTAGCCACCGTCATAGCCGCTTGTTCCATGTGTGCTCAGTGTCAGACACCCTGACACCTTCCAGTGGGTCTCCTATAACCCATACCCAATGGAGAGAGGCCTTGGACCCACCTGTCTATGGATTTTATTGTGGAGTTACCAAACTCCCAGGGTAACACAGTTATCCTTATGGTGGTTGATCGTTTCTAAAAAATGTCACATTGTATTCCACTTAAGAAGTTGCCCACATCCAAAGAACTGGAGTCAAACTGTGCTCACAATAGTGCCATCAATTAACTTAACATTAATAAGTCACCGGGACCAGATGGCTTGCGCCCGAGGGTCCTTAAAGAACTCAGTCAAGTAATTTCCAGACGATTGTTCCTAATTTTTACGAACAGTCTACTGACTGGAATGGTTCCAGCTGATTGGAGAAAAGGCAATGTAGCACCAATATTTAAAAAAGGGCCAAGATGCATCCCTGTGAATTACAGACCAGTTAGCCTAACATCAATTGTATGCAAGCTATTGGAGGGGATGATAAGGGACTATATACAAGAGTTTAATAATGACAACGGTATCATTAGTAGTAATCAGCATGGATTCATGAAGAATCGTTCTAGCCAAACCAATCTATTAACCTTTTATGAGGAGGTGAGCTGCCACCGAGATAAAGGAAGGCCCGTAAATGTGGTGTATCTGGATTTTGCAAAAGCATTTGATACAGTTCCCCATAAACTTTTACTGTACAAAGTAAGATCCGTTGGCATGGACCATAGGGTGAGTACATGGATTGAAAACTGGCTACAGGGGAAAGTTCAAAGGATAGTAATAAATGGGGAGTACTCGTAATGGTCTGGGGTGGAAAGTGAGGTCCCCCAGGGTTCTGTCCTGGGACCAATCCCATTTAATTCATAAGTGACCTGGAGGATGGAATCTCTGTATTACGGCTCAATCTCTGTATTTGCAGACAATACTAAGCTAAGCAGGACAATAACTTCTCTGCAGGATGTGGAAACCTTGCAAGAAGATCTGAACAAATTAATGGGGTGGGCAACTACATGGCAAATGAGGTTTATTGTATAAAAATGTAAAATACATTTGGGTGGCAAAAATATGAATGCAATCTATTCACTGGGGGGAGAACCTCTGGGGAAAGCTAGGATGGAAAAGGACCTGGGGGTCCTAGTAGATGACAGGCTCAGCAATGGTATGCAATACAAAGCTGCTGCAAGCAAAGCAAACAGAATATTGGCATGCATTAAAAAGGGGATTAACTCCAGAGATGAAATGATAATTCTCCTACTCTACAAGACTCTGATCCGGCCCCACCTGGAGTATGCCGTCTAGTTCTGGTCACCATTCCTCAGGAAGGATTTGCTGGAACTGGAGAGAGTCCAGAGAAGGACAACAAAAAGAATAAAGGGACTGAAGGACATTAGTTATGAGGAAAGGTTATGAGCACTGAACTCATTCTCTCTGGAGAAGAGATGCTTCAGAGGGGATATGATTTCAATGTACAAATACCGTACTGGTGACCCCACATTAGGGATAAAACTTTTCCACGAAAGGGAATTTAATAAGACTTGCGGCCATTCACTAAAATGAGAAGAAAAGTGGTTTAACCTTAAACTGCGTAGAGGGTTCGTAACTGTAATGCCCCGTACACACGATCAGACATTCCGACAACAAAATCCTAGGATTTTTTCTGACGGATGTTGGCTCAAACTTGTCTTGCATACACACGGTCACACAAAGTTGTCGGAAAATCCGATCATTCTGAACGCGGTGACGTAAAACACGTACGTCGGGACTATAAATGGTGCAGTAGCCAATAGCTTTCATCTCTTTATTTATTCTGAGCATGCGTGGCACTTTGTGTACACACGATCAGAAATTCCGACAACAGATTTTGTTGTCGGAAAATTCTATAGCAAGCTTTGTGTGTCGGAAAATCCGATGGAAAAATGTGTGATGGAGCCTACACACGGTCGGAATTTCCAACAACAAGGTCCTATCACACATTTTCCGTCAGAAAATCCGACCGTGTGTACGGGGCATAAGAGCGGTAAAGATGTGGAATTCTCTTCCACAAGCAGTGATTTCAGCAGGGAGCATTGATAATTTCAAAAAACTATTAGATAAGCACCTGAACGACCACAACATACAGGGATATACAATGTAATACTGAGATAAAATCACACACATAGGTTGTACTTGATGGACATGTGTCTTTTTTTAACCTTGCCTATTATGTAACTAATACCGCTTACCGATTGTCTCAGTTTTTGGCGAATTATGGTTTCCGACCATCCATGTTGCCTGACTCATTTGCTTGGTTACAGCTACAAGAGTCCTTGCAACGTGCTAGTGATAAGGACAAGACTCCGTTCTGACCACAGATCCCTACCTGCGCCTTCCTACCAGGTTGGGGAGAGGGTCTGGCTGTCATCTTGCAACCTCCGACTCCGTGTTCCCTCACTGAAACTGGCACCACGGTTTATTGGGCCTTTCCGCATTCTCCGTAAGATCAAACCAGTGGCTTATGCATTAGACCTTCCTTCTAACATGCGTATTTCAAATGTATTTCATGTCTCCTTATTAAAACCCTTGGTGTGCAATTGCTTCACCACCTCGGTACCACGTCCTCGCCCGGTTCAGGTTTAGGTTGAGGACCATGAGGAGTCTAAGATACAATACAGTACCAGGTTCATTGGAAAGGGTACGGTACAGGGGAGCGCTCTTGGGTATCATCCTCGGACGTACATGCTCCTGTTCTCCCCTGTGCTTTCCATAGAAGTTTTCCCTTCAAACCTGGTGGCCCTCCAAGGGGGAGGGGTCGTTGAGGAGGCGGGTACTGTCAAGACTGGGCTCAGCTTTTCCGTCTCAGTGCTCAACTGTCGGTTTATTGCCAGCATTCATCGTTCCACAATGCCTCACCTGGGGATCATTTCCTGCTCGTCAACAGGTTTTAAATGTAATTTTCGCCTTTTGTATTAATAAAAAAGATTTTTGTAATTTTGGTTGTGTCTCATTAAACTCCTGTGGGCAAAATTATTTTCATGTGTATTTACATTTTGGGACTGAGTCTGTCAGGAACCATGAATCAGACTGTGACAGAAGTATAGTTAAATCACACTTGTTTATTAATAATAATAATAATAATAATAAGGTAAACAGAGTAAGCGTAGTGAAAACAAGCCAGAGTTCAGTAACCGGATCGGGTAGTCAGCCAAGCAAATGTCAGAGAGCCAGAGATGAACTCTAGTAGTACAGCAAGCAGGATCAGGAGCCAGAAGGGACGTCAGCCGAGCAAGTCTTCAACAGGAACGCAGGAGAAAGTCTCTGTGATGTTGACAAAGGCGAAGATCAAGTGAGCTGGGTGACTTTAAGTAGGCAGGACTGGCGAGCAGAATAAACAACAGCTGGGTAACTGTGGAGAGAGATGGAAGCTGGCAATTAGCCGACAGCTGAGCGACCAGCTCAGAGAAGGAAGGGCTGAGCCCAGCCCTGACAGTACTCCCTCCTCAATGACCCCTCAACCCTCGGAGGACCACCAGGCTTGAGGGGAAAACATCGATGGAAATCACGGAGGAGGACAGGGGCATGTACATCCGAGGATGAGATCCAAGAGCGTTCCTCCGGAAAGTACCCCTTCCAATGCTCAAGGTACTGTATGCGCCCACAGAACCTACGGGAGTCAACAATGGATTGTACTTCATACTCCTCATGGTTCTCAACCTGTATAGGGTAAGGACGTGGCACCAATGTGGTAAAGCGATTGCAGACCAAAGGTTTCAATAAGGAGACATGAAACACATTTGAGAAGCGCATACTAGGAGGAAGGTTCAAGGCATAAGCCACTGGGTTAATCCTGCGGAGGATACTGAAAGGCCCAATAATCCAAGGTGCGAACTTCAAAGAAGGAATACGAAGTCGGAGGTTGCGAGACGACAGCCAGACTCTGTCCCCAACCTGGTAGAAAGGTGCAGGCTGGCATCTGCGGTCTTGTGCCCAAGTGGAACGAAGACTACGGAGATGCTCCTCTAATGCAGGAATACTCTGTGGCACAAACGAGTCAGGCAACATGGTAGGTTGGAAACCATAATTCGTCATAAACAGGAACAATCGGGAAGTAGAATTCAAGGCACTGTTGTGAGCAAACTCTGCCCACGGTAAAAGGTCTGACCAGTTGTTATGATGGTCAGAAATATAGCTTAAGAATTGCTCCAAGGACTGATTAATCTGTGGCCCCATTAGACTGCGGGTGATACACAGGAGAAAGCAAGCTGAATTCCCAACTGTGCACAAAAGGCTCACCAGAACCAGGAGACACTGACTACCCCTGTTCGAGACAATCACCTTGGGTAGCCCATGTAAGCGAAAGATTTCCCGAGCAAAAATGGAAGCCAGTTCCTTAGAAGTGGGCAACTTCTTAAGTGGAATACAATGACACATCTTTGAGAACCGGTCAGCCACCATAAGGATAACAGTGTTGCCTTGGGAGTTGGGTAACTCCACAATGAAATCCATAGACAGGTGGGTCCAGAGCCTCTCTCCATTGGGTATGGGTTGTAGGAGGCCCACTGGAAGGTGTCCTGAAGTCTTACTCTGAGCACACATGGAACAGGCAGCTACAAAGGCAGTTACATCAGCCCGTAGAATAGGCCACCAGAATTGTTGGGAGATGGCCCAAACGAGTTGATTCTTCCCAGGGTAGCCAGCTGCCTTGGGAGAATGGTAAGTCTGGAGCACAGCAGTATGGAGACTCTCTGGGACAAAGCAGCAGTCACAAGGTTTCTCAGGAGGAGCATGGATCTGAGCAGCAAGAATTTTGTCACCCAAAGGAGAAGTAAGACTGGTGCGAACCGTAGCCAGAATACGATCAGGAGGAATCACAGCTGACTCCAACTTGGAAGTGGAGGAAAATTGTTGTGACAAGGAATCAGCCCTTACATTTTTAGTACCGGGTAAGAATGAGACAATGTAATTAAAACTAGGCAAGAAAAGAGCCCATCGCGCCCTTCTGGGAGAGAGGTGCTTAGCCTCAGACAAGAATGTGAGATTCTTATGATCAGTAAGAATGAGAACTGGCACAGTGGTACCTTCAAGGAGATGTCTCCATTCTTTCAGGGCTAAAATGATCACCAACAGCTCTCTGTCACAAATCTCGTAATTGCACTTTGCAGGTGACGCTTTCTTGGAAAAGTAGCCACATGGATGCATAGCGCACTCAGAGTTAGGAGGTTGAGACAGAAGGGCGCCAACTCCAGTCTCAGAAGCATCAACTTCTAGGATAAAAGGCAACATAGGATCAGGATGTGCCAACACAGGAGCAGAAACAAAGGCAGCCTTGAGACTCTCAAAGGCCTTAATGGACTCCGGAGACCAACTCTGTGGGTTACCGTCCTTTCTGGTCATATCAGTCAGGAGCTTGACCAGAGACGAGAAGTTACGAATAAACTTCCGATAATAGTTGGCATAGCCCAGGAAACGCTGCAGAGGACGTAAACCCACGGGTCGGGGCCGCTGTAGGACTGCAAAAGTTTCTCTGGGTCCATCGAAAAACCAGCAGTGGAAATGACATAGCCCAGGAATTTAACCTGTTCATGATGGAACTTGTCCAGTTTACAATAGAGATGGTTTTCTCTTTCTGAAGCACACAACAGACATCTGTGACGTGGCTCTCCAGGGACTTGGAAAATATGAGGATATCATCAAGATAAACCACCACACATAACTGCAACAAATCTCAGAGGACATCGTTAATAAATTCCTGGAAAACTGCTGGGGCGTTACAAAGGGCAAAAGGCATTGTGAGGTACTCATAATGGCCTGTTCCGGTATTAAACGCAGTTTTCCACTCATCGCCTTCCTTAATCAGCACAAGATTGTATGCCCCTTTCAAATCAAGCTTTGCGAAAACCATTTCTCCCTTGAGGCGGTCAAATAACTCTGTAATCAACGGAATCGGGTAGGCATTCTTAATCGTGAAACCATTGAGACCCCTATAATCAATACAAGGTCTCAGTTCACCGCTCTTCTTCTTCACAAAGAAGAAACTAGCACCATCAGGAGACGAGGATTTGCGGATGAAACCTCGAGAAAGTGTGTCTGCAACATACTCCTCCATGGCCTTATCCTCCAAGACCGACAAAGGGTAAACCCTGCCACGAGGGGGTATGGCACCAGGTTGAAGGTCAATTGCGCAATCATAAGGCCGGTGTGGAGGCAAACTACTGGCTTGACCTTTGTCAAAGACGTCGCTAAAATCGCGGTACTCCTCCAGCAGGGAGGAGAGTGAAGATGTGCACAGGACCTTGGCTACCTTCTGGAAGCATGTCTCACTGCATTGTGGTGACCAGGAGAGAACTTCAGCATGGAGCCAATCAAAAGAGGGGTTGTGCCTCTGTAACCAAGGATAACCAATAACCAGCGGAAAGCTAGGTGAGGAAATAACTTGGAATTGGATTATCTCATGGTGAAGAGCCCCTACGGCCATGGACAATGGAACCTTCTCATTAATCACATGGGCAGGCTGTAGAGGTCTCCCGTCCAGAGCCTCAATGGCAAGTGGAATGTCATGCAGCTGCAGCGGAATTGAGTGCTGCGATACAAAGTTAGCATCAATGAACAGACCTGCAGCCCCAGAGTCGATTAGAGCCTGTATCTCGATAGACGACTCAGCCCAAGAAAGGGTGACCGAAACCAGGGGCTTATCCTTCTGGATAACTGGGGACGAAACAACGCCACCTAAGGTCTGTCCATGACAGGACCTCAAGGTTCGGGCGTTCCCTGGACGGGTAGGACAAGACTTCAAAAAGTGACCTGCCTGGCCACAATAAAGCCACAATCTCTCCCTCCTCCTAAAGGCTCTCTCATCTGCAGAGAGACGCCTGAAGCCCAAGTGCATGGGTTCATCTTCACTGACTGACTCGGTACCAGGAGGCATGGGAGGTGAGGGAGGCACGGGTGGAACTGTAAAGCTCTGAGGCAAATGTACAGAAAGGCTTCCGCAAGCGCTCCTTAAAAGAGAGTCTTCTTCTGAGTCTGGAGTCAATTAGGATGGCAAACGTGATCAACCTCTCCAGCTCAGTGGGTATATCTTGGGCTGCTATCTCATCCTTGATGAAATCCGAGAGACCATGAGAAAAAGCAGCCACGAGGGCCTCATTGTTCTAAGCAACCTCTGCTGCCAGAGTACGGAATTCAATGGCGTAGTTGGCAACAGTTCTACTCTGTTTGATGGGCATGAGGCACTTGGCAGCAGAAGCGGAGCGTGCAGGAACATCAAATACCCTTTTAAAGGAGACCACAAACTCAGGGTAACTCAAGACAACAGGTTTTTGCGTCTCCCGTAGAGCGTTTGCCCAGGCCAAGGCTCTCTCAGAAAGCAAAGATATCACCAAAACCTACTTTGCTTCTGTCCGTGGGAAATGCCTGGGACAGCATCTCAAAGTAAATCTCAACCTGGTTGAGAAACCCTCTGCATTGAACTGGATCACCCCTAAATCGCTGGGTAAGCGGAGCGGAACCAGACATACCTCTTAGCCGTGCGACTCAGGAGCGTTTGTAACGGTATGGCAAACTGTCTATTTCCCAAAGGCAAACTCTGGATATGACGCTGAGCACGTGCACTCAACTTCTTTGATCGACCCTGTTGTGAGTGGAACTTGTCCTGTTAAACCGCTGTACGGTCTTGGCCACCGTGCTGCAGCTCAGTTTCAGGGTCTTGGCAATCTTGGCAATCTTCTTATAGCCTAGGCCATCTTTATATAGAGAAACAATTTTTTTTTTCAGATCCTCAGAGAGTTCATTGCCATGGGGTGCCATGTTGAACTTCCAGTAACCAGTATGAGAGAGTGAGAGCGAAAATTTAACACCAAATTTAACACACCTGCTCCCCATTCACACCTGAGAACTTGTAACACTAATGAGTCACATGACACCGGGGAGGTAAAATGGCTAATTGGGCCCAATTTGGATATTTTTACTTAGGAGTGTGCTCACTTTTGTTGCCAGCAGTTTAGACATTAATGGCTGTGTGTTGAGTTATTTTGAGGGGACCGCAAATTTACAGTTATACAAGCTGTACACTCACTACTTTACATTGTAGCAAAGTGTCATTTCTTCAGTGTTGTCACATGAAAAGATATAATAAAATATTTACAAAAATGTGAGGGGTGTACTCACTTTTGCAAGATACTGTGTGTGTGTGTGTGTGTGTATGTATGTGTGTGTGTGTGTGTGTATATGCATACACACACACACATGTATATTATATACATGTGTATGCCTGCCCAAGCGTGTGACTTTCTTTACTTCGCTGCTATGGGCTCTAGCCCCAGATCTTTTGTAGACCAGCAACGGCTCTGGCCACCAGTAGAGCCGCAAACCAGAAATTAACTATACATCCATTCAGAAACTTATTGTGTCCCCCGTTTGCCCAGACAGCAATTAAAATGTTATTGTACATCCTCCTTCCCAAGCTGGAAATTAAACTATATGTAAGCCAAAACTTTCCTGTTTAATGTTAGAGATTTATTGTATGGAGGTGGGTTATTTTTGGCTCCCTGTATCCTGCTGGGGAGAATGGTTTATATGCTTTCTTTTCTGTGTTTTTTTCTTTTTACCTGAGCAGATTTCCATTCACTTACTATCCTAAAAACACAATGGAAACTCAAAAGAAATCTCTCCAATCTGAGGGAAATTCCCACAAAGACAGTTGGCACACAAACAAGTGCTCCTATTGGAAGGTTTCCCCTCTACTCCTGTTTTGATGGCATCTGTAAAATGGTGGTTGGGCCATCACTTTCTGCCCCTATCCCATTGACAGAAATATACCGTATATTTTTTGGATTAAAGTGGCAACAACCCAAAACCAAAAATGTAATGTAGCGCCCTGCTGCTGTTGATCAGGCGCTTATGTAAATTTAGGGGGTTATCTGTTTTGTATACAGTTCAGATTTAATCTATGGCTAAATTAGCCTCTGTTCCAGCATTGGCTGTGTTGCATGTAGTTCCACATTGCTGTTTGTAGGTGTCGTTGTCACCACAGATCGGTGTTGAAAAGCAACAGGCTGAAGTGTATTGAGTGCTCTTCTTTCTCAGAGGTAACTCGGCAGAGGTGGTCCACTGCTATGCATTCTGGGAGAGAGTACTTAAGTGGAAGATGCCATTTTTGGTTCTCTTTTACCTGCTGGCCCTCCTGGCCTAAAGGTATGTGACGGCCTCAGTTCAGTCTCAGGACCATGCTGGCCCGAGGCTATGTTACTATAAATAGGCCCAGAGGTCGTCTGGGAGTCATTGGTTTAGAGATGGTCCTGTGCTGTCTGTCCTGCAGGAAGAAGCCAAGCAATTGAGAAGACCCAGGGGATGACCCATCTTGGAGAGGACCATGCGGAAGGCTGGTGTCTCAAGAGGGGCCTGGTGACTCAATTGGAGGATGCATCTTAACCTAACCTACCACACAGTACTGCCGGATCGGCTTAAAGTTTCTGGTACTGTGTTGCTGTTAATCTAAAACTACAATTCTGTGGCAGAGGATTGTGCAATCATCACTATGTCCTGTGGCAGAGGATCGTATAGCAATTTTGTTCCTTTAAAGTCTGTGGCAGAGACTTTCCTTTTGTTCGTGCTCCATTCCGGCTGCTAGGTCAGTGAGAGAGATGTATCCGGGTGGGCAAAGATCTTTGGACTGAAGGTGTGTTCGTCTCTAAGATTTTCAATTTCTCAGTCATCTGAAAAAGGTATTTGAACTTTCCTGCAACTTCCTTTCTACCTCTTCACTGCTACTTCTTTCAAGTTTTTCCTTAAAGCATTGGAAAAATACTAAAGTGACTGGTGGATACAAAGCTTGACATGGACTCTAGGTTCCTGATGTGGTGAAACTACAGGAAAGGTGTGACGGCAACAACCCAATTTAAATCAGCAGCTCCTTCGGGGGTTTGTGCTACTGTAATATATTGCAGCTTACTAATCATTAGAAGTGGTGGCTGCATTTGCTTTTTTTTTGGGGGGGGGGGGCTTTTTTCCCTTCGTGATCTAGCCAGTAAAACACCTTCTGTAGTACAGTGCCCCCACTCTGGATGAATGAGCACAGGGGACACATTTGAACAGAAGCATTGTTAATCTAGGGGGAGGGTAGTGTTAGAAGTACTAGCAGATTTAAATACACCAACAAACTGAAGTCAAACTCCAGCTAATACTTTACAGTTACATTTTTTTCCTTTTGATTTTACACAAATAAATAAAAGCTGATTCGTTCAGTGTTAAATTGTTTGCCTCATTCCTGTAATTGATACATCTACAAGAGAGTTTGTTCTGTTGAAAAACAACAGGCTTACTGACAGGATCACCAGGTGAAAAGAAAAGAAATAAGCCTAAAAAAAACAAATGCAACAATTACATCTGAGAATTAGTAAGCTGCAATATAAAACATATTTGCTTTTGGGTTTATTAGCGCTTTAAATTATGCGAATGAGAACATGTAACAAATACAAAATAGGTGTTATCCAAATTTTTCTGCAAAAATGAAAATACGCTTGAAGTCTTATTTATAAATATTGCATGACAATTGCCTACCAATTATCTCTTGGTATACCTTTTGGTATAACTCCTAGCTGATCTGAGGTTGTTGTCATTTGTTACTTCATATGAGCTGTTTATAATTGGTCTGAAAGAAAAAGTCTCAAAACAATTTGAATACAAAGACCAAACAAAGTGTGATCTGCTGCAGAAATACCTGTAACAGGAGACAATCTGAAGAATATTAAGAGTTGGGGAAATAGGATGAAGTAACAGAAGATGTACTTATCGGTGGGCCTAGCTTAACCTCCAAACCTACAATGCAAGAATGTATTGAGATTGGGTCCATTTATAATGAATGATTACATAAAATTACATAACTAATAATACTAGGCTCACAAATACAATGAGATATATTACTAAGAAGAAGAAAAACTTTAAATTACATTATGGTAAATGTTGTTTATAAGTATAGATATAAAGTATTTCTGCTGTATAATTTAACCACTTGTCGCCTGCTACATAGCAATATGACGTCGGCAAAGTGGTTGCAATATCCTGACCAGACGTCATATGACCTTGCCAGGATATCAAGCCGATGCGCGCTGATCGTTGCTGCTGTGTGTCAGTCTGACACACTGCAACTCCGATCTAGGTAAAGAGTCTCTGACGGAGACTCTTTACCATGTGATCAGAAGTGTCCAATCATGGCAGATCACGATGTAAACAGGAAGTGCTGTTGATCGGCTTTTCCTCACTCGCGTCTGACAGACGCAAGTAGAGGAGAGCCGATGGGCTGCTCTTCAGACGGGGGGGGGGGGTCTGTGCTGTTTGTTTATCAGTGCTGATTGTTTATCAGCGCAGCCCCCCTCGGATGCCCACCCAAGACGACCAGGATGCCGCCCAGGACCACCAGGATGACACCCAGGACCACCAGGGATGGCCACCACACTGGACCACCAGGTATGCCACTCTAGACTACCAAGGAAATGCCAATCAGTGCCAGTGATGCCTATCAGTGAAATCCAGTTCCAGTGCCAACCATAAGTGCCCATCAATGCCACCTATAAGTGCCCATCAGTCCCGCCTATCAATGCCCATCTGTGCCGCATATCAGTGCCCATCGTCAGTGCTCATCAGTGCCACCTCATCGATGCCATCTCACTGGTGCCGCCTTATCAGTGCAGCTTATCAGTGCCCATCAGTGAAGGAGAAAACTTGTTTATTTACAAAATTTTATAGCAAAAACAAAGAAAAACTTTTTTTTTTCAAAATTTTCGGTCTTTTTTTAGTTTGGGTACAGTGTAGCATGACCGCGCAATTGTCATTTAAAAAGTGACAGCACTGAAAGCTGAAAATTGGCCTGGGCAGGTAGGTGCGAAAGTGCCCTGTATTGAAGTGGTTAACTAGTGTTACATATGAATATCTACTATAAACTATGTATTGGCAATTTTTTTTTTTAATGTTTCATTTGTAAAACCATGCATCTAATTTAACTCATTTTTAGATACGTTGCCTTCTATAAAGGCTGCAGTAATCCGTTATTCTGTGATTCTGTATGGAATTTGTGTTCAGCCTTTCACCTTACAGTTCCTAAAAACTGTGTTTCTGTTGCCATAAATGTCATTATGATTCTTCTACAATGTAGTTCTTGTTCCACAAACAGAAATATTGTTCCTATTCTTCTGAGGCTAGTTTCCACAAGATCTAGATACAAGAGGTTAAGATTACTTAGAATTTTCTAAATGCTGCAGGCAATGTTCGGTTTGGCACTACACAATATCAAAGCAAATTCGAAAGTGTACACTTTCCTTTCGTTCAGTACATCCTTTACTATCAGTGATTGGGAATAATGTTAAGAGCTGATAATGTGTACCGTGTGCCATGTAAAGATAGCCTAAATGTTGCAATCATTTCATTACATCTAAGGCACTTGAAAATTTCGGAATAATTGAAGTTGTACCATACCATAACCAACTACTCTACTGTCAGAGCTGGGTCCAGCCCACCCTTCTCTGAGCGGGCTGCTCAGCTGTCGGCTAATTGCCAGCTCCTATCTCTCCACAGTGACTCACCTGTTAATGATCCTGCTCGTCGGTCCTGCCTACTTAAAGGGGTTATAAACCCTTGTGTTTTTTCACCTTAATGCATACTATGCATTAAGGTGAAAAAACACCTGGCAGTGACTGGCCCCCCAGCCCCTCCGTTTTACTTACCTGGGCCCTGGAACTTCATCCGGCGGGGACGCGCTCTTCCTCTGCCCAGGGTTCTCGGCTCTTGATTGGATAGATTGATAGCAGCTCAGCGATAGCAGCTGTTGGCTCCCGCTGCTGTCAATCAAATCCGATGACGCGGGCGCTGGGGGGTGGGGTTAAGTCATACATTCGGTGGCTATGGATGCAGAGTGATGGACTCAGGAGCGTGCCCACAAGGTAACCCCCCAGGAGAGCGCTTCTCCTAGGGCAGTGATAGTTAGTTACATAGTTAGTCAGGTTAAAAAAAGACACAAGTCCATCCAGTTCAACTCTTAATGTGAAGAAACCTTTGCGTATTTGGAGATGAAATCTCTTTTCCCCTAGACGTAAAGAGTGCCCCCGTGTCCTCTGGGTTGACCGTAAAGAGAATAACTCAACACCAAGTTCACTTTATGGACCCCTTATATATTTGAACATGTTGATCATATCCCCCCTTATTCTCCTCTTCTCAAGAGTGAATAAATTCAGTTCCTCTAATCTTTCCTCATAGCTGAGCTCCTCCATACCTCTTATCAGTTTGGTTGCCCTTCTCTGTACTTTCTCCAGTTCCCCGATATCCTTTTTGAGAACTGGTGTCCAAAAATGAACTGCATATTCCAGATGAGGTCTTACTAATGATTTGAAATGGGGCAAAGTTATAATAATAGCATGGCATGCTATTATTGAGCTTATGATCTACCAAAACCCCCAGATCCTTCTCCACCACGGATTCCCCCAGTTGTACTCCCCCTAGTATGTATGATGCATGCATATTCTTAGCCTCCAAGTGCATAACTTTACATTGGCGAACCTTGGCACCCCAGATGTTTTGGAACTACAAATGATTTCCCATGATGCTCATGCACTCTGCAGTGTAGTTGAGCATCATGGGAAAGTTTCATGGGAGAGAAGTTTCAAAACATCTGGGGTGCCAAGGTTCGCCATCACTGTCCTAGGGGGTTATCTGATGTGGGGAGGAGCCGCGAGAGCTGCCGAGGGACCCCAGAAGAGGATGTTCAGGGCCACTCTGTGCAAAACGAGCTGCACAGTGGAGGTAAGTATGATGTTTGTTGTTTAAAAAAAAAACGAACAAAGCTTTACAATCACTTTAAGCTGTCCAGTCCAGATGATCTCTGCTTTCGCCTTGGTCACACCTCTAGAGATGCTTTTCTGTATTCCTGTTAAAGACTTGCTTGGCTGACATTCCTTCTGGCTCCCTGACGTTTTGGCTTGTCTGACTATCCGTTCCGGTTCCTGAACTCTGGCTATGTTTTGACTACGTTTACTCTGTTTACCTTTTTTTATTGTTATTAAAAAAGTGTGATTTAACTGTACTTCTGTCTCAGTCTGATTCATGGTTTCTGACAGTAGGCGAAGGCCATGAATTAAGAAGATGGAGTAAATCCATTTGTTGGTAATATTTTTTCCAGATTGGATGAGCAGGATCAACGCATGGATCAGTTTGCCATGTCATTACATACGCTCCGAATCTCCCACTGTGGCTGCTCCGGTACAACCTGTTTTGCAGGCCGTCCCTGCTGCTGCTCCAGTCTCTGTGCAGGCACCTGCCTGGAGTATTACCTCTATAAGAGGTATGTCTGGTTCCGCTCCACTTCCCCAGCGATTTGGGGGTGATCCAGTCCAATGCAAAGGGTTTCTCAACCAGGTTGAGATATACTTTGAGATGCTGCCCCAGGCATTTCCCACGGACAGAAGCAAAGTAGGTTTTGTGATATCTTTCCTTTCTGAGAGAGCCTTGGCCTGGGCAAACCCTCTATGGGAGACGCAAAAACCTGTTGTCTTGAGTTTCCCTGAGTTTGTGGCTTCTTTTAAAAGGGTATTTGACGTTCCCGCAAGCTCCGCTTCTGCTGCCAAGAGCCTCATGTCCATCAAACAGAGTACAAGAACTGTTGCCGATTATGCCATTGAATTCCCTACTCTGGCAGCAGAGGTTGCTTGGAACAAGGAGGCCCTCGTGGCTGCTTTTCCTCATGGTCTCTCAGATACCATCAAGGATGAGATAGCAGCCCGAGATATACCCACTGAGCTGGAGAATTTCATCACGTTTGGCATCCTCATCCAGATTCAGAGAAAGACTCTCTTTTACGGAACGCTTGCGGAAGCCTCCTGTACATTTGTCTCCGAGCTTTGTAGTCCCACTCTTGCCTCCCTCACCTCCCATGCCTCCTGGTACTGAGTCGGTCAGTGAAGGTGAACCCATGCACTTGGGTTTCATGCGTCTCTCTGCGGATGAGAGAACCTTTAGGAGGAGGGAGAGATTGTGCTTTTATTGTGGCCAGGCAGGTCACTTTTTGAAGCCGGTAGTTTGATTGACCTTTAACCTGGTGCCATACCCCCATTGTGGCCGGGTTTACCCTTTGCCGGTCTTGGAGTATAAGGCCATGGAGGAGTATGTTGCAGATGTACTTTCTCAAGGTTTCATCTGCAAATCCTCGTCTCCCGCTGGTGCTGGTTTCTTCTTTGTGAAGAAGAGTAGTGAACTGAGACCTTGTATTGATTATATGGGTCTCAATCGTTTCACGATTAAGAATGCCTATCCCATTCCGTTGATTACGGAGTTATTTGACTGCCTCAAAGGAGCAACGTTTTTTTTCACGAAGCTTGATTTGAGAGGGGCATACAATCTCGTGAGGATTGAGGGCGACGAGTGGAAAACTGCGTTTAATACCAGAAAAGGCCATTATGAGTAACTCGTAATGCCTTTTGACTTTTGTAATGCCCTGGCAGTTTTACAGGAATTTATTAACGATGTCCTCAGAGATTTGTTGCAGTTATGTGTGGTGGTTTATCTCGACTATATCCTCATATTTTCCAAGTCCCTGGAAAGCCACCACACAGATGTCTGTCATGTGCATCAGAAACTAAGAAAGAGCAATCTCTATTGTAAATTGGAGAAGTGCGAATTCCATCGTGAACAAAATTCCTGGGTTATGTAATTTCCACTGCTGTTTTTTCGATAGACCCAGAGAAACTTTCAGCAGTCCTGCAGTGGCCCTGACCCATGGGTTTACGTGCTCTGCAGCAATTTCTTGGCTTTGCCAACTATTATCAGAAGTTTATTCGTAACTTCTCGTCTCTGGTCAAGCCCCTGACTGATATGAGCAGAAAGGACGGTAACCCACAGAGTTGGTCTCCGGAGTACATTAAGGCCTTTGAGAGTCTCAAAGCTGCCTTTGTTTCTGTTCCTGTGTTGGCACATCCTGATCCTACATTATCATTTATCCTTGAGGTTGTTGCTTCTGAGACTGGAGTTGGCACCCTTCTGTCCCAACGTCCTACCTCCTGAGAGCGCTATGCATCCTTGTGGCTACTTTTCCAAGAAATTGTCACCTGCGGAGTGCAATTACAAGATTGGTGACAGAGAGCTGTTAGCAATCATTTTAGCCCTGAAAGAATGAAAACATCTCCTCGAAGGTACCACTGTGCCGATTCTCATTCTTACTGACCATAAGAATCTCACATTCTTGTCTGAGGCTAAACGCCTCTCTCCCAGAAGGATGCGATAGGCTCTTTTTTTTTTGTCAAGTTTCAATTACATTGTCTCATTCTTACCCGGTACTAAGAATGTGAGGGCTGACGCTTTTTCCTCTACTTCCAAGATGGAGTCGGTTCTGGTTCCTGTGATTCCTCCTGATTGTATTCTGGCTACGGTTCGCACCAGTCTCACTTCTCCTTTGGGTGACAAAATTCTTGCTGCTCAGGTCCATGCTCCTCCTGAGAAACCTTGTGACCGCTGCTTTGTCCCAGAGAGTCTCCGTACTGACATGCTCCAGACTTACCATTCTCACAAGGCTGCTGGCCATCCTGGGAAGAATCAACTCTTTTGGGCCATTTCCCAACAATTCTGGTGGCCTAGTCTACGTGCTGATGTAACTGCCTTCGTAGCTGCCTGTTCCGTGTGTGCTCAGAGTAAGACTCCACGATACCTTCCAGTGGGTCTCCTACAACCCATACCCAATGGAGAGAGGTCTTGGACCCACCTGTCTATGGATTTCATTGTGGAGTTTCCCAACTCCCAGGGCAACACAGTTATCCTTATGGTGGTTGACCGGTTCTCAAAAATGTCTCATTGTATTCCACTTAAGAAGTTGCCCACTTCTAAGGAACTGGCTTCCATTTTTGCTCTGGAGATCTTTCTCTTACATGGGCTACCCAAGGTGATTGTCTCGGACAGGGGTAGACAGTTTGTTTCCCAGTTCTGACATCATAACAACTGGTCAGACCTCTTACCATGGGCAGTTTACTCACAATAGTGCCTTGAATTCTGCTTCCCGATTGTCCCCGTTTATGGCGAATTATGGTTTCCAAGCTTCCATGTTGCCTGACTCTTTTGTTCCGCAGAGTATTCCTGTGTTAGAGGAGCATCTCTGTGGTCTTTGTTCCACTTGGGCACAAGTACAGGGGGCTTTGCAACATGCTAATGATAGGTACAGACTCCATACTGACCACAGACGCCTGCCTGCCCCTTCCTACCAGGTCTGGCTGTCATCTTGCAACCTGTGACTTTGTGTTCCCTCTCTGAAGTTCGCACCTTGGCTTATTGGGCCTTTCGTATTCTTCGCAGGATTAACCCAATGGCTTACACATTAGACCTTCCTTCTAATAAGCGTATCTCAAATGTATTTCATGTCTCCTTTTTAAAACTTTTGGTCTGCAACTGCTTTACCACCTTGGCGCCAGTTCAGGTTGAGAACCATGAGTAGTATGAAGTACAGTCCATTGTTGACTCCCGTAGGTTCCGTGGGTGCATACAGTACCTGGTGCATTGGAAAGGGTACGGATACTTTTGGGTCCTATCCTCAGACGTACATGTCCCTGTCCTCTTCCGTGATTTCCATAGACGTTTTCCCCTCAAGCCTGGTGGTCCTCCGAGGGGGAGGGGTCATTGAGGAGGGGGTACTGTCAGGCTTGGGCCCAGCCCTTCCTTCTCTAAGCTGGCCGCTCAGCTGTTGGCTAATTGCCAGCTCCTATCTCTCCACAGTGACTCACTTGTTGATGATCCTGCTCGTCGGTCCCACCTACTTAAGCCGTCCAGTTTAAATGATCTCTGCCCCTCGCCTTGGTCACATCTCTAGAGATGCTTTCCTGTATTCCTGTTAAAGACTTGCTTGGCTGACATTCCTTCTGGCTCCCTGACGTTTTGGCTTGTCTGACTATTCGTTCCGGTTCCTGAACTCTGGCTATGTTTTGACTACCTTTACTCTGTTTACCTTTTTTTTAATTATTATTAAACAAGTGTGATTTAACTGTACTTCGGTCTCAGTCTGATTCATGGTTTCTGACATGTACATATGGTCATATTCAAAAATTTAGTTCCCAGAGTATTATCTTTGTGCAAAGCACTGTAACCAATAAAACACAAGCAAATATAAAGCTTGTTGGATGTCTTACATAGTTACTTTGTTAGTCAGGTTGAAAAAGACACAGATCCATCTAGTTAAAAAAAAAGATATATAATCTCATATACACAATCCTTAACCCACAGTTGATCCAGAGGAAGGCGAAAAACCCCAGCAAAGCATGCTCCAATTTGCTAAAGCGGGGGGAAAAATTCCTTCCTGATCCCACCGAGAGGTAATCGGATTTTCCCTGTATCAACTTTACCTATAAATGTTAGTACCCAGTTATATTATGTACATTTATGAAAGAATCCAGACCCTTTCTTAAAGCAATCTACTGAGCTTGCCAGAACCACCTCTAGAAGGAGTCTATTCCACATGTTCACAGCTCTTACTGTAAAGAAACCTTTCCGTATTTGGAGATGAAATCTTTTTTCCTCTAGACATAAAGAGTGTCCCCTTGTCTTCTGTGATGACTTTAAAGTTAATAATTCAACACCAAGTTCACTATATGGACCACTTATGTATTTGTACATGTTGACTTTATAGTAAATAAAGATGTGTGTACTATATATTTGAAGTGGAATTAATTCTTAAAAATGTGTTATTATTATTATAAAATCTGTTATTGTTATGAAACAAGGATAACATTCGGTTCTGGTTCCATTTTTTTCCCTTACTTAACAATACCTTTGTGCTTCCACTAGTGCCATAGCTGAGCACTCAGGGGTCATAGACCAAGCATCGGTTACCTAGCTGCTCTAAGGTTTGCACCAATTGTATCATAAATATGCATCTTAATACATGTAAACCATTCAAGCAGAACAAATTCCTTTTTGACTATATCATTACACTCCTTGAGATAAATAGTTGATTTTTCAGATGAAGACTCTTTAAATACCATCCCAACCTCTCTATATGCACCTTCTCTGTGTTCAACTACTGTTCATGAAATACACTGCATGTAGTGGATATAGAGAATATGTGGATTGTTACTGTAACCATAGCTGTCAATTGAAAACAAGCAAGCACAGCTCATAAATATACTTACCTTTCCACTGTCTTCCATACTGCAAGGGGTGATGTCACATTCCTTTCCACAAAACTCTGAGGATTGTTGAAAAGGTAAAATCTCATGAGTTGATGCAAACAGTGCATAAATGTGTTTTTCCAAGATCTGAGCTACTCGGCATTCCCTGGAAGAGCATCAGCCTCACCTAGGCACCATGGGCGGAAGCCAGGAGAAAGATATTGTATTGTGTAATCAATACAATCTTTATTTACCTTAATAACAAATTCAGTTGAATATTACTTCCAGAGAAGGCATATTTTAGTTCATGTCAAAGCTGCAATGATATAAATTTGTACCCAATGTAACAGGTAAGTACTATATATTTAATACAATTTTCCATACAGTAAAGTCTGCTTTACTCTATCACTGATGCTTCTTGGGTTGTTGGGTATGCTAGAGATATGTCAACCAGTATGAATACCACAAGCACAACGTGGAAACAAAATTAATCAAATTGCAGTGACATCAATCACAAAAAAATGCAATTATTTTTCACACTTGAATCAGTTAGATATGCCTCTTATTCTGTTTTTTCTCATACAGATTTGCTAGATATACCTGTTACTACGGTATGCTCACATCCCACTGCTAACATGTGAGCTACTCTTAATGGAACACTTGTGTAGCATGAATTTTCTAATGTAGTGGTGCTCAGCGGCACACTAACACAATTTTTGTAATGTTTTTGGGCATAAGCAGCCAAACTTGTGTAAATGCTACAGAAAAGATAGCTACTGTATGTATTTAGAAATTGCATATTGAGTCAGAGTGATGGGGTATTCACAGTGTACCTTGTCACTGACTTGTGACATGATATTATGACCTCTCATGCTCAAATAAACTATAGCTCAAAATATTACCCTGTTGCAAGAATTATATTAGCTGCTGGTCGAAACCTTCTTAAATTTAGAAACCTTTGCACACTTGTTTCTGGGCCTAATCTATATTCCTGCTATTATGTATAAGGGAGAGGTCCATGTCATTGGTGACTCCATTGTAACTATTGTAGTTTCACTGCGTACATCTCTGTGTTTACATGAGCCTGTAATGTAATTTAATGAAGACCTGCTTCATTCTTTCCAGGCCCATCCCTTTTTGTCATAAAATTGTGACCGCCCTACATATTTCAGCTTGCAATACTTGTTTGGTGTCTTCAAAGAATAGTACCAATTGTAGCCGATGACAAGTGCTCAATTCTTAAGTGTCAGGATAGCTGGAAACAACATCCTGGTAAAGAATCATCCAAAGGTAAAGCTATGTAGTCATATTTATTCTGTTCTCCTGTGTTATGTTAAATATAATTGTTTCTTAAAAATGAATGTAGTATTTAAAATGGAAGTAATATGTATTTCTCCTTCTCTATCAATTACTAGGCTTCATATAGAATATATATAGTTGTATTGCACATTTCTACACACACACACATGTATATACTGTATATAAATATATTCATATTTTAGATTGTATTAAAAAATTATTATAGATGACAAATATGTCACAATTAAAATTAACGTTTGATAAACGGTTTTAATATTAATATTTGCGTTCATTATAATCCAGGTGGGAAAGAATGAAATTTTTAATTAAAAAATTAAAGCACGCTAAGTATGATATCTTAGTTTTAGTTTGACACAAGTGAATTGAATCCCCTATTGACTCCTTGGATTCCTTAGTGGTGAGATTTGCCAAAAGTTGTTTGGGTCGTAGTCCCTTCCACAAATACGGTTCACTTTCTTGCAGTTAGACTCCCCAATTTTGTGAGAACCAGAATTAGATTTTATCTATTTAATGGCTGCAGCACAATTGGGAAATGCTATAAGGATATCTCTCCACTGACATCCTCATGCAAGTAGGTTAACTTGTCAGCAACCTCACAAAACTGAATTAGCCTTATGCCGCGTACACACGAGCGGACTTTACGGCAGACTTTGCCCGGCGGACTTTTCGACGGACTTTACGACGGACTTTCTGAATGAACGGACTTGCCTACACACAATCAACCAAAGTCCGTCGAATTCGTACGTGATGACGTACGACCGGACTAAAATAAGGAAGTTCATAGCCAGTAGCCAATAGCTGCCCTAGCGTGGCTTTTTGTCTGTCGAACTAGCATACAGACGAGCGGACTTTTCGACCGGACTCGAGTCCGTCGGATAGATTTGAAATATGTTTCAAATCTAAGTCCGTCCAACTTTTGAGAAAACAAAGTCCGCTGGAGCCCACACACAATCGAATTGTCCGACGAAATCCCATCTGCCGGGCAAAGTCTGCCGTAAAGTCCGCTCGTGTGTACGTGGCATTAGTATTAGTTGCTATATTTAGTTGGCCTGGATAAGGCATTTTGCTTTAAGATCATCGGATGAAGAAAAACAATGTACTGAATTTAACATGTCCTTTACTTACTTTTATATTAAATATTTGTAGCACTATGTGTACTCTCAGAATCAATTTACTAAGAAAAAAGGCATGTGCTAATTGTCATAACAATAATGGTTGCTATAACAAAAATGTGCCACATTTTTTATCATTAAAAAAACTATGTGCACCCCATCTTCTTGTTGCATTCTCTGCATACACATATCTACATAGTAGGTTGGGGTCTTTTTGTACAAAAATTGATGCATGTATGGATCCTCCCAGTTATCATATCTGATAGTTCTCTATTAAATATCTTTTGAGCAGAATGGATTATCCGAGGACTGTACCATCAGACAATTGCAATTATCATACGGTCATTTTCACTATCTCCAAATTCACCAACATGGACTACTCCTGTATGTCACTTATCTGGCAAATACATAGCAGGCAAATTCCACAGAGCTCTCATGTTTAGTGGGTAGGTCTGCTTCCTAAAGCTGGATACACACTGTACAACGTTTGTTTGATTTCCTTTAGATTTACCAAAACCATGTAGTGCAAGGACCTGCCTGATTGCATACAAATTTAAACTGTTAAGGTTTGACCTCATATTATATGGTTTTGGTAAATCTAAAGGGAAAAAAATCTAAAGAAAATTGTATAGTGTGTATCCAGCTTTATTATGTGTTATGTCCTTTATCCTGTCCTGTATCTCTCCTTTGATTACCAATCACAATCCAAGGCTGAAATGAATGTGAAAAATGGTTTTAAAGAACCCTTATAGTAATGGCCCTTTGATACTTCAGACTTTCTCAGTGAAAGAGGCAGTAAAGAGTGCACAGTAAAGGTGTCTTTGATAATACCTCTCCTGCATTGGAAATAAGTAAGCAAAGGAGTTCCTAGGTCAAAATGGAACCACATATATTTGTGCATTATATTTGTGCATTATATTTGTGCCTGGATGAAAAACCAAAGTACTAATCAGATATTCTGTGCTCATTGTAAGCATTTCAATAAAACATGTTCAATAGTAATTAGTGTAAATGTAAAAAAAAATCCAAAAATAAGAAAGAGAACCTAACTTGTATATTATGCTAGCATGGTTTCAACGAGTCATGCAGCAACCTGATGGTAATCCAACTTGCTATTACCTTCAAAAAATTAAAACAGTAGTCAGATTTTCATAGATAAACCCTTATCCAAATCAACCTATTTTTAGTTACCTAATTTCAGTGTAGTAGTTACTTGGGATTCCCACTTGTGTTATCAATTTCTATGCTGTCTGTCCTCAGTAATGACTTCACGTGGGTTTTGTCCCAAACTGGATTAACAAAATGTAAAGAACAACAAATTAAGCTCACCGCTGACCAATACAATATCAAAGTTAAGTAAATCTACAGCCAAAATGTTTTAGTTTTTTTAAGTTTGGTTAGAAAAGGTGTTAAAATCCCATACATTTTATTTAACCCATATTTAGTGCAGTCTTTATCTATGCTGAGGAAATTCACCTACTCCATTTGTTCATGTCTCCAGGATAAAATATAATGGAAACCCCAAAATTTTACTGTAGTCACTGCATGAGTAAACTTTTGTTTGGTAAAATTACCCCAGTAAGACACAAGAAAAAAAAACTTCTACTCTTTTTGACCAAAAAAAATTAGGCTTTGGATATATTTTAAGCCATCTGTTGGGCGGGTCAACTCGTTTACTATTATATGATACAGAAATTGTGACCAGTATGCTCTTTGGATGAAATGTAACTAATCTTTTAGGCTGGGTTCACACCTATGCGAATTGGATGCTGGTTTTCTGCATCCAATTCGCATAGTAGGAGAATATGATCGGCTCTCTATGGAGCTGGTTCACATGTCTCCGGGGCGGCTGCGGAGCGCACTGCACAGAAACACTGTGCGTCTTTGCCTCTGTTTCAGGGCCGAATTCAGGCAAAGATTCTGATTTGTCCCTGTAATGGAGAACAGGGACGGACAGCGTTGCTGTGTGATCTGCGGCCGATTTCGGTGTGAACCGAGCCTTATTCATGCCGACCAACGTAGGATAGGTTGCTTTATGAATAAATATTTTTTTAAATGGTAATTTTAAAAGGCAACAGCAAAATTAGTATACGTTCTGTGCAATGTAAAGTAAAGTCTCATGTTAGGTGTGACAGGTGCAAATATGTCTAATATTTTCAGTATGACTATGCCCTACGTAAAATATGTGTCAAAATTTAGACTGACGGTTGGTGACTAACTGCTATTGGATCTCAAGTATGTGATCTATGCAGAGATAATTGGAGTGAAAAGTGAGAATGCATATCTGGCATTAGGGAATGACAACAGAGATGAACAGGTAAAGTAAGTTAACCCTAAACTACACTGTTGATTTCCAAGCAAGATCCAATGATTCCTGAAATTAATTACTCCTTCCAAACTTTATTTACTTTCTAAATTTACTGTGATTTTTGGAGAATGAATTGTTGCTGTTTGCAGTGATGGGGGTCATTCTGAGACAAAGGCAGCAACATGCAATTATCTAGCTATCACAATACAAGTCAACAACCATAGGTTCTGAGCCTTGATCACCAGGACCCATGATCAGTCATGAGCGATTACTAGTCATGCTGCTGAAGCAACTGAAAATCACAAAAGAATTGGCCATATTATTCAGTCATAATATTAAGATGGATAGATGCAGAAAAATCCCACAGCACTGCAAACTGTTGCAAGATAAGCAAATGTAAACGCCCACAATGTAGTGTACAGGGCTGTACACTATCACTATTTACTTTTTTACTTTTTACTCCACAACATTTTCAGTCTAAATACTTGCAGTGGCTCTTCAATTGTTTATATAGGATATTTACACCAGTGGTGGTCAACTTTTTGTTGATATAGGGGGCCATAGATGCACCCTGTGACATCACCAAAAAGCTGCACGTAATGTTTAGTATATGTAATTCTACAGAAAACTGTCAAAGACTGCAGATATGCTTCAAGAGAGAGTCATAGACCAGGCATACAGTATATGAGACAGCTAGACATCCCAACTATTACAGCCCCTTTACCACATTTGTGCCATCTGCATCCAACTTAAAGCCTAAGTGCAGCCAAAATCACAAACTGAAAAATCAGCACATGGAACAAAACTTAGTTAGTAGAATGTGTCCCTTATGCTGATACCTCTTCTGCTAGTTAAAATTGCCTGCCATTCTTCATTCTTTAATATGTTTTCATTTATAAGAGCTGTAGTATGACTTTTATAAATGGAGGAGCTGGGCAGAAAGGGTGGCTGCAGTAGGGCTCTCTTGATGAGTGCCCATGACCGCATATTAGTTGTATTAACCTCTGCCAATCTGGAAGATTATGGCTGTGGAGTGGAAACAGGGCTGAGAAAGATTTTAAATAACAGAAGAGGAATCAGCACATCCTACTGGCTGTAAGTTATGTCCCTTGTACTGATTTATCTGTTTGTGATTTTGGCTGCACTTAGACTGAATACATTGCTTGTGCCACAGCAAGATTCATTATAAAGGTTTATGGGGTGGGGGGGAGGGGGGGAGCATAAAGAGAAAAAAAAATGGATAGCACAGAAAATGCTGGTGTAAAAGAAATAAACCAAATCATTTAACTACTAGAAGCCTTTCTGCAAAATATTTGCTTCAAGGGCTCCAAGGGCCACACAGTAAGTGCCAAAGGGCCATAGGTTGGGGACCAGGGATGTACACTTTAACTCTTTACTTTATTCGATTCAGATTCCAAATACTTAATTAATCTCACAGGGATATTATTGAGATACCGTTACATTCCAGGAAGACAAAATGAAGTCACAAAAAACAAATGGAAACAACACACAATGACAATCCATAATATTAACAAAAACAGCAAGTTAATAAACACAATAACCATGAGTTGAAATAAAACAAATTACAATTAAATGAATACTATACTGTAATAAACCATACCATGTTATTAAAACACTACATAGAATAAATAACACCGATTGAATAATAACATAAAATCAAACTACAAAAATGCACATAGTGCGCCACTTTCACTAAACATTACCCTAAAACTTATTACAAATAATTAACCTAATACTAGTATAATATAAAAAAACTACATAAAAATCTGGACCATAGGCTAGATCAAAACCCTCACATCCAGCACTCCCAGAGAAGAATTGTATAATTTGTTAGCCACAGGCAAAAATGATTTCCTGTGTCGCACTGTGGTGTTTTGTGCAAGTAATCCTCAAGCCAGTGTATTGTGGAGTTGGTGGGAGGATTTTTCCAAGATTGAACATACCTTGGACAGCATCTTCCTCTCTGACACTGCTGTTAGAGACTCCAACCTCAATCCAACAACATCACTGGCCTTGCTAATCAGTTTATTGAGCCTGTTGGTGTCGGCCACTCTAATGCCCCATACACACGGTCGGATTTTCCGATGGAAGATATCCGATCGGAGCGTGTTGTCGGAAATTCCGACCGTGTGTGGGCTCCATCGGACATTTTCCATCGGATTTTCCGACACACAAAGTTTGAGAGCAGGATATAAAATTTTCCGACAACAAAATTCGTTGTCGGAAATTCCGATCGTGTGTACACCAATCCTGACGGACAAAGTGCCATGCATGCTCAGAATAAATAAAGAGATGAAAGCTATTGGTCACTGCCCCGTTTATAGTCCCGATGTACGTGTTTTACGTCACCGCGTTTAGAACAATCGGATTTTCCGACAACTTTGTGTGACTGTGTGTATGCAAGACAAGTTTGAGCCAACATCCGTCGGAAAAAAATCCTAGGATTTTGTTGTCGGAATGTCCGAACAAAGTCCGACCGTGTGTACGGGGCATTAGTCTGCTTCCCCAGCATGCCACTGCAAACAGGAGAGCACTGGCCACCACAGACTCATAAAATATCTTCAGCATCGGTTTGCAGATGTTTAAAGACCTCAGCCTCCTCAAAAATAGAGGTGGCTCTGGTCCTTTCTATAGAGCACCGGTCCAGTTTATTAACTATGTGCACCCCCAGATACCTGTAATTCTCTACTACATCCACTCCTTGGATGATTACAGGGGTCACTGGTTCCTCCTTCTCAAGTCCACAACCAGCTCCTTTGTCTTAGTCACATTTAGATACAATGATTATCCTCACACCATGTGATAGTTCTATATTCAGTCTCTCCCCCACCCCATCACTACCGCAGAGTCATCAGAAAACATCTGAAGATGGCACGACTCTCTGGTAGCTGAAATCAGTGGTATAGACAGTGAAAAGGGATAGAGAACTGCCCCCTGTGGAACCCCAATATAACTGACCATTTATTTAAATAGAGCACTTTATAAGTATTTTCTTTAGATTGCATTTAATCTAATATTCATCATATTATCTGGTAGAGCACTCGTTCAAGGATTAAATATTATTGACCACCCTATCCGACACACAGTCAGCCAAATGCACATTCTGTGGTCTTCTAGTCAGGTAGTCAACAATCCACAACGCAAGGAAGACATCAACCTGCATTGCTGTTAGCTTCTCGCACAGGAGAGCCGGCCTGATTGTATCAAAAGCGCTGGAGAAGTAAAAATAACATGACCCTTACAATGCTCGCTGGCTTATCCAGGTGTGCATTTATGCGATTTAGCAGGAAGATGAAAGCATCTTCATCTCCAAGTCTAGGCTGATAGGCAAACCATGATGGGTCTAAATATGTACTATCCATTGGTTGTAACTGACGTAAAATGAGTCTCTCCAAGGTCTTCATGACGTGGGAAGTCAAAGCTACCAGTCTACAATCCTTGCCCATCTTCTTGAAAATGTTGCCACAGCAATGAAACGCGTCACGTGAAATGACAGTCCGGTGTGGAAAAAGATGACCGCAGGTTAATCAGCTGCAGAGGCATCCATAGAGAAGCTGGGAGTGTCTGGATCTTGCACTACCTGCAGGTCTCCCAGGGATAGTAGTCCATTGTAGTTACACATTATCAGGAGTTTGGCAGATGTGAGTATATTGTATTCTTCTTAAGGAAATTACTATGTGAGATTCCTTTTTTTATTTTTGAACTGTTTTGTCGGTTTGTTGCCCTGAGGGCAAGGAGAATAAGAATAGAGGAGATTGAATCCTGGACAGCAGAGAACTAAGCTTGAGAAAGTTAGTCATTTCTATCTGGTGAGTGCGGTTAAATGTCTTGGTGAACAGATGCACAATGGGTGTTTCTCTGGCCACAGTGGATTAACACATGGTAGAACTTATTTATATATACATGTTTGGACACTTTGGTGTGGTGACATTTATTTAGTATGTTAACATATTTAATTGTCTTTGGCTGTTCCTTAAAGGACACTTTGTTTGCACACTTTAATAATTGAGTAACAGTTTGATGTAAAAAACAGCTTCTTTTGTTTTTGTTTTTTGTTGTTTTGCTTTGTATGTTTTTATTTTTTATATTTTACACTGTGGCACAGTGTGGTACTTAGAGCACTGGCCTTTATCAAGAAACTATCTTCAAAAAAAATGTTTATATATTTAAAAGTAACAAATTGGGGTTGTGACCTGTCCACTCATTTTGTGTGAATGCACCGACATGCCTCCATACCATAATATGCAAAAAAAATGGAGAAATGGGGGCGGGACTTTATGTGAGGCATGTTGGTGAATATGTCCACATTATAAAAACTGTGATGGTAGAATGTCTAGAGTTGATCCTGTATCAAATGATGATACCCACAAGATATATTACAAGAAAATGATACATTGTTTAATACAGAGAGATCATAAAACCACATACATGATAAAAGAAATGCATTTGAACTACAATAAGGCATGTTGATATACGAGTTTTACAGACATGGTTTGAATAATGATTATACATGTACAGGACATGGTAAAGTAGTGTAACACATGGTACAGTAAATAGATGTATGCATCGATAGATGTTAACTCTACGCGTTTCTTGGCTTGAAACCAATCGTCAGGAGTCTGATGCAGTGTAGCTGCATTGAAAGAATAACTGTGTGTCAGTAAAGGTATGGGGAAAATGGACGCATATTAGTTTAAATGTACTCACAAACGATGCATGGGTAAATGATAACCCATACAGTGTGGTGCAATGTTGGTCCAGGTACATTGAATCTCCCCCGGGGTTGAGGCAGAGAGCACGCTCCAAGGAGACCATTGGCCCCGACCGACCAAGTGGCCGGAGCACCTACACGGGCCACCAAGCGGGGACAGATAACCAGGCCCAGAAAATGGGAAAAACGCTGGGAATGAAAAAAGTAAATTTAGCACAGCAGCTTGTTTTATGATTGTTCACTATTGGATTCGCACACATTTTTTGGAGTGGTTGTTTATCAAATAGGAGTACAGGACTGAATAGGTAAAAAGAATATTGAATCCTTGGAGCCGCATGAACGCGGTATCTCAGGCACAGAAACAAAGGAAGAGGTCTTCCATAACACAGGGACCTTCCAGAGACATAGGCTCAGGTTATAGACCCATTGACCCCCAGTTGGTTTGCATAGTTCCAAAGTACCATTTAATACTGTAAGTCTGCCTGTAACTGCACAATCAACCTCATAGCTCTTTCAAAGTAGGTGTGACAGACAAAAGAAAGGCAATGCAGAGTGAAGATCACAAAATTGTATGACTGCACAAAACCATTACTACATCTATGCATTTAAAATGTTGTGGTAATTAGTTCATGTAGAAAAGATTAGTTGCTAGAGTATGATCAATCACAGAAGACTGCTGGCTCATTTGAAATTTGCAGCATAATATTACCCAAAAAGTGTAACTCCAACCAAAACATTTTATGGGGAGAAATAGTGGGGAAGGGATAGCAAACATTTGTTAAGCTTTTATTCCTGTCAGGGTTTCCATTGGGAAAATTAGTCCTTTTTTCCTTTCCAAGAGATTTTAAATAATTGTGAGAGAATGGCACGGGAAAGTTAGTGAAAAGTTAGGGAAAACCCTACACTAAGTTTTGCTTGAATTGCAATTGCTTAGCAGTACAAATAAACAATAACATAAGGTCTTTGACTCTCAGTCACCCCTCTCTGCTCTGAGCAGACTGAGAACTGAGCGATCAGCAGTCAGGTGATTGCTTAGTTCTTGGTCTTAGAGCCAGCATGGGACTTCAGTAGCATTGCACCGATGCTGCAGCATAGAGGTGTCATAAAGGCAGAAATTATCTGTCAAGACTGGGGGCATGAGAGCTGTAAACACACTTGGCCTAATTAACATAATAAAATTACTATGGTGCTGTGAAGTTTGGGACAGGTGCAGGTGGGGAATTGCCATTCATTCCAACTAGAATCCTATAGTGCAGGGGTCTCCAACCACCGGGCCGCGGCCCACTACCGGGCCGTGGCCTCTCTGCAGAAGGGCCGCAGGACAGGTGCAGCATGAGAGCCAGGAGTGCGGCATGTTGAAGCCAGGTGGGCGGGCGGCATGTTGAAGCCAGGCGGGCGGGCGGCATGAGAGCCAGCAGGCGGGATATTGGAGCTGGGCGGGCGGCATGTCGGAGAGAGACGGGCGGCATGAAAGAGCCAGTGTTCTGTCATAATAGCAGGGTGGATGAGAGAAGCGTGCGGGCGGTGAGAGATGACATCATCTCTCTGCCCGCCCCGCATCACCGCTCTTCTGCCCTCGCAGCCCAGTCTCTTCAATGTCGGAGGTGCAGCGAGGAGCAGAGATGACATCATCTCTCACCGCCTGCCCCGCATCTCACTCTCCTTCCCAAGTTCCCTCACTCAGAAATGGCCTCTGTACTAAATGGACCAGTGCTGCCACCAATGCAGTGGCAATACACATCTGGTGGCACTGGCAGGTAACGTGGCAAGTGACAGTAGACATTTGGTGGCACTAGCAGGCGACATGGCAAGTGACAATCCACATTTGGTGGCAAGTGACAATCCACATCTGGTGGCACTGGCAGGCGACGTGACAAGTGACAATCCACATCTGGTGGTAAGTGACAATCCACATCTGGTGGCACTGGCAGGTGACGTGGCAAGTGACAATCCACATCTGGTGGCAAGTGACAATCCACATCTGGTGGCACTGGCAGGCGACATGGCAAGTGACAATCCACATCTGGTGGCAGGTGTTGTGGCAAGTGACAATCCACATCTGGTGGCAGGCGACGGGGCAAGTGACAATCCACATCTGGTGGCAGTCGACGGGGCAAGTGACAATCCACATCTGGTGGCAGGCAACGGGGCAAGTGACAATCCACATTTGGTGGCAGGCGACGGGGCAAGTGACAATCCACATCTGGTGGCAGGCAACATGGCCAGTGACAAGCTGCATCTGGTGGCAAGCGACATGCCCAGGGCTCCCACTGATTCTGCCTTATGGTGAGTTGAACTATTTCATAGTATATTACAATGTAACAATATAAATAATGCGCTTCAATCATCCTGACACCATAAAAACCATGGTGCCGGGATGATTAAAGCGCCAACACCAGCCATTGCTCCGACAAATTGCCCCAGAAAAATCGCGCCCCCCCCCCCCCCCCCCCGGGCCTTGGCACAATCTTCTTCCACGCAGCCGGTCCCCAATGCCAAAAAGGTTGGGGACCGCTGCTATAGTGCATGTATAGTAAAAAAGCCTGTGGAGGACACAATACCATAATTTATCTCTGTAATAGCCATGTATGCTGGATTGAAACTGGAATTTCATGTGGAAATATCTTGGCACTGAAGTCTCTGAAAAATATAATAGCAGAAAATATAGAATAAAGGGATTGTAATGGCTTGTTTAAAAATAAAAATAACAAACATGTTATACTTACCTCCTCTGTGCAGTTGGTTTTGCACAGAGCAGCCCCGATACTCCTCTTCTCGGATCCCTCTTCGCTGCTCCTAGCTCCTCCCTTCTTTGAGTGCTCCTCAGCCAGCAGCTTGCTACAAGGGGCACCCAAGTTGAGTCAGAGCTCCGTGTATCCATTTAGACATGGAGCCCCAATCTGGCCCCGCCCCTCTCTACCCTGATTTGCTGACATACTTTGATTGACAGCCACGGGAGCCAGTGGCGCCGCTGCTCTGTCTCAACCAATCAGGAGGAGTGTCCTAGATGGCTGAGGGGATCGTTTATATCGCTGGAGAGAGAAGGGGCTCAGGTAGGTGATAAGGAAGGTGCTGGGGGGCTGCTACACACATAAAGTATTTTATCTTAACCACTTAAGCCCCGGACCATTTGGCTGGCCAAAGACCAGAGCACCTTTTGCGATTTAGCACTGCAATGCTTTAACTAACTGCGCAGTCGTGCGACGTGGCTCCCAAACAAAATAGTTTTTCCCACAAATAGAGCTTTCTTTTGGTGGTATTTGATCACCTCTGTGGTTTTTATTTTTTATTTTTACTTTTTTTTTTTTTTTATTTACTCAGTTTAGGCTGATACGTATTCTTCTACATATTTTTGGTAAAAAAATTGCAATAAGCATTTATTGATTGGTTTGCACAAAAGTTATAGTGTCTACAAAATAGGGGATAGTTTTATGGCATTTTTATTAATATTTTTTTCTTACTAGTAATGGCGGAGATCAGCGATTTTTATCATGACTGAAACATTATGGTAGACAGATTGAACACTTTTGGTGCTATTTTGGGACCATTCACATTTATACAACTATCAGTGTATTGATTACTGTATAAATGTGACTGGCAGTGAAGGGGTTAACCAGGAGGGGGCGCTGCAGGGGTTAAGTGTGTCCTAGGGATGTGTTCTAACTGTGGGGGGGAGGGGCTGTGTGTGACACGACACTGATCACCGCTCCCGATTACAGGGAGCTGTGATCAATGTCAGTATCACTAGGCAGAACGGGGAAATGCTTGTTTACATCAGCATTTCCCTATTCTTCTTCTCCGTGAGACATCGAGTCTGCGGGACCCGTGATCACACTCACGGAGCTCGTGGCAGGGTCTCGCGCGCTCTGCTGATGGTGCGCACGCGACCACACCGTGGCAAATTTAAAGGGACGTACCTGTAAGCCCATTTGCCTGTCCATGCCATTGTGTCAACGTATATGTACATGCGGCGGTCGGCAAGTGGTTAATGCACAGAATGCATTGAGATAAAAAAACCTTCTGCCTTTATAGCTCCTTTAAGTTGGAGCAGGGATATGCAATTAGCGGACCGCCAGCTGTTGCAGAACTACAAGTCCCATGAGGCATAGCAAGACTCTGACAGCCACAAGCATGACACCCAGAGGCAGAGGCATGATGGGACTTGTAGTTTTGCCACAGCTGGAGGTCTGCTAATTGAATATCCCTGAGTTAGAGCAACCACGCAAAACTGAAATACCAGAGTTGTCATTCTGGCAGGTAGTTAAATGTCTCCCAATAAGCCACCATGTCAGGTTAGTTTGACTTTCTGAAACATTCGGATGCCCCAAATTGCACACATATGGATTGCATACAATATTTTATAAATTATTTAAATATATTATACAGCTTCATTACAATATTCCACCATCTTAAGATACCTTCAAAACAGATGGGGCCTGACTACAGTGAGTAGCACTGGGTTCTTCTCAGCGAAGACCTGCTGCATGAAGTTAATAAGGGGTTCTGTATGTCCTCTGGACAATAAACAGCTGAAGTTTTCTCTGAGATGCTGATATTGAGATAAACAGAATCCCATGCAGCACCTCTAACCATTTATCTGGTATATTCTGGTATGTATGTCTAAAGACTGTTGCACTCTACATTTAAAGGATATTTGACCTAATATTTGTGAATTAGGCCATTATACACCAAATAAATGCACCCTTTGTATGATCAAACATCAAATAAATCCTCCATTATCAGTAACTTACAATATAACATAGGACTATTTTTCACTTGGAACCTAACTACTTGCAAACAAATTACTTGGAACCATTTCTTTAATAAACCATTATAATACAGTTAGATAAATCATGTAAAACCCCTCTGCTTTCAAATAGTAAATTGCTCCAAAATCACCACTGCTTTGTAGTAAGAAATATCGCACATGGATGTGAAAGTTAAACTGAAATTTTAAAAATCTTTAATACATCAATGACCATTCTCCAAATTGTATCTCTCTGTTAGAGATTTGGAATCCTACCTTGATTATAAATTCCCACCACTCCAAGGCCTCCAAGTCACCCCCACAAAGTTGAAATAGGGAATTAGTATTTTTACTCCAACCCACTAAATCCAAAATCAACAGATTAAGGTTTATGGAGCAATTTCAGTCAAAAAAATTTTAATTTCCAAAAGGTAAAGTTCTTCATATGACTGCACATAAATTGTATTACCAATGGTGAATGGTCTCATATTCCCCTGGTCATATTTCTAAGGTCTGCCAATTAGCGCTTTCAGCCAATGGCTGAGAGTGCTGAACAGAGTGCTCTGCCCTTCCTCTCTGAAGTCCTCTACCACTTTTATTAAAATCCCCTTATATGGTACATAAGGGGATATGCAACTGCCTGGAGCTGAACAGTGAAAATGCGGGGACATTTTCCCACTGAAGAGCTAGGTGCGGCATATGCCTGCATCAAGACATGAATATGCTGGTACTTGAATAAATTTGTGTACGTGTCCAAACATAAAGCTCCAAACAGAGATACACAGGTATATACCCGCATATAGCCATTCATGTCTAAGGGTGGCTGTTTGTAGTAGCTGTGGCTCCCTTTTGGGGAACTACTGTGCAGTCCTAGGTGGTTTTATAAGTGCCTAAGACTTTTTTGCACAGTTCTGTTTATAAAACATCAGTTTAACAATAAATAAACGTAAAAAAAAAAAAAACGAAAAAAAAAAAATTGAAGACAAACTTTTTTACCTTTTTATTGAATTTAAGTTACAAAATACACTACTGTGCAAAAGTTTTAGGCAGGTGTGAAAAAATGCTGTAAATTAAGAATGTTTTCAGAAAAAGAAGTGTTAATAGTTTCATTTTATCAGTTAACAAAATGGGAAGTAAATGAACAGAAGAGAAATCCAAATCAAATCAATATTTGATGTGACCACTCTATGACTTCAAAACAGCATCAATTCTTCATGTAATCCCAGACAGACTCAATGATGTTGAGATCAGGGCTCTTTGGGGGCCAAACCATCACTTTTTAGCACTCCGTGTTCTTCTTTACACTGAGGATAGTTCCTAATGACATTGGCTGCATGTATGGGGTCCTTGTCCTGCTGCAGAATAAATTTGGGGATTTAAATCACATGCCTCTCTGATGGTATAGCATTATGGCTAAATATCTGTCTGTATTTCCCAGCATTAAGGACACCATTGATCCCGACCAACTCTCCAACTCCATATACAGAAATGCAGCCCCAAATTTGCATGGAACCTCCTCCATGCTTTACTGTTGCCTGCAGACACTCATTATTGTACCCAGTGGCGGCTGGTGCTCAAAATTTTTGGGGGGGCGCAAACAAACTGAAAAATATTGGAACCACCCCCCCACCAATTGCAGTCTCACTGTGCCCATCAAATGCAGCCACGTGTGCCCATCATATGCAGCCACGTGTGCCCATCATATGCAGCCACGTGTGCCCATCATATGCAGCCACTTGTGCCCATCAAATGCAGCCACTTGTGCCCATCAAATGCAACCACCTGTGCCGATCATATGCAGCCACCTTTGCCCATCATATGCAGCCATTGTGCCCATCAAACGCAGCCACGTGCCCAACATATGCAGCCACTTGTCCATCAAACGCAGCCACCTGTGTCCATCATATGCAGCCATTGTGCCCATCAAATGTAGCCACTGTGCTCATCAAATGCAACCACCTGTGCCAATCATATGCAGCCACCTGTGCCCATCATATGCAGCCATTGTGCCCATCAAATGCAGCCACTTGTGCCCATCAAACGCAGCCACTTGCCCAACATATGCAGCCACTTGTCCATCAAACGCAGCCACCTGTGTCCATTATATGCAGCCATTGTGCCCATCAAATGCAGCCACTGTGCCCATCAAACGCAGCCACCTGTGCCCATCAAACGTAGCCACTTGTGCCCATCATATGCAGCCACTTGTGCCCATCATATGCAGCCACCTGTGCCCATCAAATGCAGCCACCTGTGCCCATCAAACGCAGCCACCTGTGCCCATCAAATGTAGCCACTTGTGCCCATCATATGCAGCCACTTGTGCCCATCATATGCAGCCACCTGTGCCCATCAAATGCAGCCACCTGTGCCCATCAAATGCAGCCACCTGTGCCCATCAAACACAGCCACCTGTGCCCATCAAATGCAGCCACCCATGCCCATCATTTGCAGCCACTTGCCCATCAAACACAGCCACCAGTGCCCATCAAATGCAGCCACTTGTGCCCATCATATGCAGCCACCTGTGCCCATCAAATGCAGCCACTTGTGCTAATCAAATGCAGCCAATGTGCCCATCATATGCAGCCACTTGCACATCAAACGCAGCCACCTGTGCCCACCGCCCCCCACTCAGATTGCGGCTCCGGCACCCAACCCACCCCCCTGCCTGCGGATCTGACGTCCTGCCTACTGATTGGCAGGGAGAAAGGTTAGTGTGAAAATTGCGAAAATTAATTAGCTATGGTCACACAATTGGGTGGGATCAGGGCGCACTCTCTGCGCCCCGAGCTCATCCTATTTTGAAGCCTATTAGAACCTCTGGCTCTAATCGGGTGCTTCAAAATGTAGCACCCCCTCCCACCCCCGCCATAGGAATCCATGCCTCTGGCGTCTTGAAAGGTGCCGGGCGCATGGAAGGGGGGCAGCTCCCGTGTGCCCACAGTGCATGGGCCACCACTGATTGTACTGCTCTTCAGCCTTTCGGGGAACAAACCGTCTCTGGCTACAGCCAAATATTTCAAATTTTGACTCATCAGTCCAGAGCACCTGCTGCTATTTTTCTGCACCCCAGTTCCTATGTTTTTATGCATAGTTGAGTTGCTTAGCTTTGTTTCTTCATGTAACCTACGTCAGAAGTATGGCTTTTCCATGAAGACCATTGCTGGCCAGACTTCTCCGAACAGTAGATGGGTGTACCTGGGTCCCACTGGTTTCCACCAGATCTGTGCTTATAGCACTGCTGGACATCTTCCGATGTTGAAGGGAAGTAAGCATGTGTCTGTCATCTGCTACATTAAGTTTCCTTGGTCGATCACTGCATCTACAATACTCAACAATGCATGTTTCTTTGTGCTTCTTCAAAAGAACTTGAGCAGCACATCTTAAAATCCAAGTCTCCTTTGAAATTTTTTCCTAGGAAAACTTTGCTGATGCATTATAACTTCTTTGTGTCTTGTTGCTCTGCTTAGTCTTGCCATGGTCTATGACCAGTGACATGAAGTTGACCTCCACAACCTCACTTTAGTAGCAGATTTTGGCTGTTCCTCACCCGGTTTTAAGCATCCTACACAGCTGTGTCTGTTTCAGTTAATTACTGTGTTTCAACCTACATATGAAATTGATGATCATTAGCACCTGCTTGGAAAAATTGGTTGATCATACACCTAACTCTAATCCTACGAAATCCCTGACTTTATGCAAGTGTACAAAGTGTAAGAACTGATGCTGGTCACACCAAATATTGAAGGTAAACTTGTGATTTCATTGAATTCATTTCAAATGGCACGTCAAAACACTCTCGGAAAGCAGCTGTGTTGCAAAAATGCTAGTTTAATGTAGAAATACTAAATGAAAAACGAATGCAGGGCTTGAAATTTTAGTTGAGACATAAGGACACTGTGGCAGTTATCAGCAAAAGCATTGCTGTCTAATGTAGTTGTTACACTTCTGAAGCCCGCGGAGGTACACTACTGTCCTAGAACCTCCTGCTTCAGTCTACACCCGCCCCACAGCCTACGCAGACCTATGGTGTCTGCTAACTTATGTACAGATGATGGGCTAAAAATCCTCTGCTACACCATCCTCTTGGTCCACAGCAACATTGACCGATGGTTGAGAGTTCTCACATTGCAAGGCCAAGTTCTTTCCCTAACCACCACTACTCTCTACTTAATCAGGTTTACACTGTGTACCTGTTATTCAGGATCCTGTACAGCAGCACCCTTGTAGCATGTTATGAGCTGCACCTGTCCAGCCGCCTATGGCCCAATTGTGTATTGGTCCACCTTACACACTGCTACTCAGGTATTCATCCTCTTTAAAAAAAAAACACTCCAGACAGAAGCAAAGCCCATCTTCTTTTACTTGGCAATTAAAGAGTACTACTTCCAAGCATTGGCAAGGCAATACAGGCACTTCAGATGTCAATCCAGTAAGCCACTATCTTCTCAGTGTTAGGTCCTTGTTCTCCTTAGGTCAGTACTGGAGGGCTAGTAACTCAAGGCACATAGCTAGGGAAGCCCGCAGAAAAAAAAGTTAACTCTTTGCTACATTTCTCTCTAGTCAGGTACACAGTTCTCTCTCTCCACTGTCCAGGACTCCAACTTCTTACCCTATATATGGTTTTATGCTAGATAGACAGTAACAACAGGTCATATCCTGCAAAGGAGAAGCCCATAGCTATGTAATACGTTGACATGCCTCAAATGTCATTGTTTTGGGAAACAGTTAAATCTTTAGTTGTTAATGAGTTAAAATCTTTTTGGATAAAGTAGGGAAGAGTTAGAACCCCTGTTTGGCTTTACTGCCATCCAAGGCTGTGTTAGAGAGCCTTCCCCTCTCTTTTGTCCTACTGACATTTTACCAGACAAGATGTAGGAACCCCCCAAAAGCAATAAAAACACAATTTCTTTTCTTTTTTTTTTCGCAGCAGAATAGATAAACAGTAGAATCCCAGTCAGTTTTTTATTTTTCTGTGTCCAGTTTTTTCCTCACTTCCTGCTTGGTGAAGCTGATGTTAATGGGACAGAAAATCAAGGGAAATCTCTCCAGGAAAGCCCTGGATCGATGTAAAAACCAGACGGGGTTCTAATCCTCCTTTACCCTCTCCATAAGGTTAAAAAATTGTTTATTGCTTGGCATACTGTATTTTTGCACTGCTCTTGTTACGTTGTACAATATGACTAGATATGGAAGTTTAAAATACAGAATTCTGATTCATGTATTTGCTTCAGTAAGGTGTGTGCATATGTTTGTCATCATTTGCGGCCATTTTGTAAACCTTTAAGAATGTGGAATGGCTACATTTTTATCTTAACATCAGTGCTTTATTTGTTTTAATCACATACACAGAAGAAGGAGAAATGTTGTGCTTCTATTATAAAGAGAGACAGCTACAGAACATTTACCACTGTCATAAGTTGCTCTAATCAGCTTCACTCTTTCAAAAATTGAACTTTCATTTGGTAGATACTGACGTGTTTACCTCAAACGCCTCAGCAGATTCAGAAGCTGTGACAAGCACTTCAGAAATAACACTCTGTACAGTACCAGAAATTGTAAAATCTAAAAATCTCTTTCTCCGTTAAAAAAGCAGCAACACTATGTGATAAAAATAACAGGCCTAAGTTCAATGTACACGTTCACTGCTCTTCTAGTAGTGGTGGCGGTGGAGAGCTTTCTGTAGAAATATGGTTTCCAATTTTCTATACCCTATCTAGCATCAACTCTGCAGGCTCAGATCACCTCCAGTACACCCAGTGCCAGGTGGAAGATAGGGAACGCAGTAAACAAACCGATTAGCTGTATACATCATCTACTGCTCATGCACATGCTTTCATGCATCGAAAATAAAAAGAAAAACTGCGCTACAGAGCAAAAAGTCAAGGTAGAAGCTGCACATAAAATACACCAATATCTGTGTATACCATGGAAAATAAAAGTAAATAAAGTGTGCTAACAGTATGAGAATATATACATAAATGTGAATGCATATGGGTGGTAATGAAAACCACAATCTACTGAGAGCAAATAAATGACTCAATGGGTGGTGGAAAAATATACGTGCCAATCATAAAAACTCAAATAAAAAGAAAAAAGTGTACATGTGAAGTACAACAATAATAATAACGTGAAAACATGATAATCAAACAGACTCAGTCCATGAGTTCAAACATAAAACGTTCATCAGTGAAAAAATGCTTCCATCCACTATACAGCTTGGCAGCAACCAATCTCCCTATGAGTGGATCGACAAAGGAGAGGGATGTGCAGGATGGTACAATTCCACTGACGGTGACTCCAATAAGTGAGAAAAGTGGTAAAGGTGGACTCTTACCCTCCGTGTTGGACCCCCTCCTTGGCAGGGTCTATCAGGCATGCAGATTTTGCCCTCTGCAGGGACCGTATGATGAGAAGATCTCCCCAGCAGCTGTCAGGAATGCTGTCTCCGGTCCGGGCTAGTCCAAGTGACTGATATTTAATAATTGTTGGAGGCCAATATCAGGAGAGTAGAAGTTTGCCCAAGGTGAGCACACACCTACACGGTCCCTGGTACAACCCAGCACTTGCTTTTGGTCACTGTCATGGACAAATTGTGAATTATTATTGTTCAATAAACTGTGGAGCTGCAATAAAGGTTTGGGATAAAGATAAGTGGCTCCTAGTTACTGTATTAAAGCTAAAGTTTTGTAACTTTTTTTTTTTTTTTGCACTGACGTTACTTACATGTCATGAAGAATGTCCAATATCCTGCAGGCTAATGGTTCCTAGAAATATTTTCTCCAGTGATGCCCGGTCCTCTTCGCAGTGCTTAACTTCTGGCGCTGCTGGGATTAATAGCTTCATGTCTAATATTTCAGCACATTGAAAAAGCCTCTGACAAATGTCTGTCACTTTTATGTCATCTCCCTGTACTTGCATTGCTTTCACAGAATGCAACACATTCTCTGAATGTGGGAGAGGATGCTCTTATTCATCAGCTTCTGCCCCATTCACAGTGGTACATTGTGGTACTTTCTTTGAAAACAATGCAAGGACTTTTGTCTTTGCACCCCTTGGAACTTCTTCAATGTACTGCAATGTTGGACCTAATCTATATCTAAACTATATCTGTATGTATATGACGGATGGAGTTTTCAACAATGTAGCTTTCATAATTACATTTTAAAAGAGGCCTTATTAATGGGGAAAGTCAAAACACACACCAAAAAAAAAATGACCCACTTGCACTTTATGCTACAAGGTGTGTCTATAATTTTGTTATCACAGGATGCCATTTTGTGAAGTTGTAGGAATGTGGGAATTTTACATTTTTATTGCAATATTATTTGCCTGAAACTTTTAATAAATCCTGAAATGTAAAACGCATATAGTGCTGCAAACCTCCGCACTTACCACGTTTGCAATCTGCTTTATTTTTTAAGCCTGTTGTTGCTCTCAGCTAGCACTGCAGACGATTCTCCTTACACTGGACACATTCACCGAAACAGATAGCCTAGAAGCTTATAGCAGCAATCCACTCCCTCCTTCTCCATGCAAATAGACTTAGAGCAACTGGGGTTTGCGCTGTCCCTTGTGAACTAGTGCATGTGAGGTACACAGTGGGGTTGATTTAATAAAACTGGAGAGTGCAAAATCTGGTGCTGCTCTGCATAGAAAGCAATCTGCTTCCAGGGTTTATTTTGTCAAAGCTGAACAAGCTGTAGTTAGAAGCTGATTGGCTATCATGTACAGCTGCACCAGATTTTGTACACTCCAGTCTTCGTAAGAACCCTTTCACACTGAAGCGCTGCTTAAATAGCGCTAAAGTGCTGGTCGTTTCTGCGGTGCATTAGCAGTGCTTTTGTGGCACTTCTCGTGCCCTGGCAGGGTTTTTTTAAGGTCACCTGACAACGTGACCTTAAAGAAAGGAAAAAATACCCGTTTTAAACCACTTTTAAAGGCGCTTTGGAAGCGCTGCCCATTCATTTCAAGCACACATTGCAATGGATGGGAGGCAGTTTTCAGGCACTTTTCAGAGGCTATTTCTAACGCTAAATGCCTGAAAACTACCTCAGTGTGAAAGAGCTCTAAATCTACCCCAGTGTGTTTGCTCCCCAACCAGAAGTTTGGGAAGCGGCACTGTGTGATCTGGAATTGGTGATGGTGATTAATAAATGTGTTAGGGCTCTTTCACGCTGGCGGCCAGGGAGGCAGTAAAAATGGATGGCTGAACTGCAGTTTTACTGCCCCCTGGCCACCCACCTAAATCCATCATTGCAGCCTGACAGGGCTGTATATATTCCTTGGCCACAATGCCATTTTTAATTCAGGCTGCAGAGTTTGACAGGTTGCACCTCCTGTAAGATTTGCCCATTGAAATCAATGGGGTTGCACCACAACGACTAACTAAATGCTTGACTCACAGTTGCAATGCAGTCCTGCAATGTAAAATTGGCATTTGGAAATTTCAAAAAAGTGAAAAAAAAAAGTATTAGGAGGCAGCAGTAGCACTTGCCTGCCAACTGCTGCTATACCAGCTTCTGAAAAGTGATCCACCGCATATAGCTTTTCAAAAACCTTTTGTGCCCACATATCCTGCAAATTATGTACTGGGGAATGTTTTACCAGATTGCTTAGCATGCATTGCTTGAATAGGAGCACTTAATACTACTTTAATTATATAAACAGAGGCAGTGATTCATAAAGAGTCTCTAATTGTACTTGTTGCAGAATAAACTGCAGCATGTGAAAACTGTGTAAAGTAAACTTGTCACAAAGTGTAAGCAATTTCAAATGAATATGTGATTAAAGGAAATTAATAAGCAGAGGCTATTTTCCAAGCTGAAAAATCTGTGTATGAGTGTTTGAGTCCAGCATTGGAAGCCCTTGCATTTAGTTTTGCATAAAATATATGCAAACCCAATCACAAATATCTAATATAAGCTTAACATGATAATGTAATTTCAAAAGTCATTTTCAATCCTTTGAAATCTATAGCTTTCATTAAAATACCATCTGGTATCCTGCCATGAAGGTCTTTGTTCAGGCACTTTCTGTTATAGGGTGACAGCACTCTATTCCTGTTTTCCAATTGTGCTCCTGCTTTGTCACCTTGTTACATGGGCTTCCATGAGAAGCTACAAGTGGACATTTCAACTACATGATCCAATGTCATCACCATCAAGAAATCCACACTGGGCAATGCCATGCAGCCATTATTGGAATACGTGCACTCAGCCTACGTTCACACCTATGCGTTTTTTAGTGCGTTTTGTAGTTTGCAGAAATGCACTACAGTCCATTTAACATGGTTTTCTATGGTACTACTAGTTCACACGTATGCGTTTTGCGGCCCGTACGTTTTTGGAAAGGGTCGGGGACCTTTTCCCCGTGATTTGCAGCTAATAGATTTTAATGGAGCTGCACCAGAAACGCAAGTGGTGCATTTTTGATGCGATTTTTTTATGTGTTTTGCGGTTCTCCTTCCCGCCATCTCCTCCTCAAGCTGTCTCTTCCAGTTGTCTTCTCCTTCCCGCCATCTTCTCCTCGAGCTGTCTCTTCCAGTTGTCTTCTCCTTCCCGCCATCTTCTCCTCGAGCTGTCTCTTCCTGCCCCTGCCGTCTCTTCCTACAGCTGTCTTCTTCCTTGCCGCCGGTTGCCCGCTAAAATTTTTTTAAAAAGCTGCTCTTGTTCTGTTGATGTCTTCATCTGTTTTGTTGTTGCCCGCTCTCTGCCGACCCTCATATAGCAATGGGGCGTGGCCATCTGGTGACATCACCCAGAAAGCCTGCCCCTTGCCTCTTGAAGACACGGGAAGGAGAAGACAGCAGGAAGAGACAGCTTGAGGAGGAGACAGCGGGAAGGAGAAGACAGCGGGAAGAGACAGCTCGAGGAGGAGACGATGGGAAGGAGAAGACGACTGGAAGAGACGGCTAGAGAAGACAGAGCTATTAATAAAGGAATTGTCAAAAACCGGCTCATGTGTTTTTATTACATTTCACTGCTTTTTTGGTGAATGGGTAGGGGTACGAGGTACCCAATACCCAGTCACATGGGGGGCGGGATCTGGGGGCCCCCTTCTTAAAGAGGGCTTCCAGATTTCGATAAGCCCCCCCCGCCCGCAGACCCCGACAACCACCGGCTAGGGTTGTAGGAAGAGGCCCTTGTCCTCATCAACATGGGAGCACGGTGCTTTGGGGTGGGGGGCACAGAGCAAGCATCCACCCCCCCATGTTGAGGGCATGCTACCTGGTATGGTTCAGGAGGGAGCACTCGCTCATCCCCTCTCTTTCCTGACCTGCTGGGCGGCATGCTTGGATAAAGGGTCTGGTATGGATTTTTTTAATTTTGGTGTGGGAGTCCCATTTGAATCCATAGTAGACCTGAAGGGCCTATGGTATGCCGCTTTTTTTGCAAATTTTTTTTTTTTTACATTCAGCTTTTAGTGAGGAACCCCGCTGACAGCTGATGAGTCATCAGTTGCTAAGAATGCGGCGACCGGCTTCCTGGCCCCTTCCTTAGTAACCAGCTATATACAGTGTGTTTTACAGTGCGTTTAAAGAGAAAAGAACGTAAAAATGCATGCAAAAATGCATAAAAAATGCTGGTTTAAAGACACAAAATGCACTGAAAAACATGCCTGAAAAACGCACCAAGCGCAGCTGCAAAGAAGTGAACCTAGACTCAGGCAGAATGTGGCTGTAGGAGTTCAGCAGCACTTAGATGCAGCAAAGGTTAAAAAAATTAATTTCTTTAAAAAAAAAAACATTAAAAAAGGAAATTGTCCACAACACACAGTGCAAACTGAATGTATTTCAGTTAGAACTTACACCTACTAAAGCGACTGTTTTTTTGCTAAAATTAAAACTAAAATAAAAAAGCTCTGGTAAAATTATAGACTTTGTGCCAACCTGTCTCGGTGGCAGTTTGTAGAATCTTCACTACATAGTTACATAGTAGGTGAGGTTGAAAAAAGACACACGTCCATCAAGTCCAACCTATGTGTGTGATTATATGTCAGTATTACAATGTATATCCCTGTATGTTGCGGTCGTTCAGGTGCTTATCTAATAGTTTTTTTAAACTATCGATGCTCCCCGCTGAGACCACCATCTGTGGAAGGGAATTCCACATCCATGCCGCTCTTACAGTAAAGAACCCTCTATGTAGTTTAAGGTTAAACCTCTTTTCTTCTAATTTTAATGAGTGGCCACGTGTCTTGTTAAACTCCCTTCCGCGAAAAAGTTTTATCCCTATTGTGGGGTCACCAGTACGGTATTTGTAAATTTAAATCATATCCCCTCTCATTCTCTCTGGAGAAGAGACGCTTAAGTTCAGTGCTCGCAACCTTTCCTCATAACTAATATCCTCCAGACAGTTTATTAGCTTAGTTGCCCTTCTTTGTACTCGCTCCATTTTCAGTACATCCTTCCTGAGGACTGGTGCCCAGGACTGGACAGCATACTCTAGATGCGGCCAAACCAAAGTCTTGTAGAGCGGGAGATCTATCGTTTTATCTCCGGAGTTGATCCCCTTTTTAATGCATGCCAATATTCTGTTTGCTTTGTTAGCAGCAGCTTGGCATTGCATGCCATTGCTGAGCCTATCATCTACTAGGACCCCCAGGTCATTTTCCATCCTAGATCCCCCCAGAGGTTCTCCCCCCAGTGTATAGATTGCATTCATATTTTTCCCACCCAAAGTAATAAAGCTGCCCTACAAGTCCTCACATTTGACACCCTTTTTGGTGTGTTGGGTGCCTGCCCTTCCAGGTCTCCAGCACTCCCAGGTTCCTCCTGCCAGCCCCAATGTCACTACGGGGTCAGTAGGAGAACCCACAGTGGGATGTAGACTTTTTACACAAGTCAAAGTGCATTGCTCGGTACAACCCAACATAAAATTCTTTGCCTACGCAGATGACCTACTCTTTTCACTGATGAATCCAACTATTTTACTACCCAACCTCCTGAGAGAATTTGATAAATATGGAGCACTGTCTAACCTAAAAATAATTTTCTCTAAATCGGAAGCAATGGGCATTGCTCTCCCACCACACATCACTCCAATTATACAATCCAACTTCTGTTTTAAATGGACCACATCCACTCTAAAATATTTAGGCACATGCATCCCGTCTGACTTTTCCGTTATATTTGCTCACAACTACCCACAATTATTAACCAAAACTAAGGACCTACTGGACAATTGGCAAACAGGGCTTCACTCATGGTTTGGGAGGTGTAACCTAATAAAAATGAGCATTTTACCAAAATTTCTATATCTCTTCCAAGCCCTACCGATTCAAATACCTCTCTCCTATCTCAAACAAGTCCAGGCCATATTCACCCGCTTTGTATGGGCACAGAAAAAGCCACGTATACCACAAACCCAGCTATCCCTCCTGAAACTTTACGGGGGCATAGCGCTACCCGACATTAGTAAAAATTATCAAGCAATCCATCTGGGTAGAGCCATTGATTGGGGGCGACACTCGCTTAAAATTTTGGGTACAGATAGAACAGAACCAGTCGGATATATCCCCTTGAAAGGGGCTTTATGGTGCTACAACTCAATGCCCTTGGAAATGAAATCCCACCCACTGATTGGAACCACGCTGAGACAATGCTCCCAGGTTACCTTCCCAACATCTTTGACAACTGCTGACTTACCTTTGACCCCGATACTCGGACACCCTAACTTTCCTGCGGGACTAGCACCAACCTCATTTAAAACGCTACGGGACAACAACTGTAAACAGGCCTCCAGGTTTGTGATTGAGGGGAGATGGCCTACCATAGCGGAGTTGGGGGACCCCACAGGACCCTTTCAGCTCACGTTCTGGAATGCGGCACAGATACATCATTTCCTGCACTCTATACCCAACCCTCTGAACTTCAATAGACAGTTGACCACCTTTGAGGAATACTGCTCTGGGACGGATCAACTGCCCCAAGTTCTCTCCAAAACGTACACACTCCTGAACACCCCCCCTGGAACAACCACAACTACCATGCCTAACAAGATGGTAAACTCACCTCCAATGTACCTTCACAACATCCCAACATCCCTAACTTCAAAGTACTTACAAGATGGTATCTGATGCCTAGTCGTCTACATGCCATTTTTCCCAACACATCAGAACTCTGCTGGAGATGCCAAAAAGAAATAGGCACAATTTTGCATATATTCTGGGCTTGCCCTAAACTGGCAGAGCCTTGGACGACTGTCCGAACTATCTCCCAAAAATTTACAAACCATCCAATCCCGAATGAACTGGCATTTTTTCCTATTACACATATCAACAATATCCACTAGAGTCTATAAAAAATCCATTCTGCGACACCTACTAAATGCCGCTAAATCATGCATTCCCTTGTTCTGGAAGCAACAAATCCCCCCGACCACTGTGACTTGGCAAAGGAAGATTTGATTCTTACAGCACAAAACCAACATGAGACATATAAAAAGACATAGGATCTTTGGAATGTTTACATTCTCAGAAGAAGAACAAGCTTTATACGGAACTTGAGTCCTCTGCATGCAAGCAAAAGACAAAGTAGCCTTGCTGTTCAGGGCCATGGCTACACCTAACCCTTGTCCCTATTCACCCCCCCCCCCTTTCTTTCCCTACCCATATCCTTCCCTTTTCCCTTTCTCATCTCTAACTGCTACGCTCTGTATCCCCCCTTTCTTTTCTTTTTTCTTCTCCCATTCATTAAGGGAAAACTGGAAAATAGGATTGGACGACCCTATTTCTAGAAGGATCACATTACACAGGTTAACTAAGTTATACGTTGATATATAAAAATTAAAAATGATTAGGAACTTATGTAGAAGATCGCTTGCACATGTATACTCACTCTTGTTTATATCCTTGTCTGATGTGATCTTATGACACGAGGTTACGACCTCGTCTTTGTTGAATGTTAATATTTTTTTATTGGGGGCCCGCTCTTTCCTGAAGTTTAATAAAATTATATTTGAAAAAAAAGTGCATTGTATAAAAAGAATCTTTGGGTGGCTTTGCTCTGCAGCAAACTAAAGGTTCTGCAAAAGAGCCCTAGGGCAGGTAAGTATACATAGTAACAAAGTTGGTAAGGTTGAAAAAAAGACACAAGTCCATCGAGTCCAACCTGTGTCTGTGTGTGCGCTTTTGAAGCCTCTTTTAAAAAGGTTCTTGTTTTTAAGTTTGGCCCACCTCAAATGTCAATTTGGAAAACATGCTGGCAGATTGCATAACCTACTAACATCATAAATCCTTCAGAGACTCTTCTGGTGAGATTCCCACATGTGCAAGCTAGCCAATGTCTTTATTAGAGATGCAGACCCACTGATGTTTAATTTAATTTAAATGATATACACTGTTAAATATGCAGTAGAGGAAATAGGGCTCTATGACAGATAGGACAGAACTATTAACTCTACACCCTAGGCTTTTCAAGTGTTATGGGAGGTAACTCATAAAGTATACTCATAGCTGAATACTAATTTTGGGCGGATTGGACCTTTAAAGGTCAACTCCTCAATTGGAAGTAAAAACACCTATTGTAAGGATTTAGAAACAATGGGTCACCTAAAATGCGCAATGCTCTTACATGATGCATCTTGATAAAAATGTTTCCAATTAAACACAAATTCCAAATTAGCTCTTAAAGACAGCTCAGGCAGGCATCTTTCACTTGCAGTAATTCCATCAATCTACTTACAGTGCATTGCAAAAGTATTCACCCCCCTTGGCATTTTTCATGTTTTGTTGCCTCACAACCTGGAATTAACATGGATTGTTTGAGGATTTGCATCATTTAATTTACAGAACATGCCCACAACTTTGAAGATGTTTTTTTTTTATTGTGAAGCAAACAACAAATAGGACAAAATAACAGAAAAAGTCTATGTGCATAACTATTCACCCCCCTAAAGTCAATACTTTGTAGAGCCACCTTTTGCGGCTATCACAGCTCCAAGTCGCTTTGTATAAGTCTTTATGAGCTTGCCACATCTTACCACTGAGATTTTTGCCCATTCCTCTTTGCAAAACTGCTCCAGCTCCTTTAAGTTGGATGGTTTGCACTTGTGAAAAGCAATCTTTAAGTCTGACCACAGATTTTCTATTGGATTGAGGTCTGGGCTTTGACTAGGCCATTCCAACACATTTACATGTTTCCCCTTAAACCACTCAAGTGTTGCTTTAGCAGTGTGTTTGGGGTCATTGTCCTGAACCTCCGTCCTAGCCTCAAATTATACACAGAGTGGTACAGGTTTTGCTCAAGAATATCCCTGTATTTAGCACCATCCATCATTCCCTCAACTATGACCAGTTTCCCAGTCCTGACTGCTGAAAAACATCCCCAATGCATGATGCTGCCACCACCATGTTTCACTGTGGGGATGGTGTTCTTTGGGTAATGTGATGTGTTGGGTTTGCGCCAGACATAGCGTTTTCTTTGATGGCCAAAAAGTAAAATTTTAGTCTCATCAGACCAGAGCACATTCCTCCATACATTTTGGGAGTCTCCCACATGCCTTTTCACAAAATCCAAACGTGCCGTTTTGTTTTTTGCTGAAAGTAATGGCTTTCTTCTGGCCACTCTGCCATAAAGCCCAACTCTATGGAGCGTACGGCTTATTGTCGTCCTATGTACAGATACTTTAGTCTCTGCTGTGGAACTCTGCAGCCCCTCCAGGGTTACCTTAGGTCTATGTGGTGCCTCTCTGATTAATGCCCTCCTTGCCCGGTCCGTGAGTTTTGGTGTGCGGCTGTCTCTTGGCAGGTTTGCTGTTGTGCCATGTTCTTTTCATTTGGTTATGATAGATTTGATGGTGCTCCTAGAGATCATCAAAGATTTGGGTATTTTTTTATAACCTAACCCTGATCTGTACTTCTCAACAACATTGTCCCTTACTTGTTTGGAGAGTTCCTTGGTCTTCATGGCAGTATTTGGTGGTGGTGCCTCTTGCTTAAGTGTTGCAGCCTCTGGGGCCTTTCAAAAAGGTGTGTATATGTAATGAATGATTATATGACACTGAGATTGGACACAGGTGGACATCTTTTCATTAATTTTGTGACTTCTGAAGGTAATTGTTTGCCCCAGAGCTTTTTATGGGCTTCATAACAAAAGGGGGGAATACATACGCACATGCCAATTATCAGTTTTTTATGTATAAAAAATAGTTTTATGTATATATTTTTCTAATTTTAATTAACCAATTTAGACTATTGTGTTCTGATCTATCACATATAATTCAGATTAAAAAAAACATTGAACTAAAGGCTGTAATGTAACAAAATAGGTAAAAAGCCAAGGGGGGGGGGGAATATTTTTGCAAGGCACGGTATGTTAATATGTTCAATTAACATCTAGCTGTTGCTTTATTTACGTAAAGTGTTAAGGTATTGACTAATTCTGTAACACACCCACATTAATATTGATAGCTTCCAGATTCCACCTAATGCTTAACATATTTTTCCTGACAGGCTCCATGGCAGCATACGTGTGGGTTGACCCCGCCTCCATAACTACCCAATAGGACCCCTCCCTATAAATTTCAGCTGTGGGCTCTCAGCCGTGTTCCTTTTTTGTCCTCCTCCGTAGGACCGTATGTTTGGTTCTCCTACCTGAAGACGATGTCCTGCGATCGTATCGGCCGACCGATGTGATGTCTCATCCCTCCAATAAGCCTTGACTGTTAGCAGGGTATGGAGTGTATTGCAGAGTAAAGCGCTGAAGAGCTGGAGTCATTTGAATGAAAAGCGCGCACAGGCCGATCGCCTAGCAGTATGCAGGTGGCCATTATCTGCCAAAAAGCCCGGTGTGTGTATGGATGTTCCGGCCGAGTCGATCGTAAGTGGTGGTGAGCATGTATCGCCTTCATGGCAGCAGTGTATATATTTGTTGTCGTTTGTCTTTCTCTCTGCTTATTTGCCTATGCAGCGGCTGGTTCCCTGTGCGTTCCAGCCGCCGCTCCCTCTACTTCCGGGTTTTGTCTGCGTTCTGCGCAGGCGCAGTCCCAGAACGAAAGCGAGGCCTGGTTTCGCGCATGCGCACGACGACCGTGGGTCTGGCGCGGCCGTGACGTCACGCGGCGCCAATTTTAAAAGCCTGGGGAAGCTTGCAGAGCTCGGGAATGATCGTGGGCATAGCGGCGACTTCCCTGAGCACCTGCAGAGCCTTCCCCAGGTAAGTGCAGTACAGATGGGTCTGTGCTTGCTGTTTTTGCTTTCTGGTGTATCTGATTTACTCTGTGTTCACCTGCAGTGATTCCCAGCATCAGCCATGGACTCTTCACTGCCTCCTGGTGGCCAGTCCTCTCGCAGCAGGTAGGATTTGAAAGTATTTTTTCTTTACTTGCCTGCTGGGGGGAAGAGAGCGGAGTGTAGGGCATTATCCTGACTTTGTGCCTTTCTCTTTCTCTATTCCTGTCTTCCTTCTTTTCTTAGCCCTTCTAGGTCTGATCAAAGACAAAGTAGTTCCCGCAGAAGGAGTGGGTCGTCTAAATCACACCACCGGCATTCCTCCTCTGGCTCTAGACACCATGGTTCATCCTCTAAAGCCCCATACACACTATCAGTTTTTCTGCTGAGTTAGTCCTTCAGATTTACCAAAACCATGTAGTGCAAGGGCCTGCCTGATTGCATACACATTGAAACTCCTAAGGTTTGACCTCATATTATATGGTTTTGGTAAATCTGAAGGACTAACTCAGCAGAAAAACTGATAGTGTGTATGGGGCTTTAGTCTAAAGACCACAGTAGAGGCTCTCCTCACCCCCCCTCATCTCATAGGGGACTGGAGAAAATATGTTGGGGATGCAGGGCCCCAGTTCCTGCCAGCAAGTCTCTCTGTGACCGCTGTTTTTCTAAAGCAGCTAATGAGAGGGAAGGTGCAGACCAACACCTGGAAACACTAATCAAGCGAGTCGTGAAAGAATCGCTGCAGGAGAGAGACGCTGCAAAGCCTCGTGATTCTCCTCAAGATCCACTGATTCCCCTGTCAGAAGAGGGTCCAGTCCCTGAGACGTGGGAGTCTTCTCAACCTAGTCACCAGTCAGCCCCCCCTTCAGATAGTGGGTCAGAAGCAGATGATCCTGGGATGGGCTTTGAATATGCCCTGGTTCCTTCTCTGGTAAAAGCTGTTAAAAACGCTTTGGTTTGGGAAGACCCAGTTATTTCTCCTGCTAAACAGAGAAAATTTTTCAAACAACTCAGCAAGGAGCGTCATTATTTTCCTTTCCTCACGGAAGTAGGAGCTATAATCTTTGAAGAATGGGGCAAGATGGATAGAAAAGCTCTATGCAATCTAAAGTCTCGAAACTATACCCTTTCAAGGAAGAAGAGGTTAAACATCTTGAATCAGCTCCCTTGGTAGATGCTGCATTAATGAGGCTTGTGAGGTATGTGACTCTGCCTCTTGAAGATACAGTCTCGTTTAAAGATCCGCTGGAGAGACGGATTGATGCCGACCTTAAAAGGATTTACCTGACAGCAGGCACAGTGTGCAGACTCGCTCTGGCCTTAGCAGCAGTCTCTAAAGCTTTAGAGGCATGGTCAGACAATGTGAATGATTCTCTTAGAGGTATCTCTGAAGAAGCGGCTAAGAGCTCCCCTATTCAAAAAATCAGGCTTGCCTCTGCCTTTCTGGGGGAGGTCTCTATTGACATTGTTCGCCTAGTGGCTCGGGTGATGTTGTCATCGGTCACCGCCCGTCGAGCCTTGTGGCTGCGACCTTGGTTGGCGGATCCAGCCTCTAAGCAGGCTTGGTGCCGTATTCCATTTGAGGGTTCATCCCTCTTCGGCAACAAGCTTGATAGCGCCATTACCCGGGCTACGGGTGGTAAATCGGGGTTCCTCCCTCAAGACAGGCGTTTACAGAACCAAAAACGCACCTTTTCAAGATCGCAGAACACCGACCGTGCAAGGGAAGCACGTAGTTATAGGCCTGGTCGGGAATTTTCTAGATCCTGGAAATCCAGGCAGTCCTCTTTTAAAAAGCCCACAAAAGGGACTTCTACTAGTAACCAGGACTCCACTAAGTCCTTTTGAAATTGGGCCCGCTCAAACATGTCAGGTGGGGGCTCGTCTGCTCCACTTCAGACTTGTTTGGGCGGCCTCAATTCGGGATTTCTGGACAGTCAAAACAGTGTCCTCAGGCCACACCTGGGTATTCAACAGCACTCCCAGACTAAGATTCATACCAACAAATCTTCCAAGTTCAGAGGAGAAGAAACAAGTTCTTTTAGCTTACATAAGCTCTTTATTAGCTCAAAACGCAGCCATTCCTGTTCCAGATGGCGAACGAGGAGAAGGCATGTATTCTCCTCTGTTTCTGGTACAGAAGAAGAACGGCACATGGAAGCCTGTTATAGACCTGACTCATCTCAACCGGTTTATCCGAAAGGAAAAATTCAAGATGGAGTCACTATTAACGATTCAACAATCAGTTCATCTAGGAGACTGGCTGGTGTCAATAGACTTGAAAGACGCCTACTTTCATGTCCCAGTGGTGGCAGACTTCCAAAAGTTTCTTCGCTTTGCTGTAGGCGATCAACACTTACAGTTTACCTGCCTTCCATTTGGTCTCACAACATCACCGCGGGTGTTTTCCAAGGTTCTGCTGGCTGTTGTTGCTCTGCTCCGAGTCAAAGGAGTTCGCCTTCACCACTATCTAGACGACCTCCTCCTTCTAGTCCAGGACAAGGGTCAGCTTCTAGAGCACAGGAGTCTAGTAATTGCCACTCTCCAAGAGTTTGGGTGGCTCCTGAATTTGGAGAAAAGTCACCTGATTCCATCTCAGTCTCTCATATTTCTAGGTGCCCATTTCGACACACTATAGGGCACCATCTCGCTACCCGAGGAGAGGATTGTGGTGATCCGGGACAGGATCCGTTCAACCCTTGCTTCATCTCACCTATCGGCTCTTCAATGTCTGAAGGTGATCGGCACAATGGTAGCCACCGTTCCCATGGTGAAGTGGGCTCAATGGCACACTCGCCCATTCCAGAAAGGGTTTCTCCAACAGTGGGATTCTCCCAGCAAGAATCAGCGCATCCTCCTCACTCCATCCATGAGAGAGTCTCTCCTTTGGTGGCTCCAAGGGAAAAATCTCCGCAATTGCCATTCGATTCTTCCCATCACATGGGTCACAGTGACCTCAGATGCCAGCAATCGGGACTGGGGTGCTCATTGCCTGTCAGAAGTGGCTCAGGGCAGATGGATCTCGCCATCTCAGAAGACTTTATCCAACATTCTGGAACTTCGAGCGGCCTTTCAGGCGCTCAGATCCTTCTACCATCTGATAAAGAACTCCTCAGTGATTCTCCGGTTGGACAATACAACCGCGATGGCCTATATCAGGGAAAACAAGGTGGGACTCGCAGCTGGTCCCTCCTACTGGAAGTGGAGCCAATCATGAACTGGGCTCAGAAGAATCTGTCCAACATTTCGGCAGTCTACATTCCGGGGGTCCAGAATGTTCAGGCGGACTTTCTGTCCCGTGTTCAAATGGACAACAACGAGTGGTCCCTGCACAAAGAGGTGTTCAAGTGGCTCCTGACACTGGGAGTGTCTCCAGAAGTGGATCTGTTTGCATCCCCATGCAACTACAAACTCACCAAGTATTACTCGAGGTTCCGGGATCCCCAAGCATATGGGATAGATGCCCTCACGGATCGGTGGAGGTTCAACAAGGCGTATGCCTTCCCTCCGATGCCTGTGATACTCCAATTTCCCCGCAGGCTCAGAACAGAGGAAGTGGTTGTCATAGCAGTAATACCGTTTTGGCCCAACAGGCCATGGTTTCCCCTCTTAACTCTCCTCAGTTATCGGGAGTCAATCCCTCTGCCTCTCAGGGCGGATCTTCTGTCCCAAGGTTCTATCCTGCATCCATGCCCTGCTCATCTATATCTCAGGGTTTGGTTTTTGAGAGGGGAAGGCTTGAAGCCTTAGGGTGTCCAGAAGAAGCCATCCCGACGCTTATGAATGCCAGACGGAAGAGCACTAACAGAGTTTATGAACGTATCTGGTCCAAGTTCACAGAGCACATGGCCTCTAGACCTAATCCTTGTGGTTCTCCAAAAGTCCAGGATATCCTCAGCTTTCTGCAAACAGGGTTGGATTTGCCTCTAGCAGTAAGTTCCCTTCGTGTGCAAATATCAGCCATCTCGGCATTTACAGGAATTTCATGGGCTAACCACACCCTGGTTCGCCAATTCTTCAAGGGTGCTATCAGGCTAAGACCTCAAAGGAAACCGAGATTCCCTAAATGGGATCTTCCCCTTGTTCTAGATTTCCTTTCCACGCTTGGAACAGATCCTGAAAATCCTCTATCAGTTAAAGACCTCACACTCAAGACCGTCTTCCTGGTGGCAGTAACTTCAACCAAGAGAGTGTCTGAAATCAGGAACTTAGGTTCCAAAGAGCCTTTCCTGACCTTTTTTCCGGATAGAGCAGTATTAATTCCCATGTTGGGCTCAAACCCTAAAGTGACATCTATTTTTCACGAAAATCAGGAAATTGTGTTGCCTACCTTTAACACAACAGAAGGTCAAGAAGTCCATCCCCTTGATGTGGGACATACTTTGAGTCAATACTTGGAAGCTACGCAATCATTTAGACAGACGGATTTCCTTTTCATTCTTCTACGGGGAAAAAATAGAGGAAAACGGGCCTCAATCAGATCTGCTTGGATAGTACAGACCATTCAAAGGGCTTATAAAGCGAAGGGCTTGGCTCCTCCAGAGGCAGTGACTGCACACTCAACAGTATTTCAACCTCGTGGGCGGCTTCTCTTCATGTCGCACCCGAAGTTATATGTAGAGTGGCTTCCTGGTCATCTATCAATACGTTTGTTTCCCACTATTGTGTTGAACCTGCCGCTTTGTCATCCATTAATTTTGGTTTGAAAGTGCTGTCAGTGGACAGTGTTAAATAAATTGATTTTCTTGCTCAGCATTGTGCCCACCCGGGTGTGTTTGGCGAGTTATTTCCCACACGTATGCTGCCATGGAGCCTGTCAGGAAAACGGAAAATTTATATCAAATACTTACCGTTATTTTCCTTTCCTGATAGGCTCCATGGCAGCAGGAGTCCCTCCCAATGCTTGGAGTAGGCTAGTTATGAAACACGGCTGAGAGCCCACAGCTGAAATTTATAGGGAGGGGTCCTATTGGGTAGTTATGGAGGCGGGGTCAACCCACACGTATGCTGCCATGGAGCCTATCAGCAAAGGAAAATTACGGTAAGTATTTGATATAAATTTTCCGTTATTTCCTTAAGCCCCAGCAGTTGAATGTTTTGCCAAAGGTGATACAGCATGTTCTATTTCATACTTATATGCCTCAGTTGAATAAGCCCGAAGTCTTTTCTGTTATACCACACCATATTACCTAATTCAACTACTGCAACAAACTTGTTGAACCTCAATAAAAACCTTTTACATCAGGTTGGAAATTTCATACGGTTACACATACAGTGTCCTGTGCAACAATTTCGTTAGATTATATTTTTCATTTGTACTATACTAGAATGCTTTTTTTTGTACGTCATATTTTTTCAGTGTTAATGTTGCTGCCTTTTTTCTTTGTTTTAATAGATATGAGAGAAAAACCCAGTTAAGTGTAATCTTGTATACAAAATGGTAAGTGAGTAACTTTTACTTGGAAAGTAACAAAAAATGTAACAAAATTAATTTGCAAGTGTTTCGTGGTTTATGATGGTGCCAGTGGTATTCTTGACATATTTCACAGATCAGACCCCTTTCATGCTGAGGCAGTTTTCAGGCGTTTTAGTGCTAGAAATACGCCTGTAAAGCGCATGAAAATTGCCTCTCATTAATTTTAGTGTGACTTTTCACACTCGGGCAGTGCGCTTGCGGGACGTTAGGAAAAGTCCTGCAAGCAGCATCTTTGGGGCTCTTTGGGAGCACTGTATACAGCACTCCCAAAACTCCCTGCCCATTGAAATGAATGGGCAGCACTTCCAAAGCGCCTGAAAAGCACTTCGGAAACGCAGCAACACTGGCTTTTTTAACCCCTTCTTTGGGGTAAAAAGCATCCTGCTATCGGCCAAAAAGCGTTGATTTAACAGCGGTAAGGCACCGCTAAAACGAGCAGTGTTTTTCCGCTAACGGCTGGTGCTTTCAGTGTAAAGACAGCCTTACTCTCTGTGGTAATATTGGAAGCGTTTGACGGTTGACATTTGTTATACCTGATAACTGTACACAACCTGTGTAACAGGTTACAGGTGGACGAAAAAACACAACAAGTACAAGTTTGCAAAAATAATAAAATGCAGACTGTATGTCTCAGCCTTGAGGTAAAAAATTCTGTTGGGTGCAAAATATGCCAATCTACTCTTTATTTGGATAGAGTAGGTAAGCAGTTTTTACTGTGCACTGGGCACTTAAACCCCCTTAATAACCAGACCAATTTTCAGCTTTCGGTGCTCTCACACTTTGAATGACAATTACTCAGTCATGCAACACTGTACCCAAATGACTTTTTTGTCCTTTTTTTCACACAAATAGAGCTTTCTTTTGGTGGTATTTAATCACCGCTGGGTTCTTTATTTTTTGCGCTATAAAAGAAAAAAGACCGAAAATTCTGTAAAAAAATGCATTTTTCTTTGTTTCTGTTAATAAATTTTGCAAATTAGTAATTTTTTCTTCATATATTTTGGCCAAAATGTATACCGCTACATATCTTTGGTAAAAATAACCCAAATCGGTGTATATTATTTGGTCTTTGTGAAAGTTATAGAGTCCACAAGCTATGGTGCCAATCTCTGAAAATTGATCACACCTGAAGTACTGACGGCCTATCTCATTTCTTGAGACCCTAACATGCCAGAAAAGTACAAATACCCCCCCAAATGACCCCTTTTTGGAAAGAAGACATTCCAAGGTATTTAGAAAGATGCATGATGAGTTTTTTGAAGTTGTAATTTTTTCCCACAATTCTTTGCAAAATCAAGATTTTTTTTTTCTTTTTTTTTTTTTCACAAAATTGTCATATTAGCAGGTTATTTCTCACACACAGCAAATGCATACCACAAATTACACCCCAAAACACATTCTGCTATTACTCCCGAGTATGGTGATACCACATGTGTGAGACTTTTACACAGCGTGGCCACATACAGAGGCCCAACATGCACGGAACACCATCAGGCGTTCTGGAGTGCCCAGGCCAATTCTGACATTTCTCTCCTACATGTAAAAATCATAATTTATTTGCTAAAAAATTACATAGAACCCCAAAACATTATATATATATTTTTTTTAGCAAAGACCCTAGAGAATACAATGGCGGTCATTGCAACTTTTTATCTCGCACGGTATTTGCGCAGCAATTTTTCGAACACGTTTTTTTTGGAAAAAAAAACAGTTTTGTGCTTTCAAAAAAAACAAAACAGTAAAGTTAGCCCAATGTTTTTACATAATGTGAATAATGAAGTTATGCCGAGTAAATAGATACCTAACATGTCACCCTTCAAAATTGCACACGCTCGTGGAATGGCGTCAAACTTCGCTACTTAAAAATCCCCATAGGAGACGCTTTAAAAAATTTTACTGGTTACATGTTGTGAGTTACAGAGGAGGTCTAGGGCCAAAATTATTGCTCTCGCTCTACCAATCGCAGCGATACCTCACATGTGTGGTTTGAACACCATTTTCATATGTGGGCGCAACTTACGTATGCGTTCGCTTCTGACTGCGAGCACACGGGGACACGGGGAAATTTTTTTTTTTTTTATTGTTCATTTTACTTTATTTATTTTAGTTTGAGGCTTTTTTCCAAAAAATAAATTCTTTGATCACTTTTATTTCTATTACAAGGAATGTAAACATCCCCTGTAATAGGATTATGGCATGACAGGTCCTCTTTACAGTGAGATATGGGGTCAATAAGACCTCACATCTCACCTCTAGGCTGGGAAGCCTGAAATAAAAAAAATAAAAAAATGATCCTGGCTTCGATCGTAGCGGTGAGTCGGTAGAGGCACCTGAGGTCGGCGAGAGGGGGGGGCGTCCCCCCTGTAGCTGCACCCATCATTCAGATATCCCCGCACAAAATCAAAGGACGTCGTATGACGGCCGGCGGGCAGGAAGTGGTTAAAACATATTTTTTTTAACACAAAGTTGTCCATTTATACAATATTTCTAACACATAGCATGTACATACCAAAAATGACACCCCAAAATAGATTCTCCTGCTCCTCCTGAGTACGGCGATACCACGTGTGTGAGACTTCCACAGCCTGGCCACATACAGAGGCCGAGTACAGCCGAGCATGGCCGAGCATGGCAGAGTATAGCCGAGTATGGCTGAGCATGGCAAAGTATGGCTGGGTATGGCGGAGTATGGCGGGGTATCGGTACAGAGAGGGGAGGGAGGAACCGGCGTCATGACATGACGCCGGTTTGTTTACATGTGATCGCTCCGTCATTTGACGGAGCGATCACATGGTAAATGGCCGCGATCATGGATGTTCCCGTGTGCGCGCCCTAGGGGGCGCGCGGGAGCAGTTTTCTGGAATCACGTCATTTGACGTGATCCCAGAGTTATCCAGCCGCCCTGCAGCCGTCATTTGGCTATGGGGCGGTTGGCAAGCGGTTAAAAAAAATAAAAACCCCATTCTCATTAAAAGAATTGAAGATGGGGGAAGTGTTAAGACGAGAGTGGGACTAAGTTTCAATGGGCATTTGATCAGAATCATTTTCTGAGCTGAAATTGTCAGTATCCGTCTCTGCTTCTGCAGCTACTCTTTTTTGTCTGTCATCACAGTTAGGAACTTCTAAAAACTTAAGGTAAACACCCTGTCTTAAAATATTTTATTCATCATGTTAAAATAAAATATTCCACAATTTTTTTAAATTTTTTTCAATTTTTCCAATTTTTTGGAAAAAAACAAAAGGCCTTCAGGAAAAAAAACGGGAAAAAAACATTTTTTTTCAGAATTTTTCTGTTTTGTTTCTGGGCCTTCACATCTCTACTCAGGACCTGATTCACCTGCTGGTGGCACTTTGATTACCTGAGCGGATAGCTGTAGTTCCAGTGTCCACCAGAGGATGTCTCCCAACAGCCAGCAGTTTCTTATAATAAGTCTACACCTGATACTGGCTGTTGGGAGGGTACTTAACCACTTGAGCTCCAGAAGGTTTTACCCCCTTCATGACCATGGCATTTTCTGCTATTCAGCACTGCTCTATTTTAATTGGCAATTGCCCGGTCATGCAATACTGTACGCAAATGACATTTTTATCATTTGTTTCACACAAATAGAGCTTTCTTTTTGGTGGTATTTGATCACCATTTGGGTTTTTTATTTCTTTGCGATATTAAAAAAAAAGACCAAAAATGTTGAAAAAAACAACAGTATTTTCTACCTTCTGTCATAACACATACCCAATAAAATCCAATTTCGTCATAAATTTAGACCAAAATGTATTCTGCTACATGTCTTTGATAAAAAAAAAACCAACAAGTGTATATCAATTGGTTTGTGTGAAAGTTATAGGGTTGGCAAACTATGGTATATGGTATGGTATATATATGTAGTATTTAAAAATGTATCAATTCTTAAGTACTGATGGCCTATCTCATTTCTTGGGACCCTAAAATGTTAGGACAGTACACATTCACCCCAAATGATGCATGATGAGTTTTTTGAAGTTGTAATTTTTTGTCACAATTTTTTTTGAAAATGAAGAAATTTAATAAAATGCAGGTTTTTTTTCAATTTTTGTGGCAGTGTCAGGGCTGGGCTCAGCCCTTCTTTCTCTGAGCTGGCCGCTCAGCTGTCGGCTAATTGCCAACTCCCATTTCTCTCCACAGTTACCCAGCTATTGTTGATTCTGCTCGTCAGGCCTGCCTACTTAAAGCCATCCAGCTCACTTGATCTCTGCCTTCACCTTTGTCAACATCACAGAGAATTTTTCCTGCATTCCTGTTGAAGACTTGCTCGGCTGATGTCCCTTCTGGCTACTGATCCTGCTTGCTGTACTACTACGTTTACCTCTGGCTCTCTGACATTTGCTTGGCTGACTACCCGATCCGGTTACTGAACTCTGGCTTCTTTTGACCACGCTTACTCCGTTTACCTTTTTTCTATTATTATTAAACAAGTGTGGTTTTATACTTCTGTCTCGGTCTGATTCATGGTCCCTGATAGAAGGCGAAGGCCATGAATTCCGAAGATACAGTCAATCCACTTGTTGGTAATATTTTTCCAGATTGGATGAGCAAGATCACCGCATGGATCAGTTTGCCATAGAGTTACAAATGCTCCTGAGTCGCACGGCTCACCTGGAATCTCCCACTGTGGCTGCTCCGGTACAGTCTGAGTTGCAGGCCGTCCCTGCTGTGTCAGTCTCTGTGCAGGCACCCGCCTCGAGTATTACCCCTATAAGAGATATATCTGGTTCCGCTTCGCTTCCCCATCAATTTGGGGGCGATCCAGTTCAATCCAGAGGGTTTCTCAACCAGGTTGAGACTTACTTTGAGATGCTGCCCCAGGCGTTTCCCACGGACAGAAGCAAAGTAGGCTGTAACCTGTTGTCTTGGGTTACCCTGACTTTGTGGCCTCCTTTAAAAGGGTATTTGACGTTCCCGCATGTTCCACTTCTGCTGCCAAGTGCCTCATGTCAATCAAACAGAGTACGAGAACTGTTGCTGACTACGCCATTGAATTACACACTCTGGCAGCAGAGGTTGCTTGGAACAATGAGGCCCTCATAGCTGCTTTTTCTCATGGTCTCTCGGATTCCATCAAGGATGAGATAGCAGCCTGGGATATACCCACTGAGCTGGAGAGGTTGATCACGTTTGCCATCCTCATTGACTCCAGACTCAGAGAAAGACTCTCTTTTAAGGAGCGCTTGCAGAAGCCTCCTGTGCGTTTGCCTCCGAGCTTTGCAGTCCCACCCGTGCCTCCCTCACCTCCCATGCCTCCTGGTACCGAGTCGGTCAGTGAAGATGAACCCATGCACTTGGGCTTCAGGAGGAGGGAGAGATTGTGCCTTTATTGTAGCCAGGCAGGTCCTACCCATCCAGGGAACGCCCGAACCTTGAGGTCCTGTCATGGACAGACCTTAGGTGGCTTTGTTTTGTCCCCAGTTATCCAGAAGGATAAGCCCCTGGTTTCTTTCACCCTTTCTTGGGCTGAGTCGTCCATTGAGATACAGGCTCTAATCGACTCTGAGGCTGCAGGCCTGTTCATTGATGCTGCCTTTGTATCGCAGCACTCGATTCCACTGTAGCTGCGTGACACTCCACTTGCCATTGAGGCTCTTGATGGGAGACTTCTACAGCCTGCCCATGTGACTCATGAGACGGTTCCGTTGTCCAAGGCCGTAGGGGCTCATGACCATGAGATAATCCAATTCCAAGTTATTTCCTCACCTAGGTTTCCACTGGTTATTGGTTATCCTTTGTTACAGAGGCACAACCCCTCTTTTGATTGGCTCCGTGCTGAGGTTCTCTCCTGGTCACCACAATGCAGTGAGACATGCTTCCAGAAGGTAGCCAAGGTCCTGTGCACCTCTTCACTCTCCTCCCTGCTGGAGGAGTACTGCGATTTTAGCGATGTCTTTGACAAAGGTCAAGCCGGTAGTTTGCCTCCACACTGGCTTTATGATTGCACAATTGACCTTCAACCTGGTGCCATACCCCCTCGTGGCCGGGTTTACCCTTTGTCGGTCTTGGAGGATAAGACCATGGAGGAGTATGTTGCAGACGCACTTTCTCAAGGTTTCATCCACAAATCCTTGTCTCCTGCTGGTTTCTTCTTTGTGAAGAAGAAGAGCGGTGAACTGAGACCTTGTATTAATTATAGGGGTCTCAATCGTTTCACGATTAAGAATGCCTACCCGATTCCGGTGATTACAGAGTTATTTGACCGCCTCAAGGGAGCAACAGTTTTCATGAAGCTTGATTTGAGGGGGGCATACAATCTCGTGCGGATTAAGGAGGGTGGAAAACTGTGTTTAATACCAGAACAGGCCATTATGAGTACCTCGTAATGCCTTTTGGCCTTTGTAACGCCCCGGCAGTTTTCCAGGAATTTATTAACGATGTCCTCCGAGATTTGTTGCAGTTATATGTGGTGGTTTATCTCGATGATATCCTCATTTTTTCCAAGTCCCTGGAGAGCCACCACACAGATGTCTGTCGTGTGCTTCAGAAAACAATCTCTATTGTAAACTGGAGAAGTGCGGGTTCCATCGTGAACAGGTTAAATTCCTGGGCTATGTCATTTCCACTGCTGGTTTTTCGATGGACCCAGAGAAACTTTCGGCAGTCCTACAGTGGCCCCGACCCATGGGTTTACGTCCTCTGCAGCGTTTCCTGTGCTTTGCCAACTATTATCGGAAGCTTATTCGTAATTTCTGGTCTCTGGTCAAACCCCTCACTGATACGACCAAAAATGACAGTAACCCACAGAGTTGGTCTCCGGAGTCCATTAAGGCCTTTGAGAGTCTCAAGGCTGCCTTTGTTTCTGCTCCTGTGTTGGCACATCCTGATCCTATGTTGCCTTTTATCCTAGAAGTTGATGCTTCTGAGTCTGGAGTTGGTGCCCTTCTGTCTCAACGTCCTAACTCTGAGAGCGCTATGCATCTGTGTGGCTACTTTTCAAAGAAATTGTCACCTGCAGAGTGCAATTACGAGATTGGTGACAGAGAGCTGTTGGCGATCATTTTAGCCCTGAAAGAATGGAGACATCTCCTTGAAGGTAAGACTGTGCTGGTTCTCATTCTTACTGACCATAAGAATCTCTCATTCTTGTCTGAGACTAAGCGCCTCTCTCCCAGAAGGGCGCGATGGGCTCTTTTCTTGCCGAGTTTTAATTACATTGTCTCATTCTTACCTGGTACTAAGAATGTAAGGGCTGACGCCTTGTCACGACAATTTTCCTCCACTACCAAGTTGGATTCGGTTTCGGTTCCTGTGATTCCTCCTGATCGCATTGTGGCTACGGTTCGCACCAGTCTTACTTCTCCTTTGGGTGACAAAATTCTTGCTGCTCAGGTGGTGCTCCTCCTGAGAAACCTTGTGACCGCTGCTTTGTCCCTGTGAGTCTCCATACTGCCGTGCTCCAGACTTACCAGTCTCCCAAGGCAGCTGGCCACCCTGGGAAAAATCAACTAGTTTGGGCCATTTCCCAACAATTCTGGTGGCCTAGTCTACGGGCTGATGTAACTGCCTTCGTAGCTACCTGTTCCGTGTGTGCTTAGACTAGGACTCCACGACACCTTCCAGTGGGCCTCCTACAACCCATACCCAATGGAGAGAGGCCAAGGACCCAACGGTATATGAATTTCATTGTGGAGTTACCCAACTCCCAAGGCAACACTGTTATCCTTATGGTGGTTGACCGGTTCTCAAAGATGTCATTGTATTCCACTTAAGAAGTTGCCTAAGGAACTGGCTTCCATTTTTGCTCGGGAGATCTTTCGCTTACATGGGCTATGCAAGGTGATTGTCTTGGACAGGGGTGGTCAGTTTGTCTCTCGGTTCTGGCGAGCCTTTTGTGCACAGTTGGGAATTCAGCTTGCTTTCTCCTCTGCATATCACCCGCAGTCTAATGGGGCCGCAGAATGAGCCAATCAGTCCTTGGAACAATTCTTACATTGCTATATTTCTGACCATCTTAACAACTGATCAGGCCTATTACCATGGGCAGAGTTTGCTCACAACAGTGCCTTGAATTCTGCTTCCTGATTGTCCCTGTTTATGGCAAATTATAAGTATGCGCATCTCAAATGTGTTTCATGTCTCTTTATTGAAAGCTTTGGTCTGCAATCGCTTTACCACCTCGGTGCCACGTCCTCACCCTATACAGGTTGAGAACCATGAGGAGTATGAAGTACAATCCATTGTTGACTCCCGTAGGTTCCGTGGGCGCATAGGTTCCGTGGGCGCGTATAGTACCTGGTACATTGGAAGGGGTACGGTCCGGAGGAACGTACTTGGGTCTCATCCTCAGACGTACATGCCCCTGTCCTCTTCCGTGATTTCCATAGACATGTTCCCCTCAAGCCAGGTGGTCCTCCGAGGGGGAGGGGTTGTTGAGGAGGGGGTACTGTCAGGGCTGAGCTTAGCCCTTCCTTCTCTGAGCTGGCCACTCAGCTGTCAGCTAATTGCCATCTCCCATCTCTCTCCACAGTTACCCAGCTGTTGTTGATTCTGCTCGTCAGTCCTGCCTACTTAAAGCCGTCCAGCTCACTTGATCTCTACCTTTGCCTTTTCAACATCACAGAGACTTTCTCCTGCGTTCCTGTTGAAGACTTGCTCGGCTGACGTCCCTTCTGGCTCTTGATTCTGCTTGCTGTACTACTATGTTTACCTCTGGCTCTTTGACATTTGCTTGGCTGGCTACCCAATCCGGTTATTGAACTCTGGCTTCTTTTGACCACGCTTACTCTGTTTACCTTTTTATTATTATTATTAAACAAGTGTGATTTAACTATACTTCTGTCTCAGGCATGTTCATGGTTCCTGATAGGCAGTGATATGGGACACTAACTGGTAACAGTATGTTAAAAAAAAATTAAATAAGTTTTATTTTAATTTTGTAAATGTTTTTTCAGGTTTTTTTTAATATTTTGTGGATCATTGTAACAGCAATGTTTTCAACTGTCATTAATGTCATTAATGAGTTAACCATTCATGACAGCTGTGATCAATAATGATCTGTGATTGGCTACAGCTAATCCCATGGTGCAGGGTGCTGTGATTGGCCTAGGTACCATGTGATAACTGTGGGCCAATCACAGCATTGTTAACACAGCTATTATGAATTATTTTATTCATAACAGCTTTGTTGATATTCTGATTATGTGATCACATGATCACCAGGCCGCAACATCTCCAAGATACGCCCCTTCCTAACCAATGACACCACAAAGCTTCTAATCCACTCCCTGGTCATCTCCCGCCTTGACTACTGCAACTCCCTCCTCATTGGTTTACCTCTAAATAGGCTATCCCCACTTCAGTCCATCATGAACGCTGCGGCCAGGCTCATCCACCACACAAACCGCTCAGCGTCTGCTACACCCCTCTGCCAATCCCTCCATTGGCTGCCACTCAGTCACCGAATTAAATTCAAGATACTAACTATAACTTACAAAGCCATCCACAACTTGGCCCCTAGCTACATCTCTAACCTAGTCACAAAATACCAACCTAATCGTTCTCTTCGCTCCTCCCAAGACCTCCTGCTCTCAAACTCCCTTGTCACCTCATCCCATGCTCGCCTTCAGGACTTCTCCAGAGCCTCCCCCATCCTCTGGAATGCTCTACCCCAATCCGTCCGATTTTCTCCTACTTTATCCACTTTCAGACGATCCCTGAAAACTCATCTCTTCAGAGAAGCCTATCTGGCCCCCACCTAACAACTGTACATTTATCTTCTCAATCAGCACATCACCCACAGTTATTACCTCTTGTATCTCTCGACCTTCCCTCTTAGATTGTAAGCTCTAAGGAGCAGGGCCCTCTGATTCCTACTGTATCAAATTGTATTGTATTTGTACTGTCTACCCTCAAGTTGTAAAGGGCTACGTAAACTGCTGGCGCTATATAAATACTGTATAATAATAATAATAAAAAGTACCAAGGGATCTGCAATTCACTGTGTCTGGTGGACGCAATGGTTGTGGAGGGGGGCACGCTGCTCACAACCCTTAGTTCAAGCAGATGTATCTCTGCTGATACACCTTGTGTCATGTGTTTTAAATTTGCCTTGCTTGCTGCCAGATACTGTTCTTGATCTAGCCTTGCATCCTGTACTCTGTGCCCTGCTGTGTTTTTTAACCTAAACAAAAATAATATTGATCCTGTTCCTTTAAAGCATGTTATACAGCACAGTGCTTATGCTGTGTCTTTTGGCCGTCTGTAACACCTGAAATACGTTGCTGATCCTGCCAGTTACTACCCTCCCCTCTGTAAACTGACCACGGTGTATTATGGCTGCTGAGCCCTGACACCATGGTCAGAGTACATGCCTCCATCATCCGCAGCCCTGCTATCTGCAGCTCTTCTGTCCTCCTCTGTCCACCTCCCCCCTCCCCTCCTGCTTTTCAGCTCTGTGTGGGAGCCTTGTCCTTCTCGCCCCTCCACTGCTGCTGCCATACTATGCAAAATAACAATCTGTCTTTTGTAGAATCCCCTCTGTTATAACCTGTTATATCTCTCTCTTCCTTTGTTTTATAAAAATGAAGAAGCACAATACCTTACTAAAGACCGAGGCTGAGCGGTCATATGACCACCCGAGGCTCTCCTCCTCTCCTCCCAGCTGATGTCAGAGGGATCCTCAGGCCCTCCCTTTTACAGTCCTTGAAGCAGGGCAGGAGAGCCCTGGACATCAGCTGAGTGCACAGCAGCCCTTCAAAATAAGGTATTGTGATGCATCAGTTTTATAAAAGAACAGCAGTGAGTGATATAACAGGTTATGACAGAGGGGATTCTACAAAGCACCCATAATGGCTTTACAAACACTTTAATTATGTTCCCCTTGTTCCTGTACCCAGTCCCGATTCCCTTCTTTCTTTGCATCTATGGTATTCCCTGTTACCAGTGTTTCTCATCTTGTATACAGTGCCTTGAAAAGGCATTCCTACCCCTTGAAATTTTCCACGTTTTGTCATGTTACAATCAAATACGTAAATGTATTTTATTGGGATTTTATGTGACAGACCAACACAAAGTGGCACATAATTGTGACATGGAAGGGAAATAATAAATGTTTATTTTTCTTATTTTTACAAATAAATATCTGAAAAGTGTGGCGTGCATTCGTTTTCAGCCCCTTTACTCTGATACTAAGATCGAATGGAACCAATTGCCTTCAGAAGTCACCTAATTAGTAAATAAAGTCCACCTGTGTGTAATTTAATCTCAGTATATCTCAGTATAAATACAGCTGTTCTGTAAAGCCCTCAGAGGTTTGTTAGAGAACCTTAGTGAAAAAACAGCATCATGTAGGCCAAGGAACACGCCAGACAGGTCAGGGATAAAATTTAGGCTGTATTTTAACCCTTTATCACCAAACATGTGACAATAGGACAAAAATAATGGCGCTAAATACGTGCTGAGCAGAAGGTGTTTGTTCAACCTAATATAATGTATATCTAAAAAAATCAATGATAAAACATATAAAGATGTAAACACTGATTTCACCCTGTGACAAGTGAAACTTAAAGTGGATGTAAACCCGAATTTTTTTTTTTTTTTTTGATGTCATAATGTAGAGTATAATATTTCCTATCATTTTAGCCCAGTCTCGCCACACAGAGTTAACCCAGCTCTGAGCAATCCTCTTTTATTGTTCAGTGAGAAAAATCTTGACAAACAGAGAAAAACTTGGTCAAATCCTCCCCCTTGCTGTGAGTGACAGGTGATTTACATATCTCGTGCACAGGGGCGTAACTAGAAATAGCAGGGCCCCATAGGAAAATGTTGTATGGGGCCCCCCTGCAAACAGCCCCCCCCACAGCTGCCCTAGTGTCAATGCAGCGTGACCTGTGCCACATACAGCGTGACCTGTGCCCAATGCAGCGTGACCTGTGCCCAATACAGCGTGACCTGTGCCCCATACAGCGTGACCTGTGCCCAATACAGCCTGGTCTGCCTGTGCCCCATACAGCCCCTGCTCGTGCATTAGCTTAGCCTCCCTGGCGGTATGATTATTTCGGATTTTAGGTGCTGAAAGCGGTACAATTATTTTGCATGGAAATTTGGCGTTTTATATTGTAGGCCTGTAATTAACAATAACACACTTAAATCTGTCCAGAGTCTAGTAGATATCTTGGGTATGATGAAGTTAGAAACACAAAAACATAAATTATAATATAATAAATAAATATAAATAATTAAAAAAAATAATAATATTATAATAAAAATATTAATTTCCCCACAATTCTCTATCGCTCAATTCTGCAAGTGTTCTAATTTACTATTGCTGTTTTCTAGCTGGTCTAAAGCCACTTTTGACGTAAAGGGACACTTTTTGGTTGCTATGGACAATCTCCAGTTTCCAGGCAGAAAGAACAGTATATATAACATAAAACTGCATGCAAGGCATGGGCCAAAGCACTGGGGACAGAAGGGAAGTGAAATGATTTCATACAGTACTGTAATCTGTAAGATTACAGTACTGTATGTGTTATGGTTTATACATTTTTTCAATTTTGCGCCAGGCTCCGCCCCCGTGCGTTGCGATGCTCGCAGGGAACGGAGCCTGGCACAGAGAGGCTTTGGAGGAGACATAACCCGCAGGATCCTGGGGACAAGGTAAGTAACGTCGCACCAGGATCCTGCAATGTTTTCCCGAGTGTGGCTCGGGGTTACCGCTAATGAGACTGAAATTTAACCCCGAACCACACTCGTGAAAACTGTCAGGGAGGCTACGACATGCATTATTTTTTAAATCCCACCCCCACTCCTTTCTTCAGCAGCTCTGCAAGGATTGACTGTTCCACACCTCAGCATGATTTGGCATGCTGAAGTCATGTGGTTAGATCATAGCAGAAGTTCAGTGTAAGAAATACATAGGAGAAAATGCATATTGACAAGGGGAGTGTAGAGGTGGGCGGGGAGTCTACTGACATCACGACTCCACCCACCGAGCTCCAGACAAAAGACCCACCCAGAGAATCTGCAGTTTTTCGGCTCTCATAACAGACAGAGGAGAGACATTTGACAGGTAAAGATATATGCAGGAGGCATGTATATCCTTATAGATAACCCCTATGGCAGTAGTTTAGAAAGGATGACATTGGGTTTACATCCACTTTAAAATAAAAATACAAAATAAAAAATTATATTGTCAAACAAAAAAAATAGTCCATAAAGTGTTCAAGTGCATTCATTATCGATGTGAAATCTTCCTGTTCCATCCACCACACCAATGTGTCAGTGATTCCACTCCCCTAAAGAAACGCACTCACCAAATTTCAATGCCTACACTCTCGTGTCAGGCTAAGATGCTTTTAAACCACATGAACAGGGTTTCAAACAAGTATCCAGAATCCAACCGTGTGTGTAAGATATTTCTCCACATGCAAATAATAATAAAGGTGCTCCAATAGCATGATAACTTAAAAGACCAATTTATTAAAATACACTTCAAATCTTCAATCTTTACACTCACATTTAGGGAACTTTAAAACCAGCAAGAGTAAGCACAGCAGAACTTTGAGTAGCAATGAAGCAGCGAATCTTGCGGTCACGGCGGACCCGAGGTGTGCCGGCGTGTAAACAATTCTCACTCCTCCACCTCCTAGTCCGACGTTCAGCGTCCTACGTCAGTGATGATGATTTCCGTACAGCCACGCCCCCAGTTAGGTCTTCTGTCCTGTGGCACAGTGGTAGTATTTTGAGTGGTGGCGAGGTTATCTCAAATTACCAACAGGTCAGGGATAAAGTTGTGGAGAATTTTGAAGCAGGGTTAGGTTGTAAAAAAATATCCAAGCATTGAACATCTCATGGAGCACTGTTCAATTCATCATCCAAAAATGGAAAGAGTATGGCACAACTGCACACTTACCAAGACATGCAGGGGATATAGCAATTGGGGCATCGGGATCATCTTAATTAGATTGATCCTGCCTCCTACCGACAGTCGCAGCTTGCTCCAGGTGTTCACCTTATCACTAAACCTAGACAATAATGGATGGATATTAAGACGGCAATAGTCCATTATGTTAGAGGTAACATGAATCCCCAGATATTTAAAGAGATGGTAGGTATAGGATAGACTGCCACGATCGACTGCCCAGATCTGCAATCCAACAGCAATAAAGCTGACTTTGACTAGTTAATGGTAAGGCCAGAGACGCGTCCAAATTGAGAAATCGTGGCCATGACAGCTTCTAGGGAGGAGTTGGTGTCCCCCAGGAAGAGCAGCATGTCATTTGCGTATAACATGAGTTTCTCACGTAAGTCGCCATGTCTAAACCCGTAATCAATGGATTGGCATGGATCAAGGCAGCCAGTGGTTCAATGGCAACCACAACAACGGGGAGAGGGGACACCCCTGTCTAGTCCTACGTCCCAATATAAAAGCAGGGGGAACCCTATCTGCACACCTGATAGCAGCCGTAGGGGCATGATAAAGGAGTTGGACCCATTTATTGAACCTTTCTCGAAGGCCAAATTTGGTCAACACTGCCAACAAATATTGCCACTCCACACTGTCGAACGCTTTATTATAGCATCCAGGGACAGTAGCGCACGTTGACCCATATTATCTGCGGGTGTCCGCATGTTAAGGAATAATCTCTGTAGGTTCAAGGCAGTGGATTTGTGGGGCATAAAGCCCGCCTGGTCAGTGTGTATAATAGACAGAATATAATAACCTCATTGAGACGCATGGCAAGCACCTTGGCTAGGATTTTAACATCACGCTGCAGCAACTAAATAGGTCTGTAGGACCCCGGATCCAATGGGTCCTTGCCCGGCTTCAGGAGCAGAACAATGTTAGCCCCTGACATAGACTCAGGTAAACATTGAACATCATAAGCAGCATTAAAGACCTGAAGTCATTTTGGCAGAATAGATTCCCTATATCTTGTGTACACCTCAACGGGGATACCATCGTCCCCAGGGTGGGTTGGAAAGAATCATCGTTGTCCCCTCTTCAGGGTTCACAGTCATGCCATGCATGTCTCCTGATACCATTGCAGCTTTAGCATATCAGCCCCATCAGTGCTCTATGTCCTGGTCAGAGAGAGACACATAGTCCTCCACAGCAGACTGACTGGCCACAGCTGACAGTATCTGTGCATAGTTCATTATTATATGCCTTTCCCTCCCCAGTTGCTTGAGGGGTTTGGTAGTAGTACTCACACCACCCCTTGGTTTGTCTCCTACACGAGGCTGCCACTGCTGCTGGGCTTCAACTTGGAATTCCAAGTCCACGGCATCTTCTCTGCCTTTATGGGTCAACATATGTGTGGAAATCTGCAGAGGATACTGCCCGAGGCTTCCTGAGACACTAGGCAGCAGGCAGAAGAGGTGCAGAGCTGATCGGTGATGGAGGCAAGGATCGTTAGAGGATTACAGAAGGAGCCTGGTAAGATAAGTCCGCTCAAATGCGATGCAGGCCACGCTCCCCAGGAAAGTCTATATTCACTTAGCAGAGTGAATGTAAGTGAATGAATTAAAGCTGTGTTCACTTTGATTATCCAAATGTGCTGGCACAAATTATGATTTTTGGTTTACCAGTAAAATCCTTTTCTTGGAGTACATCATGGGGTACAGAGCACTTTATATTCATTACTATTGGTTGAACTGGATGGACTTGTGTCTTTTATCAACCAGACTAGCTATGTAACTTCTTGGCATATCTAAAAGCATTGGGCATGAGGTGTGGGCCACAGAGCAACAAGGCCAACACATCCAAACCCAAATACAGAATAGGGGAGACTCCATTTACAAAGTCACCTGTAAGACCTTTCGCCCAAATCCAGCATCTGCAAAGGCACGACCATCTACTTGGTAGAAATTAGTACATGTGTGAAGAAAAGACCAAGTAACATCAAAACAAGTTTAATGCTGAATCACGGAGGTGTCAGAAACCAAGAATCAGACTGAGACAGAAGTACAGTTAATCACACTTGTTTAATAATAATAAAAAGGTAAACAGAGTAAGCGTAGTCAATACATAGCCAGAGTTCAGTAACCAGATCGGGTAGTCAGCCAATGCCAATGTCAGAGAGCCAGAGATCAATGTAGTAGTACAGCAAGCAGGATCAGGAGCCAGAAGGGATGCCAGAAGCTGAGCAAGTCTTCAACAGGAACGCAGGAGAAAGTCTCTGAGATGTGACCAAAGGCGAAGGCAGAGATGAAGTGAGCTGGACGGCTTTAAGTAGCCAGGACTGACGAGCAGATCATCAACAGTTGAGTCACTGTGGAGAGAAAGGAGCTGGCAATTAGCCGACAGCTGAGTGGCCAGCTCAGAGAAGGAAGGGCTGAGCCCAGCCCTCACACGAGAAAGCACTGACACACCTTATGGAATGATCCTTAAGTATTTAAAGAAAGAATCTTGCCCTTGATGCCATAAGAAAAATAAAATAACAAATCCACCTAGAAATAGTAGATCAAGAAGCAGCCTGATTCTTTCGAGGACCATTGGGTAGGAGAAACCGGGACTCAGACTGTTAAAATTAAGCTGTAGACTTTATATATAATTGAACATCTCAAACAAAACCCAAAGAATGAAGCACTTTCTCCTTCTGCCCTGTACACGCGGTCGGACATTGATCGGACATTCCGACAACAAAATCCTAGGATTTTTTCCGATGGATGTTGGCTCAAATTTGTCTTGCATACACACGGTCACACAAAGTTGTCGCAAAATCCGATCATTCTGAACGCGGTGACGTAAAACACGTACGTCGGGACTATAAACGGGGCAGTAGCCAATAGCTTTCATCTCTTTATTTATTCTGAGCATGCATGGCACTTTGTGCGTCGGATTTGTGTACACACGATCGGAAATTCCGACAACGGATTTTGTTGCAATACAAAAGTTATCCCCGCACTAGTTTGGGTCTCACCAGGTGTAAAGCTGATCTTGCTCTCCAGAGATGAGAGGTTCCAGGTGCTGGCTCATGCTAGTAGAGACTATATGCAAACGAGAAGATCTGGACAGCCACACTCCAGGAAGTAATAATCCAAGTTTCTTTATTTTAAAATCAAGAACACATCAGATACAGGACATCATAGACAGAGTGTACAGATCATAAACGCGTTAGCCTATGATCTGTACACTCTGTCTATGATGCCCTGTATCTGATGTGTTCCTGATTTTAAAATAAAGAAACTTGGATTATTATTTCCTGGAGTGCGGCTGTCCAGATCTTCTCGTTTGCAACGGATTTTGTTGTCGGAAAATTTTATAGCAAGCTCTCAAACTTTGTGTGTTGGAAAATCCGATGGAAAATGTGTGATGGAGCCTACACACGGTCGGAATATCCGACAACAAGGTCCTATCACACATTTTCCGTCGGAAAAAATCGACCGTGTGTACGGGGCATTAGTATGCTTAGGATTAGGACAAAAAGATGTCCTGATTTAGGGGTAATGAAGAAACCACAGTAGGTAGTAATGAGGACTGAGGCATTAAAACCACCATATCCTGGTGAAGAACCAGTACAGGCTCCTTGTAGGAGAGCGTAACCAACTCCAAGACCCTAAAAACCAAAGTAATAAAAACCAAAAAGGCAGCCTTGCTTGTAAGTGACCAGGTATTTTCTCAGAGAGTCTTAAAAGAAGACGTGTGCAAGACCCACAGGGAGTAACACATGTGACACCCTGAACACATGCCTTAGGATTCCTGGTCCAGGACACTTTTTTGTTGAATCTTAAACCTGAAAAAGAAAAGAGATCCACACCTGGTGTCCCCCACCGCAGATATATTTTTGCAAACACCTCCAGGTGAAGGGCCTATTCTCCCAGACTGAGCTGCTGATCGCTGAAAAAAATCTGCCTGTCAAATTTATAAGCTGGGAATATGCACACTGGAGAGGCTGGAGCATGAAGTTTGGTGAAGACAAGATCAGGTCCCCTTCAAGAAGACAGGTCCCTGCACCTGCACCCTTATGGGGAGACCTCAAAAGTAGACAGACTAGTGTAGGAGAGCCAGCCCTATTGCCTGTAGTTCCAGGGTGTTGATCTGCAACTTTTACTCCTCTGACGACCACGTTCCTTGAACCAAAAGGTTCTCCAGAACACCTCCTTAGCCTGACAAACTGACATCCATCATCAATTGGATGCCAAATTTTGAAGGTCTTTCCATCAACATTAGGGAATCCACCGGGGACCAAGGAGACAGGAATTTCTCCTGCAGAAGCAGTACTTTCACTTGAGCCATGTCGAGGACTAAGCCTTAATCCTCCTGATGATGTGTCAGAACCAAAGTCAACTTCTGAAAGTTCAGCACCCAACTGAACCTTTCCAGCACCTGTACTGTCTACTGAACATTTGATGTCAGCTTCTCAACTGATTGTTTCCTGAGAAGCATGGACAGACCCAAAGGCAATGCACAAACTGGTAGTGGCAAACCTCTACTGTGAATTACAGAAGCTATTTTTGAGGCCAAAAACATCAGAATGTGTAGGTAGGCACCCTTGATATCTACTGATGCATGGATGAAGCAAAATAATCATCGACTGACTAGACTCCATCCTGAATTTTTGAACTTTCAGGAACTTGTTTAGGTTGGGCAGCACCTATAGGCTTGGGAACTGTAAAAAGGTTGGAATAGAAACCATGAGACTTCTCCCACTTAGGTACAGGTGCAATGACCCACTGAGACAGCAGCCCTTTCCAGAGTACCCCATTTCTTGTAGAGTTCTTCCTCCATGGGGTACTGCTAAGCAAACTTCTTCAGAGGTGAAAACATCTTCTCTGGGTGAGCCTAATCAGCGTACAGTACATCACTTTCTGCGAGTGATGGTGCCCTTGGGGGGTTTTGGGATGTTTTGGTGGCCGCTAGGTCTAAAAACTCAGTGACTTTTAGAGAATTCTGGAAACTGTAACTTCATTGTTAAGATCCATCCTGTGAAGACTTGTCTACAGAGGATTCCTGTTCCTTGACAGCTTATTCCTTTTCCATATCTTGACAATATTCCTCCAATACCTCCATCCAAGGCACAGTCGAGGTCCAGGACCCCTGTTTTTCTGTACATGCACTTGAAAGTTAGTGCATGCACAGATGTACCATAGGGTTCTGCCACATCCTGAAGACTGTGGTAGAGCCCTGCAGCACATCTGCGCACACACAGGTGAATAAAAAATTATGGAGGGAGTGGAGCCATGATTAAGGGGACTAAAGCTCATCTTTAATACATTCCCATGGGATCCAATAAGTCTAGGGGATGTCTTTGTTTGGTTTATTGCTTGAAGGACTTCAACAGAGAAGAGGGAACAGGGAACTTGAGCATGGGGTACTTGAACTAGCCATTGAAGGGCAGTCTCTTCAAGTAAGTAAGAATGGTGGCTAGTGGTGAACAGTGCAAGGCCCCACAGCAAAACTTTGGGCATATGGTTAATGTGTGTCAATGTGCAAGTGCAACTACTGGTATCCAGTGCGGCTTCCAGTACACAGAGGGATAAATTTAGGATCACTACTCAAAATTCCCCAGGACAGCTGCCTCCTTCCAGCTTCCTCTGGACATAGTTAAGTGAAACTGCACCTCTCAGGACCAGAACCCCATGGTGTGGTTCTGCAATCAGCTCCGAGCAAAGGCCATTCGATGCTTCAGTCCTGGCACCTCTGAGGCCTCTTAGAGCAGCTTTTCGGTCCATGGACTGCATGGCAGCAGAAGCCCCTGCACCTCTAGAACCCTCCTTGGGAGAAGGAACCCTGCTCATCATTGTTTATCTACACTCTGGTCACCTTCTGGACACTTCCTCTCCAGGGATTGTCCAGAACCCAATAAATATTCAGAATGGTCAATTTGAATCTCCTGCCCTAGGCTCTGGAAGCCTCTTCCAGAGGCAAGGGGAAGTGATCAAACTCCCAGCCTGTGAGACACTGAACAGGCCACAACAATTACTGCTCCCTTGATTACGGAAGCTAAATTTGCCTAGCAACCTACGCTAGGAGGGTACTACACTAGGCTATGGGGCTGTGTGTTTCTATTGATGTACACAGTGTAGGGAGATAAAGCTCTAATCCCTGCATGGAAGGCTGAATCCATGGGATATGGCAAGAGAAAGAACCCACCCTGGAACAGGAAACCTGTAATCATGGCATGAACTTAAACTGGAACATAGTCAAAGATTAAATCCCCTTCCCCATCAAATCATTCCCTGCAGCTATTACCTTTTGTACCACCACCTCCTCCCTTTAGAATGTAAGCTCTACGAGCAGGACCCTCCTGTCCCTTCTGTATTGAACTGTACTGTAATTGTGCTGTCCTCCGTCTACATTGTAAAGTGCTGCGTAAACTGTTGGCGCTATATAAATTGTGTAATAATAATAACTAAAAGATAAAGAAGCTGCTGCAGATGCGAGCTAGAAATCCTCCCCTTTGACTGCGATGCAGAAAGCTTGAAATGCCATTGAAGCAGAATTGGACCTTTTGGCCACTGATCAAGCTGAAAAGGCCCTTTACTGGGCAAAACATAAATTCTACTCTTGTGTGAATAAGCCGGGGGCTATGCTGGCTCAGAAACTGGACGCGTCTGGTCGAACCCGTAAACCTATCCGACTTCGATCTGCCGGTGGCGACCTCACCTCAGATACGGCTAAATTCACAAAGTCTTTCGCCGCTTTCCTTTCCTCCCTCTACAGCAAACCAGCTCCCTTCCCTACTGTCTTGGCCAATGCTTTTTTCCAAGACCTTAGGCTCCTCTCCTTGCCCACGACTGCTCGTGAGGCATTGAATGCGAACATTTCTGAGCTGGAAGTGTCCCTGGCTATCAAATTGACTCATCTTGCGAAGGCCCTAGGCCCCGATGGATTCTTCAGCCTCTATTACCGCAAATTTTCCCAATTACCTGGCAGCCTACTTTAACACTATGTGACAATGTGACCTTCCCCCGATGCCCTCTGGGCTCATATCTCTATGATCCCAAAATTTGAGGCAGAAGCATAGGATCCCCAGGCCTTTTGGCCGATTTCCCTATTAATTGAGGACATGAAACTTTTGGGAAAAATCTTGAGTGCCCACGTCGATAAGGATTTATGCCAGCAGAGACCAGGTCATATTTGTTCTGGGTCACCAGGTGGCTGACAATGATCGCAAAGTGATACATCTCATTACCTTGCTGCATCAACATAAAATCCCGGGATTCTTGCTTTAACTTGAAATTTACAAAGCATCTGATACCCTGTTCTGGAACTATTTATGATATGTGATGCAACATTGAGGCCTTGGAGAATCCTTCCTGACCTGGCTCTCAGTCCTATACTCCTCCTCTACAGTGTCCGTCCACTATGAGGGCTTTTCCTTCACTTCCTTTTCTATATTCAGAGGAACGCGCCCCCCCCCTGCCCTCTTTTTCCTGGCCCAGGAACCTCTGGCGGCGGCCCTCTGTGCTGACCCCAACATTACTGGGATTCCCTACACCGGCGAGTCCTATAAGGTAAACTTATTAGCAGATGACGCTCTCCTGACCCTCTCCAATCCCATCACCACGCTCCCCAACTTGCAAACACTGCTGTCCTGGTTTGCAGTCATCTCTGGCTTGCAAATAAATCCCCAGAAAACAATTGCCCTGAACATCTCTCTCCTGGATTCCATGGTTTCACATCTTCAAATGTCCTTCCCGTACCGCTGGGCTGGCCCCTTTCTGGAATACCTGGGAGTCTGTTTGACCCCCTCTCACTCTTCTCTCTTTGCCATCAATGATTATTCCCTCCTCAGTGCTATCACTACTCTTATGGACCCCTGGCGATTCCCTTTGCTATCATGGATAGGCCGCGTCAACGAGGTTAAAATGACTGCGCTCTCTAAGATCCTATACTTCTTTCCGACTTTACCAGTCCGAGTACCCACCTTCTTCTTACGCTCACTCCAGAATAAAATCTTAGCTTTCATTTGGGCCCACAAATGCCCCAGAGTAGCCCGTACTACTCTCTTTGCCCACAGACTAAGAGGTGGTCTTGGCATCCCAAACATCAAAAAGTACTACCTAACTGTACAGCTCTCACAGCTTACAATGCTACACGTGGCCTCAGATGTTCCTTTATGGGTGCTTCTGGAAATCTCTAACTGTGCTCCTGTCCTAGTCTTGGTCCTTCTGTGGCTTCCACCAGCTTCGCCCCCCCTTAGCCCTCTCATGACACACACGTCTCTGGGACTCAGTCCGCTATTTAGGCAATTAATTGTCCTCTATTTCCCCCCCGCTCTTTCCTCTCCTAAATTAATCCCCTCTTTTCTCCGGGGCTAGACCAACCCCTGGCCTTTGCCTGGTGGCCTGCTACAGGCCACTTACAGGTATGTCACTTCTTAGAGTCCCACACCTTTCCATCCTGGGCTTCCATTTGTGAGACCCACGATACACCCCCCCATGGAATGGTTTCTTTATCTACAACTCCGACACTGGATTTCAGCTCTCCGCTGTAACTCTTCTTTCCCAATCCAGACGATGATCTTTGAACGTATCTGCCTTCACTCACCTGTATCTCCTCTATTTATCCCTCTTTGACTGCGGGGGGCTCTTCTCGCTCCCACCTGTACATCTCCAAATGGGAGCGTAACTTGGCAGTCTCTATAGATTTAGAGGACTGGAGCAAGGCTGCATCATCCATTGCTACATCCATGCTTCAGGGGATGTGGCCAACACGGAGATGAGATTCACATTTGGTGGTCTTGCTCACGTTTGGTGAGATTCTGGTCCAGGGTCTACACAGTGGTGGCTGGTGACCAAAATTTTTGGGGGGGGGGTGCAAACAAACTGAAAAATTCTGAAAAACACTGAAAAAAACCCATCAATTGCAGCCTCACTGTGCCATCACTTGCAGCCACTGTGCCCATAAAATGCAGCCACTGTGCCCACCATATGCAGCCACTGTGCCCATCACATGCAGCCTCTGTGCCCATCATATGCAGCCATTGTGCCCATCATATGCAACCTCTGTGCCCATCATATGCAGCCTCTGTGCCCATCATATGCAGCTTCTGTGCCCATCATATGCAGCTTCTGTGCCCACCATATGCAGCTTCTGTGCCCATCATATGCAGCCTCTATGCCCATTATATGCTGCTTCTGTGCCTACCATATGCAGTCTCTGTGCCCGTCATATACAGACATTGTGCCCATCATGTGCAGCTTCTGTGCCCACCATATGCAGCTTCTGTGCCCATCATATGCAGCGTCTGTGCCCACCATATGCTGCTTCTGTGTCAATCATATGTAGCTTTTGTGCCTACCATATGCAGCTTTTGTGCCTACCATATGCAGCTTTTGTGCCCACCATATGCAGCTTCTGTGCCTATAATATGCAGCCACTCTGACCCCCCCGCTCGCCCACCATCAGACCGGCACTTACCCCATCCTGGTGATGGCAGCGAGCTGTGGGATGGGCAGGCAATGGCTCCTGCATTCTCCATGGTTCCCGTGCATCTCCTCTTCCATTATGGGCTATTGGGTCCTCTCCCCCTGTGTGTCCTGTGTCAGCAGCAGCGGCGGAGGAGTGCAATCCCCCAGCTTCCTCCCCTGTGTGTCTCTTCCGCCAAAGCGCCGGGCATCCAATAGGATGCCCGGCGCTTTGGCCATTCGGGAAACAGGTCTCACTGACCTGCCTCCTGATTGGCGGGGAGGCACTGTGGTGTAAAAATAGCCAAAATTAATTTGCTATGGTCACACAACAGGGTGGAATGAGGGCGCACTCTCTGCGCCCCGAGCCCGCCCTTTTTTGAAGCTTATTAGAGGCCCGGGCCCTAATCAGGTGCTTCAAAAAAAAAAAAACACCCCCTCCCACTCTGCCATAGGAGTCCATGCGTTCGGCATCCTAAAAGGGGCCAGGTGCATGGATAGGGAGGCGGCATCAGGGAATAGGGGGGGCGGCGCCCGTGCATTGTGGCATTGCGCCCACAATGCACGGTTCGCCCCTGGGTCTACGGCCTCCTTTCAACATCTTTTCATGTACCCTTCCACAAAGATGCCCAGCATGCACTTCTCCTCTGCCCCCTTTTGGGACTCTTCTCATGCCAACAAAAGCTGGCCACCTATGTCTTCATTGCCGCAAAAGGCGCCATTGCTAGAGCTTGGCGGAAGCCCTCTGTTGGTCTTGCAGAGGTGAAGAGCATTCTGACTATCCTCATGCTGCATGAAAAGATGACCAGTGTACTTCATGACTCTTATGTTAAGTTCCTCAAAGTGTGGAACCCATGGTGGTCTTATGCTCTCCCCACCCTGCCCCTGACCAGCTTGGGTATTCCAGACTGTTCTAATATACCATCCAAAATAAGTGAAGAAAAAACTGCGCTTTAGGGCCTGGCTAGAGGGTCAGAAACCACAGGTTGCTGCCTCCCTTTCCACAAAGTCCCTATAAGGTTCTTTGCACAGTGTATAAAGGTAAAGAGTTAGGGTATGTTGGCGCTACCTATAAGCATTAAATACTGGGATAGCCTATAAATATATCCCCCCTTACTTATAGTGATAAATCTATAAGGTGAGTAGGTTATCTAAATTCCCCTAATAGTATAAATGATACCCCAGCAAACAATTATATGCCTACTAATCATAAATTATGGTAAATTGTAACACACATCAAGTGTCGCACACCATAGAGGGTCCTACAGCGTCTAGAAAAAAGGCCAGAGGCTATATTCCATTATGTGCATTTGCTAAAAAACCATATACCAATGCGGTGATGTGCATATAGGTAATATACTAAATTGATACCATATGCGTTTTAGACATAACTTGAAATCGCATACAAACAAAACAGCTAGTAGAAACACAGAACATCCAGCAGATAGATCTCCAATATATATTATGACAGTCCATATACTGATGTTACTATGATAATATTCAGATTCCCAATGGTGACTTTGGTGTTGAATCAATTTGTCAGATGACTCTCATGCTCCCCCTATTGGTTGCCTACTCACCAGCTTCCAGAACCCCACCAGGGGTATAACGCCTGTGGTGTAGTATGCTGGGTCACTTCACTTGCTGCTTCATCTGGTAGATATTGCTGTAATCGGCTCCCCAGACCCCACGCCGGGGAAATGCTCCTATGTTGGAAAATGGGCCGTCTAGCTGTTGTATATTGTGCTGGGTGACTCCTATATTTTTCAATCCATAGATGCGTTGCTTCCCCTCATATATTCAAAAAGAAAGAGCTTCCATGGCATAATAAAGTATGACCACTTTATTTAAAAATATATATGCCCACAAAACAAGGATACTGGGCTAAAAATAGTAAATTAAAACAAACAAGGCTAGACCACAGAAAGTGATTTGCAAAACAAAAAAAAAATTTAAAAGTAAATAAAAAGTAAAAACGGAAAGATCCAGGCACTAATATGTATCTCTGTCCAGATGGAATAGGACAGCAGTAGACCTGAACAATGTAACATTTAAAAAGTCCCTCCAAATAGGCATAAACAGCGAGGTGGGGGTATGTATCCACCAGCCGCTACACAGCGTTCTCCTCCCTCGTATGCCCTGGAGCTGACTGACAGAGCGTGATGCCGTTGTGCGCGCTTCGTCACATGACGTCCTCAGCAACGGTGTCACACTCGTACTTCTAATGGGTTTTATAACGAGAGAGCGTTCATACACAGCCCGCACTTCAGATTACAGGAATACGGAGATAAATATATCCACTCTGAAGTTAATATATGTATAATCCAAATTAATCTCCTATTAATTATGTGTTAGAAACTTATATGCAATATATATATCTAAATTATTATATGTACGGATCATGAAGGCGCTCTCCATTAAACCAGAGAAAGTTCATTCACATTAATTATAATATCAAAAACTCCCCCTGCTGGTCTAAAAAAGAACAGCAATTAATTCAGTATACCACTAATACAAGGAAAATTCCTGAGTAATATCTCATATAAAATTAATACATCGTGCTTAAATGTAGACCTAAGGATGCAGTTATGTTCCCAACATGTATATTATATAGGAGGTCAGACCTCCTGATATAAAACACAATTTCATTAGTTTATAATATATAATTTTTTAAGATAGAAAAGTGGGGGTTAACATATAAATATATATATAATATACATGTTGGGAACATAACTGCATCCTTAGGTCTACATTTAAGCACGATGTATTAATTTTATATGAGATATTACTCAGGAATTTTCCTTGTATTAGTGGTATACTGAATTAATTGCTGTTCTTTTTTAGACCAGCAGGGGGAGTTTTGATATTATAATTGATGTGAATGAACTTTCTCTGGTTTAATGGAGAGCGCCTTCATGATCCGTACATATAATAATTTAGATATATATATTGCATATAAGTTTCTAACACATAATTAATAGGAGATTAATTTGGATTATACATATATTAACTTCAGAGTGGATATATTTATCTCCATATTCCTGTAATCTGAAGTGCGGGCTGTGTATGAACGCTCTCTCCTTCTAAAACCCATTAGAAGTACGAGTGTGACACCGTTGCTGAGGACGTCATGTGACGAAGCGCGCACAAAGGCATCACGCTCTGTCAGTCAGCTCCAGGGCATACGAGGGAGGAGAACGCTGTGTAGCGGCTGGTGGATACATACCTTCACCTCTCTGTTTATGCCTATTTGGAGGGACTTTTTAAATGTTACATTGTTCAGGTCTACTGCTGTCCTATTCCATCTGGACAGAGATACATATTAGTGCCTGGATCTTTCCATTTTTACTTTTTATTTACTTTTAAAATTTTTTTTTTGTTTTGCAAATCGCTTTCTGTGGTCTAGCCTTGTTTGTTTTAATTTACTATTTTTAGCCCAGTATCCTTGTTTTGTGGGCATATATATTTTTAAATAAAGTGGTCATACTTTATTACGCCATGGAAGCTCTTTCTTTTTGAATATATGAGGGGAAGCAACGCATCTATGGATTGAAAAATATAGGAGTCACCCAGCACAATATACAACAGCTAGACGGCCCATTTTCCAACATAGGAGCATTTCCCCGGCGTGGGGTCTGGGGAGCCGATTACAGCAATATCTACCAGATGAAGCAGCAAGTGAAGTGACCCAGCATACTACACCACAGGCGTTATACCCCTGGTGGGGTTCTGGAAGCTGGTGAGTAGGCAACCAATAGGGGGAGCACGAGAGTCATCTGACAAATTGATTCAACACCAAAGTCACCATTGGGAATCTGAATATTATCATAGTAACATCAGTATATGGACTGTCATAATATATATTGGAGATCTATCTGCTGGATTTTCTGTGTTTCTACTAGCTGTTTTGTTTGTATGCGATTTCAAGTTATGTCTAAAACGCATATGGTATCAATTTAGTATATTACCTATATGCACATCGCTGCATTGGTATATGGTTTTTTAGCAAATGCACATAATGGAATATAGCCTCTGGCCTTTTTTCTAGACGCTGTAGGACCCTCTATGGTGTGCGACACTTGATGTGTGTTACAATTTACCATAATTTATGATTAGTAGGCATATAATTGTTTGCTGGGGTATCATTTATACTATAAGGGGATTTTAGATAACCTACTCACCTTATAGATTTATCACTATAAGTAAGGGGGGATATACTTATAGGCTATCCCAGTATTTAATGCTTATAGGTAACGCCAACATACCCTAAACTCTTTACCTTAATATACCATCCAACCCGCAAGCCCGGCACTCTCTTCTTGTCTAAGCCTACACCTTCTTTTTCCATTCTTGTCTTGACTGTTTCTCTTTCTCTTTCCCGCTTGGGTGCCAGATGGAGCAGAGGAGGAAATTAGGGGGAGAAACAACTCCATCGAGACAGGATGTCCTCCAGAGGCAGCCATGATGGTTGCCCTCATTGCTGGCTTCACAACTCCTGCCTTTCCGTCTGGTGGATTCTGCCCCCTTCTGTGAATTTGCAGAATGTAATGTACCACATTGGCAGGTTCCCAGTCGCTATTTCTTTGCACCATTCAAGCTGTGTACCATCATGAGGAAAGCAAAGTTTTGGCATTGTTGGGCAAGGTAGTCAGCCATAAGGTCCACATTACTGCTGACACGTGGTCCAGCAAAGAACGATACATTTTGTTCACTGCACACTGGGTAACTCTGCTTGCAACTAGAAAGGAGGCAGGACAAGGCTCAGTGCTGGAGCTTGGTTTGCTGCCACATCTCCATAAAGCTGGTGGCGATGATGCAAGATCTGTTAGCTCCACCCCCTCCTCCTCCTCCCCTCCTCTGCTGGATTGTTTATGAATCACCAGTACCCCCTAAGTGTTCAAGGCGCCATTAAACGAATCAGGCTAAAAGATGTCATGAGGTGCTTCAGTTGGTCTATCTAGGGGACAGGAGCCACAACGGAGCAGAGATTCTTTCATCTCTGCAGGGGCAGGCCCAGAGGTGGTTCACGCCATGGAAACTTGAGCCAGGAATGGTGGTGTGCGATAATGGCACTAACATTCTGTTAGCCCTTTGACAGGGAAAGCTGACACATGTGCCACGCCTGGCACATTTCCTCAATTTGGTGCAGCTTTTCTTAAACGTTTGCAGCATTTCTTAAACGGGTATCCAGGTTTGCAAGATCTTCTAAGGCAGGCCAGGAGAGTCAGAAACGTCTGTAGCCATTTCAGACGGTCATACACAGCTAGTGTTAGGTTGGCTGAAACTCAGTGGGAATTCCACCTGCCCATAAACCGCCTGATTTGTGACATGCTCACCAGGTGGAACTCAACTTTGGCAATGCTGCAGAGGCTGCTCATGAAGCAAAGGGATGTCAATGAGTACCTATCTGAGTATGCCACAAGGACAGGTTTAGGGCAGCTTGGCTTTTTTCCTTACACCAATGGCTGCTGATAAAGGATACATGCACTGTACTGCCATTTTTGAGGAGGTGACAAGGAAGGTGAGCCATGATAATGCATGCATCAATGACACAATCCCTCCTGTGTTCCTGCTGGAGCAAACTCTGCGTGGCATTATGGACAGGGCACTCGAGGCAGAGCAGCGGAAGGAAGAGGAGGATTTCCTTTCCTCTCAAGGCACTCTTTATGCAGACACCATTCTTGCGATGCCACAGAACATACAAAAGCAGAGTGCATTAAATTGTGGCCTCATCATACAGACTGGCTCCCCAAGCCATTGTTTACAAAAACAAGATAGTTTGCAGGGAAGCAGTTTTGCTGCAGCAGGTTTTTTACACAGTACAGATGTGCCACATTACAGGCAGACTAAGGGGACCCCCAGGCACGATATTTAAAGGAATTTTCAATTTTTTTTGTTTCACTTTAACCACTTAACAACCGCGCTATAGCCGAATGATGGTTACAGCGTGGCACGATAACTCTGGGATATTAAGGGGAACCCCGCAGCAATTAAAAAAAAATGGCATGGGGCCCCATCAAAATCCATACCAGGCCCTTCAGGTCTGGTATGGATTTTAAGGGGAACCCCGTGCCATAATAAAAAAAAATGACGTGGTGATTTGGTCCCCCCAAAAATCCACACCAGACCCTTATTCGAGCACGCAACCTGGGAGGCTGCAGGAAAAGGGGGTGAGAGAGCGCCCCCCTCCAGAACCATACCAGGACACATGCCCTCAACATTGGGTCCCCCAAAACACCTTATCCCCATGTTGATGGGGACAAGGACCTCTTCCCCACAACCCATCTATCTTCAATCACAGCGCCGACCAACTGAAAAAAACCAGCCTCCATGGGAGGCGTCCCGCCGACTGCAGCCTTTTCACAAAGACAGCTGTTATATAGCTGAGGGCGGGGCCACCTAATGACGTAACTGGGTGACCCCACCCCCTTCTGATGTCATGTGACATGTGATATCAGAGGGGGCGGGGTCACCCATTTACGTCACCGGGTGGCCCGCCCTCAGCTATATAACAGCTGTCATCGCGAGAAGGCTGCAGTCGGCGGGAAGCCTCCCATGGAAGCAGAGTTTTTCTGTTTTTTTTCTGGACCTTCGGACGCCATGATTGAAGATGGATGGACATCGCAGGACACTTTTTTCTTTTAATAAAGGACTTGTCCAAAACTGTCTCCTGTCATTTTTACTTTTGACATACCCATTCACATAGGGGAGGGGGCCAGGATCTGCCTGCTTGCGACTATAATGTATTGTCGGATCCCAGGAATATACATAAAGATCATTGAAAAAAACGGCGAGGGGAAGCCCTCGCAAGAATTTTTAAAGAAAATGCTGTGGGAGGCCCTTCAGGTCTGGTATGGATATTAAGGGGAAGCCTGTGATAAAATGTAAAAAAAAATGGCGCGGGGTCCCCCCCAAAATCCATACCAGTCCCTTTAGGTCTGGTATGTATTTTAAGGGGAACCCCACGCCAAAATTTAAAAAATGGAGTGTGGTTACCCCAAAATCCATACCAGACCCTTATCCAAGCACGCAACCTGGCAGGCCACAGGAAAAGGGGGAGATGAGAGAGCGCCCCCCCTCCTGAACCCATGTTGATGTGGGGCCTCTTCCCCACAACCCTTGCCCGGTGGTTGTTTGGGTCTGCGGGCAGGGGGGTTATGCATTATGGGTTTTAGGGGGACCCCCACGCCATTTTTTTTTTAAATTTTGGCACGGGGTTCCCCTTAAAATCCATACCAGACCTGAAGGGCATGGTATGGATTTTGGGGGGACCCCCACGCCATTTTTTTTCCAATTTTGGCGCAGGGTTTTCCTTAATATCCATACCAGACCTGAATGGCCTGGTAATGGACAGGGGGGGACTCGCACCATTTTTTTCCATGATTTTTATGTATATTGCCGGGATCCAACAATACATTACAGCCGCGAGCAGTTTTAAATGACACTTTTCCTATAAAATGTCATTTTACTGATCTCATTCATTACACTATGTACGGCTGCTATTTAAGCAACCTTACATGCTGTGGGGCATGGACTTAGCCCCCTGAGCCATGATTGGCCAAAGGCTCCCTGCCTTTGGCCAATCATGGCTCTCATGACTCTCACAGCAGAGAGCTGTGATTAGCTAAAGTATGCAGGTCAGATGCATGTTTTGGCCAATCAGCAGCCTTCAATGCTCTCGCAGTGCATTATGGGGCGTTCTGCGGGCGCACAAATTGCTAAATTCGACGAACGGGCTCATCCCTACCAGTCATACCCAGTCATACTCAGCCATACCCAACCATATTCAGCCATACCCAGCCATATTCAACCATACCCAGCCATATTCAACCATACCCAGCCATACTCAGCCATACTCAGCCATACTTATTCATGCTCAGTCATCCCATCCATACTTAGTCATTCTCAGCCATCCACATTCATGGCTCAACCATGCTCAGTCATCCCCGTACACAGCTCATCCATCCCCATTCATGCTCATCCATGCCTCATCTATGCCACTACAGTACCTCACAAAAGTGTAATAGGTAGTCAAATTAGATTTGAAATGTATGCCCCTAGAACACCTGATGGTGCTCCCTGCACGTTGGGCCTCTGTATGTGGCCAGGCTTTGGAAAAGTCTCCCACATGTGGTATCGCCATACTCAGGAGGAGTAGTAAAATCTATTTTTGGGTGTAATTTTTGGTATGTACTTGCTGTGTGTTAGAAATATTGTATAAATGGACAACTTTGTGTAAAAAAAAATGCGTTTTCATTTTCTTTACACATTTTCCAAAACATTGTAGAAAAAAATGACATGTTCAAAAGACTCATTATGCCTCATAGATTATACGTTGGGGTGTTCTCTTTCCAAAATGGGGTCATTTTCTGGGCGTTTCCATTTTCCTGGTGCTCCAGGGCCTTCAAAAGTGCACGAGGTAGTCAAGAAATTATAAGTGTAATTTATGTTCCTAGAACACCTGATGGTGCTCCCTGCATGTTGGGCCTCATGTGGTATCACCATACTCAGAAGAAGTAGTAGAATGTGTTTTGGGCTGTAATTTGTGGTATGCATATGCTGTGTGTGAGAAATAACCTGCTTAATTTGGGCTTTTTTTGTGAAAAAAAAGAAAAAAAAATCTTGATTTTTCAAAGAATTGTGGGGAAAAAACTTAAAAAAACTCACCATACCGCTTACTAAATACCTTGGAATATCTACTTTCCAAAAAGGGGTCATTTGGGGGGTATCTGTACTTTCCTGGCTTGTTAGGGTCTCAAGAAATGAGATCATCAGTACATCAGGTGTGATCAGATTTCAGAGATTGGCACCATAGCTCGTGGACTCTATAACTTTCACATGGACCAAATAATATACACCGATTATTTTTACCAAAGATATGTAGCAGTATAAACTTTGGCCAAAATTTATGAAGAAAAATTACTAATTTGCAAAATTTTATAACAGAAACTAAGAAAAATGCATTTTTTACATAATTTTCTGTCTTTCTTCATTTGTAGCGCAAAAAAAAAAAAAACAGCAGTGATTAAATACCTCTAAATGATGGTCAGCAAGTTTAACACGCCCACACTTGAAGCCCTACCACTGCGCCCCTAGGAAAGATTAGAGATTTGATTAAAGCTGACACTCTAAATAAATCAAAATAAGAACTGTATTTTACCCTCTACCTAAAATGTAGAATTAAATAGTGGTACACCTGGGAATGGGAGGGTGGATGATGCAGGGTGTGTGCTAATGAGGTCAGCTGGTCAACTTCTTCCTGTGTCACGACCTAAAGTCTGATCAGGAAGATGACATTGCCAATGGAAACGTAACATAAGCACATAAGCCTTCAAAATGGGGACTTTTGATTTTTCAAATTCAGGTCCCATAGACTTGAATGAGGTTTGCCGTACGGGTCTGATCTTTTGCGATGTTCGAGAGTTCTGTCGCAAACCTAGCTAGGGGGTGTTCAGCCCATCTCTAATAACCAGTAAACATTACAAACATTTCCTAATCCTTAATCCAGCTACCGATCACGATAACTTTAGCGTCATATTAAACTCTTTTTTTTAAGCACTTTGGCAACATGTTCTTTACACTCCATCAAGGACAACATTACCTTAAATAGTGCACAAACACTCTACACAGATAAAAAAAATGCTATACTCAAATAGGTTTAAATTCCAACATCACACATATACTAACACTGAATTAAAATATATATATCTATCATAAAAATCACAATCAAGCTGTTCATTTTTTATGCAATTTACAGAATGAAAAGAATATGTAAGCAGTTTCTATGTAGCGCATTTAATTACTTTTTGAGTATGCAGTGTCCTTGTCTTTTAATCCTTGTCTATGTTCCAGTTTAAGTTGGTGCCATGATTGCTGCCCCAGGTTTCCTGTTGTGGCTCATTTCTCTTGCGGCATCCTATGGAGCCACCTTTGCATGCAGGAACTAGAGCTGTCTCCTTACACTTTGTGCATCAATAGCAGTGTTGCCAACTGGCCGGTAATTTACAGGTAGCCTATAAATTTCAGCCCATTTTCAGGCTTCCCGTAAATGCCCATTATGATTCTATCACACAGCAAGGTCACTCCGCCAATAGAACATTACACAGACCTCCGAATAAAGGAGACACATAAAGGTTTTGCATATACATATGCAAATGAGGTGAGACAAATGTCAATGTAAAAAAGGGAGAGAGACAAATAATAAATAATTCCACAGTAGCGCACTAAATTATTTACAAACCTCCTAAATATTAGCATCGTGAAATGATCAGCATAAAACACCCATACATAATGAAAAGTGCCCATATGGCATATCCAAAAAATCTATAAAAAATAGATATATGTTCAAAGCTATGCAAATCAATATGGTAATACAGTCCAATTTAAAGTGATGAAAAGATTTCGTTAATTCACCAAAATCCTTCACCAAACTGATGTGTGCCAATTCCACTCCCTTAAGAATAAAGCTCACCAGATGCTGTTGCCATTCACTCTCGTGTCTGGCAAATATCGCCTTATTAGATGTTATTGTACACGCCAATCTCCATCTGGATTAATAGAGACACTCTCCACATGTGTGGAAAGAAATTGAGACAGAGCTACCAATAGTGTAAAAACACCTTAAGGTAATCCTTTTTTCTCTTTCTAAACTGTCATTGTTGTAGTACATTTCCAAAAGTCATATCAAAATTTGTATCCTTTATTATGGTCTGTTATAGATTTTCTGTATTGTAAAATAAAATGGGGTGGCTTTTCCCCTAAAAATGCATAGCATACCCTTACCCTTGATAAGAGTCTGGTATGAATGTCAAGGGAGGGGCGCTCAAAATTTCTTATAATTTCCTATAACACACAGACAAATAAATAAAATGCTGAAAATTGTATGCCAAAGTCATAGCAAATAGGCTCCTCCCACTGATCCCACAATGGGTCTCTAGGGATCAAACGGGTTTCATCCTAGGCAGAGAGGCACGTGACAACTCACTGCGTACTCTGTCTTTGATAGCTCATGTGCGCGGATCTTCCCAGCCCACCCTTCTATTATCGACTGACGTGGAAAAATCATTCAATAGGGTGGACTGGGAATATCTGATGGCAACATTGGCTCACCTGGGTATTGGCCCCACCCTTCTAGCACAAATATCCGCTCTGTATAACTTTCCCACTGCTCAACTGAGAATAAATGGCACGTTAAGCGACCCCTTTACACCATATAATGGCACCCGCCAGGGCTGCCCCCTCTCACCCATCTTATTTGCCTTATCACTAGAACCATTTTTATCAACGGTTAGAAACAATCCCAGCATACATGGGATTGTTGAGGGCAACTTGGAACATAAATATGCTGCTTAAGCAGATGATATTTTGTTTTATATACAACAACCCATGATCTCCCTGCCCAATTTGATGTCAGCATTCTCAGCATTTAGTACCATTTCCAATCTCAAAATTAATATGACGAAATCTGAAATTTTAAATATATCGATTCCCAAATCGATGGCAACTCAACTGGAAAGATCCTTCCCCTTTAGTTGGCAGGTTCGATCCATTAAGTATCTGGGAATACTTCTCACCCCTAATCCCACATCCTTGTTCCGCGCCAATTTTATGCCCTTAAACAAAAACAAAATCAGGGCGGACCTGCAGAAATAGTCTCAGCTCACACACTCATGGTTGGGAAGGATCAGCATAGTAAAAATGAACGTATTGCCCAGGCTGCTGTTCTTGTTTCAGATGATCCAATACAGAAATCCCCATGGGCTTCTTTACATTATTAAGAACTTTGATTAACAAATATATTTGAAACAGGAGACGACCCAGACTTGCTGGGACCCTCCTTACCAGATCTAAAAGGGAAGGAGGCTTAGCCTTACCTGACTTTAAAAGATATTTCTTGGCAGTAGTATTGAACAGAATCTCAGATTGGAAATATCACAAAGAATCTAAACGTTGGGTAACCTTAGAAATGGATCTCTGTGGTGGAGACCTTTTTCCACAAATATGGATCCCTAGAAAATACAGGTCTTTTTCCACAACCACCTCACCGCTCACACGTCCACCTTAATGACCTGGGACACACTATGTAAATCAAACAATTGGACATGTAACTCTCCTCTGATGCCTCTGACTGGACACAAATATTTTCCCCCCCGGAAACATAGACCCCAAAATCCATGTCTGGAACCTTGGGGCAATGGCCCTGCTACACCAAGTTACTACCGCATCTGGCGTGGTACCTCTCTCGACGCTTATCTCCACCCCTACAGCGTCACTCATGGATCAATGGCGTTACCATCAATTATCAACCTTTGTTCACTCTCTACCAAAACCCATACGCTCCATCTCAGAACTGACGCTGATAGAATCTACCTTCTCAGAAGAACGACCAGTTGAGAAGCCTCTCTCCTATTTCTACCACGCCCTACAAACGCTTGCTGCTACAGGACATTCTAATTTCATCAGAAACTGGAAGAAAGATCTCCATAAAGATCTCTCGGAGACGCAGCAATCTACAATCCTTTATCTATCGCACACGTCCTCAATGTCTTCTAAAACAGCGGAGATCAATTACAAATTGCTGACAAGGTGGCACTATACCCCAGTGGTGCTCCACAAGTCCTTTCCACTAACATCACCACTATGTTGGCGCGGATGCGGAGAACGAGTGACACATGCTCATGTTTGGTGGTATTGTCCCCTTATCCGCCCTTATTGGCTAACCCTCCTATACTGGGTTAAAGAGATCCAAGGTTTTGAGACTCCTAATGATCTATGGGTTATTCTTCTGCACTGTACAAGCCAACCAGCAGGATCGTATAAAAAATCTATAACGCCACATTTGCTTAATGCAGCTAAAGCCCTTATTCCATGCCATTGGAAACAATCAACCATACCCACATTATGCCAATGGCTTCTGGAGGTTGATCACATATATTACATGGAGGATCTCACACACTCCCTAAGAAATAAAGCAGCGGATCTGTCAAAGAAGATATGGTCCTGCTGGTTTGCTTTCAAATACACATCCGCCTATGCGGAAATCATGTCTCAATCAAAGTAATATATTGTTTGCTATCCTGTTATGTACATGGATTTGAATGAGGCAGGTGATCCCCCCTCCCCTTCCCCCCATTCTCCCCCCACCCCCTCTCTTACACCATCTCTTCCCTCATCTTTTCTTTTTCTAGATTTCCCACTTTCCCTATTCCTGGTCTCATTTTACTCTGTGTAAGTTATATGAGTTAATCAGGGCTATCTTGGAAGTACTTACGGTAGCTTCCGCCTAGTGCGCCCTTCTCGAAAAGGTTACTTTACATGACTAGACGACGGAATCCTGCGATTCTGGGACATAATTAAAAGTCGCAGAATGACTTATACTGGAGCAACCTAAAGTACATATCTATATTACGCAGGCCACTGATTGATAGAATGTCACAAGACCTACTTACTGTGTTGTTTGCATTTACTTGTACTGTGTATTTTGTTCCTTAAAAAAAACTTATTAAACAAAAAAAAAAAAAAAATGCTAAAGAAATGGTGGTAATGATTATAATATTTTTGTATAATCACAGTATTTTTTTATATTAATGTGTTTAAAATGCTATCATTGAAGTTTTTTTTTTTTTCAGAGTTATCAAATGGAAAGCAATAATAAGGTGATCCTCTCTGGCCGACCTGGAAGCATCTCTGATGTGTTAATGTTGGATGATGACAATGGGAACGTTGTCATTGCTGGGTTTACACAAGATGACCCTATTGTCAACAATCTGGGACTTAAGGAAGGTATACAGAGGACATTGTATGGAACCAGTAATACAATGATGATTAAAACAATTAAAAGCTTCACATCAATGCAAACTACATCACTGGCCCAATTATCATTAGTAAAAAGCAGAGTTGATGGTAGTAATTGACAGTAACCTTTAGTAATATAGCAGATGTTAGTTTGCTGTTGGTTCCTTGGGATTACTATACTGTGGGGATTAGATTTAAAATAGTGTTACTAAGTACATTTTTCTTAAATCAAAACGGGCTTCTAACCCTAAATTAAAGATAAAGCAAACACTTACTCAATTGAGCCTTGCTTAGTTCAGGTTGTCCATTTTTTCTAGTAAAGTTTCATTTTGGAATGGCAGTAGTCCATGGGTTGGTCCATGGGTTTAAAGGATAAGTTCACCTTTCATAACATTTTACAAATGGACCGCCACCCCTTCCCCCCTGCTGTGACAGCTAGGGGGCCCCCCCCTGCTGTCTGTCAAAATAAAAAAAACAGCTGCGTCACTCATTCACAGTGATCTGTGAATGGAAAACTAAAACTACCAGGGTGCTGATACACTGACAGATCAGCAGGAGACCTGAAAAAAAATTCACATTTTTTTACCTGCAAAAATTTTTACATTTATTATTTTTTGTCAAAAGGTGAACATATCCTTTAAGAAACCTTCCCAACCAAATCTCTTAAGGATTATCAGTGAATACCAACCCCAAAACATGTTTTGTAAAGAACATGATGTAAAGAATTACATTTCTGTACTTACCTACTATCGAGCGGCAGTTGTCTTTTTTTCATATCTATAGATGCCATGTGGCTATTTCATTTCTTGCTTTTTTTGCTTTTTTTTCTTTTCTTTTATCTACTCTCCTGTTTTTCTTGCTTCCTCTCTTTTCTTATATTGGCTTTCTACCCTAATTGGGTTCACTTTGGGGCAGCAGAAAAGTCGATTTGGTGATAATGATAATAATACTTTCATTTGTGTATGGCTAGTTTGGTCGCCTTTGATCTGTATGGGTACATGTTGAATTTTTTTTTTATATAATTTGAGTTGTTTGGATTATTCTATATTAGACTTGGGCAATACTGTTCTTTATAATCACACTGGAAGACCTGAAATGTGCTGGCTTATTGTCTGATTTATATCTATGACCTATATTTCTATCTATAATTTTTTACCTTAATAAAAAGCTTTAAATAAACAGTTGAAAAAAATAGTTTTTTTTTTACCTCATGGACTTGCTGGCTTCATCTTAAAGTGGTTCTAAAGCTAGAAGTTCTTTTTAAATCTTAATGCATTCTATCTGTGTGCAGCAGCCCCCCTAATACCTACCTGAGCCCCATCTCGATCCAGCGAAGTTGCACGAGAGACTCGGCTGTTTGGGACTCTCCTTCCTAATTAGCTGAGACACACAGGGGGGGGTGCCATTGGCTGCTGTCAAAGCCAAATGAGACAATGAGGAGTGGGAGGGGGTGGGGTCAAGCCACGGCCCAGTGTCTGAATAGACACACAGAGAGGTGGCTCTGTTCTGGTCCCCCATAGCAAGCTGCTTGCTGTGGGGGCACTCAGCAGGGGGGAGAGGCCAGGAGCGCTTGCGAGGGACCCGAGAAGAGGAGGATCTGGCCTGCTCTGCACAGAGCAGGTAAGCATAACATTTTTAAATAATAAAAAACAAGACTAGTATAACGTTAAAATTTTATATTATCAGTCTCCTAATGCTTCACTTATTTACTAACAGGCATATCAGTATGGATGTCACGCCACTTCCTCAAACTCAACCTACCCAAAACAGAGCAACTATCAGTCTGTTGCCACATGCCAGGATATTAGGTGTAATTCTTAACTCTCCTTTCAGACCCACATCCAATCCTTGTTCGAATTTTCTCACCTCAACCTTCTTAGCATCTCCAGAATAGGCCCCTTCCTAACCAATGACACCACAAAGGTTCTAATTCACTCCCTGGTTCTCTTGCCTCAACTATTGCAACTCCCTCCTCTTTGGCTTACCTTTACTTAGGCTATCCTCCTTCAGTCAATCATAAACACTGCTGCCAGACTCATCTACCTTACCAACAGTTTGGTGCCTGCTACCCCTCTCTTTCAATCCCTCCACTAGCGTCTGTTCATCCAGCAAATAAAATGCTAAATTCTAACAACTTACAAAGCCATTCACAACTCCTTGCCTTGAGCTACATCCCTAACCTTGTTTCAAAATATCAACCAAACTATTCTCTTAACTTCTCCCAGGACCTCCTGCTCTCTAGCTTCTCCCCTGTTCACCTACAGGACTCCTCCAGAGTCTATCCCATCATCTGGTACTCCTAACCGATATCTGTCTGCCTATCTCCTACTCTATCCACCTTTAGACGGTCCTTGAAAACCCATCGCTTTAGACATGCCTATCCTGCATATACCTAACAACTGAACTTTTTTCTCCATCAGCTTATCCGCCACAGTTATTGCATTTTTTATCAATTCACCCTCCCTTTTAGATTGCAAGCTTTAATGAGCAGGGCCCCATGATCCCTCTTGTTCTGAATTATATTGTAACTCCTGTATAGTATTAACAATTATTATTTAGGAGCTGTGGAGCTACAAACACTTTATTAGACTAGTTTGTACTAACATCTCCTAAACTGATATGGGTCTGTTCTCCTAGTAAGACAATCATGCTATTGTACACAAACTGACCTGAATTTTAGAGAGTGGACCTCTTTGATATCTCAGAGACATTTGTATTGTTTTTCTGCTAATGTTTAAATGTTTGTAACTTTTTCCAGGTGATGAGCTTTTTGGAGCGACCATTTTTTTTGATAATCTACACAAGGCAGAAGTGCTTAATATCCTGAAAGCTGCAGAACCTTACAAAGCTGGTCTACAACTGCATACAAAAAGTGATTTCTCACTCCCTCAATCCAGCCCATATACTATGAGAACAGAAAATGTGGTAAGGTCATCCACTTTTTTCTGTACCATATAATTGTTATGCCTAACTGAACAATTAATGTGTATTTTACCTTTTTTTATAGGCAATTAAACCTACAGCATATGATGATCTTTTCAACAATAAGATACGTCGATACCTTAAAGGTTCAGTTTCTATGCAAGATTTGTCCAAGACAGGCACACGTGGTGGACAGTTTAAATCCACAACACCAAGCTACAAATTGAATTCATATAGTTCATCATCAGATAATTTGTCTGAGGTTCCATCTTCAGGACTGTCCACTCCTGAAATACTTGGAGAAATCAGTACACCACACATCAGTATGAAAGGTTCCCCAAGTAAAGGAGATCGATCACAAATTCAGATGCCATCTGTTAATATTTCAGGTAAACAAAACTATGCACCAAACTTAGATATAGGTTTAAAAACACCTTCAGTTAACATTTCACAAAAACAGAATCTTGATGTTGATGTAAATCTCCCCAGTGTGAAGTTTCCTAAAGCAGAAATAGATGGAAAAATAAAGGCTCCAGATGTGGAACTAACAGCACCAACTGTATCAGGCAAAGTGAAAAACCCTGAGGTAGAGGTAGCTGAACCAAATGTTAAAGGGCCAAAGTTTAAAGTACCTTCACTTAACCTTTTTCATTCTAAAAAATCAGTTCAAGAGGCTCCAGAATATGAAGCTAATATGCCAAATGTTCAAGTTCCTGATGTTAATATGGCTCTCCCAAAAATAGACATACAGGCTCCAAAGTTTAAAGGTGCAAAAGAAGACATTACAAGTCCAAAGCTGAAAGGGTCGGAAGTAAATGTTGATTTACCAAAAGCTAATATAGGCTCAATCAAATCTGACCTAGAGGGCCCCAAATTAAAGGGACCACAATTTAATGTGGACCTTCCAAAAATTGAGGTGAAAGGTGCTAAGTTACCTGATGCAAATATAAGCTCACCAAAGCTGCAAAGTACAGCAGTAAATGTTGGCCTTCCAAAAGCTGATATACAAGTTCCAAAACAGAAAGGTCCAGGAGTGAATATTGACCTTCCTAAAGCAGGCATCAACATGGTAAGAGGTCCAGATGTCAATGTGGATCTTCCTGATCTAGATGTAAACAGCCCACAACTGAAAGGACCAGAAATAAATGCAGATTTACCTAAAATTGGAGTTAAAAGTACAGACTTTTCTGGTATGAATGTTAACCTACCAAATCCTAAAATACCAAAATTGAGAGGTGTGGATGCGAATATTGATCTTCCTAAAACTGATATCCATGTTCCAAAAGGTGCAGATGTAAATATTTCTGACATTAGAATTCCAAATGTAAATGTCGGTTTTCCCAAGAGTAAAACACAAATGCCAAAATTTACGGGTCCAGATGTGACTGTTGACTTACCTCAAGCTGACTTAAAAACTCCAAAGATTAAAGGTCCAAATGTGACTATTGATCTTCCTAAAACTGATCTTCAAATGCCAAAGATCAAAGGTCCAAATATGAACATTGACCTTCCAAAAGCAGATATCAACATTGCACAACTGAAAACGCCAGACGTAAATATAGACCTCCCCAAAGTAGACATAAGCAAGGGAAAGTTAAAGAGTCCAGAAGTAAAAGCAGATTTACCAAAATTAGATTTGAATACTCCAAAACTAAAAGGCCCAGAGGTTAACGTTGACTTTCCAAAGGCTAATATAAAAACTCCCAAACTAAAAGGACCAGATGTTAATCTTGATTTACCTAAATTCGATTTAAAGGCTCCGAAACTGAAAGGCCCAGAAGTCAGTGTTGACCTCCCAAAAGCTAATATAAATATTCCAAAACTGAATGGTCCAGAAGTCAATGTTGATCTTCCAAAAGCTGATATAAATATTCCCAAACTGAACAGCCCAGATGTTAATGTTGATCTGCCTAAAGGTGGAATAAAAATGCCAACACTTAAATCTCAAGATGTGAACCTTGAAGTTCCAAAAGCAGATATAAAGCCAAAGTTTAAAATGCCTTCATTTAACTTGTTTGGGAGCAAAAAAGTATTTCCCGATGCTGAGCTCAATCTAAAAGCTCCACATGTTAAAACTGGAACACTAGATTTAAAGGGGCCCAAATTGGATGTAAATACACCTAGCAATAATGTGTCAGGTCCAAAACTAAAGGGGGATATTTCAAGTCCAGAGGCCAACATTGAGCTTCCAGAAGCAGATGTGAAGGGTCCCAAACTTAAAATGCCTTCTTTCAACATCAATACTCCAAAAATGAAAATGCCCTCTTTCCAGATGTCAGGGCCAAACATTAATGCCCCTGATGTAAATGCTGATGCTTCTTTGTCTGCTCCAAAATTAGATGTCAATGCACCTCAGATAAACATAAAAGGTCCTGAAACAGATCTAAGTGCCCCAAAGTTTAAAAAACCATCATTGAATCTTCCTTCATTTCAGATGAACGGCTCAAGTGTAAAAAGCCCTAACATAGATATTGATCCATCTTTTAAAAGTCCAGAAGTAGAAATGAATGCACCTGAAATGAATGTTAACAGTCCAGAAACAAATCTAAATGCCCCCAAAATAAAGCTGCCATCACTTCAGATGCCATCTTTCCAAAAGTCAGGTCCCAAGGTCCAAACTCCAGATGCATCTGTAAAAGCTCCAGAATTAGATATAAAAGCACCTGAAATGAATGTTAAAGGTCCAGATGCAAATGTAAATGTTTCAAAATTTAAAATGCCCTCATTCCATTTTCCATCTTTCCAAATGTCTAGTCCAAAGGTTGCAACTCCAGACATAGATGTTGATGGGTCTCTAAAATCTGGACACTTTGATGTAAATGCACCCAAAGTTAATGTTAATGTTCCAGAAACTCAGATAAAAACACCAAAAATGAATATTGAAAGCAATGAGTTAGAAGTGGGTGGTTCTTTAAATGCCCCAAAAGTGAATGTTGATGGTCCTAATTTTGATGCAAAGATAAATGCACCCAAATTTAAAATGCCCCCATTCCAGATGCCATCTTTCCAAATGTCAGGTCCCAAGGTCCAAACTCCAGATATTGATGCATCTGTAAAAGCTCCAGAATTCGATATAAAAGCACCCGGAATTGATGTCAAAGGTCCAGATGCAAATGTAAATGTTCCAAAATTTAAAATGCCCTCATTTAAGATTCCATCTTTGCAAATGTCTAGGCCAAAGGTTGCAACTCCAGATATAGATGTTAATGGGTCTCTAAAATCTGCACACCCTGATTTAAAGGCACCCAAAGTTAATGTTAATGTTCCAGAAGCTCAGATAAAAACACCAAAAGTTAATGTTGAAAGCAAGGAGTTAGGACTTGGTGGTTCTTTAAATACCCCAAAAGTGAATGTTGACGGTCCTAACTTTGATATTCCAGCCCCAGATGCAAAGATAAATGCATCCAAATTTAAAATGCCTTCATTTCAGCTACCTACTTTTCAAACATCTGTTCCAAAGGTCCAAATTCCTGAGGTTGATGCATCTGTAAAGGGTCCTCAAGTAGATATTAATGCTCCTCAAATTAATGTTAAAGACCCAAGCATAAATGTAAATACCCCTAAATTTAAATTACCAGAATTTCAAGTGCCTTCCTTCCACATGCCTGGTTCAAAGGTTGAAGCTCCAAATATAGACGTTAATGGATCCTTCAAAGCTCCAGAAGTGGATGTAAATCTACCTAGCCCTGATGTTAAAGGTCCAGATGTACAGTTTAAAGCATCAAAGTTAAAAATGCCATCTTTTCAAGTGACAGGTCCAAATGTCCAGACTCCAGATTTAGAAGTAGATGGATCTTTGAATCCCCCAAAAGTTGATTTAAATGCTCCACAGTTAAACATGAAAGGAACTGATATAAATGCAGGGGGCAATGTCAAAAATCCAAACATTACAATACCCCAAAGTTCTCTAGGAAACAAAGATGTAAAGATAGGAGCACCGAGTGTAGAAGTCAAAGAATCCAAATTCAAATTGCCATCTTTGCGTATATTTCACCCTAAGGGTAACATACCAGATGCTGATTTAGGCTTTAATTCTGCAAATATGGATGCCCCTTATATTCCAAAAGTACAAGGCAGTGCTACATTACCTAATATGAATGTTAGTGCACCCAATGTCAGTCTTAAGACTTCAGATAAAAAGATGACTATGCCAAAATTTAAAATGCCAACCTTTGGAAAATCTCGTTCAGAGGACTTTGATTTTAAACTTAAAGCACCTGATGCATCATTGCCAAAAGCTAGCATGGAAGTGCAAAGCCCAGAGCTGAATACAAGTTTGCCAAGTATTAGTGTAAAAGCTCCAAAATTTAAAACTCCAGAGGCGGATTTGAAAGTTCGGGTTCCAGAGCTGGAAAGTGCAATCAATGTACCAAGTGTTCAAGCAAAAGCTCCAAAGTTAACAATAGAAAACACAGAAGGAAATATCTCATTACCTTCTGCTAATGTATCTGATCCTGGAATTGAAATACCTAACAGTAAAATGAAAGCACCAGGTTTGAAGATTTCCACACCTCAAATAAGTGTACCTGACTTCGCAATGGAACCAACCTCTGCTAATATCAGAGCACCGAAAATAAAAGCCCCAAATGTCAATATTTCTGGTCCAAAGCTGACACATGATGGATTAGATGGTATGGATATAGATGCAGTTTACCCATCTACAAATGTTAATGAGCCAAAGTGGAAGAAACCATTCCCAGGTCAAACGGAAGGCCCTACTATAGATACTAGCATTCCACAAATGAGAAATGACCTTAAAATATCAGCACCAAAAAAGCAAAGTTATCAAAATGATTCCACCTTGGATATACATTTACCATCTGTACAAGTAAATCCTCCAAAGTCGAAAAAACCTTTCTCTGGGCAAACAGAGGAACCAGGTGAAGATATAAATATTGACGTGCCTCCTGCTAACATAGATGTAGACCTTACTTCACCACTAAAAAAGGACACCCTTCAGTCAAAGTTTTCCTCCATGTTTTCTGAAAATATGTTCTCTATTCCTGATGTCTCCTTTGACATCTCTCCCACAAATCTAGGCAAATCATAAGTTTTCTTAAATATTTATATTGTCCAATGTAATGTAAAATGTAAAAAGCGACTGCATTAGTTAGTCAAGTACAGACTAATGATAAAGTTGATGTTACTAATACTTAAAAAAAAAACATTCATTGGATAGTAAGGGAAATTTTAGGTAAAACATCATGGGTTATTATGCTTGAAAATGTAAGTGTTTCACAATGTCATGTTTGTATCTATCTATACTTTGTTGACATATATATATAAATATAAATATTTTGAAAACAATGAAAATATACAATTGTAAGGTAGTTGCTTTCTTCTGTATTTTTATACTATTACTGAAATAGGTCATAAATCAGTAGTCAGCTACTTGGCCTAAAAGCCAGTTGAACGAATTGGTCATAATAACATCACCAATAGTGTCGTTGATTGGACAATATAAATGTGTGGTCATCTGTGTCATCCAAGCATTGTCAATCATTATTGATCAGGGCAGAGAAATATTTAATCGAATAGGTGATTGTTATATGATGATTGTTCAATGGAGTGGTATATTTTCTCACTTGATGCAGAAAGACCACAAAGTGGTCAGGGACCTTACATTTAAATAGATTGTCACCCTTTTTGTAATTTTGCCACAGTTCCAAGGCGGTCCTTCCTTTAATGAGTATTCCAATACTGAACCGTCTTTGTGATATCAGAACTTTTACACTAATCTTATGGTAACAGAGCAGGAATAGGAAACCTGCAGAATGTATAAAATACATGTATTTCATTAAAACCGATGCAGCCACTAAATTTATACCTCAGTCTCGTTAATGCAGCATTAGTGACCAAAAAGACAGAGAGGCTCTCACACAATTTAACACAGAAACCCCAAAATAGATATTTCTGATGGAAAGATTACAGCACTCCTGTAATATTTGCCTTAGAAACATTTTTCATAGTGTGGCTATTTTAGTCCAGGGAAATCCTACAAACACCTATTGTCCAGTTTCATTTAATAATTTATTCCAGTTGAAAAAAGAAGATTTCTAATTGGATACTATGGTTTGCTGCACAATAAAGATAATACACATTTGACTTTTTTAGTTTCTTAACCAACATGACTATCATAACAATATTTTTAATTACTTTCTGTTTAAAGTACCTGTCCCTAATTTGTTTTTAAAAAAGATGCTTTTGTGGCTCAGAAATGTTAAGCTATATTTAAGTCACTTAATAAACTGCTTTTATTATTATATTTTTCATGTTATGTATCATTCTCTTGGATACATATCAAATGTAAAATGTTACTTTGAAATATAAATGTATCACTAGAAAACCAAATGTACCATATTTTGTAATTTTGTACTATATATTGTAACTTCATAAATAGTATATTTACTTTCTCTAAGAAGAGATGTATGTCTTGTGTCAACACATACATTGGCATGCGTTATGATAATATTACTAATAAATTTATTTTCTTCATTTTGTGTCACCATTGTGCATTGAAGTACAAAAATGGGAAAGGTATAAAAAGGAGCCAATCAAAAGTCTCCTGTCATTATTGTGACATTGTATGAAAATACCTGACTGCTCACTATGTAGAACACATGCACTCTTTGAGATTGATTTACTTAATGTAAATCAATCTATACACTGGGGGAGAACATCTGGGGGAATCTAGGATGGAAAATGACCTGGGGGTCCTAGTAGATGATAGGCTCAGCAATGGCATGCAATGCCAAGCTGCTGCTAACAAAGCAAACAGAATATTGGCATGCATTAAAAAGGGATCAACTCCAGAGATAAAACGATAATTCTCCCACTCTACAAGACTCTGGTCCGGCCACACCTAGAGTATGCTGTCCAGTTCTGGGCACCAGTCCTCAGGAAGGATGTACTGGAAATGGAGTACAAAGAAGGGCAACAAAGCTAATAAAGGGTCTGGAGGATCTTAGTTATGAAGTAAGGTTGCGAGCACTGAACGTGTTCTCTCTGGAGAAGAGACGCTTGAGACGGGATATGATTTCAATATACAAATACCATACTGGTGACCCCACAAAAGAAATAAAACTTTTTCGCAGAAGAGAGTTTAACAAGACTCGTGGCCACTCATTAAAATTAGAAGAAAAGAGGTTTACCCTTAAACTACGTAGAGGGTTCTTTAAGAGCGGCAAGGATGTGGAATTCCCTTCCACAGGCGGTGGTCTCAGCGGGGAGCATCGATAGCATCAAGAAACTATTAGATAAGCAACTAAATGACCACAACATACAGGGATATACTGACACATAATCACACATAGGTTGGACTTGATGGACTTGTGTCTTTTTTCAACCTCACCTACTATGTAACTATGTAACTATGTTAACACAAATAGGCTTTTCATTTTTTTGCACGAGAACTTGCACTTTGCAAGCAAATTATCATCACCTCAGTGAATGTTGTGAAACTCACTTTTCAAAAAATAACCAATGATATGTAGAGAAATAAATTGCATATGATTGGATGATGGAAGTCAGCAGAATTTCAACTCACTAAGCTCTGGAGAAAATTCGCTTGCAAAGTGAACAGCCTATTTGTAGTTAGAAAAATAACAATTGTCTTATAAATCAAACCCATAATGTTTGGGTTAGCTATTTTTCACTTTACATGGGAATCTATATTTTGAAATTTACCTATAGGATAGTAAATGAAGTGAAGCTCTACTGACTTTCATCACCCAATCATGTGCAAACAAAATACTGTTTGTTTACTTTCCTTGCACCTGATTGAGTATTCTTTTGCAAAGTGGTTTTTCACCACATTCACAAAGCAAAGGGGTAATTTCTTTGCAAAATGAACACCCTATTTGCCTTTAGTAAATCAGGTTCAATGAATCGCTTTTAACCCCCACTAGCGGCCGAATAAAGTGTTAAATGTGTCCGTGTAGCACCGCTGCTGAGGCGCTTTGCAGGTGCTTCCACAGCGGTGCCCATGCATTTCAATGGGCAGGAGGAGTAGTGTATACACGTTTTAACGTTGCTTCTGCCCTGCAATGGTATGGAAACGGGTGGGTGTGGGTGGAGCCACATACACAGAGCTGCCCGCCCAGCTCCTATCCCATTGGCTGGTGTATGATAGCTGTTCGGTCCCACCCCCCACATCACCGCCAAGTTTTGACAGCTGGTCTCTGCAAGCAGTGACATTACATGACAGTTTAAGGCACTTAGTGGCTCTTACAAGCCTGGTGATCTGCTCAATGTGAAACTCTCCCTCTCCTCTATCAGTGCCAATCAATGTCAGATGTCAGTACCAATCAATGCCAACCAATGCCACCTATCAGAGCCACCTCTCAGTGCCAACCAATGCCACCTATCAGGGCCACCTGCCAGTGCCAACCAATGCCACCTATCAGGGCCACCTGTCAGTGCCAATCACTGCCAACCAATGCCACCTGTCAGTGCCAATCAGTGCTACTTGTCAGTGCTGCCAATCAGTGCCAACCAATGCAATCTATCAGTGCCACCTATCAGTACCAATCAGTGCCCATCAGCGCTGCCTATCAGTGCTGCCTATCAGTGCCAACCAATCAGTGCCCATCAGTGCCACCAATCAATGTCAGCTATCAGTGCCGCCTATCAGTGCCCATGAGTGCTGCCAATCAGTACACTGAGTGTAGGGATGGGGAGATGAACTCCGCAAACAAGCACAGTGTCCATGGGGGGGGCGGCCTGGTGAGGCGCAACTGAAATCTGTTGATGTTTATTAATGCAACATGCCAATCTTTAGTATAATAGGTAATCACCACACTACTATTTACAATAACCTACTTGAGGTAAAATAAAAAAGTATCAGTAAAAGGCTTGCTGCTAAGCACTGTTCGTTTTCCCACACCACGAAAAAAAAAAGTGTAGCGCTAACTTACTAATCAACAACTTAACAATGATGAACCCTCTAATGTATGGAAAGCTCAATAGACTTCAATATTACCACAGTAGCAGTCTCTGTGATATGTAACGTCATATATAATACACATCAGACTGAAAAAAAGACATTAAAAATTCAACTTAGCAGGGATGGTGGAAACCCCGGCTATAGATATTTGCCATACAGATTAACTTCAAGTGCAGTGATATGTGATTTCACATGTAATACACATCAACATAAGATTAAGACATAAACATTTTTTTAAAACTTAGCAGGGATGGTAGAAACCCCTCTACAGATAATTGCAATACAAATTAACTTCAAGTGCAGCAACTTTTTAGTTAGGAGGTTCACACCATTATAGCACTTTGGAATGTTTCTTTTTTAGATTGTTACATTAAATTCTATGTGTTTTAGTTACTATTATAATGTGAATTTTTGCACTTAGTTAATTTTCCACCACCCTTGCTAAGTCCATGTCTTTATGGACCCTGCTTTGTTCACTGGTGCACAGTCATGTTGGAACAGGAGGCGGCCATCCACAAACTGTTCCCACAAAGTTGGGAGCATGAAATTGTCTTGGTATTCCGACACCTTAAGAGTTCCATTCACTGGAACTAAGGGGCCAAGCCCAACCCCTGAAAAACTCCCCACACCATAATCCCCCCTCCACCAAATGATTTGGACCAGTGTGCAAAGCAAGGCCCATAAAGACCTGGATGAGTGAGTTTGGGGTGGAGGAACTTGACTGGCCTTCACATTAGTGTGGAGACTTTCGAGCCAGGCCTTCTCATCCAACATCAGTTTCTGACCTCACAAATGCGCTTCTGGAAGAATGATCAAACATTCCCATAGACACACTCCTAAACCTTGTGGACAGCCTTCCCAGAAGAGTTGAAGCTGTTATAGCTGCAAAGGGTGGGCCAACTCAATATTGAACCATACGAACTAAGACTGGAATGCCATTAATGTTCATGTGCATGTAAAGGCAGGCATCCCAATATTTTTGGTAATATAGTGTAAATATATATATATATATATATACACATAAGCTTTGGGGTGCACATCCTAATGCAAAAGGCTGCGCACGCCTATGGCAGCCTAACAATACTTTTTTAGGCTTTCTTTCTTTTCATCTGGTCATCCAGCCAGGAAATCTGTTATTTTTAACAGGACAAGCTGTCCTGCAAATGTATCAGTTTAGAGTGTTGAGACAAACCAATCACCACTGACAAGGGTGCCGACAATGATCAGCTTTTATTAATTCATGTAAAATCTTTATCCCTAAAAATGTTGCTGTAACTGCTTGCGTAACTGCACTGTGAATTAGAGTTTGACTTCAATTTGTTAGTTGCAATAGCTACACTAATGCCCCAAACACACAGTCAGATTTTCCAACGGAAAATGTTCGATGGGAGCTTGTTGTCGGAAATTCCGGCCGTGTGTAGGCTCCATTGGACATTTTTCATCGGAATTTCCGTCACACAAAATTTGAGATCTGGATCTCAAATTTTCCGACCACAAAATCCGTTCTTGTAAATTCCGATCGCGTGTACACAATTCCGACGCACAAAGTTCCACGCATACTCAGAATCAAGCAAAAGTGCCGCACTGGCTATTGAACTTAATTTTTCTCGGCTCGCCGTACGTGTTGTACATCACAGCAGTCTTGACGTTCGGAATTTCCGACAAGATTTGTATGACCGTGTGTATGCAAGACAAGTTTGAGCCAACATCCGTTGGAAAAAAGACATGGATTTTTTTGTCAGAATGTGCGATCGTGTGTACAGGGCATAACTCAAAAGATCAAGGCACCCACATCCCAAATTGGAAAATTTAAGAGAATATGGAAAGGGCGATTTTCATGGTGCCACAGGTATAGACAAAGAATGTAATTATCATAAAATGATTTTATTAATCTCCAAATATAAAAAGGAGTAAACAATGTTGACTCTCAAAAATAAAGACATACATAAAAAATTATCACGAATAATAGAAACAATAATGTGCATCTAAAGGTATATGTAGCTATATAAATGCCTGTTGGACTCTACATGTTTCGCTATTTTTCTTCTTCAGGAGCTGTAAGGCATATATTGGCTACAAAGAGATACAAAAAACATATGTAAGGTATATAGAATACATAACAATTAAATACGGAATCATAATATACAAATGGGTTATCATACAGTAAAATATATGGACAAAAATCCAACAATGAATAGAAAAGAAAAACCAAAGGGTGGTATAATAACGCCCCATTCAGATGGTCTCTGGCTGTATGGATCTCACAGAGGGGAATAAGTGTGATGGCATTAGAGACTTACCCATCATATAGATGATAAGTAGATATGTTAGAATCCTGTTTTTCAGATAAAAGAGGCAGATAAGGGAGAATCTAAATCCAGCAACGGGAATCGCAATGTGAGCACCAGAAAAAAATATCAGGATCATTCCTAAATAAATAAATATATTTAATAATACCGCAAGCAGGGTTAATCCCTCCTGTATATTTGCAAAAATAAGTCAAAATATGATACAAAATAGGGAGGAGGGGAAAGGAAGGGGAGAGTGGAAAAGGGAGAGGGGAGGGAAGGGGGGAAAGAGGTGAAAAGGAAAAATGGGGGGAAATGGGGAGGGGAAGGGAGAAGGGGAAAAAGGAGTGGGTTACCTTATATCAACAGTTGTAAAGGTGCCTAAAACAAGAATTATAGCATCCTATTATAGATATGTAGTAAGGGAAAAGGTGTTCCCAACGTTTAGCCACCAAATCTGGAGAAGACATATACTTCCAGATGGTGCAGACCAGGGTACATTCAAGCTCCCATAGGAATGGAAAGCCTGATCTGTAATGCAAAGTATGTAAGATATAAATGTGAGGGAGAAACTCCCAACTCCATTAGGAAAGGACTATAGTCCTTTACTGATTCAGTCTTTTCCTAATGGAGTTGGGAGTTTCTCCCTCACATTTACATCTTACATACTTTGCCTGGGCTGCACCATCTGGAAGTATATGTATTCTCCAAATTTGATAGCTAAACGTTGGGAACTTATTTTTCCTTACTAAATATCTGTGATAGGATGCTACAGTTCTTGTTTTAGGCACCTTTGCAGCTGTTGATATAAGGTAACCCACCTCTCCTTTTTCCCCTTCTCCTCCCCCCTCCCCGTTTTCCCCATTTTCCCCCCTTATCCCATTTTTCCTTTTCACCTCTTTCCCCCCTTTCCCTCCCACCCTTTTTTCCCTTTCCTTCCTCCCCCTCCCCCATCTTTCTCCCTATTTTGTCTCATCTTTTATCATATTTTGAGTTATTTTTGCAAATATACAGAAGGGATTGACCCTCATTGCTGTATTATTATATATATTTATTTAGGAATGATCACGATCTATTTTTTTCTGGTGCACATCCTGCGATTCCCGTTGCTGGATTTAGATTCTCCCTTATCTGCCTCTTTTATCTGAACAACCGGATTCTAACATATCTACTTATCATCTATATGATGGGTAAGTCTCTATTGCCATCACACTTATTCCCCTCTGTGAGATCCATACAGCCAGAGACCATCTGAATGGGGTGTTATTATACCACCCTTTGGTTTTTCTTTTCTCTTCATTGTTGGATTTTTGTCCATATATTTCAATGTATGATAACCCATTCTTATATTATGATTCTGTATTTGATTGTTATGTATTCTATATACCTTACATATTCTTTTTGTATCTCTTTGTAGCCAATATATGCCCTCAGCTCCTAAAGAAGAAATATAGCAAAATATGTAGCGCCCAACAAGCATTTATATAGCTACATATAGCTTTAGATGCACATTATAGTTTCCATTATTCGTGATAATTTTATATGTATGTCTTTATTTTTAATAGTCGACATTGTTTGTTTATATTTGGATATTAATAAAATAATTTTTATGATAATTACGTTCTTTATCTATACCTGTGGCACAATGATAATCCCCCTTTCCATTTTCTCTTAATTTTTTCAAATTGTTAGTGTATTTAAATATGCCAGTACATCTAACACTCTCCTCCCCTAGACTGACAATGTGTCCGCACTGTGTACATTACTTAAACCCGACCCCTGAACTCTGAGTTTGACTTAATTCTGACCCTTGAACTCTGTGCGTTTTATAATCCTGAATGCAGTGCGCTACCTAATCCTGTACGGAAGGATGTGCACCAGAAAAAAATAGATCGTGATCATTCCTAAATAAATATATATAATAATACAGCAATGAGGGTAAATCCCTTCTGTATATTTGCAAAAACAACTCAAAATTTGATAAAAGATGAGACAAAATAGGGAGAAAGATGGTGGAGGGGGAGGAAGGAAAGGGAAAAAAGGGTGGGAGGGAAAGGGGGGAAAGAGGTGAAAAGGAAAAATGGGATAAGGGGGGAAAATGGGGAAAACGGGGAGGGGGGAGGAGAAGGGGAAAAAGGAGAGGTGGGTTACCTTATATCAACAGCTGCAAAGGTGCCTAAAACAAGAATTGTAGCATCCTATCACAGATATTTAGTAAGGAAAAATAAGTTCCCAACGTTTAGCTATCAAATTTGGAGAATACATATACTTCCAGATGGTGCAGCCCAGGCAAAGTATGTAAGATGTAAATGTGAGGGAGAAACTCCCAACTCCATTAGGAAAAGACTGAATCAGTAAAGGACTATAGTCCTTTCCTAATGGAGTTGGGAGTTTCTCCCTCACATTTATATCTTACATACTTTGCATTACAGATCGGGCTTTCCATTCCTATGGGAGCTTGAATGTACCCTGGTCTGCACCATCTGGAAGTATATGTCTTCTCCAGATTTGGTGGCTAAACGTTGGGAACACCTTTTCCCTTACTACATATCTATAATAGGATTAATCCTGTATGGATTAGTCCTGTATGGATTAGTCCTGTATGGACTAACTCTATATGTTATACTTTTGACACATTGCAGCAGGTTTCAGGTTTAACAATACCCTTTTTAGCCCCTTCCACTGTTACCGCAATGTGGCCACACCCACAAATCACTACAGTGCACTACTACCCACTACAATTCCTTTTTGGCCTCAGTTTAACATATGGGGATGTGGTTTTCTGGGTGTGGCTACCAGTGAGGGTGTGTTTTTTTAGTGGACATGATTAGTAGGGTGTTCCTGGATTTCGTTTTGAAAAAAGAAATGTGAGCACTTCTAAGAGTAGCCATAAACTCAAATCAGAAGGGAAACAATTGTGATATCCTCAATTGATGTGCAGGATATACTGTACATGTCTCTTTTATATCCTTCACATCAGGTCAGGAGATTACAATTGTTTCCATCTTGATTTGAGTTAATGGCTACTATTAGCACACAGGCGACATAATTTACTGACGTTTACTCAGGAACTTGTGATGCCTGTGTGCAAGGGGCCAAAAACTGTGTGTAAAGACCTGAGTAATGTTTAGTATAGGCAAGTATAGATGAGTAAAGGTGTGCAAGCGTATAGAGGAGTAAAATTCTTCTGTATTGCCAGTATTGTAATACACAGTACTTATACTCACTTATTTTGGCGTAAACATTAAGCGAGTAAACACGCAAGTAAATTACTAACTGCACACAAATTAAACATTTTCTATTTTTGTTTACTGCTCTCTGTACTTATTACTGTTATTACTGATCTTTACTTTGCTGTGTGCAATGTCCCATAGACAACAATGCATCTCATTTTAGATCAGTAAAAAAATCATCATTTTTTACTTCCGTGTGCAACAGGCCTATTAGAAGCACTCCCCTTTCTTTTTTTCTTTTAGTTCTATCTCGCCTTTTTGCGGGCAATTCCAGGTGTAGCAGCTGAAGACTAAGAAGCCTCCCCTACATCTAAGAAGCTGTTTACTCAATTTGTGAACTGGAAAAAGATTTTTTTTTACATACCCCAGATTGACTTTCTATAGCTCCCTTATGCTCTAGTACAAAATTTCAAGTCTACTAGTCTACTAGCCCGGTCTTAAGAGTTAATCACCACCAGTTGCCCCACCCAACCCCTACCCCCCCCCAGCCCCACCCCTAATTCCGCCCCTAAACAAGGACCCGTAAATTATCTCATAAAGTTATACTGTTAAATGTTTTATGCAGAATTAAGTTACAAAAATTAATATTACCAATAACTTTATCAGTGCCCATCAGTGCAGCCTCAACAGTGCCCATCAATGCAGCCTATCAGTGCCCATCAACGCAGCCTCTTCAGTGCCCATCAATGCAGCCTATCAGTGCCCATCAGTGCAGTCTCATCAGTACCTATCAACGCAGCCTCATCAGTGCCCATCAATGCAGCCTATTAGTGCCCATCAATGCAGCCTATCATTGTCCATCAGTGCAGCCTAATCAGTGCCCGTCAGTGCAGCCTATCAGTGCGCATAAGAGCAGATTATCAGTGCCCATCAATTCAACCTCATCAGTTACTATCAGTGCAGCCTCATCAGTGCCCAAAAATGCAGTCTATCAGTGCCCATCAATGCAGCCTCATCAGTGCCCATCATGCAGCCTATCAGCACCCATTAATGCAGCCTCATCAGTGCCCATCAATGCTGCCTATCAGTGCCCGTCAGTACAGCCTCATCAGTGCCAATCAATGCAGCCTATCAGTGCCCATCAATGCAGCCTCATCAGTGCCCTTCAGTGCAGCCTATCAGTACCCATCAATGCAGCCTCATGGGAGCCTATTCTCCTCCCAGCTATTGGTCAGGAAACTGTGGGGAAGGGAGAGGAGAGGAAGAGGAGAGCTGGTCGGATCACACAGAGAGGGGATCTCCTTCTGTGACACAGCTTGGATCTGAAATGCCAGGCCGCTGTAAAAACAAAGTCCTGCCTCCTGGACGGGCTGCTATGATAGATGTCACACTCCTTTCCCAGCATTGGGCCAGTGTGCTGTCTATTATAGGAGCAGGATTATAGGAGCCGGTCCAGGAGGTGGGACTTCATTTGACAGTGGCCGACGTTTCACATCCAAACTGTGTCACAGAAGGAGTTCCCCTTTCTGTGTGATCCGGCCGGCTCTCCTCTTCCTCTCCTCTTCCTCTCCTCTTCCTTCCCCACAGTTTCCTGGCCAATCGCTGGGAGGTGAAATTTTTGAGGCTGCTCTAGTATACTCTGTCAGGTGTGTTGTAGTTTACTACACAGATATTTTGAAAATCTGGTGACCTTAAACTAAACCGAAAAACAAATATTTAAAAGTATATTAAAGACTATGTTTTTTTAAAAATAACAAACGTGTCATACTTACCTGCTCTTTTTAGTGGTTTTGCTCAGAGCAGCCCTGATCCTCCTCTTCTTAGGTCCCCCGCCGGAGGTCCTGTCCCCTACCTCCTACTGAGTGCCCCCAGAGCAAACAGCCTGCTATGGGGACACCTGAGCATGCTTGCTCTCGAGCCACTGCTCTGTCTGTCCATTCAGACACAGAGCCGTGGCTTGGCTCACCCGCTCTCTCTCCTCATTGGCTCACTGACTTTCACAGCAGCGGGAGCCAATGGCGCATGCTGTCGGCTCAGCTAATGAAGGAAGGGTCCCCTCAGAGACCCCGCAGAGCTGAGGCTCTCATGCAACATCACTGGATCGAGATGGGGCTCAGGTAAGTATTAGGGGAGCTGGGGGAGCTGCTGCACACAAAAGGTTTTTTTTATCTTAATATATTAATTATCTTTTATCTTAACTTGTCAACACAGAACCTGGGCTTCTGTGTTTACAAATAACAGTAGTGGGCTACAAGCAGCGGCAGAGTGCCAAAGGTGGCTGAACTGTATTTTGCCACCTTCCGGCTAAAAAAATGCCCTGCAGGGGGACTCAGAAAAAAGACTGCTGTTTCAATGCTACTGACTGACTGTGTTACATAGTTAGGTTGAAAAAAGACACAAGTCCATCTAGTATCAATAAAAGAGAAAAAAATATATATATGTCACTTTTGTTTTTGGACATATTTACACTTTAACTTTCAAGTCTCCTCTACATAGCAGTGTAAAACTTCAGTTTTGGAGTTTTCCGAAAAGAGCAAGTAACATATAAAAAGAAATGTATATTTATTTCTTATGCTATGGAAAAGAGAACAAGTAATAAATATACAGTGACTTGCAAAAGTATTCACCCCCCTTGGCTTTTTACCTATTTTGTTACATTACAGCCTTTAGTTCAATGTTTTTTTTTAATCTGAATTATATGTGATGGATCAGAACACAATAATATAAGTTGGTGAAGTAAAATTAGAAAAATATATACGTAAAACTATTTTTCAGAAATAAAAAACTGATAATTGGCACGTGCGTATGTATTCACCCCCTTTGTTATGAAGCCCATAAAAAGCTCTGGTGCAACCAATTACCTTCAGAAATCACATAATTAGTGAAATGATGTCCACCTGTGTGCAATCGAAGTGTCACATGATCTGTCATTACATATACACACCTTTTTGAAAGGCCCCAGAGGCTGCAACACCTAAGCAAGAGGCACCACTAACCAAACACTACCATGAAGACCAAGGAACTCTCCAAACAAGTAAGGGACAATGTTGTTGAGAAGTAAAATATCCAAATCTTTGATGATCCCTAGGAGCACCATCAAATCTATCATAACCAAATGGAAATAAAATGGCACAACAGCAAACCTGCCAAGAGATGGCCGCACACCAAAACTCACAGACCGGGCAAGGAGGGCATTAATCAGAGAGGCAGCACAGAGACCTAAGGTAACCCTGGAGGATCTACAGAGTCCCACAGCAGAGACTGGAGTATCTGTACATAGGATGACAATAAGCCGTACGCTCCATAGAGTTGGGCTTCATGGCAGAGTGTCCAGAAAAAAGCCAATACTTCCAGCAAAAAACAAAATGGCACGTTTTGAGTCTGTGAAAGGGCATGTGGGAGACTACTAAAATGTATGGAGGAAGGTGCTCTGGTCTGATGAGAATAAAATTGAACTTTTCGGACATCAAAGAAAACGCTATGTCTGGCGCAAACCCAACATCACCCAAAGAACACCATGTCCACAGTGAAACATAGCGGTGGCAGCATTATGCTGTTGGGATTTTTTTCAGCAGTCGGGACTGGGAAACTGGTCATAGTTGAGGGAAAGATGGATGGTGCTAAATACAGGGATATTCTTGAGCAAAACCTGTCTATATGTGATTTGAGGCTAGGACGGAGGTTTACCTTCCAGCAGGACAATGACCCCAAACACACTGCTAAAGCAACACTTGAGTGGTTTAAGGGGAAACATGTAAAAGTGTTGGAATGGTCTGGTCAAAGCCCACACCTCAATCCAATAGAAAATCTTTGGTCAGACGTAAAGATTGCTGTTCACAAGCACAAACCATCCAACTTGAAGGAGCTGGAGCAGTTTTGCGAGCAGGAATGGGCAAAAATCCCAGTGGTAAGATGTGGCAAGTTCATAGAGACTTATCCAAAGTGACTTGGAGCTGTGATAGCCGCAAAAGGTGGCTCTACAAAGTATTGACTTTAGGGGGGTGAATAGTTATGCATATTGACTTTTTCTGTTATTTTGTCCTATTTGTTGTTTACTTTACAATAATAAAAAAAATCTTGTGGGCATGTACTGTAAATTAAATGATGCAAATCCTCAAACAATCCATGTTAATTCCAGGTTGTGAGGCAACAAAACACGAAAAATGGCAAGGGGGTGAATACTTTTGCAAGGCACTGTAAAGTAGGTGTTATCCTGATTTGGCTGCAAAAGTTGAAATACACTTTAAACTCCTGGTGTTTTAAACATCCTCTTTGTTCAAAAACCATTCTGGGAGTCTCTAGGAGTCCTGTAGTTCTATTTAAAACACTTTAGCACATGAAGGGTACAACCAAGGAAGCTGATATCTTATCCATTGATCTGCAGTTGCCATGGTACTGCATACGTGATGAACTATGATACCAGCCATTTGACAAGTCGTTGAGAGCTGACATAAGAACACTAGTAACTGTAATGCCGCGTACGCACAATCAGATTTTCCAACGGGAAATGTTGGATGTGAGCTTGTTGGCGGTAAGTCCGACCGTGTGTATACTCCATTGGACATTTGTTGGCAGACTTTCCCCCAACAAATGTGGGCTAGCAGGTTCTCAAATTTTCCGCCAACAGATGTTTGTTGTCAGACTTTCCGATCGTGTGTCCGTCGGACAAAAGTCCACGCATGCTCGGAATCAAATACGAATCTGAATCGCTCGGTCTTGTAAAACTAGCGTTCGTAATGGAAATATCATGTACCGTACGTCTTGTACGTCACTGCGTTCGTAATTGTTGGCCAACATTTTTGTGACCGTGTGTATGCAAGACAAGTTGGAGTCAACATCCTTCGAACAAAAATCCACGGTTTTGTTGTCGGAAAGTCCAATCGTGTGTACAGGGCATAACAGTTATCAGTTAAAGCATGCCTTGAATGTAACTGTTTTTGGAAACAGATCGGTGAGGTTAGTTCTGCCTTAATCACTTGCCCTCCGCAAGGCTTACCTTCCTTAATGACCAGGCCATTTTTTGCGATATGGCACCGCATTACGTTAACTGCCAATTGCCCGGTCAAGCCACGCTCTACCCAAACAAAATGTGTGTCCTTTTTCCCACAAATAGAGCTTCATTTTGGTGGCATTTAATCACCCCTGCGGTTTTTATTTTTTGAGCTATAAACAAAAAAAGACCAACAATTTTGAAAAACAAAACCCAATATTTCTTACTTTCTGCTATAAAACATATCCAAAAAAAATAGAAAAAATCTAATTTCTTCATCAGTTTATGCCAATATGTATTCTGCTACATGCTTTTGATAGAAAAAATCCCAATAAGCGTATATTGATTGGTTTGCGCAAAAGATATAGCGTTTTTTGGGGGGGTGGCAAACAAACCCCTCCCTCACTCCTCCACAGTCTCAGCTCCCCAGCTTCCTCGGCTTCTCCTCCTGGCCAACCCAATACGCCTCCTGTCATGATTGGCCGGGAGGAGAAGCCAGAAGACAATAGCAAATATTGATTTGCTAGTGTCACAAGTGGGTGGGATTTCAACCTTTTTCAAGCCAATTAGAGCCTCAGGATCTAATCATGTGGCTTGAAAAAAAAATGTAATATATAGAAACCTATGAGTCTGTTTGCCTTACCTGGAAATTAGGCTTACCCTGAAGTATGATGATCTATATCAGGCCAAATTTCCGCCTTTGTTCAGAAAATTGACTGAAATGTTGACCTCATGGACCCACTTTCTGCTGTCCTGGTTTGGCAGGATCACTGCAGTCTTATGTCCTATCTTCCAAAATTGCTTTATTTTTTTCGAGTTCTACCGGTTTCAATCCAGGCTCATATTTTGCGCATACATCAGCTAAAGCTATTGAAATTCATCTGGCGAACCATTCGACCTAGAATTAATAAGCATGTTTTGTATGCCCGCGGGATCAATGGATGTCTGTTCCCAATCTTCAAGCGTATTATACGGCAGCATCTATAGCCCCACTGTTCCATCTTCATGAAACCCATCAACTGCCATTGTGGGCTACTATTGATCTTGCGGACACCTATCCTATACCAGTTTCCTCTCTGCCCTGGCTCCCTGCCATCCACCTCCCACCTACCTTAGGTCCTTGTCCAGATCACTCTCTCTGCTTGTGGAATTCAGTTACATTTTCTAAAGTGATTGTAAACCCTTGTTTTTTTTTTTTTTTTAGCCCCAATCCACCTGTTATGGGGTTCCCCCGGCGGTGCTATCAGTTCCTCTCCACATCGGTAAACCCCCTAGGAGAAGCACTCTCCCTTGGGATTATCATGCGGATGCACTCCCAAGTCCAGCATTTGCGTCCATGGACACAGAATGCCGGACTTGCCCCGCCCCCCGGCGCCCGCATCATTGGATTTGATTGACAGCAGCGGGAGCCAATGGCTGCGCTGCTATCAATCTATCCAATCAAGAGCCGAGACAACAGGCAGAGGGGCAGAGCGAGTCTCTGCCGAGGGAATGAACGGGCTCAGGTGAGTAAAACGGGGGTGCTGGTCAGTATCAGAAGTTTCTTCACCTTAATGCATAGGATGAAAAAACACGAGGGTTTATAGCCTTTTAATCACCAGGCCATTTTTTGCGATATGGCACTGCGTCGGTTAAACTGACAATTGCGCGGTCATGCGACGTTGTACAAAAACAAAATTGATGTCCTTTTTTCCCACAAATAGAGCGGTCTTTTGGTGGTGTTTGATCACCTCTGTGATTTTTTTTTTTTTTGCCCTATAAACAAAAAAGAGAGCGACAATTTAGGAAAAAAAATAGGATTTTTATAACAGCTTACCTGTAAAATAATTTTCTTGGAGTAAATCATGGGACACAGTGCCATAGTTATTAACTATATGGGTATATAGGCACCTTCAGCTGATGGACACTGGCAAACCCAATACAGGAAGTTCACTCCCTATATAACCCCTCTTCCTACCAGGAGTACCTCAGTTTTGTAGCAAACCAATATACAGAAAATCCCAAAAGAGGGGAGGGACCTCTGTGTCTTGTGATGTACTCCAAGAAAAGGATTTTACAGGTAAGCTGTTATAAAAATCCAATTTTCTTTATCGTACATCATGGGACACAGAGCCATAGTTATTAACTATATGGGACATCCCATAGCAATGCTATTTGAGGGGAGGGAGACACAACCCATAGGACTTAGACAGAGGACCTATACTGCTGCCTGCAGCACACTGCGCCCAAAGGCGATATCCTCATGCCTTTTTTACACCTACCTGATAAAACCTGGTGAATGTATGGACTGAAGATCAAGTTGCAGCCTTACAGATCTTAGCCATGGAGGCCTAGTGATGCACTGCCCAAGAAGCACTAATTGCTCTGGTAGAGTGCGCCTTGACTTGAAAAGGCGGAATTTTACCTTTTAAACCATAAGCCTGAATTAAATACTTGCCAGATCCACTTAGAAATAGTGGATCTCGACGCTGCCTGACGTTTCCTAGGACCTTCTGGCAGCACAAATAGGACATCAATAGAAAACAAAGAATGGAGAGGGTTTGCAATTTTTTCTTAATAGCACCTGGTGTTCTCAATTAGGCACAGATTGACCGTATTGCAGTCCCGCCTTGCTGAGATTCACCCAGTTCCACCGTATATTTGGGGTGTTTCCAAATACTGAATACTTATTGGAGACCCCCAAATTTATTTGTCCTCTGAATTAAGAGGAATGTAGTAATGTAACCCTATAGTGGATTTAGAGAGTACAATAGTTAGATCTTTTGGGAAATTAAACAATTGAATCAGATTTAGAAATCAAATGCAATTAAGCAACTTTGGCAGATAATGACAATTTGGGGGGGGGGGGGGGCACCCCATCAAATAATTTTCATTTCAGGGCTCCTCCCACTTATCCACAAAAACATAATTAAATTAAAAGTCCCAAGATAACAATAGTCGGGAATGTATTTACCAAATTGCGACAAATGATGTAATTTCTCATGCATCTGTGGACAAGGCAGCTAGCAATCTAATACTGGGAACAGCTATTGTTCTAAAAAGACGGATAGATTGCATTCATTGTTTAGGCCTTTCGGCTGCATACAGTTAAGGGTAAATTGGATTTAGAGGTATTTTGTTTTGTACGTTTGTATTTCTGTACTGATACACTTTGTGAACTCATTAGTTTACTTGATAAGATCTATTACTAGGATAATCAATAAATTGATTAATGGCTATATAACCGGTTTGTCCTCTTTGAAGAATTGCTGCTGTGTGCTATACACAATTTGTTTTCTCTAGATTATAATTAATTCAGAGGACAAATAAATTTGGGGGTCTCCAATAAGTATTCAGTATTTGGAAACACCCCAAATATACGGTGGAACTGGGTGAATCTCAGCAAGGCGGGACTGCAATACGGTCAATCTGTGCCTAATTGAGAACACCAGGTGCTATTAAGAAAAAATTGCAAACCCTCTCCATTCTTTGTTTTCTATTGATGTTGTGGTGAGATTATATTTCTCTTCCAGAGGGTTTTCTTTTTCTTATCCCAATATCACAGTATTTCCAAACCATTTTTAAACGCACATAAGAAGGCAACTTTAAAACTTGTAACCCTTCTATACTATCTCCAACTGGTGTTAACCTGTGAAATCCCTGGATGAGGAATTGATTGATCTATTTATTTCATAGGAAAGCTATGGCTTATCTTCTTGATGAGGAGATAGATTTAGAGATACAATCGGCCTTTTCCAGCGATGCGACAGTGTTACATAGTGGTGGTGATGAGACCCTCAAAGGACTATTGAAAAATCATAAAAAACTCACTATAAAATTCCTAAACAGGAAATGGGACATCTCTTCACTGAGTTCACATATCGAACACAGAATTATCCCTAGAGGTCTAAGGGAAAGGGTTACACCAGCAGGACACCTACATACTCCAAGATTCCTTGAGCTCTGGAAACAAAGCTGTTTGGAACGTGGATTAGATATCCTTAGGATGATAGTGGCTGAAGAACAGATACAGTTGGAAGAAATTAGAAAGGAAATTGATATAAGTGTACAACTTTTGGAACCATACAAACTGGACCCATTGTTTATTAAAACGAATGAATCTTTAAAAAAAGAAGTGGAAAAAACACAAAAACTCTTAAAAGCAACAAAACAGGAAAAATTTAAGCAAAACTTACAGGACTGGGAAAGCGGGAATATCTTTGATCCCACAGTTCCCAGGGGCAGAAGTAGGTCACGTAGAAGAAATAAAAGAAGTAAATCTAAAACAGTAAATTCTAGATATTCCTCCACAGATAGCGAAACAGGACTTCCAGAAAGGACGGTAGCTTTTTTAGAAAGAGAGGGGGAACAGCCAAACAACGTAAATCCCAGGAAAGGCCAAGCCAAAACAATTCCAACAGGCAGACTTCCCCCTCAAAACAACGCAGGAAATCAGGGAAGAGAAAGAGATACAAAGGGACATCAAAGGGAACAGAGGTCAAGCTCACGGAGAACCTAATTCAAGGAACAAATACGGTAGACATGTACAGTACGGAAATTCCAAACACTGATAATAAAGTTGTCAATTTATCTGACTTTCCATTGAACCAACACCACATTTCACTCCTACAGAAAGGACTATCTTTCTCTCCTGTAGCATCAATGAGCGAGTTTGAAGTATTTAAGGACTTAAACTTATTTCTGAGGAAGGTAATTTTTAGATATTGGCACACTGATCATACAGAAACAAATACCAATGATGAACAAAGCAAGGAAGAACGTGAGGCCCTCGAAACACTAGTGTCCCTTTTAGAAGAAAATGAGGACCAGGATTCCGGTGAGGACAGTAACGATCCTCTACCCTTACGCTCCTCAAATCTAACCATTAGATCTCTCAAAATGCCCCCACTTTCGAAGCACAAGCAGATCCAGTCCTTTCTGGAACAGGTCCAAAGAGACCTGTCCAAACTTGACTGGAAATACCAGGGAATTGATAACCTAAGTACAGCAGAGAGGAAGGCACTTAGGGAACTCAAGGAAGCAAAGGAGGTTATCATCAAGAGTAGTGATAAAGGGGGTAACACTGTACTCCTATCACGGGACCTGTATGAGAAGGAAACTATGCGCCTTTTGAAAGATAAAACCACTTATGATAAATTACATCATAACCCCTTCCCAGATATCATTGAGGCCCTTAATTTCAAACTTAGAATGGCCCAGGGTGAAAATTTGCTTTCTAACAAAGAGAGTAAATATCTTTGCGTCAACGAGTTTAATACCCCCACCTTCTATATAATTCCAAAGCTACACAAATCGATGATAAACCCTCCAGGAAGACCAATTGTGTCAGCCATTAAAGGACCCCTGGAGAGGGTGGGCAAATTCGTTGACGCAATGATAAAAGAGTTGGTAACTGAACTCCCCTCCTATGTAAAAGACACGCGGGATGTACTCAGAAAACTTGACGGTACCAAGGTACCCATGGGAGCCATATTAGTGGGGGTGGATGTAGAATCACTCTACACCTCAATCCCACATAACTGGGGTATTAAAGCGGTACAGCATTTTCTGGATTCTAAGTTCCCACAGCTAGCGGCACAGAATGAATTTATTGTAGATCTACTACAATTTATGCTGGATAACAACTGCTTCCAATTTCTTGGTCAATACTATAGGCAGATAAGAGGTACATCAATGGGAGCCCCCTGGGCCCCAGCATATGCATGTTTACACCTTGGATTATGGGAGTCTGAATGTGTGTTTCCCTCGCCATTGTACCTCAGCCACTGTCGCACGTGGCTGAGGTACATTGATGATGTGATTATGGTTTGGGGGGGTACACCCCTCGAACTAAACTCCTTTATTGATGAACTCAACACGAACAATAGGAATATCAAACTCACATTTTCCTCCGATCAGATCACTCTGCCATTTCTAGACCTCACCATTGAGATCCGGGATGGCCAGATATCCACTAAAACCTTTAGGAAAGAGACGGCAGCTAACACCCTACTTTTGGCCTCGAGTCACCACCCTAAATCGCTCATTCACGGAATCCCTGTTGGGCAGTTCTTGCGCACCAGGAGAAACTGCTCAGATGACAATGACTTTCAAATGGAGATCCATGAAATGTATCGTAGGTTCCGAGAACGAGGGTATTCACATGGGTGTATTAGGAGGGCCAAAAAACGGGCCCTCCTAACAGACAGACAGACCCTATTGGCCAGTAGTGAAATGGGACAACAAATGGAGAGAACCTCAGCTGCCCCAATAAGAATTATTACCAAATTCGGGGCACAGTGGGGACAAGTTAAAAAAATACTAGATCGTCACTGGCATATTCTAGCTGAATCCCCGGTCCTTGGGAAGATAGTGGGCAACAGACCCCTTTTAACTGCGAGAAGAGCCACCAACCTCAGAGATAATTTAGTCCACTCAGAATACACGAGACCCATAGGACGGAACTGGCTCACCAGCCTACCCCCATTGAAGGGCATGTATCAATGCGGCAGATGTCATATTTGCAAATATGTTGACAAGACGGACATGTTCACCAACTCTGATGGTACAAAACGATTTAAAATCTATCATTTTATAAACTGCAGATCCACACGTGTTATATATATGCTAACGTGTCCCTGTGGACTAATGTACGTGGGCAAAACCAAGAGACAGCTCAAAATCAGAGTTGGTGAACATGTCCAGAGTATATTGAATAAGGAAGATGATAGGCCACTATCACTGCACTTTTTGGAAAAACATAGAGGAGACCCAAGTGGACTCACATGTAAAGGGATTTATAAGTTAAATTTACCCCCACGCAGGGGAGATTTTGATAAGGTATTATACCAAAAAGAAAAGATGTGGATATTTACCCTTAACTGTATGCAGCCGAAAGGCCTAAACAATGAATGCAATCTATCCGTCTTTTTAGAACAATAGCTGTTCCCAGTATTAGATTGCTAGCTGCCTTGTCCACAGATGCATGAGAAATTACATCATTTGTCGCAATTTGGTAAATACATTCCCGACTATTGTTATCTTGGGACTTTTAATTTAATTATGTTTTTGTGGATAAGTGGGAGGAGCCCTGAAATGAAAATTATTTGATGGGGTGCCCCCCCCCCCCAATTGTCATTATCTGCCAAAGTTGCTTAATTGCATTTGATTTCTAAATCTGATTCAATTGTTAATTTCCCAAAAGATCTAACTATTGTACTCTCTAAATCCACTATAGGGTTACATTACTAGGACATATAAAAACTATTGTCTTTATATAAATATCCTTTTTGTGAGCAATCACATTCAATAGATTCATGTTTGCCCCTAATGTTGTCTGTTTGTCTGTGCACGGGTGATGAATGTTACTACTAGGGAACCATAGCGCAAGGAGAGACCTCTCAGATGAAATTGATTAGGAACTAATGAAATCAGTTATTTAAACAATGAGGATAGACCAATGCGCATGCTCTGAAGAAGCTTGCCAAAGCGAAACATGTAAGCATCAGGTTCATGTAGTAGCCGTAAGAAGGATAAGCGGGACCACCGACTGTCTACACAGCCACATACGGCTCTCTTTTCCCCTTCCCTCTGCTCCTCCAATCCCTCTGCCCTCCTAAACTCCACTTGGAGACCGAATATTGCAGCAACTACAGCGGAAATACAGCACTACAGAGAGAAGTACATCTCCCAGAATGGTGGACTCTCACATCCATTAAGTGTGGATTCCCTGCAGCGGCGGTGACGGAAAACAGCTGATCACAGCGATCCTGTCTAGATGCCAACAGAGGGAATTATCTAACCAGCATAAGAGACGGTGAGAAGTACAAAGTTCCACATTTGCGGTTCAAATACATTTTGTTATAAGTAACTAAATCAACTCTATGCTACACTCCACACAGATACAATGTGTCACTGAGCAACCCATATTTTATAAAACGAAAGCCGTTTCTGCAATAGGATGCTTAAGAGGGATTAAAAGAGGAACATTCCACATTGCTACAATATTATCAAACATCCTTATTTAAAAATACTAAGGACAAGTATTACTTTGAATAAATCAACATGGACTGTTCTGGTCTGCATAACAACTACCAATACTTGTCTCTCCAGGTATCCCAGGATATTTAGATCAGCAATCACATTTGATCAATCGATCGACTGTGATTGATGTATATATGTGCATGTGAGATTGAGGTATGCAAGGTGAATATGTTTAATGGTGGCCACCGCTAATCCTCTTCAGACATTAGGTCTTTTTAATATGGTTTGGATTTAGAGGTATTTTGTTTTGTACGTTTGTATTTCTGTACTGATACACTTTGTGAACTCATTAGTTTACTTGATAAGATCTATTACTAGGATAATCAATAAATTGATTAATGGCTATATAACCGGTTTGTCCTCTTTGAAGAATTGCTGCTGTGTGCTATACACAATTTGTTTTCTCCAAATAGGACATCAGTCTTCCAGATCTGAGAGGTCGTCTCTAAATAGACCTTGACCGCTCTCACCACATCAAGACAATGTAGTGACTTCTCTTCCCTAGAATATAGTTTTGGCAAAAACGATGGTAGGACAATATCTTGGATCAGGTGAGACCACTTTAGGCAGAAAACATGGATGAGGACGCAACACAACCCTGTCCTCATGAATAATCAAATATGGCTCTTTACAAGAAGGAGCAGCCAATTCCGAAACCCTCCTTGCTGAGGATATAGCAACCAAGAATACTAACTTCCTTGTCAGAAGGACTAAGGGAGTATGCTGTATCGGTTCAAAGGGCTGTTTTTGTAACACTGACATAACTAAGTTCAAGCCCCAAGGATTCAAAGGTGATCTAACTGGCAGATTAAGCCACATCACCCCCTGCATAAAAACCCAGACAAAAGAATCCGAAGCGAGCGATCTTTGAAATAAGACAGATAAGGCCGAGACTTGGCCCTTAATAGTACTCAAGGCCAACTTGATCTCTACCCCTAATTGTAGAAAGGCAAGAATTCTGCCTATGCTATATTTCCTAGGGTGCCAACCCTTGGATTCACACCAGGAAACATAAGCCCTCCAGACTCTATAATATATGACTCTGGAAGCTGGCTTCCTTGCATTAATCAAGGTAGAGATAACTGACCCGGATAGCCCACGTTTCCTCAGAATGTGAGTTTCAATAGCCAAGCCGTTAAATTTAGAGTTTGTAAGGTAGGATGTAATATCGGCCCCTGTGAGAGTAGGTCTGGATCAGAAATCTTTAATATTTCTGCATACCAGGACCTTCTGGGCCCTGCAGGGGCTACAATAATTACCGGCTTTCTTTCCAGCTTGATCCTGCAAAGAAGTTGTGGCAGCAACTGAATAGGGGGAATGTATAAATCAGTGAGAACTGATCCTACGGGGTCACCGACACATCTGTTCCGCATGCGAGTGGATCCCTTGTCCTGGACACAAAGTTGACCAAATTCATGTTGAACCTGGACGCCAGAAGATCTACGTCCGGAGTCCCTCAGGATATTGATGGGCAAAGTTCTTTCGGTTCTTAACCACTGTCCCTGGAGAGTCGTTTTTTCTAGTACTGCTCCCCAACCTGAAAGGCTGGCATCTGTCGTTACCACCTTCCAGATAACTGGTCTGAAGGACTTTCCTTTCAGCAGATTCCGAGTTACCAACCACCAACTGAGGCTCTGGGACACCCTTGGGGACAGTCGTATTGGCAAGTCTAGAGCTTGAACCATTTTGTTCCAAGCAGACAGGATACTATTTTGCAACAGTCTGAAATGGAACTGGGCATAGGGAACCGCTTTGAATGAAGCCACCATATTTCCTAACAACCTCATGCAAAGGCAAATGGAGGGATCTCTTTTTGACCTGACCATCTGCACCAGCTCTCTTATGGCGTTGATCTTTGCCTGAGGCAAGAACACCCTTTTCTGGGCTGTGTCTATGATCAGTCCCAAGTACTCCAGCCTTTTTAGCAGTTTTAAGGAAGACTTCTCTAGGTTGAGAATTCAACCTTGATTTTCCAGGTATTTGGTTGTAATGAGCACACTTTGCTCCAAACGGGCCACCGACTGGTCTATTAGCAATAGATCGTCCAGGTACGCCAAGACTGTTATGCCCTGCGCTCCTAACCTGGCTAGAGGTGGCGCCAGAACTTTTGTAAACACCCGGGGTGCTGTAGCTAGCCCGAAGGGCAAGGCTACAAACTGAAAATTATGCTGTTCTACCTCGAACCGCAGAAACCTTTGGTGAGCGGGAAATATAGGAACATGCAGATATGCATCCTTGATGTCGATAGACGCCAGAAGTTCTCCTCCTTGTAGGATAGAAACCACCGACCTGATTGACTCCATGCGAAAAGAGCGGTCCTTCAGGAACTGATTTAGATTCTTTAGATCTAGAATGGGTCTGACATCTCCATTCGGTTTTGGTACCATAAAGAGGTTTGAATAAAACCCCAAACCTTGCTCTTCTGTGGAGATTTGCATGATCATCCCCTGAGCCAGTAATCAGCCTAATGCCCGAAACAGAGATTGCCTTTTCCCTGGTTCTTTGGGAACATTTGACCTCAGAAAACGAGGCAGTGGAAATTCCCGAAATTCCAGTTTGTACCCTAGAGTTACTGTGGAGATGACCCATCTGTCCTGAATTTCCTCTTGCCAGACTTCTGAGAACTGCAGAAGTCTTTCCCCCACCCTGGCGAGCGGGGGGGCCCCTTCATAAAGAGGCTTTAGAATTCTGTTTTGCAGGTTTCCGCCCCCAGGACTACTTTTGTGCCTGGGCCTGACCCTGAGGTTTTCCTCTAGACCCTGACGGCGGAGGCCATCGCGACCGCCTAGAGGCGGATGCCCCTGGCGCTGGAGAAAGAGCCCATTTAAATAAATGAAAGTAGGTGGTGTCCCTCGCGCTATAACGAGTAAAAGAATGTATCTAGATCTAAATAAGATTATATAATGAGTGAATGAGCAAAACAAGTGAAACTGTGTAAAGTAATAATAAGCGTGAATATCAGGTGATGATGTCTCTCAGGACTGCAGCAAAGTCAAAAGTGTTCACACTACACTTCAACAAACTAAAAAACGGTAGGACTTCGCGCTTCAAATCTATCACATAAATAGGTGACAGTGTAATAACCTATAAAGGTGCAGCTATAGTGGCTATAAACATAAACACCAATTGCAAGTAAACACAGCAGTGAATAAAGTAAAATCATCAAAGTAATCCAAATGTGCTGGTGACACAAATGCTCTTCATAGGTGAAAAGTTCATAATGTTCTCTTCTTAAATAAAAATCAAATTAATATGTGACTGTAGCTGGGATCCAGTGTGTGGGACAATAAAGATAATCTTTTAATGGGGGGTCCGGTGTATCCGGGCTCTCTAACCTCTCACCTTAAAAAAAGCAAATATAGGCATCAGATATCTGCTGCAGTAGGTCCTGTATGGTGCAGTACATATAGTAATCCAGGTGATGTGCCTCTAGTAGTTGGATAATCCTCCCGGCGTACACATGCCTATACAAATAGAGAGGGGGAGAGAGAGAGAGGGGGGAAGGAGGGGTTGCCCACCTTGGGCTCCACCGGTCCGGTGGGATAGGGAATGAGGGAAAAGAGAGAAGCCTCCAGTGGTGTAGTATATTGACCAAAGTGATGTTTATTAAAAAATAAGGGTGGTCTCTTACATAAAAACATATTAAAACCAGCATAAAAGCATGAGAAAAAGCCGGAGCGGCGTCCGAGGCGCCTCCTTACTAACTTCCGGTTACGTCTTGCTCTCTGCCACGCCCAGTCACATATTAATTTGATTTTTATTTAAGAAGAGAACATTATGAACTTTTCACCTATGAAGAGCATTTGTGTCACCAGCACATTTGGATTACTTTGATGATTTTACTTTATTCACTGCTGTGTTTACTTGCAATTGGTGTTTATGTTTATAGCCACTATAGCTGCACCTTTATAGGTTATTACACTGTCACCTATTTATGTGATAGATTTGAAGCGCGAAGTCCTTCTACCGTTTTTCATTCAAATGAATGGCCTTTATTCCTTCTTTCAATTCCTCCTCCAATTTCTCAGATTGAGAGGCTGAAAAGGGTTCATCCACCGTTGTTTCCTTCACAGAGGAGTCATCGGTTTGTCTTTCCTCCTGATCGCCTGAGGGTAACACCTCATCCTCTACCCACTGTTGGTAAAGGATCTGAGGTGGGGTAGGGAGATCTACCACGCTTCCTATCCTTTTGGATGGAGGATGCGATTAAAGCCGCTAGTCTTTCCTCTAGCCCTAACAGGGCGGAGGAAAAGGCATCTTCAGTGACGTATACGGGGGCTGAGATGTGATAAGCAGCTGCAACACCAATTGGTTCCAATGACTGACCCTGGCTTGCCACTTCTGGTATTTCAGGGGAAGATGACAGTGTGGAGGCACGACTGGAGTTCCCAGCGCCTGGGGGTGATGTTTTTGGTACCTTTTTTGAGGTGTTTGTACCAGCCTTTTTGGGAGGCATAGTCCTAAGCACAAAGCAGAGGTACTATTTAAATGCACTAATTGCTGAACAATAGTCTGACATTAGAATACCGCTAGCGCTAGGAAAAGATGTCCTTTCCTCTATTGGGAGTGCCCATATGCAGCCCTTACTTGCCCCACTGCTCCTGTGTCCCAGGTGATTAGCCAGCTTGCTCTCCTCACTGTTCAGCTGAGGAGAGACTGCTCTTGTAGAAAATCTTCACCCCGTCCCCTCCATACAACACCCACCCCCCCCTTTGCTTTTGAATTTCAAATCGTTCCTGCACGTGCGTGGGCAGCATACGGGTCTTGCAGACCCATCAAGAGGGGAGGAGAGGCAGAGCCCAAAATGACTAGCAGAGTGGGGGAAAAGTTCAGAGCAAAAAAAGGGACCTGGGGGGATATACAAGGGGAGCAGCAACATTTGTTGAATTCCCTAATCCTTTTAGTCCCTCCAGGGGGGAGAGAGAAATGCAGATGGCAGATCTCCTTACCTCCATGAGAAATCCCCACTGTGACAGGCTGCTGCTGAATCCACATACAGACTGACACTGAGCTGAAGTGAAGACAACAAATTAAGGTATGTGCATTTACTCCCTCTAGTGGAGATTTAAGGCATGACAACATATTTTCCCCAAGGTAGAAAACCATAGGTGGACTTTTCGCTGCAGGATACTGCTGATGACAGACAGATCCAACCTTCACCCATCACGGTGGGCTGTGTTTAACAAACCTTCAAGGTCCCTTTTTATCGGGGTTCCACTCCCTTGGACCTGGATAGCACCCCACCAGGAAAAATTTTAGGTAATGTGAGCATGACCAAAGCACTGGGTCCCGGGGTCCAGCCCTGCAAGGAGAGGCGCTACAGGCAAAACCTTGTTCTTCTTATACGAGGCCCAGGTACCATCAACCTTGGCCAGAGTGGCACTTTGGATGAATCCGGTCTATGGAGGCTATTTAAATCCAGCAAGGATCCCTCCAGTGGGGCTCCTTAGAGCACATCTTCACTCGTGACCAACACCTTAGACACTGGCGAAAAAACTGAGGTACTCCTGGAAGGAGGAGGGGTTATATAGGGAGTGAACTTCCTGTATTGGGTGTCAGTGTCCATCACCTGAAGGTGCCTATATACCCATATAGTTAATAACTATGGCTCTGTGTCCTGTGATGTACGATAAAGAAACAATATTTTTAAATTTTTGCTATAATTAACATCCCCCTTTTTTTTTTGAAAAACAAATTTCTTCCTCAGTTTAGGCCGATATGTATTCTTCTACATATGTTTGGTAAAAAAAAAATCACAATAAGCGTATATTGATTGGTTTGCGCAAAAGTTATAGCATCTACATAATATGGAATATATGAATGACATTTTTATTATAATTTTTTTTTTTACTGGTAATGGTGGCAATCTGCGATTTTTATTGGGACTGCAACATTGCGGCGGACAGATTGGACACTTTTGACACTTTTTTGGGACCATTGACATTTATACAGCGATCAGAGCTAAAAATAGCCATTGATAAATGTGACTGGCAGGGAAGGGTTAACACTAGTGAGCGATTAAGGGGTTAAGTGTGTTCCCCAGATGTGTTCTAACTGTGGGGGGAATGTGGCTGACTAGAGGAGGAAACAGATCGTTGTTCATACTTAGTATGAATACACGATCTGTCTCCTCTCCCCTGACAGAACCGGGATTTGTGTGTTTACACACACAGATCCCTTTTCTCGCTCTGTTGCAAGCGTTCGCGGGTGCCCGGCAGTCATCGTGCCCACCGTGCACGCGCATCGGCTCCGGGGACACGCTATGGGCATGTGCGCACCTGCTAGAGTGTCTTAAACAGCCGATGTACAGCTACGACAGCTCGCCCAGGGGAGCCATCCTGCCGCAGTATAACTGCGGCGGCTCGTCAGGAAGCGGTTAATTTCTCCCTTTTTACCCTTGCTTTGTCTCATTCATTGCCCCTTATTCCCTCCAGGAGAAAATCCAAAACAATTTTCCTGGTGGATTGACAATGGCTTTGTTGACATCCATTCCCTTTTCACTCCTACTAGAATGCTAACATTTGATGCCCTTCGATCCTCTCATGACATTCCCTTGCGAGAGCATTATAGCTACTTACAGCTTCGACATTTTGTCTACAGCTTATAAAGTCCCGGCCCACCCCATACATGTTTACCCCTTTTGAAAGTCTTTGCAGGACCCGTCCCCATTCCCCGGGCTTAATCTCATTGATCTACTCATCAAAAATCTCATCTAGGAGACCACAATTGCGGTACTATCATCTCCAATGGGAGAGTGAATTGGGGAATGGTTGAACACGGAGGACTGGCAGATCATGACTATTGCACTCTCCAAAAGCTCCAAAAATGTTCTTATATTAAAAAATGCCTACAAAATATTATATAGATAGTATTATAAGTTGGCTAGGCTGGCACACTTTATTCCAACCCATTCCCGGTTCTGCTTCCGAGGGTGTTCACAGGTGGGCACTATGGCACATATTTGGTGGTCTTGTCCGAAGGTGTGCAGATTATGGGTCAGGGTCTATACCCTTCTTTGTAATCTAATTCATACTGATCTCAAAAGTGATCCCAAAGAGGCTCTTTTTTGCAAACCGATTGCAGAATTGCTTCGTCCGGAAAGTCAACTGGCCTTACATCTGTTTACTGCAACTAAATTAACTATTGCAAATGCCTGGAAAACCCCTACCCTTAGCTTTGAAGCGGTCAAAAATCGTATGAATGACATTATGGTAAACAAGAAGCTGACAGGTATACTTTTAGACTGTATTTGGGTCTGGCAACTGTGGATCGCTCATATCCAACCTTCACGATTTGATCACATGCTTCTTCCAATTTAGTGCTTCTCTGCCGCATACCCCGCGGGGGTCTTCTTTTCTTCTATTTCTAGCTCTTTCTCTAGTTCCTCACTTTTCTACCACTATTGCTTTATTCTACTCACTTATTCCATATGCATATTGGCTCGCCAGGCACAGTCCTGGGTGTGATGGTTACAGTGTTAGCACCCACCCTTTTTTAAATTTTTTTTTATAAAGCACTTCTACCCACAAGTATACATGGACAATCATCTCTTATGTCTTGCTTAATAGGCTGTATGCCTGGATATCTTCATTCTACTTCAACATATATCGTAGTAGTTATTTTCATAAGGTTTCGGCTAGTAGTTTTTGGATTTTTACTGCCATGGATGCCGAACCTTGAACATGTATATTTTTTTCTGTTCTGTTCTTGACCACCATACACTGTAACCATCTAACTGTTGACTGTGTATGTTGGAATGATTATTCATGAAACCCTTTCTAAAAGAAACCTCCGGGTGCCCTGACTGGCCGCTCCTGAGCGTCTACAAACTATGGGATAGATTTATGCAATTTTTATTCATATATATATATATATATATATATTTATTTTTTACTAGTAATAGCAGCGATCAGCGACTTATAGCATGACTGCGACATTGCGGCGGACAAATCGGACACTAACTGACACTTTTTGGGGACCCATGACACTAATAGAGTGATCAGTGCTAAAAATATGCACTGTCACTGTACTAATGACACTGGCAAGGAAGTGGTAAACATCAGGGGTGGTCAAGGTAAATGCGTGCCTAGGGAGTGCTTACTAACTGTGTGGTGGGTGCTTTTACTATGGGAAGGCAGAGATCCGTGTTTCTGCTTTGCAGGAACACAGGATCACAATCTTCAATTCTCACAGAACGGTGATCTGCCTTGTTTACATAGGCAGACCGCCGTTCTGCCTGTGTCCCGAACAATAGCCGTGTCCAGGCAGATATCACATCCACCGGACCCACTGATTGGCTCCCGCTGTGTCCAATCACAGCGGGAGTGGGTCGCCGGCGATGCGCCCCAGATCTGGAAGTGCAGGTCATGTACAGGTACGTGATCTTGCCCAGGAGAGCCACCTTGCCGACGTATATATACAGTATACGGTCGGCAAGCGGTTAACTGCAGGGACAGCTTTATCGCCCAAGATGGAGAGGTTGAGGCCCTCATGGCTGTAGGGTTACCTCCAGAGGATTTTTCAATTTAAGGCCCAACTTTGGGCAAATAAAAAACCTTTGCTCTCCCAGCAGGTTGCACCCCCCCACGAGTCGTGGGTGACCTATCCCTCAGCATCCTCATGTCCAGTGCAGGGCTATGGGCCCTGCTCTGGTCTTAAGGATGTCAAGACCCTAGACCAATGCAGCAAGGGGGTGCAGTTGCTGCGGAGACCAGTCTAGCTGCAAGGAGGAGTGGAGGATCAGGCAAGTAAATTGCCTTGTATTGTTCCCCTAGACCAGAGGTCTCCAAACTTTATAAACAAAAGGGCCAGATTAATGTCCTTTTGACCTTATAGGGGCTGGACTGTGGTCAGTAAGAGTAGACAATGTCTCAGAATTTGAGATCAGTAAAAGGAGGAATAGTGTCCCATCATTGGTATTAGTTGGAGGAATAGTTCCCCATCATTGGTGTCAGTGGAAGGAATAGTGTCCCATCATTGGTGTCAGTGGAGGGAATTGTATCCCATCAATGGTAGTAGTGGAAGGAATGGTGTCCCCTCCTTGGTTTTAGTTAAAGGAATAGTGTCCCATCATTGGTGTCAGTGGAAAGAATAGTGTCCCATCATTGGTGTCAGAGGAATAGTGTCCCATCATTGGTGTCAGTGGAAGGAATAGTGCTTGATATCAGTGGAATCAAGAGAACCTTGTATTAGTGGTAGGACCAGTGCCCCAAGGGCCGGATAAAAGCAAACAAAAGGCTGCATCTGGTCCTTAGGGCGGAGTTTGGAGACCACTGGCCCTAGACCAAAATGAGCAATTAACCCCACTGCATGGGATCATTTTTTTTGTTTGTCCAGTTGGGCTTTAACAAAGGTAATAAAGGTTAGCAATCAATAGTCTTGTGCTTGCTATTAAAAAGGACATTTAGCTTCAAAACATTAACAGAGCTAACAGGGTCACTTTAAGTAAAAATTAAAAAGTAGAGTTCTGTATTTATTTAGAGGCACGTATACTAAATAGATAAATATAAATGTAGATGACATCAGCTACAAAAACACATACAGTCGTGAAAATAATTATAGGTCACACCCCCTATGTAACATTAAGCTGCCATTTAGTATATTTTTAAATTCTTGCAGTTAGTATATGTATAACATTTTCAATAACAATTTCCATATGTATTTCCTTATATTGTAAATTACCCTGTCATTTAAATCAAGCTTTGTTCACAGGGGAACTATTCAAAACCATGCTTGTACACATTGTTCGCATATTAATTGCAGAATAGGCCACACTCCTGATCCTGTACTTTATCCCTATACACTGTACTGTGTATTTTGTACTCCTGAGACCTGTACTCTTTATATTATACAGCAGTTGCTGATTGCTCAGTAATTACTATGTTGATGAACTTCTACAAGGTAGGCTGTGTATAGAAAAGCATATGTAATGGAATATTTCATTTTTATTTATTTTATACACATGATTGTGCTGAGGTTTGTATGTGTCTCCTAGACTCTTGCTTCTAAAAAAATAATTGAAGTGATTGTGAAAGTTCTTTTTTTTTTCAATAACAAGCATGTTATACTTACTTGCCTTGTGCAAGGTCTGGATTTGATTGACAGCAGCCGAAGCAAATGGCTTCTGCTGCTTTCACTGAGTCCAGTGAGGAGGGAGAGAGAGAGCAGGGTCGCTGCTTTCGGGCACAGTGCTGGATCGAGATCAGGCTCAGGTAAGTATTTAGGGGGGTTAGGGGGAAGCTGCACATAAAAGTTTTTTCTTTTACCTTAGTGCAGAGAATGCATTAGGTTAAAAAAAAAACTTTAGTCTTTACAACCACTTAAAGCACATGTTTTACATACAAAGAATGTGGCAAAAAATGATCATGGACATAGTGCTTAGGTTCAGGGTTTAAGCCTCTCCCACTGTTTTTTTTTTTTTTTTTTTGCAATACTGACAATTATTCTCCTTTGGTTGCCCATGTCTGAACTTTCCCCAGGAAAAAAAAATATCTATAGCCCTGCTTGGCTGGAGTAATGGTTACTTTCTCCCAGAGGCGGCCCTACATGTGGGGCGCTGGACGCAAAGATTCCAAAGTTGTTTTTTTTTTAATTTTTTTTTTTAGAAGCATGTGATTAGAGCCAGAGGCATTGCGCCCCAAGCCCACCCAGTTGTGTGACAATAGCAAATTAATATTCGCTATTGTCTTCCTGATTCTCGGGGGTGGTAGCGGGTGGATTGTTTGCCGTCCCCCTAAAAAAATATAGCACCAGCCTCCACTGCCTACTCCGTTAACTGATTCACCCTCATAGTTTCACTTGACCTGGTAAAGTAGCAGTTTACCAACAAGGATTCTTATTGTCCATGTATTATCTGTTTTCCTTAGGTAAAGCTAATTTTTTTAACATCCAATGAAATGTCAACTATCCCCAAAACCAAAATTTACATTTTTAGTTCATCAATGGTTTGAATTGCCCACATGGCTATATATATATATATATATATATATATATATCAGGTGGATTCTCTAATTATTTGCGTATTCTATATTATAAAGTATGATACTATCATTAGCTTATCTAATGGCATGCGCAGCTGTCAGGGCTGGGCTCAGCCCTCCCTTCTCAGTGCTCAGCTGTCGGTTAATTGCCAGCACTCATCGTTCCACAGTGCCTCACCTGGTGATCATTTTCTGCTCGTCAGCCAGCCCCTTCTGGCTATTTAAACTGCCTGGTTCATTTCTCCCATGCCTTTGCCTTGGTCAACATATCTGAAGATTCTCTGCTGTGTTCCTGTTAAAGACTTACCTTGCTGGCGTCCCTTGGTTCCTGATCCTGTTTGCTGTCTCCGACTATGCTGATCTCTGGTTTCCTGATCTACTGGCTTGCACTAACTACCGGCTTTGATTACTGAACCCTGGATATGTTTTGACTATGTTTACTATTTGTACCATTTGTGCCACTATATTAAAAGGTGTGATTTTTGCAGCATTTTCTGCATGATTCATGGTTCCTGACAGTAGGCGAAGGCCATGAATTCAGAAGATGCAGGCAATTCATCTAGTGGTAATAATTTTTCCAGGTTGAATGAGCATGGATCAGTTTGCCATAGCGTTACAGATTCTGATTCGCACTGCTCACTTGGATCCTTCATCATTTCTTTGCTTTCTGATAGAGCCCTGGCTTGGGCAAACCCTCTATGGGTGATGCAAAAACCCATTGTCCTGAGTTACCCAGAGTTTGTGGCTTCATTTAGAAGAGTATTTGATGTTCCTGCTCGCTCCACTTCTGCTGCCTAGAGCCTCATGTCCATCAAACAGAGAACTATTGTTGATTACGCCATTGAATTTTGTACTAGGAGATATCAGCCCGAGACATACCTACAGATCTGGAGAAGTTGATCATGTTTGCCTTTCTGACTGACTCCAGACTCCAAGAGAGACCTTCCTTTTATGCCGCGTACACACGGTCGGACTTTTCGACCGGACTGGTCCAACGAACGCAGACGGACCATATCTGGCAGACAATCCAATCGTGTGTGGGCTCCACCGAACCTTTGGCTGACTTTTCCAGTTGCAAGTCTGACGGACTTTAGATTTGGAACTTAGCCTTTAAAGGAATCCTGTAAGGACAAAATTATTGGAGCTGCTAATCGATGACTCGATTTTTAAAGTGCGGTTTCTGTGATTCTGACTTTACTATGTAGTGTGTCAGTAATCAAATCCAAGTATAAAGGCATCATTGGTTGCACACTTCTATAAGGTCACTCATTAAGTAGTGATACAAGGATAACGATGATGGCCCTAGCAATTTTAGGGATATACGTCACAGTCTGATCATACAATATGCATACAGTCAACTTTAGGAATACCAAAACTGTGTAATATAAAGACTTGCCTAATCAATCTATCTAATCAATTAGTATTCAGTCAGATGGGAACTTGCATTACATAGTTGTTGGTAGATCTATAGAAGATTGTACAATCAGACCAATTTTCAGAACTCTCACATTTTGAATAACAATTGTGTGGTCATGCGACGCTGTATCCAAACAACATTTTTATCATTTTTTCCCACAAATATAGCTTTCTTTTAGTGGTATTTGATCACCTCTGGGGTTTTTATTTTTTGTGCTACAAATGAAAAAGAATGAACATTTTGAAAAAAAAAAGTTTTTCTTTATTTCTGTTACAAAACTTTGTAAATAAGTAAGTTTTCTCCTTCACTGATGGGCACTGCTGAGACAGTACTGATTGTCACTGATGAGGTGAAACTTACAGTATCTCACAAAAGTGAGTACACCCCTCACATTTTTGTAAATATTTTATTATATCTTTTCATGTGTCAACACTTGTCAGAGAACTCACACAGCAAGCACCCATCTCCATGCAGCAGCTGCCAACCCTCGTTCCGCTAATGCCAATGTGCATGCACGGAACCATAGCCAGAGACAAATGAGATCCAGAGTGGGCATGCACAATGGCACCTTCATGCGAATGCGCTGACGCGCACCAGTGAGTGCCAACTCGCTAACACGCATGCGCCAATGTGCTAAGGCGCTAATGCGCATGCGCGCGTGCGCACGCATGTATGCTGCCGCGAATCCTGGCACGCAGCACCCTATATAAACAGAGAGTCTGCCTAGCATCAGCTTGTCCCTGTGTTCCTGTTGTTACTCTGCCTGATTGACCTTGTTCCTGAAAACCCGGCTATCTCCTGACAATTCTCTTGGATCTTTCCAGCCTGCTGAACCTGCCTCTACCTGCAATACTGACCTGGGCTTGGACTTATGATTACGGCTCTGCCTTCTGATTCTGTACACCACTGCCCGTCTGTTGCCAACCTCTGCCTGTTCCTGACTACGGTTTTGCCTTCTGATTCAGTACCCCACTGCCAACCTGTTGCCGACTCCTGCCTGTTCCTGATTCTGCAGTTGATCCCGATCTGGCTCCTGCTGAACAAGTCTGGTGATCAGTTTCCACATCTCCTCAGCAGAGGTTCCTGTATCTCCAAGTTCCAGCCTCCTGCCTGCAGGCACCTGCATCCTTTTGTTGCCCTCGCACTTCCTGTACCCACCACCAGGGGTGCTTGGCCTGGAACCGTGCAAGAGACCACCCTCATCAATTTGGGCTCCGCTGTAAGGTACGTGACAACACTGAAGAAATCACACTTTGCTACAATGTAAAGTAGTGAGTGTACAGCTTGTATAAGAGTGTAAATTTGCTATCTCCTCAAAATAACTCAACACACAGCCATTAATGTCTAAACCGCTGGCAACAAAAGTGAGTACACTACTAAGTGAAAATGTTCAAATTGGGCCCAATTAGCCATTTTTCCCTTCACGGTGTCATGTGACTCATTAGTGTTACAAGGTCTCAGGTGTGAATGGGGAGCAGGTGTGTTAAATTTGGTGCTCTCGCTCTCACGCTCTCATACTGGTCACTGGAAGTTTAACATGGCACCTCATGGCAAAGAACTCTCTAAAGATGTGAAAAAAGAATTGTTGCTCTACATAAAGATGGCCTAGGCTATAAGAAGATTGCCACAACCCTGAAACTGAGCTGCAGCACGGTGGCCAAGACCATACAGCTGTTTAACAGGACAGGTTCCACTCAGAACAGGCCTCGCCATGGTCGACCAAAGAAGTTGAGTGCACGTGGTTGTCTTTGGGAAATAGATGTATGATTGCTGCCAGCATTGCTGCAGGGGTTGAAGGGGTGGGGGTTATCCTGTCAGTGCTCAGACCATACGCCACACACTTCATCAAATTGGTCTGCATGGCTGTCGTCCGAGAAGGAAGCCTCTTCTAAATATGATGCACAAGAAAGCCCGCAAACAGTTTGCTGAAGACAGGTAGACTAAGGACATGGATTACTGGAACCATGTCCTGTGGTCTGATGAGACAAAGATAAACTTATTTGGTTCAGATGGTGTCAAGCATGGGTGGTGGCAACCAGGTGAGGAGTACAAAGACAAGTGTGGCTTGCCTACAGTCAAGCATGGTGGTGGGAGTGTCATGGTCTGGGGCAACATGAGTGCTGCCAGCACTGGCGAGCTACAGTTCATTGAGGGAACCATGAATGGCAACATGTACTGTGACATACTGAAGCAGAGCATGATCCCCTCCCTTTGGAGACTGGGCCGCAGGGCAGTATTGCAACATGATAACGACCCCAAACACACCTCCAAGACAACCACTGCCTTGCTAGAGAAGCTGAGGGTAAAGGTGATGGACTGGCCAAGCATATCTCCACACCTAAACCCTATTAAGCATATGTGGGGCATCCTTAAACGGAAGGTGGAGGAGCGCAAGGTCTCTAACATCCAGGAGCATCGTGATGTTGTCATGGAGGAGTGGAAGAGGACTCCAATGGCAACCAGTGAAGCTCTGGTGAACTCCATGCCCAAGAGGGTTAAGGCAGTGCAGGAAAATAATGGTGGCCACACAAAATATTGAAACTTTGGGCCCAATTTGGACATTTTTACGTTGGGGTGTACTCACTTTTGTTGCCAGTGGTTTAGACATTAATGGCTGTGTGTTGAGTTACTTTGCGGGGACAGCAAATTTACACTGGTATACAAGCTGTACACTCACTACTTTACATTGTAGCAAAGTGTCATTTCTTCAGTGTTGTCACATGAAAAGATAGAATAAAATATTTACAAAAATGTATTTACAACAAACGGGTGTACTCACTTTTGTGAGATACTGTATATGCGACACTAAAAGGCGGCACTGATAAACAGCACTGATGGGCACTGATAGGTGGCACTGATGGGCACTCATAGACGGCACTGATAGATGGCACTGGAGGGCACGTATAGGCAGCACTCATGGGTACTGGTGGGCACTGATAGGCAGTACTAATCAGAGGTGCTGGCTGGCATCACTGATGGGCACAGAGTGCCATCCCTAATCGGCAATGATTGCCTTCTCTGGTGGGCTCATCTGGTGGTCATCCCTAGTGGGCGTCCTTGCTGCCCATGGGTGGGCATCCCTAGTGGCCATGGGTGGGCATCCTCGGGGGGGCTGCACTGATAATCAAACACTGCAGACCCCCCCTGTCAGGAGAGCAGCCGATTGGCTCTCCTCTACTCGCGTCTGTCAGCGTGAGTAGAAGAAAAGCATAGGCCCATCATAGGCCCTTTACCTAGATCGGAGATGCGGTGTGTCAGACTGACACCACACCACCGATCGCCGTTCTGCATGCCTCCCCGCACGCGTGCGATCGATCGTGGCTTATCCTGCTGGACGTCATATGACACCTAGTCAGGATAACTGAACAACTTCCCGGCCGTGATTCTGCTATAGGCTGGTTGGGAAGTGGTTAAACACCAAGTCAGCAAAGTTCACTTTAATATTTAAACATCCCTGATGAATTAAAAAAAAAGCAATAGAAAGAAAGAAAAGATATAAAAGTAGGCTCTGAATTTACAAACTACGTAGATTGGTCCCTATTTATCAGTTTATCTGGATGTAATTGCGTAAATTACAATTTTCAAAGCTCTACAGAACTGTGAAGGGATTTTCAACAAACACCATGGATACATTTCAAGTACTCATAAATAGAACCCACTGCATTCTGATTCTGTACATGCGCTAGACAACATAGCGGACAACACAGATATATCACAATGTCAAAGTACAGATTATTTAATTTTTTTAAATGTCATTCATCCAAAAGAATTATTCACACACTGCTCCTGTAAATTTTATGTACCCTCATTGGCCAATCAACACTGACCCATTTTAGTAACACTTTCTGAACATCAACCCTCTTGTACAGTTTACACAGGTCTATCAACTGCTCCACAGTCCTTTCACTGTTCCGTAGCAAGAAGCCAATAGTAGGACTTTGTGCTCCAGATTTCTGCTCCAGAAAGCAAAGCTCGTCGTAATTCATACCCCATTTGCTTGCAAAGTTCCTCCAGTTTTTAACAGTGGGATGGCAAGGATCCAGTTTTATTTTCAGGGTATACAAAAGATCCTCATCATTCAGCAAGTCACTGATTGTTGGGATGGAGTTGAACGTATCAATACTTTCTTTATAGGAATTGGTCAAATCTGTGAAAAAATATATACCAGCAAAATGTGATCACTAAATGTGGAAGAAAAACACAAAGACAAAATATTCCAAGATATGTGGGAGTGTGCTGGTGTTTTTCTCAAACATTATTTGTATTAGTTTTGATCTTAAAGAGGAATATCTCGGTTATATCTAAAATCTGTACTAAGATTTAAGGTTTAATAAGATTTAATATTAATCTCCAGTATAGGCACAGCTCCCAATATACCACCAAGATGAAAAAAGGTATAGAAGTTCAGATTGAGAAGGGTGGCCTCTAGTTTCCAGAAAGCAAATCAACATGCACAGTGGGCTAAGACATACAGATTTTTCTGATGGAAAACATTGTTGGAGAAAATTTGGTTAAATACCTATATCATACCTCCCAACTTTTGAACTTGACAATGAGGGACACTTAGAAGATCCGATGTGTGGAGAGCGCAGCGCACCATGCCGAGAAGTGGGCGTGGCCAGCAAAAAAGGGCAAGGCAATTTGGTTGTGGTTTAAGAGGTGTGGTCAATCATATTGGAGACATGTTTACATCACTATAATATTAAGTGCTATAAATTAAATTTCTGTTAAATCCTATATAATATAGCTACCCATTTTAATGGCATGCCAATTAGCACAGCATGATGGATGTATATTAAACATTCAGCTATACAAACCAGGTCATAGCTGCCAGGTCATAACCAAAGATATACACCATTTAAATAATTATTTTTCTCTCTTGTTGCTTCTGCTACCTTGGATTTTGCAGGATATTAATAGTGGACCTGAAGTGCCGGTTCACACTGGTGCGATGCCAAACATCGCACAGACATCGCATGTAATTCGCAGCGCACTGTCGTTCACATTACATGCGATGTCTGTGCGGTGCGATATCAGCCATAGAGATAGTATGGCTGATATCGCACCGCATTCGGTGCAAACACGCACAGGACCCTTTTTTCTGTTCGGACCAGAATCTGATCGCCTGTGTGTTCACACATATGCGATCCGATTCATGTCCGAACTGTCAGTTCGCAGTGCGATATGCAAGCTGAACTGGGGGTGTCGTTAACAATGTATTGACACTTCCCAGCGATTCGCATATGGCAGTGTGAACTGACATGCGATGCGGGAACACGCAGTGGATTCGCAGTGTTCTCGCATCGCACCAGTGTGAACCGGCACAAAGTCAATAGATAGATGAGCTTTGTGAAAAAAAAAACACCCAATATTATAAGATTCAACAAGAAAATAAATTTATTTAAAACAAAATCTCTTAAAAAAAACAACAGTAACAACTCCAAGTAGTGTTTAGTGAAAATAATAAACATATTTACTTTTTAAGAAACAAAATAACTTACTGAGGCTGCAGCATATGCAGAATATAAATTATAAATAACCCAACATTCTATTAACCTAAAGAATGCAAAAAAGCTACACTCAAGCAGAACTGAATTCACCAAAACAAGATCAGTCTAAAATGTCCTAATCCTCACTGCTGGTTTCTGCTACATACTTAGTTTCTATTGACCCTCTTTTCCGCTTTGGAGCAGCTTTTTTGCTCAGCAGAGCTGCAGTATGTTTTTTAAACAAAGGGGCAAATCTCTTTTTGGATACCCCTTCACTTCCTCTTTGCTTTGTAGAAACAGATGATGCCACCTGAGAGTCTTCAACTGCGGATATTCGGGGAGATTGCAGGCTTGGACGGGGAGATCGCAGGATGGGAAGTTGGGGTGGACAGGGAGATCGCAGGGTGGGACGGGGAGATCGCAGGGTGGGAAGGGTGGTGGACGGGGAGATGACAGGGTGGGAAGGGTGGTGGACGGGGAGATCGCAGGATGGGACGGGGAGATCGCAGGGTGGGACGGGGAGATCGCAGGGTGGGACGGGGAGATCGCAGGGTGGGACGGGGAGATCGCAGGGTGGGAGGTTGGGGTGGACAGGGAGATCGCAGGGTGGGACGGGGAGATCGCAGGGTGGGACGGGGAGATCGCAGGGTGGGACGGGGAGATCGCAGGGTGGGAGGTTGGGGTGGACAGGGAGATCGTAGGGTGGGACGGGGAGATCGCAGGGTGGGACGGGGAGATCGCAGGGTGGGACGGGGAGATCGCAGGGTGGGAAGGGTGGTGGACGGGGAGATCGCAGGGTGGGAAGGGTGGTGAACGGGGAGATCGCAGGATGGGAGGGGGGGGGGGTGGACAGGGAGATTGCAGGATGGGAAGTTGGGGTGGACAGGGAGATCTCAGGATTCAGGATGAATGGGGGTGGACAGAGAGCTCAGGAGAGGAAGCATAAACAGGGCAATTCAGATTGAGACACACACAGAACACTTCCCTGTTCTCAGCACACACTCTCCTTATCTCCTGCTGCAGAGTCCTGTACAGATTAAACAGACAGAACGAGTGATGCTCTGTGTCTGCAACCTGAGCTAAGATTCTGGGCACAGGCTTCACCAGAAATCTATCTGTCATCTGCCAGGACACTGCAACAGCTTAAGTTAACTGCAGCAACTTTCCTATCACACATACACAGACCTGCAGAAAGCCCTCCTCCTCGTCTTCAGCACAGACAGGCAACTGACCCCGCCCCCACGGGGAGTGTTCTGTTGGCAAATACAGGAGGATGATTGCCATGTGCTGCAGCCAATCACCATGAGGACAAGCAGCCGCAAGTTCCAATCAAAGAAAATTTCCACACAGTGAGAAAACCAGCCTCAGGCTGTGCTGTGCGGGATTCATTCTGTGTGCACAGGACAATGCAGGGAGCATTCTCCTACCTTTCTTCCAGAGCAGGAAAATCCTTCAGGGGAGACCCGGAGTTGGGGGGTGGAGCCAGGGGCAGAGCTTAGGCGCGAGGAGGAATCCTCCTCCAGCTCGCACTGAATGCTGGGGCTCCACTCTCCTCCTCATCGTGACATCACTGGTTGTTAGACGCCAGGCGGGCCATGCCTAGCAACCAGTTGTTTTGGCAGTTAGCCAGGCAGCATCTGGTGGTGAAATGAAGCGGTCTTGGCCAGAACCAGTACAGCGCCGGGCAGTGAGGGACAGCGGCAATTTTTAGGGGGCATCAGATCGGCCAATGGGGCAATTCCGGGACATTGTATTGTCCCGGAATGAAGGTGCCCGGGACGCGGGACAGACCTCCCACAGCGGGACTTTCCCGGGCAATCCGGGACGGTTGGGAGGTATGCCTATATCAGCTTACTGTCAGAGCTAGATTTTATCAGTCTTACAACTTTGACTTTCTAATTAGCCATAATCAAACTTAATATTGATTCAGAATTTGACTTAGCAGAATGATGGCATTTTTTTTTGGTCATCTTAAGCCAGCCTTAGATGGGGTGATTTTCTTGATTGTTCCTTGATTCTTTCTTGAATCCCTCCCGCCGATCCAAGTCATCCCTGCCGGGAGAACACAGTGATGTTTGCTGGGGGCAATAACAGCTTTCAGCAATAATCACATGTAAAATCTAACAGGCTGGTTGTACCCAAGTTGATCGATCGATCAACTTGAATATATTCAGCCTGCCTATACATGGTTCAGCAGGAACCATAATTTGAACTGTCTATGGCCAGCTTTAGAAAAGTTACCCAAAACAAAGGCTCGATTCACATCTATCAAAAAGGCATTGATGTGAACATAACATGTTCCATAGGAACCCATGTTAAAAAATTCCCATGCATTTCTGCAAAATGCAAAATGCATCAAAAAACGCGCTAGTGTGAATGGAGCCTAAGGCTCGATTCACACCTATGCATGTTGCTTTTGAGCGTTTTTGGAGTTTTTTTCTTTATGCTTGCCACGTTTTTGAGCAGCGTTTTTGTAGCGTTTTTACAGCGTTTTGTGGCGTTTTTGCCGCGTTTTGTGTTTTTTTTTTTTTTTTTTTTTAGTTTTTATTAAAAAAAAAAAAAATTTTTTAAAAACGGCAAAAACGCACATGCATTTTTGATGCTGGTCCAATGAATTGTATTACATGCAAAACGCTGCATTTTGCATGAAAAAAAGTCCCTGACCCTTTCCAAAAATGCAGAGGTACAAAAAGGCATTGCTGTGAACTGTTCCATAGGAACCCATGTTAAAAAATTCCCATGCATTTCTGCAAAATGCAAAATGCATCAAAAAACGCGCTAGTGTGAATGGAGCCTTAGGCCCCTTTCACACTGGGGCGGTGGGGGCGTTGGCAGTAAAACGGCGCTCTTTTTACCACCGCTTTACCGTCGTTTTAGCGGCGGTATTCGGCCGCTATCGGTTTTAACCCCCGCTGGCGGCCGAAAGAGGGTTAAAACCGCTCGCATAGCTATAGCGGCGCTATGTCCGCGGTATAGCCGCGCTGCCCCATTGATTTCAATGGGCAGGAGCGGTTTAGGAGCGGTGAATACACCGCTTGTTCTCCAAAGATGCTGTTTGCAGGAGTTTTTTTCTCTCCTGCCAGCGCACCGCTCCAGTGTGAAAGCCCTCGGGCTTTCACACTGGAGAAACAGTAGCGGCAGTTTTAGTTCAGTTTGCAGGTGCTATTTTTAGCGCAATAACGCCTGCAAACCGCCCCAGTGTGAAAGGGGCCTTAGGCTCGATTCACATCTATGCATGTTGCTTTTGAGCTTTTCTGCAGTGTTTTTTGTGGTGCTTGCCGTGTTTTTGAGCAGCGTTTTTGCCGCGTTTTGCAAAAACGCTGTACTTGCGTTTTTGATGCTGGTCCATTGAATTCTATTACATGCAAAACGCTGCATTTTGCATGAAAAAAGTCCCTGACCCTTTCCAAAAACGCTGAGGTACAAAAATGCATTGATGTGAACATGTTCCATAGGAACCCATGTTAAAAAATTCCCATGCATTTCTGCAAAATGCAAAATGCATCAAAAAATGCGTTAGTGTGAATGGAGCCTTAAGGAGACCTGATTATAAGTGTACTCCCATGTGGAGGATGCGTGATTATATAGTGGTTCATTTGTAAAGGTGAGCAGTTAAAAGTTGCCCTGGAAAAAGAGTGAACCCAAGAGTGTGAAATTTAAAAAAGAAGCGCACTGATTACATTATTGGATTTAGACATATACACTATTGGTTATTTCATCACAGTGTTTCATGTGAATTTTTCACATTTGTGTATATATGAATATTTGTTGCAAATGTATTATATGCACTGATATGTAATGCACTATATATATTTTATATGGTTATTGTATCATACTGTGACCCTGTATTTTGATTTAGTTATGCACTTATTTATTTATAAATTGATATCAGTTGAGAATTAATTGTTGATTTATTATAGGGTAGCACTGCACTGGGTTTTGGTCATAGGTTTAAGGTAAAGTTGGAGTGATCATGTTGTAGTGTCAGCAAGCTCCCATTGAAAAAAAATGTTTTTTGGGTTCCTTTATTTATTGTGCAGGTAGGTTGTTAGTTATTTTAATTTCCACATTGTAATTCAAATATTTCTAGTCCGCCCCATTTATCTGAAAGATTCAGAAGTTTGCAAACTTATTTTGTAAAGATCTTTACACATTTAGGCTCGATTCACACCTATGCATGTTGCTTTTGAGCGTTTTTGGAGGTTTTTTTTTCATGCTTGCCACGTTCTTGAGCCGCGATTTTGCCGCGATTTTGCCGCGATTTGCGTTTTTTTTTTAACTTTTTTTAACATTTTTTTTTTACAGTCTTAAAGAAAATTAAAAAAAAAAAAAAACAAAAAAAAACAAACAAAAAAAAAACAAACAAAAAAACGCATCAAAAACGCACCAAAAACGCATCAAAAACGCTGCAAAAACGGTGCACTTGCGTTTTTGATGCTTGTCCATTGAATTCTATTACATGCAAAACGCTGCATTTTGCATGAAAAAAAGTCCCTGACCCTTTCCAAAAATGCAGAGAAACAAAAAGGCATTGATGTGAACATGTTCCATAGGAACCCATGTTAAAAAATTCCCGTGCATTTCTGCAAAATGCAAAATGCATCAAAAAACGCGCTAGTGTGAATGGAGCCTTACTTCCTTGAACTCTTTGACACACATTCACTAAGGCTGGATTCACACCTATGCATTTTTAGTGCTTTTTGCATTTTCCAGATTTTCACTACAGAACATGTTCCATAGGAAACCATGTTAAATGGACTGTAGTGCAAATCTGCAAAATGCAAAAAGCACTAAAACTGCATAGGTGTGAATCCAGCCTAAAACACATATTGTCTGCTAGCAAACTACTGTGGGGATGTGATTATATTTGTAAAAATTAGTATTGTACTTTGTACCCAGAGTGGAGGGGCTTGTTGCTGAATAGTCTGGGTGAGTCACCCAGGTGACTAGTTGTTTAATCAACTTGGAGGTATTGCAATACAATCTATTCCATTAGAGTATGTTGATGGTAGTAGGGCAAGAGAGAAAAGTCTATTAACAGGGATACATCAGGGTAAAGCTGTGGGCACAGTAGACAGGAGGGAGAAGGAGTCTCGAACATGAAATGAGATGGACAGGAGGGGAGAGGGGGGCGAGGGGGTGGTAGGTTCAAAAGGTTGGCAGGAGATTCCTCCATCATTGTATGCTATTTGTACCCATGTAATAATGCTTTCTGTACAAATCTGGCCATGTGCTGCCATCCGTGTCTTAATCCGAGGTAGCCTCCACTCACGTACCCACGCTGCCCATAGTTTGTCAAACTTTTTGGCGCAATTATGTCCCATATATGTCAGCTTATATAGTGGTAGTGCCAGGTCTATCAGGGTCTGCCATTGTTGTACCGTGGGTGGAATAGGCTTGTTCTAATGCAGTGTGATTGCTTTCCTCGACATAGAAGGCCGCGTAAAATACAAAGAGTTTTTTGGATTGTGGGACTTCCAGTGTGTCACAGACACCTAGTAACAGCGGTAATGGGTCATAGGGGACTCTCAATTTGCCTACAGAGTTTATCACCCCCCACAATGCCCATTCAGAAGGGCCTAATCTGCTGGCACGACCACACTACATGGAAAAAGGATCCGACCTCAGTGTTGCATCTGTGGCATGTTGACCGTCTATCCGGGTAGATTCTAGCAAGCCTCTCTGGGGAGTAGTAGACCCGGTGTAGGAACTTCAGCTGTATTAAGCGGTCTCTGGCTGAGACCATTAATGGGATGTACTGCTGTATGGGCTCCTCCCAGTCGTCGTCAGCCATCTCTGGGATGTCCGCTTGCCACACTGAAAATAGCTGGGAGACCTGTGTCTAGGCTCGCCAAGATAGAATATAGAGTGGAAACCTTGTCCTGGGGCTCTCAGAGAGGCCTCAACTGCAAGCACCTCCAAATTAATAGCTTGCGGGAATTGGGCTTGATAGGCATGATGTAACTTCAAGTATCTAAAGAACATACGGTTAGGCAAAGTCCGGGTTCTTTTAAGGTCATCGAACCTGAGCAGCTTCCCGTCAGACACAATGTCACCTAGGGTTTTAATTTCATACCGTGCCCAAATCCCTGGGTCAGGGATGGTGTTGAAATGATTCAGTATAGGGTTCACCCATAGTGGGGTGTGTGGGGACCAAGTGTCAGGCTTCTCCACCCTGGACCGCACAGCATCCCACACTTTTAGCGTGGTGCCCATAGGGGCAGTGAGGCGAGGGTTGGACCGCGGTCCCCAGTGTCCCCAGTGTACCAGGTTCCTTAGCTCAGCATAGGATCCCAAGAGAGCTGCTTCAAGAGTAGCTGCCGGGTTGACCTGGTCCTCAGAGAGCCACCAATGGACCGTGACCAGGACCGTAGCCGAATAATATTTTTTTTTCACAATAGAAGCCGAATAATATTTAATAAAACAGGGCAGGGCCAGGCCATCCAGGGACATTGGGAGCTGCAGGGCCGTTTTTGCTATTCTTGGCGTAGTGCCTTGCCAGAGAAATGATGTAATTATCCTGTCCAATTTTTTTTAAAAAAGGCCAGCAGTATAGGGACTGGGGTTTGCCTAAAAAAGTTGAGAAATTTTGGAAGGATCGTCAACCCTTGGAATAGTGTGAGGGGTAGTGTTTTCCGTTCATTGCATCTCCTGGATAGGGAATAGATCACCGGTGTCAGGTTAAGGACAATATACTTTGACAAATCTTTTTGGATGTTGACCCCCAGGTATTTAAACTGGGAAACTATCTGTATTGGTGTGTTAGTCGGTATAGCTACTTCTGCGGGGGATAGCGGGAACAGAACAGACTTCTCCCAGTTAATACATATCCCTGAGAATCTGCCAAATGTGTCTATTATGGATAGGGCCACACCCAGGGAATCTCTGTCGTTCCTCAGATATAAAAGGGTATCGTCGGCGTAGAGAGAGATCTTTTCTTGTATCGTGCCCATGGGGATTCCATCCACCGCCTTCGAAGAGCGCAGAAGGATCGCCATCGGCCATACATACAATGTATAGTTATATATATACATAACTATACATTGTATGTATGGTAATTTTTACTGTTTGTCTTTATTGTATGTACTTTTGAAATATTTTGGATGATTTTCTGATGTAATAAGTATTGATAATATGACGACCAAAATTTATGGAGAGACACATTGAAATTAGATGCATTGTTTATTGCTGAAATACTATACTTATTTCAATTAATGTTATTTTGACATCTAACTCACACTTGTATTGTTGCAGGCATTCTGCTGTCGTTAATCGCATGGCAGCCATTGTGGTGGTACCGGCTGCGCACCGCCTGGGCCGAGTTGCCTATGTCCCCGGTCTGTTTGAATTTTTGGACTTCCCCTTGTCCCTCCTGCCCTCCCCCCCTCCCGGGATGTGCCGTGGGGGTCTAGGGCATCGGTTGGATTCGCCCCCCATCCATTTGGGAATCTGTCCCACTACAGCCTTTGGCTGCATGGACGCCCAAGGGCTGACTTTACTGTCAGCCCGCCCCTTCGGCCGGGACCATCGCTGTGTTCCAACGCCTGTTTATCGCCTCCCCCCCTTTGCCTCCTTTGGATGATGTGAGGTTTTCCTCCTCTCCCCTCTGGAGTGTTCCGTTGCACCTTACATCTATCGATCACGTCACTGGCAATAGCTGCCATGTGACCGGACCGACGCTCGGACCTATGGCAAATGTAGGCAGATGACTTTGGCTACTGCGCATGCGCCCCGTCCGCCTTTTGTCCGCTCCTGACCAGCTGATTTTCATCATGCTGATCAGGTGGGGGTTTTAAAAGGCAGTCTTATTTTCACAACTTTTATTCCCTTGCTGCGGGACTATCATGGGGAGCTTGCCACTTTTGTGAAAGGTAATAGAGCTGTATTGGCTGAACTTTCTTGCTGATAGCCTTTTTGTCATATGTATTGACTTTTAGATCATCTACAATAGCTGGTGTTATCAGAAGGACTCACTGTGGAGGTTCCAACGTTTAGCCAATATACTGGTGGAACCTCATTTTTAGGATGCATTTTCATTTTTCAACGTTATGCCTTTCCGGTAAGCCTCACCCAGTATATTCAATATACTTACTATGTCCCCCAATTTGACAGCAATTGATATATTTATAGTGTATTAACATCATTCCCCTTACACTATTTTTAAATCTGTTTTACAGTCCTTTTGACTGCATTCATGCGATTGCTGACTGCGCTGTGAATCCACTTTTTCATGCAACATCGAGCGTCGTGGTTTTGAATATAATCAGGGTATGTAATTGAGACTGAGGTCCCTTTTGTTAAATAAAATTAAAAAAAGTTTTTCAATACTTATATGCTAAACTTCTCTTTTCAGGCGCCTTCTAATTCCCCTGTAGCCAATTACTGGGCTGAGTGTGACTTCCATTCCCAGTGATTTGGTGGTGTCCCCCTTGCATTTTGGAGCCTGCATGGTATGTCCTGGTGTTCTTTTGGGGGGTGGGAAGACTGGAGGATATGGGTGGGCGGCAATTTGACCGCTATGCGATGCGATGCGATGGTTTGCCTTCAGCGCTACAAGAGTATGTTGATCTAACAATGCATCTTTTCTTTGTTATAGTGGTTTTACTCTCTACAGTACATTTACACATTCCCCTGATGAAGCCAATGTTTTGGCGAAACTAGTCGGGAACAAAAGACTACGATCACCTTTCAACATCACTGGTGACGGTCACTTATTTGAACTGTACTTTTGTTTTGTTCTGTGTTTTTGTACCTTTTTCATATAAACATTTTAGATGTTTTTTGATATCAAATAAAATAAACTAAATGATTTTATAAAAAACTGTTCTATTTTATTGGTGGCACCGTAATAATCCCATCATCCCCTTTCCCCCATTTTGGAATAAAAAGATAAAGTTTTTCTTTTATTTGCAAACTGAGCTCCAGCCGTGCCCCACAGGTATATGCCGAGTTTCATGGGATGCCCTCAGCTATGAAAAGGTGGTACTGGCCCATCCCGTCTCCATTGTATGTGATCCCAAGCGTTTGTGAGGAACATAGAGGTAGCTGCTCCCGTGTATTCCATCCTAGGGTAGACCACAACCGTGCAGGGTTATAGGGAGTCAACAGGTCTCCCCCACTGCCACAATGACAATGGGGTTTCAGTTGAGTTCATTCCATTGGAAGAGTATTCCCATTTCAAGATGCAGCATGGGAAGGGGGGGCCATAATGTGGGTTGAGTGCTCCTCCTGGGGTATATAGCGATCATTTGGGGCCCCGGGACACCCAGCCAGAATCCAAGCTTACATCTCTTGGAAGGGAGGGCACCCAGGGGGCCCTTAATGTCCCCGGAGCGTCAAAACAGGGTGAGGAAGAGGGATAGGAGGCACCCACAGAACGTGTTCAGTTATATGGCCGGTAAAGCGCGCCAAGTGTACATTACGGGCCCCACCATGGTAAAGTCAGATCCTCAACATGGGCACGATTGGGGCATTGCTTTAAACAGGGTGTGTAGCCATTGCGAGATGTCTCCTGGAGAGGTGAAGTATTTAGTAGACTCGCCATCAATAACTCGGAGGCGTGCGGGAAACAGCATGCTGTATTTCATTCCTCTCGTGTGCAGCATGGACTTGATGTGGTCAAAGGTACGCCGGAGCCTCTGTGTTTCTACGGAGAAGCCCGGGAAGATCATTATTTTGGTGTTCTCGAACCAGAGCTCGTCGATTTTCTGTGCTTCGCGAAGAACCAGGTCCCTGTCACGGAAGTCTAAGAGTCGAAATATAACAGTGTGTGGGGGGAGCAATATGGGCCGCGGACAGCCAGTATTCTGTGGGCTCTCTCCACCATGAAATGCGGGGAGAACTGTGCTCTTGGTAGCAGGGTATGCAGGAGCCGTTCCGTGAAGGTAGTAGGATCATTTCCCTCCGCTCCCTCCGGTAATCCAACCACTCTGAAGTTGTTCCTCCTGCTCCAGTTTTCGCTGTCTTCAGCTCGGGATTCCAGCGCTCTCACTTTTACCTCCAGGGTGTGTTGTCCTCCACCTCACCCACCCGGCGTTCCGCCTCGCCGAGTCAGTCACGGAAACAGTCCATGTCTCTCCTCATCAGCCCCACATCAGTCTGGAGGAGATCAATCTTCTCCGTAAGGGTAGTCTTGCAACTGGGGATGGCCTGCATAAGGGCTGTAAAGCGATCTTCCTCCAGAGTGGACGGGTCCGCAGGCGCCGTCTGTGTCGCCATGTTTGAGCTGCACGTGGAGGCCTGCTTCTGTTGCTTCGGAGAGGATTTAGGAGCAGCGGCGCCTCTCCTCCCTGTCCCAAGCTTCCCTATTCTCATACCGCGAGGTCCCCCTGGGTATGTGGTACACTGCGGGCTTTGCAGGTATGTGCAATCTCTTAATTTTTCGGATAAAATCAGCAGGTAATAGCGGAGCTAAGCTCACACGCGTCCGTTCAGGTCTCCAGCTTAGCCACGCCCCCCAACTTAATGTTTTTTAGTATATGTTGGCTAATTTGACTAACTCTTGATGAATTCTCTATGATGGGATTAGCCATGAGTCAGCTGTACCTTGTTATCTAAACCACTGTGTGATGTTTTGGGTAAATATTTGGGTCATTGTTCATGTGGTAACTGACCTACTTCTCAAGTGTATAAAAATAGGATCTTTATTACAGCTTACCTGTAAAATCTTTTTCTTGGAGTACATCATGGGACACAGAGCCTTAAGTAATTACTTAATGGGTTATAGGCCACCTTCAGGTGTTGACACTGGTAAACCCAATCAAAGGAAGTTTACTCCCTATATAACCCCTCCTCCTTCCAAGAGCACATCAGTTTTTGTAGTAAAGCAATATACTTAAAGTGTAAAGCCGCATTGGCAAGTCTAAAGCTTGAATTGTTTTGTTCCAAGCAGACAGGATACTGTTTTGCAACAGTCTTGAATGGAACTGGGCATAGAACTGCTTCGAGTGAAGCCACCATCTTTCGCAACAACCTCATACAAAGGCAAATAGAAGGTCCCTTCTTTGCCCTGACTACCTTAACCAGCTCCTTTATGGCACTGATTTTTGCCTGGGGTAAAACACCCTCTTCTGGGTTGTATCTATGACCAGACCCAAGTACTCTAGTCTTCTTACTGGTTTTAAAGAAGACTTCTCTAGGTTGAGGACCCAACCTAGGTGTTCCAGTTGATTGTGGTGACCAAGCTTTGGTCTAAGCGGGCTACCAACCGGTCTATTAAGAGCAGGTCCTCCAGGTATGCTATATTCGTTATACCTTGGGCCCTTAATCCGGCCAGAGGAGGAGCCAGGACCTTTGTGAACACCTGAGGTGCAGTAGCTAGACCGAAACGCAGAGCTCCATGTCCCATGATGTACGATAAAGAAAAGCCTGTATTCTTGTTCAATAAACATTTCCAGTTTTGCAGCTGAGCTAGTCCTGTCTAGTTCTTGGTTGAAATATATGGCTATAATATCTGATATCTATATTCAGACTGGAGGAAGCGGTATACTGATGGAAGCACTCAAGCGGAGTGTGGGACTGTTCTGTCACAATGAAATATGAATAAAGCATATCCCTCTACAGTGTGTACTTGTCAAAATTAAGAGCACTAAGTGTCATTTCCTTCTGCTGCTCCATTCCTCAGCTATCAGAATGAATCATCTCTGACAAGTATTCCTGACACCAAGAGAAAAATGTGACAGGGGAGGGATCTCCAGCTAATTGACAGCCTCAGCTCTGTGTGCTGTGTTAAGGGAGGTGTCCCTTCCCTCCAATCAGCTTTCAGAGCTCTCCTCACTGAGCTCTGCAGAGATTCAGTGATTTCAGCTCTTTGACCCCTTTTTTCCTGACAGCTCTGACAATTTTTTAAAATTCTGGACCGTAGAGAAGAGAAGACCGCAAATAAACAGGTGCAACTTATATAGGAGGATTTGTTTCATCTCTGTGTATCACCTGAAGTCAGTCACTTTACTGGGTATATGTAAGGGTTTACAACCACTTTAAGGACATTTCTTATGGCCAAGTATATGAAGGATTCATGCAGCAATGTTGTTAGAGGGTCCCCATATTAATGGACAAGACTGCAGCACAAGCAGTCGAACACACATAAGAAAACACTTTTTAAACTCCCTGGTGGTATGATTATTTCAGATTTTAGGTGCTGAAAGCGGTACAATTATTTTGTATGGAAATTTGGCGTTATATTGCAGGCCTGAAATTCTTATGCAGCGAACACACGGTCGGACTTTTCAACCGGACTTGTCCGACGGACAATCCGATCGTGTATGGGCTTCTCCAGACCTTTAGTGGACTTTTCCAGTCGCAAATCTGACGGACTTTAGATTTGGAACATGCTTCAAATCTTTACGTCGTAACTCCGCCGGACCCAGAAATTCGCTCGTCTGTATGCTAGTCCGACGGACAAAAACCGATGCTAGGGCAGCTATTGGCTACTAGCTATAAACTTCCTTATTTTAGTCCGGTGTACGTCATCACGTACAAATCCATCGGACTTTGGTGTGATCGTATGTAGGAAAGTCCGTTCGTTAAAAAGTCAGTCGGAAGTCCGTCAAAAGTCCGTCGGAAGTCCGCTGGAAAGTCTGTCGGACAAGTCCGGTCGAAAAGTCCGCCCATGTGTACGCGGCCTTAGGAATAATACACTTAAATCTGTCCAAACAAGAGTCTAGTAGACATCCCGGATATGATAAAGTTTGAAACACAAAATCATAAATTATAATATAATAAATAAATATAAATAATTATAAAAAATAATAATATAATAATAATAAAAATTATTCAATAATGTAATCAAATCAAAAACACTGAAATCTGCTCAGTTGCAGAATTGTCACTGTCATTATTTTCAGTGTTTGATGATGAATTTCCCCACAAATCACTATCGCTCAATTCTGCAAGTGATTCTAATTTATTATCGCTGTTTTCTTGCTGGTCTAAAACCACTTTTGACGTAAAGGGACACTTTTTGGTTGCTATGGACAATCTCCAGTTTCCAGGCAGAAAAAACAGTATTTATAATATAAAAGTGCATGCAGGGCACTGGACAAACCACTAGAGACAAAGGGGATATGTAATTATTTTATAGAGTACTGTAATCTGTAAGATTACAGTGTACTGTATGTATTGTGTGTTTTTAATTTTTTGAATTTGGCGCCGAACTCCGTCCCCGTGCGTCGCAACGCTCGCAGGGAACAGAGCTCAGCACTCTGCACTGTGAATCGAGCGAGATGACAGCTCGCAGACACAGTGGGGAGACATCGCAGGATCCAGGGGACAAGGTAAGTTACTTTGCCTGGATACTGCGATGCGATCCCGAGTCTGGCTCGGGGTTACCGCTTTTGGTACTGAAATTCCACCCCGAGCCAGACTCGGGAATGCCGCCAGGGAGGGTAATGGTATAGTTAACAGACCAAACAAGGGAAGTTATTTGTTAGAGTTTACATACATTTTACCCAAGGGGTTTGGCTAGCATTTGATTTGTAAAAACTTGCATCATTTTTTTCAACGATAATAAAAGTCATTTTTCAGCTTTTGGAGTTGGTCACACTTTGAATGACATTTCAACATGAAACACTGTACCCATATGACATTTGTATTTTTTTTTTACACATATAAAGCTTTCTTTTGGTGGTATTTAATCATCACTGGGCTTTTTGTTTTTTGCTAGACCTAAAATTTTGAAAAATGGGTTTTTCTTTGTTTACATTATACAATTTTGCAAATAAATAATCTTTCTTCATAAATTTATGACAAACTGTATTCTGCTACATTTCTTTGATGAAAATAACCCAAATCAGTGTTTATTATTTAGTCCGTAGGAAAGTTAAAGAGTCTACAAATATATTATGGTATATATGGTATATCTGAAAATCAATCCTGATGTACTGACAGCCTTATTTCTTGAGGCCGAAAATGCCAGGACAATATCCCCCAAATTAACCCTATTTGGAAAGTAGACAGTCCAAGGTATTTGGTAAGAGGCATGGCGACTTTTGTTGTAATTTTTTTGTCACGCTTTTTTGGAAAATGAAGAAATTTTTTTTAACACACTGTGACCAGAACAATACCATGTTACTGAACTACTCTGAAGAAGTGATCCGGATTTTTTTTTTTAAACATTATGATTGCTTATTCCAGTGAATTTCACTGTTATAAGCAACTATTTTTACTGAATGAAATGGATTAATTTAGTGTTTACTATTGTAGTTAGATGTGATTGGACACAGCTAATCACATGGTACAGATTGGCTGTGATTGGCCCTGTCTGTACCATGCGATTACTGTGACCAATCACAGAGATCATTACAATAGTACACAATGGATGGTATGAATGAAAGTCATCCATTGTGTGCAATTTTCATGTGCTATGCTGTGATTGGTCACAATGATTACATGCAGGGCTTTTTTTCAGGGGGAACTTGGTGGAACTCAGTTCCACCACCTCTGGCTCAGACCCTTTGGTGCCTGCTCACCACAACCACTTGTAAACACAGAAGTGACGGCTCGGCACTCTGTATGTAATGCAATTCTGGTATTTAATGCCCCTTTAAGACCCGCCTATTGTTTTCGTGAACACACCCACTATTTGATGTCATTTGGAGGGTGTGTGTAGGGGGAGGGGTTTAGTGGGGCCGTGGTTAAGTTCCACCACCTATTGTTTGAGAAAAAAAGCCCTGATTACATGGTACCAGCAGGGACTGGTACACTGATCCGTCACGGATTGCTTCACAGCATGGCTCGTGGAGCGCGAGAAGCGTGTTCTGGGAGGATGTCATATGGCATTCTATAGTCGCAGCATTGACATTTATTTTATAACATCAGCTGTGTAATAGCAACACAAACAATAGTTACGGTATTTTTGACAATCCATTATGTAGGCAGGTGTAGTCTACTTTCTCCACTTAGAGTGGTGCTATCCAGAGCATGGTTCCTATATGGTTTCCTGAGTCACTGGAGAAGCTATTCGATTGGATGATGTGACTCTAACAACCATCTTGGGTAAGGCAGAGCTTTTGTAAGGCCCTGGCTCCCAGGTTTGGCGTGCTTTTGGCGAGTTTGACTGTAAGGGACAGTACCAGTACTACGGAAAGGTTCCTGATGAGGAGGGAAATTGTAGGGTTGCATCTCCTCTGCACAACTTCCCAGGTTGGGCACTAGATGGCCAGGCCACATTCTGCTCCCTCCTTACAGATGCTGCCAGTTCAGTTGGAAACTGCTTCTTCACGTTGGAAACTGTGAGTGCACCCAGCTGGGTAGCCTTTCCACCGAGCTTGTTGTGAACTTTTGCTGTGTTGTTATGAACTTGTTACTTCAATACAAGTTTTACATTGCACCCAACTATGTCAATTATTGCCGCAGCAAACTATGCACTCCACACCACCATAATGCCCTGTACACACGATTGGACATTGATCAGACATTCCGACAACAAAATCCATCGTTTTTCTCCGACGGATGTTGGCTCGAACTTGTCTTGCATACACACGGTCGCACAAAGTTGTGGGAAAATCCGATCGTTCTGAACACGGTGACGTAAAACACATACATCGGGACTATAAACGGGCCAGTAGCCAATAGCTTTCGTCTCTTAATTTATTCTAAGCATGCGTGGCACTTTGTCCGTCGGATTTGTCTACACACGATCAGAATTTAAAGGATCGGATTTTGTTGTCGGAAAATTTTATAGCCTGCTCTCAAATTTTGTTTGTCTGAAATTCCGATGGAAAAAGTCCGATGGAGCTCACACATGGTCGGAATTTCCGACAACAAGCTCCAACCGCACATATTCCGTCAGAAAGTCCAACCGTGTGTACAGGGCATAAGCTTACTTGAAAAAAAATGTTCATGTTGTGAGTGCTGCCTGTCTGCTCGTCCTCATTGCCATCTCTTTCCACAACTTCCTGGATTCCCTGCACACTTTGCAGCATCTCCTCTGCTATTTACTTTCAATACCTAATGAAGCGAACATACTGTACATAGCAATCTGCACTGAAAAGCACCAAACAGGCTGCAGGTGACCCTGACTGTCTATTCAGCCCTCCTTCCACTCTGTAATATGCGCTCTCTACCACTCCTTCTGGCAGTTGTGTCCCCTCTCCTTAAACTCTCTTTCCTTCACCCCTCTTCTCCACCCCACAGCTTATATACTGTATATCACCCTCCCTTTTGTTCTCTCCCTATTACTGCACTCACCAACTCCTGCTAATTCTACACCCACATGCTGATAAAACCTCCAGGATGCAGGGGCATGTCCCTTCATATAAATCACACTCCCACATTACCTCCCTCACTCTTCTGCTTCTCCTAACCTCTGGTGACATATACCCAAACCCTGGGCTTCCATCATTTAACTGTGCCCAATGCGCCCATCACCCAACACCCTCTGGCAGCAGCCGCAATCAACAGAACTTAGTTTCCATTCCTTTGCTTCCCAAAACCAGCCTCCCCTTCTCCTGCACCCTCTGGAATGCCTGCTCTGTCTGTAGCAAACTCGCCTCCCTCCATGACCTCTTTATCACAAATTCATTTAACCTACTGGCAAATTCTGCCATTACCTAAACCTGGCTTCATGAATCCCACACTGCTTCTCGTGCTTCCTTCTCCCATGGTGGCCTTCTCTGAACTCACTCCCCCAGAACCAGTCGATGGAAGGGAGGTGGAGTCCTTCTAGCCCCACACAGCACCTATCAGGTACTTCACCCATCTCCCTCCCTGACTCTCTCCTCTTTTGAGGCACATTGTATTAGTCTATTTTCGCCTATTTCTCTAAGAATTGCTGTCATCTTCCAGCCCCCTGGACCGCTATCAACCTTCCTTAATTACTTCTCTGCCTGACTACCCAACTTTCTCTCTTCTGAAATTCCCACAACCATTCTTGCTGACTTAAACATCACCGGATAATGCTAATACTACTGCTACTTCTAAACCACTCAGTCTAACTTCCTCTCTTGACCTGAAGCAATGGGCACAGGCTCTTATGCACTCCATTGGCAACACCCTTGACCTTGTATTTTCCTATCTATGCACCCCGTGCAACCTCTCTAACAATCCTTACCCACTCTCTGATCAACCTTATTAGTTTCGCTCTCTCCGTCTTCCACCTCCTCTCCCTCAACCGCCTAACAGTTACCCATAGAAACCTTCGCCACCTCAACCCTTCTATTCTCTACTCTGCTCTCAGTAGACCACTTCTATGATAAAATCTCACCCCTGTCCTGCCCCAACCTAGCCAGTTCTGTCTACAACAGCTCACTGTCATCCTCCCAAGACAAGCTCACCTACTTCACTACACACAGAATCAGGCCCTGACCCATACAACCTTGGCAAACAGATGACACCAGAAGTCTCAGAAAATGTAGCTGCACTCTTGATTGCCTGTGGCGAAAGACTAAATCCCAGAAAGACAAATATAAATCTGCCCTCCAAATATACTATTCCTGCCTCCTCATTGCCAAGCAGACCTATTTTATCACTCTCATTAACACCTTCTCATCCAGTCTCCATCTCTACCTTTAACTCGCTACTCCGTCCTCCGCTGCCTCCACCCTCTAACTCACTCACTGCAGAGATTGATGCTCAAGATTGATGCAACTTAACATCCTATGTCCACAGGTACAATCATTACTTCCCTCATTCAACCCTGTTACTATTGATGAGGTTGCTAAACTTTTTTCTAACGCCCACCTAACCACCTGCCCCCTGGATCCTGCTCCCTAGCAAATGCTATGATCACTCTCTGGCTCTATTCTACACTCTCTAACTCACATCTTCAGTCTCTCCCTCTCTTTTGACAACTTCCCCAACTCTCTAAAACCTGCACTAGTCGCCCTCCATCCTTAAAAAGCCCTTACTGGACCCCACCAATCTTCACAAATACGCCCCATCTCCTTGCTCCCCTTTTCCTCCAAACTCCTTGAATGTCTGATCTACAACCACTAAGCAGCCATGTGACTGAGAACAAACTTCTTGATCCCCTTCAGTCTGGATTTCGCCCTCGACAATCCACAGAAACTGCTCTCCTTAAACTCACAAACGACCTACTAATGGCTAAAACCAATGGACACTATTCTGTAGTACTCCTCCTGGACATCACTGCTGCCTTTGACACAGTGGACCACCCCCTCCTCCTCAAAAAACTCCACTTCTTTGGTCTCCATGACTGTACTCTTCACTGGTTCTCATCCTTCCTATCCCACCGCACCTTTAGTGTCACTTACAATTCTACTTCCTCTTCTCCTCTTACTTTTTCCGTCAGGGTACACCAAGGTTCTGTTCTTGGACCTCTCCTATTCTCAATTAGGGATGAGCTGAACACCCCCCGGTTCGGTTCGCAGCAGAACATGCGAACAGGCAAAAAATTTGTTCAAACACGTGAACACCGTTAAAGTCTATGGGACATGAACGTGAAAAATCAAAAGTGCTCATTTTAAGGGTTAATATGCAAGTTATTGTCATAAAAGTGTTTGGGGACCTGGGTCCTGTCCCAGGGGATATGTATCAATGCAAAAAAAAGTTTTAAAAACGGCAGTTTTTTCAGAAGCAGTGATTTTAATAATGCTTAAAGTGAAACAATAAAAGTGAACTATTCCTTTAAATTTCATATCTGGGGGGTGTCTATAGTATGTCTGTAAAGTGGCGCATTTTTCCCGTGTTTAGAACAGTCCCTGCACAAAATGACATTTCTAAAGGAAAAAAAAGTAATTTAAAACTACTAGCTGCTATAATGAATCGTCGGGTCCCGGCAATACAGATAAAAGTCATTGAAAAAAACGGCATGGGATTCCCCCCAGTCCATTACCAGGCCCTTTGGGTCTGGTATGAATATTAAGGGGAACCCCCAACCAAAATGTTTTAAAAAATCGCATGGGGGTCCCTGCAAATTTCATACCAGGCCCTTCGGGTCTGGTATGGATATTAAGGGGAACCCTGCGCCATTAAAAAAAAAAAAATGGCATAGGGGTCCCCCTCAAATGACTTTGAACCTTTGCCCACTGACAAAGAAATGATCAGTCTATAATTGTAATGGTAGGTTTATTTTAACAGTGAGAGACAGAATAACAACTAAAAAATCCAGAAAACCGCATTTCAATTTCAAGTTATAAATTGACTGGCTAGGCCACTCCAGGACCTTAAAGAACCGCATTTCAATTTCAAGTTATAAATTGACTGGCTAGGCCACTCCAGGACCTTAAAGCTGCTCTTCTTCATCCACTCCTTTGTTGCCTTGGTTGTGTGTTTTGGGCCATTGTCAAGCCTAAAATACACATCCACGATCCATTTTCAATGCCCTGGTTGAGGGAAGGAGGTTCTCACCCAAGATATGACAGTGCATGGCCCTGTCCATCATCCCTTTGATGGGGTGAAGTTGTCCTGTCCCGAAAAACACCCCAAAGCTTTAGGTTTCCACCTTCATGTTTGACGGTGGGGATGGTGTTCTTGGGGTCATAGGCAGCATTTCTCCTCCTCCAAACACCACGATATGAGTTGATGCCAAATAGCTAGGTTTTGGTCTCATCTGACCACAACGCTTTTACCCAGTTCTCCTCTGAATCATTTAGATGTTCATTAGCAAACTTCAGAAGGGCCTGTACATGTGCTTTCTTGAGTAGGGGGACCTTGCAGGCGCTGCAGGATTTCAGTCCTTCACTGTGTAGTGTGTTACCAATTGTTTTCTTGGTTACTATGGTCCCAGCTGCCTTGAGATCATTGACAAGATTCTCCCGTGTAGTTTTGGGTTGATTCCTTACCGTTCCCATGATCATTGAAACTCTGCGAGGAGAGATCTTGCATGGAGCCACAGACCAAGGGAGATTGACAGTTATTTTGTGTTTCTTCCATTTGAAAAAAATTGCACCAACTATTGTCACCCACTCACAAAGCTGCTTTTCTTGTAGCCTATTCCAGCCTTGTGTAGGTCTACAATCCTGTCCCTCACATCCTTGGACAGCTCTTTGGTCTTGGCCATGGTGAAGAAATTGGAATCTGATTGGTTGATTGCTTCTTTGAACAGGTGTCTTTTATACAGGTAACAAACTGAGATTAGGAGCACTCCCTTTAAGAGTGCTCCCAATCTCAGCTTGTTACCTGTATAGAAGACACCTTGGAGCCAGAAATCTTGCTGATTGATAGGGGATCAAATACTTATTTCACGCATTAAAATGCAAATCAATTTATATCTTTTTTAAAATGCTTTTTCTGGATATTTTTGTTGTTATTCTGTCTCTCACGGTTAAAATAAACCGAACATTAAATTAGACTGATCATTTCTTTGTCAGTGGGGGATCACATACTTTTTTCCCTCACTGTATGTCCCATGGTACCTTGCTGCCTGCAAGCAGTGATTCCTGTACTGGCTCCACCTCCTGAAACTTATCCTCTCAGCGCCTCTGCAGTTCAGAAGGCAGGCTCTGTGAAACGTGTGACACGTTAGTGTCTACTTACAGAGTATAGTGAATAAGTGTCAAAGAATTCAAGAAAGTAGATGTGGAGGGATCTTCACAAATTAAGTTTACAAACTTCAAGATCATTCAGATTAATAGGAGTAGGATATATATGTATATATATATATATATGCGTTTACAGTCTGACCATGAATGCAATTTAGCCTGCATTCACACCTGAGCAGAGCATGATCAGAGCGTATTCCTAGTGACTTTGAAGTGTTTTTTTCAGGTGTTGTACAGGCTTATTACAAACATTTTCACATGTGTAACAAGCTTCAGAAGTTTGTTTCTTGGGACGAGAAAAGAATTTATAGGAGGAGAGGTTTATTCAGACATAAAAGTGCGTGAAAACGCGCATAACACACGTTTACAGGCACTCCCACCGAAGTACTGTATATGGGACCAAAAGGTCCTGAATATGCTCAAAAAAAGCTTTTGTACTTTTGTGAGTGCAGGGCATAAAGTGCAGGGCAACTGAACGTACAATTGTAAACAGGGACAATTAAAAAGAATGGGATTTGGCATAGTTAGATGTAGTGAAATGAAAGTTTTAATAGTGTAAATGTGGTCTTAGGGGTTAAGTGGTTCGAAAGATTAAGTGTTAATTAAATGTTAGGGTGCAAAATGCTAACTTTTAGGTTTAGATTAAAGGGGTTGTAAAGGTTCCTTTTTTAAAAAAAAAATAACAAACATGTCACTCTACCTCCACTGTGCAGCTTGTTTTGCACAGAGTGGCCCTGATCCTCTTCTTCTGGGGTCCCTCGGCGGCTGTCTCAGCTACTTTCCGCATCAGCTAACCCTTGTTCTGGGAAGCGCTCTCTCTAGGGGGTTAGCTTGCGGGCTTACTCCCGTGATACAGTGATACAGTCGGCGGCTACAGCCGCCGACTGTATCACTCGGCCCCGCCCCCAGCGTGATTGACAGCAGCGGGAGCCAATGGCTGCGCTGCTATCAATCATCCAATGAATGAGCCGAGAAGCCCGGTCGAGAAGCCAGCGCGTTCACGATGCGGGACTTTTGAGGGCAGGTAAGTAAACAGGGGGGCTGGGGGGCCGCTAATCATCGGATGTTTTTTCACCTTAATGCATAGAATGCATTAAGGTGAAAAAACATGTACCTTTAAAACCCCTTTAAGGGTAGGCATCAGGCAACTCTTTGTCTTGACCTAGGCTAACAAGGCCCAGGCCTAGGGTGGCACTTTGCAGGGGGGGCAGCACCAAAGGAGTCCCTGCCAGGTTCTACTATACTTTCAGTGCAGTGCCAGTCATATGGGGCGGACTAGGCCGGGAGGCAAGTCAGTCTGGCGCCCCCATAAAGTGGCCGCACTGCTGCCAGTATGATAATACTGGCAGGGCCACCATCAGGGGAGGATAACCCATACATATGTAGGGGGCCTGGGCATCCCAAAGGGCCCAGGCGGTGGACCCCAACAATGAGTTGCTGTGCAGGTGGCTACACTTAGGAGGTTGCTATATATTATAGTGACTTACCATAGATCTCAGCTACTGGTAATCTATATAGGAGGTAGATGTTAATGTTTATACAGTAGCTGACTAGATTATATAGCATGGGGTACCCAGGGTAGAAGGAAAACTACACTATTTGGGTGAAACGAACATGACACTTACTTAGCTGCCAAAGGGGTTTTCATCTAGGGATGGTGCAAACACAAGGGACACTGACATGGTCACCTATACCTGGCAGGTAGGTAGTAGGACTCTCCTACTTCTCCTTTGCTTGTGTTAGTTGTACATATTAAGGAATCTTAATTTTATTTCTGTTGATTGCTGATGATAAAAATAAACAGATGGATTTATGTGTTCCTGCCCCCAATCCATCCTTTGCTTAATGCCAGGATACATACCTTCATCACTGTGCTATGTTTTTTCTGCTGCACCACTGGCATTGTTATTCTTCTTTGTCCTCTCCATAAATTTGGCAAAAATAGAGAGGTGGCCCATGATTGGCTGTTGGCTTTGGCAGCTTCCTTTTTTTTCATTTTGGATAGAGTATGGGAGAGTTATAGCCCCTGTCAGTTTTTTTTTCCATCCCTGTCCCATTGCGGAGAATTTCTTTTCATTTCCTGCCCCATAGCCAAACAGAAAGTGAGAGGAAATCTCTGCAAATGAAGGGAATTCATTGCCCCCCCCCCCCCTCCCAAGGCCCTCAGACCTAGTGTCCCCACTGAAAAATGTCAGTGCGGGTCTTACAGGAAGGGGTGGGTCATATTTAAATTAGGTGGTGCACAAGTTTAGTCAGGCCTAGGGCAGCACAAAACCTAAATACACCACTGGTGTCAGGTGTAGCTTAGGTTTTAGCTTACATTCACTTACCCAATATATTGCAAAATATAAAATAAAATTGCAGAAATAAAAATAAAAAAATATTCATAACCAACTAAACTAGAAAACTATTATCCAAATGGTTGATCTTTCCAGTACAAAATTAAATTCAAGCTTACCAGATAGAGGATGTATAGTAGTCACTGGCCAGTCATTTTCTTCTGGCTGAAAAATTATTTAAAACATAAGTTTGAATACATGCATAATATAATTTCTAGTTAAAATGTTAAATACTAAGGAAATACCTAGGTGCTAGATTTATGCAAAACTAACTTCAATAATTTTTTTTTTCTTTTTATACCACGTCTCGCCCATTCCTTTACTACCCCCATCTTTTGTAGTTCTCCCAGTTTGCTGTTCTCCCAAAGGGGGGTGTACACAATGAGGCCTCTATATTTCAAAATTGTTTTCACGGTGTCCCATACTCTCATCATTAGATTCAGAGTAGGGAAGCCTGCCTCCAAAGCTGCAACTATTGAGTAGTGTGGGGTATTTTGTAGGAGCAACATTCTGCATGCTTCTTGTTCTACTAGATTGCACCCTGCTATATGCTGGAGTTGAGACGCCAAGAAATAGCTGAAGGGATGCGGAAGTGCTACTCCTCCTTCCGATTTCTGGAGCTGCAGGGTAGTTAAGCATATTCTTGCTGGGCCACCCTTCCAAATCAGATCTCTGAACAAAATATCTATCTTTTGGAACCACTTCTTGTGAAGCCAAATTGGGGAGTTATGCAGTACATATAGGAGCTGTGGCATCCAAATCATTTAGATTAGGTTACAGCGACCTGCCACAGATAGTGGCAGGTGTTTCCACACTTTTATTTTGCCCCTAAATTTGGTCAATAGCGGGTCAAAGTTGTGTGAGGTATAAAGTTCAGGATCTCTTGTAATGTTTATACCCAGATATTTAAATTTTTTGACCACTTGGATCTGGGCCACCTCCTCCGGTTGTTAATAATATTCATAGCTTGCTTAGGGGAATCCTGCTTGTCTCTGAGAAATAACAAAAGGTCATCTGCATATAGTACAAGCTTTTCCTCCACATCACCTCTTTTGAAACCCCTCACCTGGTCAGAGGCTCTGATGGCAATAGCCAGAGGTTCAATTGCGATGGCAAAGAGGAGAGGTGTAAATTTATCAGAGCATTCATTATTTACCCGTACTCTAGCCTCTGGTGCTCTATAGAGCATTTTAACCCAGTTGATGAAGCCTGGACCCAGTTGAACTGTCTCCATTACCCTCCAAAGGTACTGCCATTCCAAACTGTCAAAGGCCTTGGCGGAGTTCAAAGACAGAATGGCCGTCTCTCCACCCCCATCCTTTGGGGCCTGAAGATTCAAATATAGGCACCTTATATTTGTGGTAGATGTTCTGGCGGGTATATAGCCTGTTTGGTCGGAGTGGATGAGTTTTGCAATGACTTTATTAAGCCTGGCGGCCAAGACCTTTGCAAGGATTTTCATATCTGTGTTCAACAGCGCAATGGGCCTATATGAGGCAACATCAAGTGGGTCTTTGCCCTCCTTATGTGGTAATTATAGTGGAATCCATCATTGATGGGGGCAGCACTCCCGTTGCTAGGGAGCAATTCAATACCCTCAACAGCTCGGGGAGCAATACCTTACCATAATGGCGATATATCTCGGCAGGGAGGCCATCTGGGGATTTCTGCCTAGACATTTCATTAGTGATCCGCTGCATCTCCTCTAGAGTTATAGGACGGTTCAGCTCTGATCTGTCAGTCTCAGAAAGGAAGTAGAGACTCAGATCCCCAAGAAAGCTATCCATTTCCTCCCTCGTCTCGTTATGCCGAGAGCTATAGAGATCCTTATAAAATTCTTTGAATTTGCCCACTATTTCTGGAGTGTACGAGGTCACTCTTCCATCCTCTGTGGTAAGCGAAGGTACCACTGAGGTGGGGGAGTTTGCTCTGATCAGTTGCGCCAACATACGGCCCACAGTTTCCCCCTCTCCAAAGGCAACTTGACTCTGGGAGAGGTATTTGTTTTCTGACTTCCGGAGGGCTTCCAAACGATAGTTGTGTTGCTCTTCTATCCAATGCTTAAAAGTATCGGGGGTCAGGTTATTGATGTATTGTTCTTCCACTATTGTTACTCTCTTCCCAATTGATCTCTCCCATTCCTTGGTCTGTTTTTTAATTTTTGAGATCTGTTGTATCATTAAACCCCACAGATAAGCCTTCAGAGTGTCTCATACTATTCCTTCTGAAGTAGAGTCCCGGTTTGAGTCAATAAACTCACCCAGAGACACCAAAATCTTACACAGGTCTCCCATAAGGTCAATCCAGAAGGGGCTTAGCCTCCACCCCCCCGGGATGATTCCGTTCACCCAGCTCTAATGACACTGTCACTGGGGAATGGTCTGAGAGGCCCCCTGGATTATAATTCACATTTTTTATCATGAGCATCATCTTATCGTTACCCAAGACTAAGTCAATCCTAGAGAGCGTAGAGTGTGTTCTGGAAAAGCACGAATACTGTTGAGTCTCCGGATTCCAAGTTCTCTATATATCTCTCAATCCGGTTTCTTTCAAAAAGTTGGGTAACCGGCTGTCCATCAGACTGGTTGTGGATATCCCTGGGGGGAATCTATCTAAGCTCCGATCCATTACTATATTAAAATCCCCTATTACAATCAACGGTACCCCTGGCTTATCCAGGACAAACTCAATCAGCCCATAAAGGATCGAGACATCAGAAGGTGGGGGGAGGTATACATTAGCCACTACGCAGGATCTATTTTCAATTCTACAGTACAAGAAGACATATCAGCCTAATTCGTCTATCCTGGACTGTATACAAGAAAAGGCCACCCCACATCTAAGAAGGATACTCACCCCTCTAGAATAGGAGGAGTGAACTGAATTAAATAATTTTAATAACTTATCAGCATATATTGTAATGCTTGTATCAGTGTCAGCTTAACCACAAAGGGTATTAAACTTAAATGTGGTATAGTTCTGAAAAAAAAATATACACAATCTATACATATATTTGGACCCTTACCTGCTTTATTCTGTCTGAATCCGGTATTGGAGCTAAAGTAGAATCGGCTTGTTCCACCAGGACATCATTTCTTGTGCATGTATCATCTATAGGAGAAGAGATCACAGTTCTGCCTTTAACATATAAAGTAACCAAACATATAAAGCGACTCATTTGTAACATATCACAGGCTAAGCCCAAAATTTAAAATTATATTTTAATTACACAAAATACAAAAAAAAAAAAAAGGACAATTTTGATACTAAGAGAAACCTGAACGAAATCAAAGTAGATGGTGTTTGATTCAGCTTGCCTACATCTACAGAAAGCACCTATAGAAAGCAAATATTCATTAAGGCCAGGTTGACACCTATCATAACCTTTTGTCCATTTTAGTGCATTTTTTAATCCCATGTTGTAATGTGTTTATGGGTACTTTTTTGGGCATCATTGCTCATGGAAATGCACAGAAAAATAGACATGCCTCTTTTTCAAACCACAATACAACACATCAAAGATATTTGAAAAGACAAATTGAAAAACATTGCTTCGTATGACAAATGTGTTTTTTTTTTATGCTCTACAAAGCACGCATTAAAATGTGAAGGCTCGAATGGGGCCTCAAGCTGTAATTACTTGATAAATCATATGCACATGGATGGAGTAAAACCTTCACACATCTTTAAGGGAAATTAAGACTGATGTGTACATTTAGCACATTGGCACTTACATGCAGCATGCAGGTTTGTCTTAGCACCCCCCAAAGTGGGTTCAGTGCAGACCTATGTGAAGTGTAAGGCTTGGTTCGCACTACTGCAATGTGATTTTGATACAATTTTCAATGTGATTATGTAGTGTGGCTTTGATGTGACTTTAGATGTGGATGTGATGTGCTCACACTCAGGGCCGATCCTAGGCGGGTGCGCGGGGTGCAGTTCACCCAGGCGCCACAGAGGTGGGGGCGCTCAAGCGCCAGAGTGCCCCCCTCCCTCCTCCTCTCCTTGTTGGTGTCCACAGGCCGCTCTCTCCGCCGCGGCTGTGTTTCCTGCCCAAGTCCGTCCCTGCTCCATCCTCCTGTCAGAGGAGATCGGAGCGGCTGTCTCTGTTCGGAGAGAGACCCGCGCAGTGACGTCGTTGGGGGGCGGGGCGGTCCGTGCTGTGCGGCGTACAGTGCCTGTCATTTGTTTTTCTCCTCTCGGTCACGATCTTCTCCACGTCCTCTCCAGCTGCCGCCCGGGTGGGGTTTGTCCTAAGGGGGGGTTTGTCCTGAGGGGGGGTCTGTGGGGGGGACTTGGGGAATCTGTACTAATGGAGGGGGGTGGCTTGTGGAGGGAGTCTGTACTAATAGAGGAGGGGGGGTTTGTGGGGGGTCTGTACTAATAAAGGTGGGGTAGTTTGTCCTGAGGGGGTCTGTGCTAATGGAGGGGGTGGTTTGTCCCGAAGGGGGTCTGTACTAGTAGGGGGGTTAGTTTATCGGGGGTCTGTACTTATGGGGAGGTCTGTACTAATGGAGGGGGGTTTGTGGGGGGAGTCTGTACTAATGGAGGGGGATCTGTACTAATGGGGGGGTGGTTTGTGGGGGGGGGTCTACTCTGAACTAATGGAGGGGGGTGGTTTGTGTGGGGGGTCTGTACTAATGGAGGAGGGGTAGTTTGTCCTGAGGGGGGTCTGTACTAATGGGGGGGTGGTTTATAGGGGGTCTGTACTAATGGAGAGGGGTGGTTTGTGTGGGGAGTCTGTACTAATGGAGGGGGGTGGTTTGTGTGGGGGGTCTGTACTAATGTAGGGGGGGTGGTTTGTGTGGGGGGTCTGTACTAATGTAGGGGGGATGGTTTGTCGGGAGGTCTGTACTAATGGAGGGGGGAGGTTTTTTGTCCTGAGGGAGGGTCTGTACTAATGGAGGGGGGTCTGTACTAATGGAGGGGGGTGGTTTGTGTGGGGAGTCTGTACTAATGGAGGGGTGTGGTTTGTGGGGGGTTTGTACTAATGGAGGGAGGTGGTTTGTGGGGGGAGCCTATACACCTCAATACCCCATCACTGGGGTCTTGAGGCCACACGGTCCTTTTTGGACCATCATCACCCTCTACAGGGTGCACAAAATGAATTTATTTGTGAACTTCTGGAGTTTATGCTTAATAACAATTTTTTTCAATTCCTTGGTCATTACTACCAACAAGTGAGGGGCACTAGCATGGGAGCTCCTTGGGCGCCCTTCTATGCGTGCCTCCACCTGGGCCTGTGGGAGGAGGAGATTGTCTACAAGTCCTCGGCCACTCTTTACTGTGGCTAAGGTACATCGATGACGTTTTTATGGTGTGAAAGGGATCAGCGGAACAACTTATGAAATTTAAATACTAATGACAGGAACATTCGTCTGACCTTCTCACACCATAGCGAGACGCTCCCTTTCCTTGACCTACAGATCGGTAGATCCGGTAATAGATTCTGTACTAGCACCTTTAGGAAACAGACTGCAGCCAATACGCTACTCCTGGCCCAAAGTCATCATCCTAAGCCACTGATTAACGGTATTCCCACAGGACAGTTCCTACGGATTAGGCGGAAATGTCCTGATGAGAAAGATTATCACCAGGAGGCACGGGATATGTACAAGAGGTTCAGACAGAGAGGCTATTCTCACCGTTCTCTCAGGAAGGCGCAAGTCAAAGCCTCCCTGAGAAAGCGTGATGAGCTTCTTGCTACATCTAAACCTTCCAGTCAGGAAAACAAGACACAGGATTTCCCTAGAATTATTACCAGGTATGGCTCTCAGTGGAATGCAGTACAACGGGTTCTTGATAAACACTGGCATATCCTTAAATCTGCCCCACTGATCGCCAACCTTGTGAGTACCAGACCACTAATGACAGCGAGAAGGTCACGTAACCTTGGTGACCTACTGGTCCATTCTGAATACACAAGGACCAAAAGTCCCAATTGGCTCACCAGCTCTAAGCCCCCTCCTGGTATGTATGCGTGTGGGCATTGTAAAATCTGTAAATATGTTCACCAGACTAACCTGTTCGCCAACCCACGTGGAGGAAAAGATTTTACAATTAAACAATTTATTAATTGTTCAACAATTTGACTGATTTATTTGCTGACTTGTCCATGTAATAAAAACTACATTGGCAAAACCAAACGGGCCGTACGTATAAGGATTAGCGAGCATCTGGCTGGTATTAAAAAGAAGGACGATGAGCGTCCAATCTCTTTACATTTTGCGAAATTCCACAATCATGACCCTAAGGGTTTGACTGTTAAAGGGGTTTACAGATTAAACCTGCCCACAAGACGCGGTGATTATGATACCATTCTTCTTCAGAAGGAAAAAATGTGGACGTATTACATGGACTCTATGGTCCCAAATGGGTTGAATACCGAGTGTAGCCTCCAGCCTTTTCTGGAAAAATAACTGTTTGTTATGTCAACTTACTATCTATTTATTTGAATCTGTTTATTCCACTGTGCAATTTCATCTTTGCTTATTTCTATATTTAATTATAAAGCCGTGGCGGTCCTCACTCCCCCCTCCCTTTCCTCTTCAACTATAATCAGATGTGATTGATCGTGTATAGCCACTTAGGGATTTTTTATTTTTCAACTCCCCTGCTGTATGTTCATTTGTGAGGTGACCTTGGATAACACCCAGTGGCAAAGAAGTGTAATTTCACTCTATTTCCCTGTCTATTTATGACCGGCGTCTCTTGTACCGGATTACCTACCTTGTACCTATTCTATCTTACACGGCGAGTGCAGCGCCCGGTGGATACAGCAATTCAAGCAGCAATCTGGCTTTACATGGACTTAGATTCCAAGCCACCTGATGGGGACACATACGGCAGAATACGGATGTCGGCTACGGCTCAGGTCGTGAGAGACTTATCCCCCTCTGCATGACCAAATGTTTCCCGTACTACTTAGTCGCCAGCTTCCCCCTCCTCCTGCATGTTGCTGCCATCTATTTCCACCCATCTGCTTTTTCACATGTATGATCTGTTAGATACTGCGGGCTATATCTGCTGTGCTTAATGCTGCCACACTACACTTGCCCAACTGCTAAATTAGATGAACTGTCAGTTACTGCTGGTCCTCTGTGCTGCGTCCCCCTGATACTCACCCTGGCCAGCTCCTGTTCTCCCCCAATCAGGTTTATTGGCCTATGGACTTCCACTGTTCTCCATCCACAATCACCCGCTCACCCGTTATACCACGCCCCTGAAGAGTGATCCACTGACCATATCACTCTAGTCTAACTGCTTTCTGATACAACTATCGGTGTTTGAGTGGTGAATGGAGTGTGTTTGTGGTATGCATAGCCATGGCTCCCATGTTTTTAAACGACAACGTTGTCAATTTTATTGTTAGGGCCAGTGTTAGTCACTCACCATAGCCCTCTTTTCCACGATTTGTTTATATATATATATATATATATATATATATATATATATATATATATATATATATATATATATATATATATATATATATATATATATATATTTCTGTGTGATGCTTTATCTATTTGTTTAATAAAATTTAGGCTTGATTTTTCAGATAGTGCCTGAGGGTTTTATGTCCTCTTGAGAGATATCTATTCTCTTTGTTTTTTTCTTGTATGCTTTAGGACATCCCTGAGTGGTATCCCGCAATTTTTTATGTGGTTGATTGCCTGACATAAGCCGTTCTTCACAACTAGTTAATTTTGGTGGTTGATCCCGGCTATTCTCATTTATTGTTTTTTTGGTTTGTGGGGGGAGTCTGTACTAATGGAGGGGATGGTTTGTGTGGGGGGTCTGTACTAATGGAGGGGGTGGTTTGTGTGGGGAGTCTGTACTAATGGAGGGGGGTGGTTTGTGTAGGGGGGATCTGTACTAATGGAGGGGGGTGGTTTGCGTGGGGGGTCTGTACTAATAGAGGGGGGTCTGTACTAATGGAGGGGGGGTAGTTTGTCCTGAGGGGGGTCTGTACTAATGGGGGGTGGTTTATGGGGGAGTCTGTGCTAATGGAGGGGGGGTAGTTTGTCCTGAGGGGGGTCTGTACTAATGGGGGGTGGTTTATGGGGGGTCTGTACTAAGGGAGGGGGGGTGGTTTATGGGGGGAGTCTGTACTAATGGAGGGGTGTGGTTTGTGTGGGGGGTCTGTACTAATGGGAGGTGGTTTGTGGGAGGGTCTGTACTAATGGAGGGGGGTCTGTACTAATGGAAGGGGGTAGTTTGCCCTGAGGGGGGTCTGTACTAATGGGGGGTGGTTTATGGGGGGGTCTGTACTAATGGAGGGGGGTCTGTACTAATGGAGGGGGGTAGTTTGCCCTGAGGGGGGTCTGTACTAATGGGGGGTGGTTTATGGGGGGGTCTGTACTAATGGAGGGGGGTGGTTTGTCCTGGGGGTCTGTACTAATGAAGGGGGGTCTGTACTGAGGGAAGGGTTTATACTTAGTGGGGCGTCTGCACTGATGGAGGGGGGCTATACTTAATGGAGGGAGTCTGTACTGAGGGGCAACTATAGTTGGTGGAGAGGGGGGTGACACCATGTTTTACCGCACTGGGTGACACCAACCCTAGTGACGACTCTGCAGCTGTGGGCTCTTCTTTCCCCCCTCCCTCTCCTCCTTCTCCCTCTCCTTGCGCTGCTGTACTAGTGAGCAGCGCTTGCCAGCACAGCTGCCCCACTATGTTTCTTCCCCCGCCTTCATATCGGCCAGGGAAGAAATAGAATAAAAATATAATCAGAGAAGAGGATTGTGGGACATGTAGTCCCGAGGACTGGCAGCCCCACTGTAACACGGAAACTGCAGCCCACACAGCATGCTCAGCTGAATGGGAGAGAGAGAGAGAGCCAGGAGTCCGGGAAAGCTTTCAGGGAAGTACACCCAGGACTCCAGAGGGAGAGGACAGTGCTGAGGGAACACCATAAGAGAGAGAACCCCGCTGCTCTGAAGAAAGGAATGGAGTCGTTGCCAGAATGCAGATCTGGACTCTACCCAGCGGAGTCGCCACGGGCAATTCAGAGTGTGCTGACTCCTGACCAGAGGAACCGTTGTTGCTGGGTCAGGTGAGAGGGCCGATCGGCCATTATCTCCTGTATTATGTCTGCAGTCTTTTGACATCTCCTGTATTATATCTGCACTCTCTGACCGCCTCCTGTAATATGTCTTTACTCTCTGACCGTCTCCTGTGCTATGTCTGCAGTCTCTGACCATCTCCTGCAATATGTCTGCACTCTCTGACCATCTCCTGTAATATGTGTGCAGTCTCTGACCGCCTTCTGTAATATGTCTGCATTCTCTCACCATCTCCTGTAATATGTCTGCACTCTCTGACTGTCTCCTGTATTAGACCTACAGTCTCTGACCATCTCCTGTACTAGGCCTGCAGTCTCTGACCGTCTCTTGTATCATGTCTGCAGTCTCTGACCATCTCCTGTACTATGTCTTGGGGCTCTTTCTAACAGAAGCCCTCTCTGTGTGCATCAGAGAGACTCATTAGTGTAAGCTTGTCCTGTATTTTTTTTTATTGTTAGAAGATCATGGGAGGATCCTAGAAAACTACTTAGGGGAGCATCTCTGTGTTTGAGTCGTTACGATAGAAACATGTGTAAAGGGGAGGAGTTTGTAAGATGACCACGTCCATGTGGGGGCGCCAGAAATATTTCTGCATACAGGCGTCTGTGACCCTAGAATTGGCCCTGCTCACATTGATGTGAAAGGGCACCATTAAAAATAATGTGATTTCTCATGCTTTGCCGCTCAATTCGCATCAGAATTCACACCAGCGTGAGCCAGCCCTAAGTGTAAAAAAACAATAAGGATGGTACCACTGAGAAGGTGGAACTGGACACATACACACAACATTAAAGCAGAACTGCACTCCCTAATATACTCACCTCTCAGCGATGTGGCAGTTACATCCCTCGCTGGCCGCTGTCATCTTGATTACCCAGCAGGTGATGACATTCTCCCATGCATGCAAACGGGAGTCAGTTGTGGGCCAGGACTAATTCTGCACCCCTCTGAATATTGCACCCAGGGCAACTTCACATCAGGTGTCCCCACCGGAGCTCGTCCTTATATCAGGTGTCCCCAGCAGAGTCTGTCCTTACATCAGGTGCCCCCAGCAGAGTCCCTCCTTACATCAGGCATTCCCAGCAGAGTGCGTCCTTACATCAGGTGCCCCCAGCGGAGTACCTCCTTACATTAGGTGCCCCTAGTGGGGCCCCGCCTTACAACAGTGTCTCCAGCAGCGGAGCCCCTCCTTACATCTGGTTTCCCCAGCAGCAGAGTCCCTCCTTACATCAGTGTCCCCAGCAGAGGAGCCCCTCCTTACATCTGGTGTCCCCAGCAGCGGAGCCCCTTCTTACATCTGGTGTCCCCAACAGCGGAGCCCCTCCTTACATCTATTGTCCCCAGAAGCGCAGCCCCTCCTTACATCAGGTGTCCCCACCAGCGGAGCCCCTCTTTTCATCAGTGTCCCCAGTGGAGTCCTTACATCAGTGTCCCCAGCAGCGGAGCCCCACCTTACATCAGTGTCCCCAGCAGCGGAGCCCCTCCTTACATCAGTGTCCCTAGCAGTGAAGCCCCTCCCTACATCAGTGTCCCCAGCAGCGGTGCCCCTCCTTACATCAGTGTCCCAAGCAGAGCCTGGGTCCTTACATCAGTGTCCCCATTAGCAGAGCCCCTCCATACATCTGGTGCCCCCTCTCTCAGACATGGGGTCAGACGGAGGGTTGGTGGCAGCTAAATGAGTTCCCGGATTTCCCCATGTGTTCAGTGGAGAGGGGCCCCCGATTCGTGCAACCAATCGGCTTCAGTCTACAATTGAATTGTCTACTTGTACACTGAAGAGAGAAGCCAATTGGCTGCCCCTCCTCTGTCCACTGAACACACGGGGAAACAGTCCTCGCAGTGGTGGTGGCGGCCATCTTTTTGTAGCCCGCTGCCGTTTCTGACAAAAACAGTCCCGATTTCCCGGGACAAAAGCAAAGTTCCGGGATTTTAATCAGGATGAGCTCAGATCGGGGTGAGGGTCCAAAAATTGGGATTGTCCTGGGAAAATCGGGACTGTTGGCAAGTATGATTATCATTTCAGTAACTAATGCCGCGTACACACGAGCGGACTTTACGGCAGACTTTGCCCGGCGGACTTTTCGATGGACTTTATGACGGACTTTCCGAATGAACGAACTTGCCTACACACAATCCACCAAAGTCCATCAAATTCGTACGTGATGATCTACGACCGGACTAAAACAAGGAAGTTCATAGTCAGTAGCCAATAGCTGCCCTAGCGTGGCTTTTTGTCCGTCGAACTAGCATACAGACGAGCAGACTTTTCGACCGGACTCGATTTCGACGGATTGATTTAAAACATGTTTTAAATCTAAGTCCGTCCAACTTTTGAGAAAACAAAGTCCGCTGGAGCCCACACACGATCAAATTGTCCGACGAAATCCCGTCCGCCGGGCAAAGTCTGCCGTAAAGTCCGCTCGTGTGTACGCGGCATAAGGCAAAGCTTGTTGTGGCAGCTCAGACAGACATCAAATGCAATTTCTCATTTTGAGGAGCAGCTTCTTTCAAAGCTCAATCTATGCAGGAAGAGATCATCTTGTTTAACTTCTCACTGCTGGACACATCTATCTAGTGTGACTAGTTCTTCAGCATACCAACTGGTCACCTTAAAGTGGAACTAAACCCTCCTGTCCTTTTACAGCAAAGGAAGCTGCCTTAGCCTTTGATCCAAAATTGTGATGGTGCTGCGCATGTGCTCAGTTATGACACTAGTCATTTGATGGCTTGACAATTTGGTTGAGAGCACAAGCTTCTCACAGTTATCATTCATGGCATGCATTGAATGTAACTGTTTTGACAAACAGCCACATTAATTGGTTTAGTTCTACTTTATGCTTTATTTATTTTAGACACCTCATCACCTGACCTGTACAACAGATGCGTTTCCTTTGTGGATCCAGCACACCCAACAGCTCAGGCATTCACCCTGTGTCACTCAGACATCAGCTCCTGCCCCAAGTACTTTTGGCACTAAATACTACTCAGGTCAGAATCTCATATACCCAGGAAAGCTTTGCAAAACCTGTTGGTTAAGGGTTGTATGGGAGACCCTTCAACCCTTTATAGCAAGTTATGTCTTGGCCTAAGTGGATGTTTAACTGCATTGCAGATGGCTGTCATACTATGACAGCCTTGTATACTTCCTTGTGTGTGTATGTTAAAGTAGTTGTAAACCTAGTTACACCACTTTTACCTACAGGTAAGCCTATAATAAGGCTTACCTGTAGGTACTGGAAATATCTCCCAAACCTGCATGGTTTAGGAGATATTTACTATATACCCTTGGCATCATCGGCGCATGCGCTCTGAAGAAAGGGCACGATTTTACCATTTCTAAGGGACTGGCAGCTCCAGAGTGCATGCGCGGGAGTGACTTCACGTGACTGCTCAAGAGATGTTGTCATGTACCTTACAGCGAAGCCCGAAATGATGAGGGTGGCCTCTTGCACGGTTCCAGTCCAAGCATCCCTGGTGGTGGGTACAGGGAGTGCGGGGGCAACAAAAGTGTGTAGGTGCCTGCAGGCAGGAGGCTGGAACTTGGAGATACAGGAACCTCTGCTGAGATGTGGAAACTGATCACCAGACTTGTTCAGCGGGAGCCAGATCAGGATCAACTGCAGAATCAGGAACATGCAGGAGTTGGCAATAGGCTGGTAGCGGGGTACCGAATCAGAAGGCAAAACCGTAGCCAGGAACAGGCACAGGTTGGCAACAGACTGGCAGGGGGGTACAGAATCAGAAGGCAGAGCCGTAATCATCAGTCCAAGCCAAGGTCAGTATTGCATGTAAAGGCAGGTTCAGCAGGCAGGGGAGATCCAAGAGAATGGTCAGAAGATAGCCGGGATTTCAGGAACAAGGTCAATCAGGCAGAGTAACAACAGGAACACAGGGACAAGCTGAAGATGATCCAGCACTGATGCTAGGCAGGCTCTCTGTTTATATAAGGTGCCATGTCAGGCGACATCGGCTGGCTCAATAAAAACCGGACGACATTCGGCCCGTGAGTATGGCAGCCGGCTTCTGTCTGACGAGCATGCTGGAAAATCAGCAGCCAACCGGCTCACATCCAGCGCTGACTGGAGTGTTTTGGTGGAACAGCAGGGGAGATCACTGTTCTAACATTGGATTATTAGTACAGGGGCTCCGACCAGAGCTGTCAGTTTTTTTTCCGTTCAACCCACTGGGTTGAACAAAAAAATAACTAGTGGTGTGTACTAGGCTTTAGAAAGTCATTGTTGAGCAATTGTTAGCACCAACAATTATAGAAATAATGTCCTTGACCTGGGCCATAATGATGTTTGGGTGGAATACCTGGGAACTGATAAAACTGAAATGAGTATCAATAGGGAGAAAAATGAGGGAATTAGTGGGACTTTATATGAGGTATAGGGGTGCCGCTCAGGTCCCCCCCTCCATCCTGGTTTGGATGAAAATGATAAAAAAAAAATAAAAAATAAAGAGGTAGCGGGACTTTTTATATAAACACACAGGAGCAGGAATAAAAATGATGATTTTAATAGAATCAAATGGTTATAGAGTTTCTGTATTCGAATAATTCAATGCATGATGCTATATATAAAACTATTCGTACAACTACTACAATTCATTGAAGCCAGAAGAGATATACATACATACATGTTCCAACAAGGAATCAATACATAATACATAATGTAAAAACATTTAGAGCATGATTACATGATTAAATGGAAAAAATGGAAAACAAAGAAAAGGGGGGGGGTTATTGTGGGGGGAAAAAAAACAATTAATATGGAACGGCCTGGTCAGATGCATCAATGTGTACACTAGGTTGTTGTTGGCTCTACAGGTTTCAAGGTATTTAACCTATCATCAGGAGCAAGGAACCATAGTGATAATCTAAAAAATGAAAGAAAAATATTTAATTGAAAGGAAAAAGGAGAAAAGGAAAAAGAAAAAAGAAGAAAAGGAAAAGGGGGAAAAAGAAAGAAAAAAGCTCAGAACAGGCAGGGAGGGTCCTCCCTGATGGACCCGAACTGCCCGTACACTTACATGTGTGATCCACACAGTGGCGGTGCGGCCATGAAACACACAGGCCAAACCAAATATGTCACGCACGGGAGCTGAGGGGACGTGCCGCAACGGGCAAAACACAGGAATGGACGACGTCCCGCAGGAATATCAATGTAGATAGTAATGGAACAAGAAAGCCAAATCTGTAAAGGAAAAGAAAATTATGTGGCTGTGAAGTGGATGTGGGGCAAAAGTGAAAATAAATAGGTAGAGAAAGAAAGATATAGAGCAAGGGAGGGAATAAAAGGGGTGAAGAAGATTGGTGTGAATAAAAAAAAGGTGTGAGGACATGAAAAGAGTGAAGGGAATAAGGGAACTAAAAAAGGGAAGAGAGAGAGAATAGAATAGGCGGGGTGATTCGAGAGGAGCAATAAGTGAGGAACAGAATGGAGGAGAAAGGGAGAGAAGAGAAAGCAGGAGTGGGAAGAAGAAAGGGGAAAAAACTGAAAACCAGGAAAGTGATGAAGGGAGAGTGGGACTCGGTTTGAAAGTCAAATAGTGGTAGGAGGGAATGTGTACCTGATGACCAGAATGTCCAGCCAGAAATGCAATGATGCATGGGTGATGGGTGATAGCAGGTGTGTACCAAACGGAGTGCGGAATCCATGCGGGGATGGGGTCCATAGCTGCCGAGCCCCCGCAACCATGTCCCCAACGTCAGACGCCGGCCCACGAATAGGGAGAGAAGGGGAGAACGCCGACAGCCTAGGAACCAAACCATTCATGGTCCCACTGGCGGCGGCGTCGACCAGGTCAACCCCCCAATGGGTCAGAAGATAGTAATCACTCGGACGGCAGACGCCGCGCTATAAAGGCGCCAGCGTGTCCGGCCGGGATGTGTGACGTCGACGCGCAGTGAGCACAAGCCCCGCCCACCCTCCATCACAACAGGGTGGAGGGGGGGTCCGTAGTGCGCGTCGCAGCTCCCGAACGGGACAAAGAGGCAGGCCCGGCAAACCCACAGACGCACGCACCACTGCGTGCATGTAAGAAAAAAACAAGATTAGAAAGTAAATAACTGGAAAATGAAAAATGAAACCAAAGTTAGAAATCAAAAAAGGGAAATGTCCTCACACCTTTTTTCTATTCACACCAATCTTCTTCACCCCTTTTATTCCCTCCCTTGCTCTATATCTTTCTTTCTCTACCTATTTCTTTTCACTTTTGCCCCACATCCACTTCACAGCCACATAATTTTCTTTTCTTTTACAGATTTGGCTTTCTTGTTCCATTACTATCTACATTGATATTCCTGCGGGACGTCGTCCTTTCCTGTGTTTTGCCCGTTGCGGCACGTCCCCTCAGCTCCCGTGCGTGACATATTTGGTTTGGCCTGTGTGTTTCATGGCCGCACCGCCACTGTGTGGATCACACATGTAAGTGTACGGGCAGTTCGGGTCCATCAGGGAGGACCCTCCCTGCCTGTTCTGAGCTTTTTTCTTTCTTTTTCCCCCTTTTCCTTTTCTTCTTTTTTCTTTTTCCTTTTCAATTAAATATTTTTCTTTCATTTTTTAGATTATCACTATGGTTCCTTGCTCCTGATGATAGGTTTAATACCTTGAAACGCGTAGAGCCAACAACAACCTAGTGTACACATTGATGCATCTGACCAGGCCGTTCCATATTAATTGGTTTTTTTTCCCTCCACAATAACCCCCCCCCCCTTTTCTTTGTTTTCCATTTTTTCCATTTAATCATGTAATCATGCTCTAAATGTTTTTACATTATGTATTATGTATTGATTCCTTGTTGGAACATGTATGTATGTATATCTCTTCTGGCTTCAATGAATTGTAGTAGTTGTACGAATAGTTTTATATATAGCATCATGCATTGAATTATTCGAATACGGAAACTCTATAACCATTTGATTCTATTAAAAGCTATCATTTTTATTCCTGCTCCCGTGTGTTTATATAAAAAGTCCCGCTACCTCTTTATTTTTTATTTATTTATTTATTTATTTATTTTTATTTTTTTATCATGAAATGAGTATCACTGACCAGTTGTACTGGCCAGGATTGAAAGTTGAAGTAAAAAAATTGTAGATCTTGTCCCACCTGCCAGTTAACTGCACCAGTCTAACTGAGGTTCAGTTTGAACAAATAGCAATAGATTTGGTAAGCCCACTTGAGAAATCCGTCCAAGGTTATCAGTACATATTGGTGATCTTATACTACTATACTATGCCACATGGTACCCTGAAGCTATTTTTTGTGGAATACCTCCTCCAGAATGATTGCCAGGGATCTTTTCCATAAGTTTACTAGTGCGGCATATGGTTTTTTTTTGGCCTTAATGGTACTTACTGTAAAGTATTTTGTTTTCCAGTACGTGCAAGTTGTTCTTAAGTTAGATTAAATCATGTTATAGATTTATTTTCAATATGTAATGAAATTTTGCTATTTTCTCTATTCTCTGTTTTGTACATTGTGGTTTTTACTCTAATTTGTAAGTTAAGAACTGAAATGATTGCTAATCGCTGTAGACAGAGTATTTTAGCACATAAGGCGGCTTTCAAAGATTTAGACCACAGGTGATCAAATGGAAGGTATACTTTTGAGCAATGACTCATAATAATTATACAGATGTAGCCAGCTGTTGCATTGTATGTCACTTTTTCCCCCCTCTCCCCTGCTGCTGCGGGCAATCAGGGACCCGACAGGTGAGGCAGCTGTGCTGCAGGCTGCCTTTCCTCCCCCCTACCCTCCCACCAACCCTCCCGAGATGGCTACAGAACTATAGATGCCAATAGACTTGGAGACACCAGGATTTTTACTGTACTGCCTGGGAAAGTTCTGGGTGTTTGCACCCAGGACCAGATGAGTGAAGACCTTTGTCTGTTTACTCCCTCCCGCCATAAGGTCTGGCTGGAAAGGTTCCTGATCCTACTACTCTACATTTAAGGCATTGGTTGAAGTGCTTTGTCAGCTACACTGGAGGTACCTGCAATCCAAACCCAGAGAGGCTGAAGCCTCCATCCACCATTTGCATACACTGCTGTTCGCCAGAGGCTTAGGGAAGAGACTGAGTGGGCCCCTTCTGCTGTGGACGTCGCAGCTGTATCCTAGGGACTGGTAAGAGGGCTATTGGCCCATTCATCACACTGCTAGCAGGCACTGAGTTGCTGAGAGCAGGATGCCAAGTACACCCAGTTCATGCCACATTCATCCCAGACCTATCCACTACCCTACCCACTCCATGCCACCGCTATACATCTGACTCAACTTTACCTGGTACTTGTTGCACATCTACATTGCATCTGTGCAAATACTTTACAACCCTTATAGCGATTCTTAAAGCGGGGGTCCACCTATCTATCCTATTTTTTTTTTTTAGTTCATTCACAAACTTTTCTTCTCAGCATTACATACTCACATATTGTGTGTAATATGTCCGCCTGTGTCAGATTTCGTCGGAAAGAATAACTTATATTATTCACTGCAGGCGGTTTCCATCTTCACTGTGGGCATTTGAAGCCCACAAGCATTTATTTCCTGGATGCGGTGAATGCTGTGCTCCCAGTATTCACCGCTCATTCCCGCACATGCTCAGTGGCATCCTGGGAAGCCTGAGACTAGCTCCCAGGAGGCTGTGCGGAGTCTGGGAGAGGCTAGAAACACGCCTACTCCCACGGGAGGAGAACCAGGAAGTGCAAAGAAGAATAGAAAAATAAAAGGTAATTACGGCGATTTAAATTTTTTTAAATGGCATGTCAGCATCTAGGCAAGGAAGAGAATACATACAGATATTGTTCAAAATTTGGGTGGAACCCCACTTTAACTGCATGCAAGTTCATCAGGACTCTTGTTAGGTTTACCAATGCTTCTTAAAGGGCCACAACATATAGCTGGCAGATTAAACATCTTAAGCCCCTTAAACTCCTATGCCCCTCTCATATATCCTGACCGCAAATCCCATCAAGTATCCTCTGACTTATATTCCCACACCTTCAACCTTGACAGTGCTTACCAGACAGTTTTAGACCTAACATAGCTGCCATTAATGCACTCTGGTTGAATATCTCCAGGGGTTTATAGTTCATGTCTTTGCAGCTCACAGCTGCAGCTCAGGTTGTGTTGTTACTGTTTATGCTGATCTGAATGGCAAGTGTCATCTTGTGCCTTGTGCTTTTTGATAATTATCCTCTATACTAAGTGTATTATTCATTTCACCTTTCATCTCTACCTGCCGTTACCCACTCAGCATTATTCTATGACTCGCGTTTTTTAAATTTAGCACTATAGTTGGGTGATGATGTTACTGTCAGGATTTTGGTGATATTGTGTGTTTATGCCTAAGGAAGATGCCTAAAGAAGTTTGAGATGCTTTTTTGACTTGATTTTTAGTTGTTTTTGATTTTCTTTTGTTTGCATTCCCATTCACATGTACAAATGAAAAAAAATGCAGTTCAGACTAGCACCAGAATGCATGCAACATTTACCAAGCAATTCACATACATAAATACACGCATGAAGTGTATGATATATAAGTATGACAGTTGAATGTAAGTAAAGTGGTTCTTGTGACTGAGTATGTAAAGTTCAGATAAGTCTAATAACAAATGAAAAAGCCCAGCCATGTCAATACATGTATCTAGCAACTCCTCCCATTCAATCCCTTAGGCACTCAGCACAAGAACATGGCCTGCTTCCAGAATGGGTTACAACTGTTTATCATGCAGAATTACTAATAAATTATTTTATTCAGACCCACTCAGAAGTGATAACACAAGAATCTTAGTGAAGCTGGAAATTCTTTATACCTCACCTAATATTAAATTCCTTGAAGTAATTTTTTGTTTCACTTCAGAGAACATCTGTTTTTAAAGTAAAGCCAACTTTTAACTTGATTTTATGTTAGCATTAATAAAATTATGAGGATGTTTCATGGCAAAAGTGGCCAACTAAAATGTGTGCATATACATATGTATCCACTAAGTATTTCTTGGAATATGAATTAGCTTTGTACAATTTCCTCTTTAATTTGGTTAGGACTAAAAAAAAAAATATGTAAAAGAAAATTTCAAGCAAATATGAATTATAGTGTAATAAAAATGAGCTTTGTTTGCACATAGTACGTGCAGCCAGTGCTGAGGAGCACTATGGTTTGACATAAACAGAAGCTTCTTCTTTCTCTCATTGAGTTCAAACAGAATCTCAGCCCCATAGATCACCATGGATAAGCGAATCATGTATATGTTAACAAAATGCAAGAAAAGTATTGCTCCAAGGCAGCCTGACTATATTGCCTGCCACGGATGCAAGATCTCAGGAGGGTTCACCCATTCCCCCGTAGACCATGCGACAATACTTATAGACTGCACCATTGCTAAATCCTTTTTTCCCTTCAAAACAAACAAGCTTTAGTCTGTCAGGCTGAAAAATTATACAAGTCATATTTCAGCCAATAGAAAAAAAGAAATAAAAAGAAAAAAGAAAACCTCCATATACAGAACCCTATACCCAATAGGATCGCCTGTCCTTTCAGCCAATCGGGTGACCGGTGTCAAAACCCGCTTCTTGATTGGCTGGGAGGAGGATCAGTGTTACAACAGCGAATATTGATTCTCTGTTGTAACCCTGGGTGAGCTCAGAACTCGCTCTCTGCGACCCGAGCCCACCCTATATTGAAGCCTATTAGAGCCTCTGGCTCTAATCGGTGCTTCAAATAACAGCCCCTGTACATTGAAATCTATGCGCCGGTGTCCTGAAAGAGGCCGGACGCATGGACAGGGGGCGGCGCCCGTGTGCCCTTAATGGACATGCCGCCCCTGCATCCAACCCTTTTATAAAACAATCTACTGAGCTGGCCAGAACTATTTCTTGAGGGAGTCTATTCCACAGTCTTTTCTCATTAGCAGTATATAGCAGTCTTGTGACTTCTATCAGGCTGGGATTTACACTGTTGTGAATTGGATGCGGGTTTCTCTGCATCCAATTCGCATAGCAGGAGATTGTGACCTGCTCTACATGGAGCTGGTTCACACATCTCAGCAGCGGCTCTGGAGTACTGTGTGTCTTCTTGTCCATTTTATGTCGGAATTCAGCCAAAAATTTGGTCCGAAATAGGACCTGAAATGGTGAACGGGGACGCACCGGACTCCTGCTGTGAGCCGGAGCATGCTGCAGTGTGAACCCAGACTTAGTGTCTGGTTAAAGCTTGTAGGAAGAGTTTTCATCCTCCTCTGACTGTCCTATGAGGCCACAAGACCCCTAACCCTCTGTCTGGACAGTGCTAATTTGCCCTGTGCTGATCACGTGCATCTTCCCATGAAAAGAAAAAAAAACACTCTAGCAATACACACCAAACTGAGCATGTGTAGAGTGCCCCCAAGGCTCTATACTATCAGGAGGTGGATTGGGGACTGTGGAGGAAGGGGAGGATCAGAGAAGACAGGATCAAACAGCCTTTTTACACAATGCAGAGGATTAACCCCTTAGGTTCCACAGTAAGTGTAACAAGCATGTTTTACTGCATATACAGACTGATTTTACTGTTGTGGGTTTAGTAACATTTTAAGGCTCCGTGCACACTAGCGTTTTTTTTAAGCTCCTAGTAGAAGCTGTTATTAGCATTTTTTTTCCTGCTCCTAGACGGTAAATAGTGTTATCCTATAAATGTTAGAAACACCTTGCGCCACTTCAAAATAAATGTAAATTTGTGTTTTAAATTATATTATAAAGTGTAACAGTAAAACCATTTAAAAGCTGCTCCCCAATTGTGTAGGAATATACCTATACTGTGAATTGTATGTGCATAAGGGGGCACTAAGAAACAAACTCTGATATAACCAGATACCAATATAGCGCAAAGTTCATAAGCTGTAAAGCAAAGTAAATATATAAAATATATATATTGCTTTACAGTGTTATCCTATGTGTCCATTCATACACACTACTTTAGCCTATTAGCGTTTTTGAACTTCTAAAAAACATTTTTTTGTAAATTTTTTTGGAGCGTTTTCTCTAGAGAAAAAAATGCTAAATACTCCTTAATGCTTCTAAAAACTACTAAAGGCTACTAAAACTTTCCTAACAGCTTTTTTTGAGGAGTTTTTTTTTCTTTATGTACTTTAAAAATGCTAATAAAATGCTAATGTTTCTGAACGCTCTTAAAAGCTTCTAAAAGCTACTAAAATGCAACTAGAAGCTGGCACAAAAATGCTATTATCAGCGTTTTTTATCCAGTGTTTTTTTTCTTTATGTTTTTTGAGCTTATAAAAAATGCTAGTGTGCATGAAGCCTTGATCTATTTTCCTCCAGATGTAAAGAGGGCCCTCTTGTCCCCTGTAATGACCTTAATGTGAATAATTTTGCACCAAGTTCACTATATGAAACAGCTATGTACTGTATTTATATATGGCGATCCTTCTTCGCTTTACATACCATGACCAGCTCCTCCTCCGTATCTGTTCCCAGCTGAATAAAATCAGCTGCTGCTCATCTTTTTCCACCACCAGGCAGCAACAATTAGTTCTTGCCCTGCTTCCTCTCATCTCTATCCATGTTATGCTTCCCCTCTTCCTCCCCCCTCAGCAACAACCATCCTACCTGCTGCAAAAAAACATTTTCAGCCTAATATAGTGATTCTCCCAATGGTCCATAATCAGATCACAATGGCCACTTTTATTCTTTGTTCAAAATTGCATCGCATTTGCCTTTATCTATCCAATAGTATGTGTTCTCTGCTCTCTCCCTCTTTCATTCTTCAAGGGGCCACTCCCATGCCCAATGGAAGTGGTCAGGCCATAAAAAAGCAGAGTTGGTAGAAACAATTTAAAAGAAGCCCATGGTGGCAATCACTTTTTATCTAAATTAATAAAAAAACAAATATATACATTTCTTCCTGGTTTTCATGCCTGGACAAATGATGTTCTAAATCCCAGGAGTCTTCAGGAGGGAATTTCTCAGCTAAGCACACCCTTCTGCCTGAGTTAAGCTTTGTACACACGATCGGATTGTTGGCCAACAAAACCGTGGACTTTTGTCCGAAGGGCGTGACGTACTAGACGTACTACTTGGTTTTTCGGCTCTTTAGCGCCACCCTTTGGGCTCCTTCTGCTAATTTCATGTTAGTAGAAGTTTGGTGAGTGTTGATTCGCGCTTTTCATTTCAAGCTTTTCATTTCACGCTTTTCAGTTCGTTTGTGAATGGCTGTTCGTCAACCAGATGTTGCGGAATCGGAGCAGATAACGTATCGTCACTAGAAAAAAAAAGCCTTTGAAAATGTATTTGCAATAACTCCATCAGCATCACCAGTAAAGTAGCTTCATTATTATCCCATTAAAGAAGAAGAGAATGTGCGCTGCATTTCGAGATTTCATAATTTGCCACGTAAAGAATGTTAATTCTCCATTACGAACGCTAGTTTACCGACCACTTCTGGCTCGCCGTTGCTTCCGAGCATGCGACTTTGGACTTTTGTCCAACAGACTTCTGTACACATGCTCGGAAAATCTGACAACAGACATTTGACCACGGAAAATTTTAAAACCTGCTATCCAACATTTGTCCACGGAAAATCCGACAACAATTGTCCGATGGAGCGTACATGAGGTTGGATTTTCCGCCAACAGCCTGTCATCACACATTTCCCTTCGGAAAATACAGTCGCGTGTACGAGGCTTAAATGGCAGATGGCTTCCATATTCCAGGAAGTAAATTAATTTGCCCCTTACTTAAGGTGACCAGAGATGCTATAGAGGTTTTTTTCAAGGTGATTTCTCAGAAAAAGTAAAGCATGGAAACATGAATAGATGGGGGAGTTGGCTTTGAATATTAAAAATAACCTAAATAGTGTTTTTGGTTTGTGCTGCTCACATGGAGTACAGATCTGCTTAAAGGGTTAATAAGGTTCTAAATTACTTGTCAGGTTGCTCTGACTTAAGTCATATGCAAATTGAAGCTTATCCTTTGTTTTATACTTCCCAGATCATTATCTTATGAAAATGTATCTGTATTTACATGTGTTTTAGACCTGTTCAGAGTATCCAACCTGCCTCTGGATGCACAGTCTTATTTTTTCTAACTGTACATTACTGTAGTGAGTATTATGTATCTAAGCTTCCATTGTGACAACTGCTGGTCGTCTTGCTAAAGGTAGGCTATACCTAACTAAAAAGTGGTAAAGCAATAAATTGCTTTATAGGTTTATATATATTATAGAAATAGGATAGGGAGGGTAGGATATAAAGTAATACACATGATAGACAGGATAGGAAAAATAAGACAAAAATTAAATAATGTTTATAGTTGCAAGAATTAGGAACTGTATGGGACATTTAATATGTTCATGTCCAAATCAAGGGTTTATTTATAAATGATTTGATGGTCATTTCATCCCAAATTTTCTGAACATTCACCCCATGTATCAAGCCAAATTATTGGAAATGTGCCCTTTGAAAAATGATTGGAAATACCCTGAGAAAATTACATTCCAACATTTGGCAACATCTTTTCTTTAATATAAAGATGTATTTACTGTAAGAAGGCCACGACTTTCATAAGACCTGCCTGTGTGAAGTATTACACTGACTGAAATAACATGGAAGAAAGACAGAGTCTAGATGAGACTTAACTAGGTCTAAACAGGAAGGGAGGATAAAGGGAGATACCAAACTACATAAGTAAACAAGCTGTAGTGGACCTAAAATGCCACTAGATTTTAACATACTACAGAACAATGTTAAATTGATGCAGTTCAATACAAAACATAAAAAATACACTTAAAGTGGTATTAAACCCAAAACGAAAAATGTAACATATTACAGAGTATGAATCATTAGATGTGATGGCTGCATTTTCCCCTTTTTTTCACCTGGTGATCTGGCCAGTAACCCACCTCCTGTATTAGAGTGCCCCCACTCTGGATGACGGTGCACCTTTGGACAGCAGCATTGTCAGTCTGGGAGGAGGGGAGTGTTAGATGGACTAGAAGATTTAAATATACTAACAAATTAAAGCCAAACTCCAGATCACACTTTATAATCAGTTACCAAAAACAAGGTTCAAATAAAAAGATAACCTGAATGGAACTGCTGTAACCTATACATCCCGACACTGGGCAAATAAACCGGTTTTCAAAAAATATGTGTGCTGTCCCTTTAAATGAACTTACATATGATCAATACATATATAACAGTGAAAACACTGTGCAAATGAACAATGTGCAAAATAAGCAAACACTATGGACCTTGAATATCTCTTAATGATAAAGTACAAAAACAAACAAAATCTGCAATGTGCAAAGTAAACAAACACTCGGAAACACAAACAGTTATCTACTAATGATAAAGTGCAGACAAAAAATATTGTGCAAAGTAAACAATTTACAAAATAACCAATGATTTGGAACTTGAATGATCTCTAAGCAAGATTATAAACAAAATTGGCACAAATATGAAACATCAAATAATAGTCAATTTAGGTGAAGGTACTTGGTGTGCAATAAAATTCCAAAGTGCCATTGGTTATTCTGCACATTGTTTACTTTGCACAATATTTTTTGTCTGCACTTTATCATTTGTAGATAATTAAGGTTCAGAGTGTTTGTTTGCTTTGCACATTTCGGATTTTGTACATTTGTGTTTGCACTTTATCATTAGGAGATATTCAAGGTCCATAGTGTTTACTTATTTTGCACATTGTTCTTTTGCATAGTGTTTTCACTTTTAGGCTCCATGCACACAGGACGCTCAAACAAGTCATTCTGGACGTCAGAATGCTGGCAGGAAAATGCGGCTTTAAAAACGCAATTTTATCGGTGTTTTGCACTGGCGTCAATGCGTGTTTAGTCACGCTAGCTTTTTGCCGCGTTTCTGTGCCTCTGTTCAAAATCAATGGTTCCCTATGGGAGCCCATTGATTGGAATAGAAGTCGCACCAGAAGTCAGATCATGATGATCCGACTTGCAGTGCGACTTGTGTGCTGAGGATGTTGAAGGAGAACCCCCGCCAAAATGAAAAAAAAAATGGCCTAGGGTTCCCCCCCAACGATACCAGACCCTTTGGTCTGATATGGATTTTAAGGGGAACCCCCCACACTCAAAAAAATGGCGTGGGGTCCCTTCCAAAATCCATACCAAACCCTTATCCAAGCACGCAGCCCGGCAGGTCAGGATAAGTTGGGGGACGAGCGAGTGCCCCCCTACCACATGCCCTCAACATAAGGTGGTGGGTGCTATGGGGCAGGGGGCCCCTTGGGCCCCCACCCCAAAGCACCTTGTCCCCATGTTGATGAGGACAAGGGCCTCTTCCCGACAACCCTGGCCGGTGGTTGTCGGGGTCTGCGAGCGGGGACTTATCGTGCCCCCCTGCCCCAAAGCACCCACCCCCCATGTTGAGGGCATGTAGCATGGATGGTCCAGGAGGGGGGGGGCGCTCGCTCGTCCCCCACTTTTCCTGACCTGCCGGGCTGCGTGCTCGGATAAGGGCTTGGTATGGATTTTGAGGGGGCCCCACGCCATTTTTTTGGCCGTGGGGGTTCCCCTTAAAATCCATACCAGACCCTACGCCAATTTTTTTTTTTCATTTTGGCGGGGGGTTCTCCTTCAACATCCTCAGCACACAAGTCGTACCGCAAGTCGGATCATCATGATCCGACTTCTGGTGCGACTTCTATTCAAATCAATGGGCTTCATTGATTTTGAATAGAGGCAGAGAAACGCCTGATGAGGCTTAAGGCTGTTTACAGCGCTAAACCGTGTTTAACAGCTTTTACCAGTGTCTGGCTCTTGAATGCAATTTTAGGGCGTTCAGACAACAGACTGTAAACTCCACTGCTGATAAAAACCTAAAAAAGTCTATGTGCATAGGATAACATAGAGTGGAGTTTATAGGCTGTTAAAAAAAAAATGCCCAAACGCCAAAAAACAACCCTTTTTGAGCTCCAGTGTGCATGGAGCCTTATATATATATATGAAAACTATGTACACCTATAGTTAAAAAAGATCTATCTTTGCTACAGTTATGAAAGTAAGTATGTTATGTTTTGTAGAGATAAACTGTTAGCTGCCAGCAGGTCAATGACATCAGCACTGCAAACATGAATATCAACCACACCAAGCATGTATGCTGTTATATTTGGCTTTATCAGGTCTATATGTGTGCTGCTGTTGATCACAGTTTTGCCTTGTGAAAAAACTACAAACATCGCTCTAAGGGCTGTTCGTGGTAATCCCTGATAAGGGAAAATACATAGTGAAACATTTTAAAAATAAAAAACAAGCTGAAAAGGAATGATAAGGTCTTTTTTTCCCCTCATTCTCAGACTGCAGGCTGTCTTTACAGCACATAGGCACCAACCACACATACAGTGGGGAAAATATTTATTTGATCCCCTGCAGATTTTGTAAGTTTGCTCACTTACAAAGAAATGAAGGGTCTAAATTTTGTTTATCATAGGTATATTTTAAATGAGAGACAGAATATCAACCAAAAATCCAGAAAAAAAAAAATACATGATACAAATGTTATACATTGAGTTGCAGTTCAGTGAGTAAAATAAGTATTTGATCCCCAAGCAAAACATGACTTAGTACAGTACTTGGTGGAGAACCCATGGTTGGCAAGCACAGAGTTGGTTACCAGGTTTGCACACATCTCAGGAGGGATTTTGGTCCATTCTTCTTTACAGATCTTCTCTAAATCCCTAAGGTTTCTTGGCAGTGGCTTGGCAACTCGAAGTTTCAGCTCCCTCCATAAATTTTCTATAGGATTAATGTCTGGAAACTGGCTAGGCCACTCCATGACCTTAATGTGCTTCTTCTTGGGCCACTCCTTTGTTGCCTTGACGGTATGTTTTGGATTAATGTCATGCTGGAAGACCCATCCACAACCCATTTTCAGTGATCTGGTTGAGGGAAAAAGGTTCTCACCCAAAATTTTACAATACACTGCCCTGTCCATTGGCCTCTTGATGTTTCAAAGTCATAGTCTGGTTTGGATGAGAAACTTTTTTCCTCAACCAGATCACTGAAGATGGGTCATACCTTTAGCAGAAAAACAGCCCCAAAGCATAATGTTTCAACCTTCATGCTTGATTGTAGGCATGGTGTTCTTATGCCGCGTACACACGATCGGAATTTCCGTCAGAAAAAACTTGGATGGTTTTTCCGACGGAATTCTGCTCAAGCTTGCCTTGCATACACACGGTCACACAAAAGTTCTCTGAACCATCGACCATCAAGAACGTGGTGACGTACAACACTACGACGAGCCGGGAAAATGAAGTTCAATGCTTTCGAACATGCGTGGAATTGTTTCCGAGCATGCGTGATTTTTTGCACGTCCAAATTGCATACAGACGAATTGCATACATTTTCGCATAGGAACTTTTCCCGACCGAAAAATAGAGAACATGCTCTCAATCTTTTGCTGGCTGGAATTCCACCAGCAAAAGACCGATGGAGCATACACACGGTCGCATTTTCCGACAAAAAGCTCTCATCTGAGTTTTGCTGGCGGCATTTCCGATCGTGTGTACGCGGCATTAGGGTCAGCATTTTTCTACCTCCAAGCACAGCGAGTCGAGTTAATGCCAAAGAGCTCAATTTTGGTCTCATCTGACCACAGCACTTTCTCCCAATCCTTCTCTGAATCATTTAGTTTTTCACTGGCAAACTTCAGATGGGCCTGTACATGTGTCTTCATGAGAAGAGGGACCTTGTGGGTGCTACAGGATTTCAATCCACAGCGGCGTATTGTGTTACCAATGGTTTGTTTGGTTGGAAAAAGACACAAGTCCATTAAGTCCAACCTATGTGTGTGATTATATGTCAGTATTAGATTGTATATCCCTGTATGTTGCGGTCGTTCAGACATTTTTTACTTTTAGGTACAGCTGTAAAAGGTTAGAAACCATGTCAGATTTTTATTGCTGTCTGTGTTTTTCACTATGGGCTCCATTCACAAAGCGGTATCTTACTGCATCCGAGTATGTAGTAAGATACCGCAGACCGATTTAAATTTTTTCTTTATTCACTAAAAACGGTGCTAAAATATCGCATTTGCTATTTTATGAAGGATTGCAGTATTTTAGTTATGAAACCATGCATTAAGTTAATGCTGGCGTCCTTAGCAACCAGTAACTTCATGGTTGTTAAGTAGCAGGCAGCCGACACGTCCCTGCTGACAGATGAATGTAGAGAAAAGAATTAAAAAATCAGGGAAAAGGCTGCATGAGGTCTCCCCCCTAATCCATACCAGGCCCTTCCGGTATGGATTTTGAGGGGAACCATACAAAAACATACAAAAGAATACACAATATAATAAACCTTTTTGGAAGCACCTTTGTATAAGCTGTTCATCACAAATAAGAGTAATATGGCTTGAGACATACTGACAATGGTAATTTTGTCAATGTAAATATTTTTATTATAGTTTTCTTCAGCTGCATGTTTTCAGTGATGAAAACTAAAATAAAATACAATTAGAATTAAAGCAATTGCTGAATCGACTAAAATCTAATGGGTTTAGTTATTATTATACAGGATTTATAAAGTGCCAACAGTTTGGGCAGCGCTTAACAAAATGAAGGCAGACATTACAGTTACATTGCAATTTGGTACAAGAGGAATCAGAGGGTCCTGCTCACTAGAGCTTACAATCTAGGAGGGATGGTCAATTGATACAAAAGGTGACAGCTGTGGGGGATGAGCTGATGGAGAAAGTAAAACAGTATATTAGTTAGAAGCAGGATAAGCTTCTTTAAAGAGAAGGGTTTTCAGGGATCGTCTAATGATGGATAGATTTGGGGACAGTCGGACAGATTGGGGTAGGGAGTTCCAAAGGGAGTTCCAAAGGATGGGAGAAGCTCTGGAGAAATCCTGTAGGGAGGAGGTGACAAGGGCGCTAGAGAGCAGGAGGTCTTGGGAGGACAGAAGAGAGTGGCTTGGTTGGTATTTTGAGACTAGGTTAGTGATGTAGCTGGGGGCAGAGTTGTGGACGACTTTGTAAATTATTGTTAGTACTTTGAATTTTATTTGTTGGGTAAGTGGAAGCCAGTGCAGGGATTGGCAGAGGGGGGTGGAGGACACTGAACGGTTGGTAAGGTGGATGAGTCTTACAGCAGCATTCATTATGGACTGAAGGGGGGTAGTGTATGTAAAGGTAGTCCAATGAGGAGTGAGTTGAAGTAGTTGAGGCGAGAGATGACCAGGGCGTTTTCTAGAGATGTTGCGGAGGCTAAGGCGGCATGATTTGGACAGGGACTGGATGTGGGCCTGAAAGGACAGTTCAGAGTCTAGGGTTACCCCTAGCACCCTGGCATGTGGGGACGGACTGATAGTTTTGCCATTGATCTTGACAGAGAAGTTAGGGGAAGGGGCACGTGGGGGTGGAAATATTATGAGCTTGGTTTTAAAGATTCAGTCTGAGGAAGTGGTGTGACATCCAGACTCTTATGTCTGTTAGTAAATCAGTGATGTGTGAGGAGACTGATGGGATGAACTGAGGGGTAGAGAGATAGATTTGGGTGTCATCGGCATATAAATGGTAGTGGAAGCCATGGGAGGCTATCAGCTGACCCAGGGAGGATGTGTAGATCGAGAATAGTAGAGGTCCAAGGACAGAACCTTGGGGGACCCCAACCGTAAGAGGTGTTGAAGAGGAGGAAGTAGAATTGTAAGTGACACTGAAGGTGCGGTGAGATAGGTAAGATTCGAACCAATGGAGAGCACAGCCATGGATACCAAGCAAATTGAGTTTTTTGAGGAGGAGGGGGTGATCAACTGTATTAAAGGCAGCGGAGAGGTCCAAAAGTAAGAGTACAGAATAATGATCGTTGGTTTTAGCTGTTAGTAAGTCGTTTGTGAGTTTTAGGAGAGCAGTTTCTGTGGAGTGCTGTGGATAAAATCCAGACTGAAGAGGATCAAGAAGGTTATTCTCAATGAGATGGTCTCTCAGTCGGTTGTAGACTAAATGTTCAAGGAGTTTGGAGGCAAAAGGGGATAAGGAGATGGGTCTTAGGTTGTTAAGATTGGTGGGGTCCAGTGAGGACTTTTTTGGTATGGGAGTGACTAGTGCATGTTTCAGAGGGTTGGGGAAGATGCCAGTAGAGAGGGAGAGGTTGAAGATATGAGTTAAAGAGTGTAGGATAGAGTCAGAGGGTGACCGTAGTATTTGAGAAGGAACGGGGTCCAGCGGGCAGGAGGTTAGGTGGGCGTTAGAAAAAAGTTTATTGACTTCCTCTGTAGTAGTTGGGTTAAACAAGAGTTTTGATTGTACAGGAGGACAAAAAGTGTAAAGTGAGGGAGATATCTGTAGAGTGGAGATCTCGAGACGAATTGTCTCAATCTTATTTATGAAGTGATTAGCAATCTCCTGGGCATTGAGTAAGTTAGTGGGTGGAGGTAATCGCGGACGAAGTAGAGCATTAAAGGTAGAAAAGCGTTGACGGGGACTGCATGAGAGGGTGTTAATGAGAGTGATAAAGTAAGTTTGGCAGGAATGGTATTTTTGGAGGGCAGATTTACATTGGATGAACTTTTGCTGTGACTTTGTCTTACACCACAGTTAAATTGTAATGCATTATTTAAGCATTTCTCTAGAGTATAAATCTGGAACATGTTATTATTTATGGTATTAAGGTTTGAACATGCACTACAGACACAGATTTAGCTGTTGTGATATACTTATCGTCTTTATAAATAAAACCAAGTTTCTAAAAGAAACAATAAAATTACACTTCTGTTTGTCAAAAAGCAATATTTAAGCATAAAAAACCCAAAAGACTGTAAATGCTATTGGCTGTAATGCCAGGCTGCAAGTGGGGATGGGGAAGTAAATGTGAGTGAGGGAGGGCACAGGGCAGGGTGCATTATACTTTGGGGATGGGGAGGTGACCTGCAAGTGGGGATGGGGAAGTAAATGGGAGTGAGAGAGGGCACAGGGCAGAGAACTGGACGGTCTGGGGAGGCTGTTATTTTACATAGTGCTAAGCACTGCCTTTAGTGCCCCCTGTGATGATGTGACTCTATCACGAAACGCTGCGTAGGGCAGAGCGACGTGTTCTCGTCACCTCCCATTGCTGCTGTTGTTTCCAGTAGGACGGGCTGTCTGTGAGCTTCCGGCCGGCACTCCAGACTACACTACATGCCTAATATTGTCTACTAACATGTGAGTTTAACTTTTTACTTATCCAATAAAGTCAATGATTTTACACTATATGGAGCCTTTTTTTCCTTCTATGACCGTATCTGCAATGCTGTGTGCTGATGTCTGAGTACCTGTCAGTGTGAACATCTTTAGCCTGACCCTGCAGTCTTTGATGTCCCACCTCGGTATAAGGTCTCTGATCCATTGGTCGTGGTTCGAAGCAGTATTACCAAACAGCTTTCTCTGATCCTCTGTAATGGGGGATCATGAGTTTCTGGTAAGCGGCCAGTCTGATTTCACGGTAGTGGAGCAAGCACGCTTTTTTCTTACAGCAAGAATTTATGTTTTTTGGAACTTTTTTAAGATACTTTCATATCACTAGGGTTATTTTATTTTTTATACATGGACTTTTTATTATCACTTTGAACATTTTATTTTTGGATTGATTATTCATTTGACATGTGTTTTGTATATTATGTATACACTAAAGGGGAACTCTTCACTTAGTTCTAAATATTTGGTTTGGTGATGATGTGTATGATCACCAATCTGTTTTAGCGCGATTCAACCCCCCTTTTTTTCTTATTTAATTTCACTGTGTTAGTGTTACATAGATGAATCGCGGCTATAATTGTTATTGTTTATGTATTTCACTGTAGCGCAGTTATTACCCTCATTTTTCTTAAGCACTGCCTTGCTGGGAGGAGATACACTCACCAAGTCACATCCAGACACAAATCCGAAGGAGGAGTTCATCTTCTGTGGTTTGCAGGGCATTGTTTCAAAACTGCCAGGCAGCAGGCAGACAATACAGCTTGCTGATAGAGTCAGGGGCTTTTACAGACAGGTGGAGCTCTGAAGAAAGTGGAAGTTTAGGTGTGTACTGGAGATTTTAGAAAACAATTCAGATGACTAAAATACGGTCATGGTTATTCAGTAATGTGTGTCTATTAGCTTACCTCTCTCCATGTGTTCCTTTAGAGGCCAGCCACTCTCACCTGACTGCATATATAATCTTCCCTCAGCATAGCTCCACCTCAGCCTCTAATTAAGAACACTATATTAACCTGTGCATTGCAAGCCAACCTTGCTGATCAACCATTGTGTGTTTGGCTTCCTGCTTGCTGTGTGCTCTACGTTTGTCTCTGTTACTGACCTTGGCGTGTTCTCAACTATTCCTGTCTGCTTCTTGTGACCCTGACCTTTTGGCGTGTCCCAGACTATCCCTGTTTGCCTGTGACCCTGAACCTTTGGCGTGTACTCTGTTGTCCTTGTCTGCTAGTCGCCCCAACTTTGGCTTATCCCCTTACGATTCTTGTTGTTCCAGTATGCTGCTTCCTTCCTCTATCTCCTGTAGTCTACTGTGAGCTGTGAGACCCTCGGGGCCGCGACTTGGAGCCAGACTGCAGCGCAGTCCATCCTCACCACTAGAGGCTCAGGTGAACACCTGCTGGCTCTTAGACTCCGCGCCCTGGGGAATCTATGCTCTAGCTCCCAGTGGGATCTGTGTTAGTGATCCAGTAGACCTGCTTCCTGAACCTCCCAGGGTTCAATCCGCTGCAGTCAGTCCTAGGGTCCACTACCTTAGCGGTGCACTTCTGACTCCTACGGAGTGCATCTGTCACCTGGTCTCAGGTGACCTGACAAATACTACTAAAACTAAAATGGCTAAAACGAAATCGAAATTTAACGTCAAAATTAACAGTGCATATTGACACCCAAGTAATGCCTACAAGCATTACCTTTTACTCCCATAATTTGAATTATATAAAAACATAACCTTTGCAGCAGGCAGTTTAACGTGCTTCTTCTAAACCTTTACCTTAAAGTGATTGTAAAGTCTAATTTTAAAAACAAAAACAAAACAACAAACATGTTATACTTACTTCCTCTGTGCAGTTTGTTTTGCACAGAGCAGCCCAGATCCTCCTCTTCTCAGGTCTCTCTTCAGTGCTCCTGGCGCCTCCCTCCTGTTCAGTGCCCCCACATCCAGCAGCTTGCTAATGGGGCACCCGAGCCGAGTCACAGTTCCATGTGTCCATTCAGACACAGAGCCCCGACCTGGCCCCGCCCCCTCTCTCCCCTGATTGGCTAGCTGATTTGATTGACAGCCATGGGAGCCAATAGCACCACTGCTGTGTCTCAGTCAATCAGGAGGAGAGTCCCAGATGGCTAAGACACTCGTGGACATCGCTGGAGAGAGTAGGGGCTCAGGTAAGTAATTAGGGGATGCTAAGGAGGCTGCTACATACAGAATGTTTTTTATCTTAATGCATAGAATGCATTAGGATAGAAAAACCTTCTGTCTTTACAACTCCTTTAAGGCCCTACAGCAGCTGCAGAGCGAGGAGACAAGGAACATATTAAAAGAGCAAGCCATAAAGGGTGCCTGCTACCACTAATGAAGGTTAATCAAATAAACAAGTCCAAGTTTACTTTAGGTCAGTACCAGCAATCTTCCAGCATACAGGAAATTACATGCAATTGACTTGAACGTTGTTTTTGCTTCCCTATAGAAAATAGCAATACCCACAAACTGCACATTTTCAGAAAACTGTCAATGTGCTGTCAAAGAAAAAACAAAACTCATTTTTTTTTGATAATTCCCCAAAAAACTTTGAAACTATGAGAAAACTGAGAAATTTTGACAGTCATGTCATCTATTAAAATTGGCCTCAACCACCCACCTCAGGCAATGTATAATATTTCAGGGAAAGTTCTTCTATTTCCACTATGCACATCATTATGTTGTAAAGGAATGTGACCCTGAGGTTTGACATTTCTGATACATGTATGATGTGTGTGACACTGAATTTCAATCTCTAAAACAGCAGAATAAATACCAAAAAAAAGATGTAGAAACCAAATGAAACTGAAAATTTAAAAAGGTGTTCAATAATAAATAATAAACAAATGTAGTAAATGTTTAGGATATATAGGATGTCCTTCTGGATACGGAAGTAAATTAAGGCACTGTCTGGAGAATACTGTGATCTCTACTAGAGATAATCAATACCTTTAAGTGTTATAATTTATACTTACAAAATACTTAGCATACATGCAGTTATTATGACAATCGGGCTTAATTCTGGATCATGAGGTTGAAAAGAATCCTTCAGTATAGAATTATGATGAATGCTAATGCTTAGACAATTCGATGGTGAAACATCACCTAGAGCTTACCTTTCAACTGCTTTCAAACACTACAGTTTAATCACTAAAAGACTAGAGACTTTTCACTTTGTAAAGTGAATGTTTACTAAGCTTAGTAAATAGGATGAAGCTGTGTTCAATTGAATACCCAGTCATCAGCATGGTTATTTATTAAGGTAGAACTTCACTTAAAAGGGGATGTTCTGCTTATTTCCACCCCCCTCCCCTTCTCTACATCCTTTGGACAGTTTTGTTATTCAGGAAATGGGGGGGGAGTGGGTACCTGGTTTTGACAGATACTCACTCCCACTTCTGGTCAGATTGCCATGCCGGATCCACTGAAAGTTCTCCTCACCCCTCCCTGCCTGAAGACTTCTCGGACAAGTCACAGGTCCCAGAAGGCTACGGGACTATTCACAAAATGCAGCGTGGCTCGCTCATGCACAATGGGCAGCTGGCTGTGAAGACGCAAGGATTCACAGCTGGCTGCCCACAGTTAACATGCTGGCACCAGGGGATCAAAGAACGGTGAAGAACTGGCACAGGTAAGGATGCCGCTGGATCCTTGGACAGGTAAATGTCCTTTTTTTTTAAGTATTTGTAGCTGCTGACTTTTATGTTTTTTGTTCCTAGGGTGAAGAACTGCTTTAAACTCAGTGAACATTCACTTTGCAAAATTAATATTGTCTACTACTTTAGTAAACCAACCTTACTCTCTCTTATCTTCTGAGTAAGCAGCCTGGGAAGTCAAGGAGATGAAGAGCAGAAGTCAAGCAGAAGGTAATCTCTAAAGATGGCCATGTGCTGCACATTCCTTGGGAAGCAGATGAAATTTGCTCAGTAGGTGGCCCTGCTGACCCCGCTCCACTCGACCACAGTCAACCGTTTAGTCAATGTTTGTCAAAGGAGCCAGCTGAACTCTGATACCCCAGCTAAAGTGCCATGTTCAGACTAAGTAAGTAAAGCTAAATAAGGAGCCAATATAAATTTTCTGTGAGTCAGGCCCCGAATACACTATTAGATTTTCTGCAGATTTTTGTCTTCAGATTTACCAAAACCATGTAGTGCAAGGGCCTGCCTGATTGCATACAAATTGAAACTCTTAAGGTTTGACCTCATATTATATGGTTTTTGGTTTTTAATCTGAGGACAAAAATCTGCAGAAAATCTAATAGTGTTTATGGGGATTTAGTCTAAGTAATTACAATAATTAGAGACCGAGTATTCAAATTTACACAAAAGTTAATTGGTTCATTTCAAAAACCGCGTAAAGCCAACATACAGCAACCTTTACACCCTGAGGGCCATGGCAAAGGCGGAACCCAAGCAAAACATTAAGCTGTGCCAAAGACAGTTAGTAAGTTTTCTTTTATTGTTAATGTATCATAATAATGTAAAGGATTGCTTTACCTTTAGGAAGTGCCGTATCTTGTACTGGATACTTGTCTGTCTGTAAAGAGCCAGGCAGTCTATTATTAAAGCATCATAGAAGAAACACCATCATTGCATCATGTCTTCCAGAAACATTTTTATAAATGGACCTGTGTAATGCTGCACAAAGACCTCACGGTGATTCTTTTATTTTATTTTCTTGTTATTTGCATAAGGCTTTATTCAGATAAAACGTAAACCTATCTTTCAAGGGGTGCAGTGTAATAAAAGTGTATGGGCATACATATAAGGGGAGCATGATACAATAATGTATATCAAAATGTGAGATGGTAGTACAATTACAGCAGCAAATCAGTAAATCCCTACTAGTTTCACCAAAACATTGGCTTCATCAGGGGAGTAGAACATGACAATGCAACTGTTGCTCTAAAAGAAAAATCATAGATAACAAAAATAGCAGAAAACATGGAGACAATGCTGTGAGCATCACTGGATAATTATGCGTCAGGTTAATACATGTCCAGTCCCCTCCTAATCAGCCCATCCCCCAGACAAGGCACCGTATGGTGGAAATGTAAGTTAAAGAATCCGCGCTTAGGACAGTAAAAAGAGCTGCTGCCTTTCCCTAATTAGTTCCCTGAAGGGGCTAATTGATAAATATAATATAAAATTGGAAAAAATTGGCGCTGCCCTATTTCACATTCTTTGATTACTTATGGATGTAGAATCCATATACCACGAGCTGTACTCAGTACCGTGTATAAATAAAAATTAATTAAACAAACAAATTACTATAAACCAGCTGGGCACCTAATTGTGGTCTAAAGAAAATAAAAATAAATTAAATTGTCATATGTGTAAAAAATAAATAAATACAACTCCTTGGGACTAGATAGTCTATATGTGTTAAATCAGTGACCATAAGTGCTATATATGTTCACAGTTATGTGCCTACATAGGTAAAAGTTGTGAATAAATTAGTGAATTATTTTATAAAAGAAATTAACCCCAGAGTTCTAAAGTTTTGAGACAGTGTAGCGCCCCCTGGGGGACCAGTGCCACTTAAATAAACCAGATATATAGATACTAGGTGTCAATATCAGAGCAAATATGTGACTCCCAAAAATATTATTAGTGTCTTGACCTCTGTGTTAATATATAGTGAATTACAGTGAAGTACAAATACCATAAAATCTGACTTAGATTGTCCAGCCGTGTATATGCATAAGCAAATATAGATGAGGCTTTAAAACATGTTATTAAAAAACAAAAAGTCTCTATGGTCAAACTGAATGAGGAGCAAAGTTCGATAAATATGCAGATCTGGGATAACAAGAACAGTAAGCAGTGACTTCTGTGCTCATATCAGGTGGTGACTTGAGGTGCTCGCCCCCCCCCGTGTGTCCCCACTCACCAGAAGGAATCACCCCCACAGGGGTACCGAGCGACAGAGTGGGTGACTTGGGGTGGTTAATCCGGCCAGGTACTGCTTCCGTTTCTCTGCTCTTTAGGATCCCTCCAATGATTTAGAATTTCGACCGTGCGTTCCAAGACTGGGCTCCTCCACTTCTTCCCAACATAAATCGGATCCGTAGGACGCACAAACCGTATAGCTGTGCGTCAAATAGGCATAAGGGGATGATCTCCCATGATATCCAGCCGGATGGTATCACACAGGCCATGGTCACCGAAAGGAAGCGATGATCACAGGTGGAAGTCAAATAGCTCCTGCATACGTCCTCCAATTCCGGACCGGAAACATCCAAAGACAGCAGTTCAAAATAGGGCCATGGAAAAAGAAAAAAGGAAGCTCCACATAGTGTAGGTAAAAAAAAAAAAGGGATTTATTGGATAAAAACAATATAAATAAAAGTGATCACAAAAAGATTAAAAATGGCAATGTGGGAAGCTGAAAATGCTAGCCCTACGTGTTTTGACAGATTCCCCTGTTGAAGACTATTCAGTCAAAACACGTAGGGCTAGCATTTTCAGCTTCCCACATTGCCATTTTTAATCTTTTTGTGATCACTTTTATTTATATTGTTTTTATCCAATAAATCCCTTTTTTTTTTTTTACCTACACTATGTGGAGCTTCCTTTTTTCTTTTTCCATGGCCCTATTTTGAACTGCTGTCTTTGGATGTTTCCGGTCCGGAATTGGAGGACGTATGCAGGAGCTATTTGACTTCCACCTGTGATCATCGCTTCCTTTCGGTGACCGTGACCTGTGTGATACCATCCGGCTGGATATCATGGGAGATCATCCCCTTATGCCTATTTGACGCACTGCTATACGGTATGTGCGTCCTACGGATCCGATTTATGTTGGGAAGAAGTGGAGGAGCCCAGTCTTGGAACGCACGGTCGAAATTCTAAATCATTGGAGGGATCCTAAAGAGCAGAGAAACAGAAGCAGTACCTGGCCGGATTAACCACCCCAAGTCACCCACTCTGTCGCTCGGTACCCCTGTGGGGGTGATTCTTTCTGGTGAGTGGGGACACACGGGGGGGGGCGAGCACCTCAAGTCACCACCTGATATGAGCACAGAAGTCACTGCTTTCTGTTCTTGTTATCCCAGATCTGCATATTTATCGAACTTTGCTCCTCATTCAGTTTGACCATAGAGACTTTTTGTTTTTTAATAACATGTTTTAAAGCCTCATCTATATTTGCTTATGCATATACACGGCTGGACAATCTAAGTCAGATTTTATGGTATTTGTACTTCACTTTAACTCACTATATATTAACACAGAGGTCAAGACACTAATAATATTTTTGGGAGTCACATATTTGCTCTGATATTGACACCTAGTATCTATATATCTGGTTTATTTAAGTGGCACTGGTCCCCCAGGGGGCGCTACACTGTCTCAAAACTTTAGAACTCTGGGGTTAATTTCTTTTATAAAATAATTCACTAATTTATTCACAACTTTTACCTATGTAGGCACATAACTGTGAACATATATGGCACTTATGGTCACTGATTTAACACATATAGACTATCTAGTCCCAAGGAGTTGTATTTATTTATTTTTTACACATATGGCAATTTAATTTATTTGTATTTTCTTTAGACCACAATTAGGTGCCCAGCTGGTTTATAGTAATTTGTTTGTTTAATTAATTTTTATTTATACACGGTACTGAGTACAGCTCGTGGTATATGGATTCTACATCCATAAGTAATCAAAGAATGTGAAATAGGGCAGAGCCAATTTTTTCCAATTTTATATTGTATGGTGGAAATGATCCATGCAACAATCACCCAAACATACCCTAGAGGCCCAACGAGGCAGGACGAGCACGCTCCGCCGTCAAGGGCGCATCCACCCCACACTGCCAATATATGACTGCAGGGGGCCAAAGGGAGAGCCTCAAAAAACTGAGAACACACAGAGGGTAAATGGATAAATTAGGTACAAGATTGCACACGGCTATAAAAGCGGAGCGGACAATGAGACGGCCAGTGCGCCGGCGCACCGTCCACCGTGCGATGCCTACAATGCCCAGGGGGCCAAGCGCCAGATGTCTAACGTCACGGGACCTGGGCCAAGCGACGCAGACAGTCGTGGGCATGGCTACAATGTGAGCCTAGCCTATGGGGCAGGGAAATGCCAGCAACCAAGGGGAGGGTGTAAACAGAGGCCGATATACAGAGCAGGGAACAGGGGGCAGAACAGGGCCGTGAGGTGGGCTGGCTGTCAGAGAGAGCCAGCCCTGGGGTGTCCATACAGTCAAGGGCTGTGAAGGGGTGCGCGCGCCCAAGACCAAAGAGCAGGCAGGCACGCATCGAGGGAGACCAGAGAAGGAGGGGAAGATGGAGAAGAATGGAATGTCAAGGGCAAGCTCGGAGGGGTGGGTGGAGAGAGGGAACAGACAAGGAGCGGCCAAGTGATGCTCCACAGACAAGGCAACTCACCCGAACAGACAATCATCCAGCCATTTGAACTCACAACAATGGAAAAAAAAATGTGTAATATTAAAACGTAAATGTATATATAGAGAGTTTAACAACACCAGTATTTAGGTACAGAAAAAAGAAAAAACAGGATTTAACACGCAAAATCAATAATATACCAAATATAATTAATTAAGTCAAATCATAATCAGATGTATATCTTCAGTCGCAGTCAGTAGTATATAACCATAAGGGAAATTTTGAAGAAAGTTCAAAAGAAAACTAAAATAGCAAAAAAGCATAATGAAAAATATTGCATAGTAGATGGTTGGCCAGGATTTACAACTGAGTTAAGCCACAGGAGTATTAAAGGGCCGAAGGGGAGCAGCGATTGTCAGGATCAGAAAAATGGGGGGGACTTAGATGGAAAGAAGGGTAAGCTAGATGCAAAAAACTCAAAGCACATCAATTGGAGACTTATCTTTGACTGATTATCAGAATCAACAGGGATAGCAAACATACATATCTAATAAGACTATAGAAAGGATTTGAAGCTAATGTACTCATTCAAGCCAGGATATTTGACCGCGTCCAGACAATGTATCCACTTGGTTTCCAACTGGAGTAAAGTAACATCAATGCTGCCGCCCCAAGCATGTAAGGGTACATGCCGAGCACTGCGAATCGCACAACGTATGGATCGTAATTGTGTTGAGTAGCAATGTGCCTATTGAGGGCTGTGGTGGTGAGTCGTTTATGGAGTGGCATAATATGATCCTTAATGCGCTTAAGGAATGTTTGTTTCGTCTTTAGTAGAAGCATCCACAGATGCAGGTAGCTAAATATACCACTTCAATGGTTTTGCATGTAACTCTATGTTTCAAGGTGTGGATCTGTCCATTAGAGAGATCAACATGACTGGAGTTAGTAATAAAAGAGCAAATATCGCAGCATCCACAGGAGAATGTGCCGGTGGCAATGGAATTAACTGGGTTTCTGCGCATATGATGACTGTGGACCAGGCGGTCCCTCATAGAGGGAGCCTGTTGGTAGGTAATCTCAGGATAGGATATAATGTATTTGCTGATTGTGGTGTCGGCAGTCAATAAAGGCCAAAATTTCTTAAAGATGGCTCTAGTCTGTATATGTTGTTTAGAGAACTGGGTCATAATACGGACAGATTGGTCAGTTTTGTTTTTTTTTTGGAATTAATAAGATCTCGTCTATTAAGCTTTACTACTCTATTAAATGCCCTTTTAAGTAAAGATTGACTGTATCCTCTATGGTGAAGTCTATCGTATAAATCCTGGGATGCCTGATAAAAGTCATCATCCAGGGTGCAGTTCCTCCTGAGTCAGAGGAACTGGCTATAAGGAATACTGTCCAATAAAGGTTGTGGATGGGCACTAGTGGCGTGTAGCAACGTATTCCCTGCAGAGGGCTTACGGTATAAAGATGAGTGTAAAGTCCATCTTCATCAACATAGATTTGTAAATCTAAAAAGTTAATCTTGGACTGACTACATTCCATCGTAAAAGAGAGATTATAGTCGTTATTGGTCAGTTGGTTCATCAGCTGTGTAAGTTCATCCCGAGTGCCTGACCAAAAAATCAAAATATCAATATACCTATGCCAAGCGATGACATATTTGAGTAGTTCAGATAAGGAATCATTTGAAAATAGATTCCTCTCCCCCCCCCCAGGTACAGCCCTTGACTGTATGGACACCCCAGGGCTGGCTCTCTGACAGCCAGCCCACCTCACGGCCCTGTTCCGCCCCCTGTTCCCTGCTCTATACATCGGCCTCTGTTTACACCATCCCCTTGGTTGCTGGCATTTCCCTGCCCCACAGGCTAGGCTCACATTGTAGTCATGCCCACGACTGTCTGCGTCGCTTAGCCCAGGTCTCGTGACGTCAGACATCTGGTGCTTGGCCCCCTGGGCATTGTAGGCGTCGCGTGGCAGATGGTGCGCAGGCGTGCTGGCCGTCTCATTGTCCGCTCCTGATTGGCGAATCTACGTCGCCGATCAGGTGGGGGGCTTTAAAGGCTGAGCACACCAGTCCCCTATTGCTGAGATACTGGGGCGCTGTATGTCTGGACTATCCTTTCATAGTTAAATTCCCTTTTTTGTATTCTGGCAACTCTTGCTAAATTGCTGTATTGCCTTTTAGTATGGATTTATCGTATATCATCTCTCATTGGGATTTTATTTGCTCCATAAACCAGGCTCTGGCACAATAGTAGTGCGAACAATCTTTCATTATTACTTGGTCCATCTGCACCAGCCCCTGACTGTTTCTAATTGATTCCGAAATCCGGGGTAAGCTTTGAACCTTATCTTTGTCTGCACTTACTGGCATAAGCCTTTCATTTTTATACTTTTTGCTTCCTGGTTAAATGTAAAACCTCTTCCCCTTCTTTAGTCAATTACACCAAATTACTAGTGCACCTGCCTTTCCTGGATTAAATCCTATAGCACTGGCTTCTGCAGAGCCCCTTACACACCATCAAACCCTGTATTTGGTAGGTACTGTAAAAAAAAAAAATCTTTTGCCCTCTCTCCTTTTTAAACTTTAATTGAGCTTTTATAGCCATGTGCAATCCTTTACCTATCTTATCCATTTACCCTCTGTGTGTTCTCAGTTTTTATTGGCTCACCCTTTGGCCCCCTGCAGTCATATATTGGCAGTGTGGGGTGGATGTGCCCTTGACGGCGGAGCGTGCTCGTCCTGCCTCGTTGGGCCTCTAGGATATGTTTCAGTGATTGTTGCATGGATCATTTCCACCATACGGTGGACTGGACATGTATTAACCTGACGCATAATTATCCAGTGATGCTCACAGCATTGCCTCCATGTTTTCTGCTATTTTTGTTATCTATGATTTTTCTTTTTTCTTTTTAGCGCAACAGTTGCATTGTCATGTTCTAACTCCCCTGATGAAGCCAATGTTTTGGTGAAACTAGTAGGGATTTACTGATTTGCTGCTGTAATTGTACTACCATCTCACATTTTGATATACATTATTGTATCATGCTCCCCTTATATGTATGCTTTTTATGAATTCCATTTTAATGAATTGTAAAAAAGTTTATATTTTTTTTATCTATATTGTACTAATTTACTTTGTGGCACCGCAATAATCCCTTTCTCCTTGCTTTTTATTGTATTTAATCACGGGGATGAGGTGCCTTATCTACTAAGGACATATCAACCACCCCCTTTTCTTTCTTCTAATAAAAGTGTATATTTTTCTAACATGTTATGCCCAGCATATTTTGTATAGGTCTGTCATATTATACTGAGCTCTTACTGGCTGAATAATTGTTTGCAAATAATACAGTCTAATAAGCATCTGTAGCTTAGTATTCTAACAAGCTTATTCAATAGAGAAAGATTAAAGTGGTTCTAAAGGCTTAAAGAGTAACTCCACATTTGTTTAGAAAAAAACACTCCCCTTTGGGTGATCTATGCAAACAGAATATTGGCATGCATTCAAAAGGGGATCAACTCCAGATATAAAACGATAATTCTCCCGCTCTACAAGATTCTGGTCCGGCCGCACCTAGAGTATGCTGTCCAGTTCTGGGCACCAGTCCTCAGGAAGGATGTACTGGATATGGAGCGAAGAAGGGCAACAAAGTTAATAAAGGGTCTGGAGGATATTAGTTATGTGGAAAGGTTGAGAGCACTGAACTTATTCTCTCTGGAGAAGAGACGCTTGAGAGGGGATATGGTTTCAATTTACAAATACCGTACTGGTGACCCCACAATGTGGATAAAACTTTTTCGTGGAAAGGAGTTTAACAAGACACGTGGCCACTCATTAAAAAAAGAGGTTTAACCTTAAACTACGTAGAGGGTTCTTTACTGTAAGAGAGGCAAGGATGTGGAATTCCCTTCCACAGGCAGTGATCTCAGTGGGGAGCATCGATAGTTTCAAAAAACTATTAGATAAGCACCTGAACGACCACAACATACAGGGATATACAATGTAATACTGACATATAATCACACACATAGGTTGGACTTGATGCACTTTTTTCAACCTGTAACTATGTACATTACAAGTGTAGCAAGGAGCTGGCTACCTTACCTGCAGTATCAGAAGACACTCTGCAACATTGCTGAAGTGAGACTATTTCCCTCTAGTGCTAGCTAAGACTGTGTCATCACATCCTGCCAGTAGGGTGATTACCACCAGGGAGCAGTCTTCTGGGGGAGCTTATAAAAAGGCTGTGCTAGGCCTTGAGCGCTCTCTTGGGACCCCTGCCTATATCTGCCAGCAAGAACTCTGTGCCTGTGTACGCTGTAGCCGAGTCATGGACTGCACAAGAAAGATTTATTAAGCAGCGTCCAGAGGGACATATGCGGACAGCATCACCTTCCTATCTTGAAGCGGTCTGGAGGCTGTTCCTGCTCCTTCCACGATACCTGCACTTCAGACCTGGGTGGGCCGCGGCACGGGGCAACAGAGGTCGGACACCATTCCCTGAACCAGGACCCAGAGGGAGATCATGAAAAGCCATCCCCAGCAACTTCAGTCACAGTGTCTGTGAGTGGGCACCTGCCCATGTAGTCCTATAGGCACTGTATACAGACACCATTGTCTTTGTCCACATTTCTGGTACTTGTAGTGGATCCGGATGTAAGACACTGTATACAGACACCTGTGCTTTCGCTCACATCTCTGGCATTTGTAGTTCCACAGGATACAATACCTTTAAACCAGCAGTCGCTGTGATCTCATTTACATATTGCCAACACAGGAGGATTCTGTTTATCTGATTATTACAGCCAAGTTGCTTTGCTCTGCTATTCAGGAATTTTTCACATACGATTTTCATAAAGGCTTCCTGAGGACCAAAGAATTGCATCTTTGAAATACAGGACTACCTTAAAACCTCCCTACCTATTACAGGGATTGCCTTCACTGTGCTAAGAGCTTGAATTTGCCTAGAACTCTCTGAAGAGAGCAGATTAAATTTTCTTACAGTTAGCTGTCGTTGAATGTTTATGACATTGCATTTATTATTTGCACCTGTGTGTCGAGCAACAGAAGAGAGGGGTCTGACATAGCTGAAAGCCATTCCTCTGCCCTTCTGCTGCCTGTTTGCATAGGCCCTGTATATGCATATGTGTGTATAAGAGCTGTTTATGTTCAGGTATTCGTTATTTTCGATCATTTGATATTCTTCCATGGTGGTTGCCATTTTCCTTATTTTACTATTGGAAACATTCAACCTGAAATATTATTCTAAAGTGTAAGTTTATGTTGTTCACCTTTAAGTGCCTTTATCATATCAGTAAACATATCTTATGATCTACCACAGTTTGTGTTCTTTCTACTGCTGCTAATTACTGCATATTAGGTGTGCCAGAGGGGTTGGGACTGTTCTTGGGGTTGAGGCAGAGTACAGAAACAAGTATACTTAGGCAGCTCCTACGGGGGTATCGATACACAGGGATTATAACAAACTTTGTTGCAGATTCCTACCTTTTTTTATTTTTAACAAAAAGCTGTTTGTCTGTGTCGATGTGCAAAGTGAATCTGTATGGGTTTTATAATTATCAGTCAGCTGCTGCACCTGCAGGACTCTAATGAGGAAATTGGCAAGGTCTGCATCTTTTTGGATGTGATTTCCCTTTGGGAGTTTCTCAGGAAAATTATTTGGTTGCAGGGGCTGCTAAAAATCTGACTTTTATCTTAGTGCAGACTTCTGGGAAAATCAGTAAGCCAATCACTTAAGCATTTTGTCAATGCTTGAGTGACATTTTCAGGGGGCGTTTTGTATACCATCTGAGTACAGAACACCTCCAGGTTGCCATATTGCATTGCATTTTACAGAAAATTATAGCACTGCAGATTGAAAAGGAAAGGTCATTTTTAACAACATTTAATTACAGTATGTCTTGAGTTGCAAATGTATACGCTATATTATTTTTCTTTTTAATTTGCTAATTTTTTTCCCAAGAAAGTGTAGTTATCCTTTAAGGTTTTTACCTTAATGTATTCTCTGCATTAAAGTGAAAAAGCTTTTGTGCCATAGGATCACTCTTCTCTTCTTTACTTTCCTGAGCCCAATCCTGATTCAGCACAATGATTCGAGAACAACAGCTCTCCACGCTCTCCCTCCTCACAGGGCAGATTGATAGCAGCAGGAGCCATTGGCTGATTGCTGTCAATCAAATCCCGTCACAAGGGAATGGGGGCAGGGTCGAACCTGCGCTATCTGGGTCTATTAGGGCCTATAGGGGCACTCGCTGAAGACGTGGCCCCAGGAGGGAGGAGGATCGGGGCTGCTCTGTGCAAAACCATTGCACAGGGCACATAAGTATAACATGTTTGTTTATTTTAAAAAAAGCCTTACAATCACTTTCTGCTGCTTTACAGAATATGAGTTTTTGGGCCATAAATAAAGGGTGGGGAAAAAATGGAGGTCCAAAATTCTCTCCCAGAGTGTGTCTCCATGTAGACTGGCAGCTACTTTAAAGTGCCGAGGTGTGAATGACAAATCTCTGAACAATTTGAGATGTCATTCATTTAAAGGTCACCTAAAATAATGGTGCGGTTCTGCCTCTATTATCACGCGATAAGTCACAGGTTCAGGCGCTTCTTTTGGGCGACATGCTTCACGCGATGCGGTTCGCCATGACTGCAGCATGATTTATCAAGTGAAAGTCACGGTAGAACCACACCGCAATTTTAGATGTTATTCAAGTGAGTGGCATCTCAAATGTGCGTTCTGCGATTTGTCATTCATACCTGGGCATTTTGAAACCTCAGGCAAAATCGCAGCAAATCTGCCTTCGATGCAAAACGCTGAAGTGTGAATAAAGCCTTAGGTACGGGAGCTGCAGAGCCCAGACATCCTTGTGGCAGCCTACACTTCCTCCCCCAGGCCGTGGATGGACTGCTAGGCTGGGAGAGGGGAAATAAGAAACCTGATTGGCTGCAAGAATGGGTGGGCTTAAGGCACTGCCCACTGTACCGTTCATTCATCCACCTGTCCAGCAATCATGGAATGTTTTGCATTTTGGAAATCTATAGTATGTGTGCTATGAATGGCGCACGGGGGTTGAAATTGTAGGCATAGTTGGCACTTTTGATGAGCACCTGTCACAGGTGCAACTGATGATATTAACCCACATTACACCAGAAGATCATTGTCGTGTGAGTATCCAGCTGCAGAGGACTGAAGATTTCTACTATAAATGGCAGCTACAGCACATGGGACACACATCATTGCTGTTAACTGCTGTTTTTCACTAAGCTTCAGCTTAACAAAAATAATGTTAGTTGGAGTTAGCCTTAAATGTTTGCATGCTTAAAAGTGACCCTGTCACTATTTTACACTTTTCAGACTGAACATATCCCTAAAATACAACTCCAATTCCAAATAAAGTTTGGATGCTGTGCAAAATGTACATAAAAACAGAATGTAATGATTTGTAAATCTTATAAACCCATATTTTATTAACAATTAAAAAAAAAAAAAACATCAAATGTTTAAACTGAGAAAATGAACCATTTTAAGAAATAAATAATGTAATTTTGAAATTGATGACAGCAACACGTCTCAAAAAGCTTGGGACAGGGCAACAAAAAGCTGGAAAAGTAAGTGTTACTAACAAGGAAGTGCTGGTAGAACATTTTGTGACTAATTCAGTTAATTGGCAACAGGTCAGTAACATGACTGGGTATAAAAAGAGCATCTTAGAGAGTCAGAGTGTCTCAGAAGTAAAGATGGGCAGAGGTTCACCAATCTGTGAAAAGCTGCACCTAAAAATTGTTGAACAATTTCAGAATAATGTTCCTCAACTTAAAATTGCAAAGATTTTAAATATATCATCATCTACGGTACATAATATCATTAAAAGAATCCGGAGAACTCTCTGTGCACAAGGGACAAGGCCAAAATGCAATGATAGATACCTGTGATCTTCGCAAAGCTCTATCATGTAAAAAATAAGCCATATCTGAACATGATCCAGAAATGCCAAAGCTCATTTAAAATGGTCTGCTGCAAATTGGAAAAATGTTCTGTGGTCAGATGAATCTAAATTTGACATTGTTTTTGACAATCACGGACCAAGGATTACAAGTAGTTAACTATGTATACTTGTGGAGAAGCATCGTTTTTAATCTGGAGTACTGCCTTAAATCCCAGTCTTGTGTTGTATGGCAGCATCAACCCGCCATTGGGGGCACTAGCGAGCACTCTCTCCAGGTCTCAACATGTGGGTACAGTAAGCCCCACCCACAACTTGGGCAGTTAGAATCCTGCATTAGGCAAGAACAGGACAACATTACCATTTAATATGTTCTCTATTTTCTATTGTAAATAAGATATGGGTTTATGAAATTTTCAAATCATTACATTCTGTTTTTATGTGTATTTTACACAGCATCGCAACTTTTTTGGAATTGGGGTGGTATATGAAATTAATACTTAAAGCAGTGCTCCACCCAAAAGAGAAAGCTCCCCTTGTCTGCCTTCTTCCCCCCTCCTGCTGCCACATTTGGCAACTTTTGGGGGGAGTGGGTACCTTGTTTTGACAGGTATCCACTCCCACCTCCCACTTCGGCAAAGTGAGCTGGTAGTTCGCCCCCTTCCTCCTTCCCCTGCAGCTGTCCCATTCACAGAGTGCAGTGTGATTTGCACATGCGCAGTAGAAAACCAGTTGTGAAGCCGCAAGGCTTCACTGCTGGTTTCCCTTAGCCAAGATGGTAGTGACAGCACCCGAAAGCCGATTCAAGAATCGGCTCGGGTGAGGACACCGCTGGATGCCTGGACAGGTAAGTGCCCTAATAGTAAAGGTCAGCAGCTACAGTATTTGTAGCTGCTGACTTTTAATTTTTGGAGGGGGGGGAACGCTGCTTTAATAAAGCTTGGCATACACAGATTGAGATTTGACAGTTCAGCAGGGACCAGCCAAATTTTGATCATTTTGATTGTTTGATCGTCTTCTGTTGAAGAAACATGTTGGACATTTTTTGTGTAGATGGAAAAAAACATGTTTTCTGCCTGCTCCTTTATCAAGTGTCCACACTTGATAAAGGAGCGCGCATGTGCCGTACAGACCCTGCGCATGCTCAGAAACGCGTTGTGTTTTTCCTCTTCATTGACAACATTGCCAGCGGCTTCCTGGGCTGCCGCTCCGTCCTCCCGCAGAGACAGGCTGTGTACCGTCCTGGCCTCCCCGCCAGACTGCGTCGTGTTTGGAGGCATCCCCGGGGAATCACTGACTGTTCCCTTCCCCCTCTTCTATCAGGAATCACATCTGTCTGTTCTATATACTGCTCCTAAATGTAAGTTGATACTTTGTTTTTATATTGGTGAATAAATGATTTTACTTAGTGGCGCTCTTCTCTCTCTTTTTTACCAGGTAAGTTGCAAAGGCAGTTGGACAGGGTTGTACACATGCCACAGCAAAAATGTTTTCCCCTATGGCGGGCAGTACCACTACCAAATATGACCCATTCAAGTGACAAGGGCGGGGTTATACACATGCTGTAGCCGCATCAAAAATTCTCCCCTATGACGCATTTGGCGAGCAGTACAAATGCTGAACATGACCCATTCAAGGGAATGGGTTGTGGTGTGGTGGTGTGGCATTTACAGGGTTAAAACAAGCAATGACAAGGCGATATATCAAAAGTCTCTGAAAAGCAATACATAGTTACATAGTAGGTGAGGTTGAAAAAATACACAAGTCCATCAAGTCCAACCTATGTGTGTGATTATATGTCAGTATTACATTGTATATCCCTGTATGTTGCGGTCGTTCAGGTGCTTATCTAATAGTTTTTTGAAACTATCGATGCCCCCCGCTGAGACCACCGCCTGTGGAAGGGATTTCCACATCCTTGCCGCTCTTACAGTAAAGAACCCTCTACATAGTTTAAGGTTAAACCTCCTTTCTTCTAATTTTAATGAGTGGCTACATGTCTTGTTAAACTCCCTTCTGCGAAAAAGTTTTATCCCTATTGTGGGGTCACCAGTACGGTATTTATAAATTGAAATCATATCCCCTCTCAAGCATTTCTTCTCCAGAGAGAATAAGTTCAGTGCTCGCAACCTTTCTTCATAACTAACATCCTCCAGACCCTTTATTAGCTTAGTTGCCCTTCTTTGTACTCGCTCCAGTACATTCCTTCCTGAGGACTGGTTCTCCCCCTAGTGTATAGATTGCATTCATATTTTTGCTATCCAAATGCATTATTTTACATTTTTCTACATTAAACCTCATTTGCCATGTAGTTGCCCACCCCATTAATTTGTTCAGATCTTTTTGCAAGGTTTCCACATCCTGCGGAGAAGTTATTGCCCTGCTTAACCTAGTATCGTCCTCAAAAACAGAGATTGAACTGTTTATCCCATCCTCCAGGTAGTTTATGAACAAAATAAATAGGATTGGTCCCAGCACAGAACCCTGGGGGACCCCACTACCCACCTCTGATTATTTCGAGTACTCCCCATTTATCACCACCCTCAGAACTCGCTCTTGTAGCCAGTTTTTAATCCATGTACTCACCCTATGGTCCAAACCTGGACATTATTTTGTACAGTAAACGTTTATGGGGAACTGTGTCAAATGCTTTTGCAAAATCCAGATACACCACGTCTATGGGCCTTCTTTTATCTAGATGGCAACTCACCTTCTCATAGAAGGTTAATGGATTGGTTTGGCAAAAACGATTCTTCATGAATCCATGCTGATTACTGCTAATGATACCATTGTCATAACTAAAATCTTGTATATAGTCCCTTATCATCCCCTCCAAGAGCTTGCATACTATTGATGTTAGGCTATCTGGTCTGTAATTCCCAGGGATGTATTTTGGGCCCTTTTTAAATATTGGTGCTACATTGGCTTTAACCCAATCACCTGGTACCATTCCAGTCAGTAGACTGTCAGTAAAATACGCTGCCAATCATTTCTCGGGAGGGCGGCAAGGACTTCTGCTAGTGTAAATTTTAATAGAAAATAGATTTATTAGCAGATTCCATGGGTAATACACATATTTTACAGAAGTGATACTGAGAGACAAAAACTGCTATTTAATCCTGGAAATACAGTAAACTATGTCATAAATCTAATTTTTATTTTGCAATTAAATATATTTGCTACTGAAAGATTTAAAATATATATAAAATTTTATATTTTTATATATGCAACTTTCATTAAAATACCTAGTGATTCTGCTATGATGGACCTTGTTTAGGTACTTTCTGTTATAGAATGGGGATGCTCTGTCCCTCTATCTAAATTGTGCTACAGTGTCTTGAAAAAGTATTCATACCCCTTGACATTTTTCCACATATTGTCATGTTACAACCAAAAACATAAATGCATTTTATTGGGATTTTATGTAATAGGCCAATACAAAATGGCACATAATTGTGAAGTGGAAGGGAAATGATAAATGGTTTTCACATTTTTTTACAAATAAATAAGTGAAAAGTATGGCGTGCATTTGTATTCAGCCCCCCTGAGTCAACACTTTGTAGAACCACCTTTTGCTGCATTTACAGCTGCAAGTCCTTTTGGGGATGTCTCTACCAGCTTTGCACATCTAGAGAAGAGTGACATTTTTGCCCATTCTGCTTTGCAAAAAGCTCAAGTTCTGTCAGATTAGATGGAGAGCATCCATGAACATCAATTTTCAAGTCTTGTCACAGATTTTCACTTGGATTTAGGTCTGGACTTTGACTGGGCACTTTTAACACATGAGTATGCTTTGATCTAAACCATTACATTGTAGTTCTGGCTGTATGTTTAGGGTCATTGTCCTGCTGGAAGGTGAACCTCCGCCCCAGTCTCAAGTCTATTGCAGACTCTAACATGTTTTCTTCCAAGATTGCCCTGTATTTGGCTCAATTCATCTTCCCATAAACTCTGACCAGCTTCCCTGTCCCTGCTGAAGAAAAGCATTCCCACAACATGATGCTGCCACCTATCAGGGTGGGGATAGTTTGATCAGGGTGAAGTGCAGTGTTAGTTTTCCACCACACATCTGTGTTTTGTTTTTAGGCCAAAAAGTTCAATTTTGATCTCATCTGACCAGAGCACCTTCTTCCACATGTTTGCTGTGTCCCCAACATGGCTTCAAACGGGGCTTTCTTTCAACAATGGCTTTCTTCTTGCCACTCTTCCATAAAGACCAGATTTGTGGAGTGCACAACTAATCGTTGTCCTGCGGACAGATTCTCCCACCTGAGCTGTGGATCTCTGTAGCTACTCCAGAGTTACCATGGGCCTCTTGGTGGCTTCTCTGATTAATTCTCTCCTTACCCAGCCTTTCAGTTTAGGTGGACGGCCATGTCTTGGTAGGTTTTCAGTTGTGCCATACTCTTTCCATTTTCAGATGATGGATTGAACAGTGCTCAATGAGATGTTCAAAGCTTGAGATTTTTTTTATAACCTAACCCTGCTTTAAACTTCTCCACAACTTTATCCCTGACCTGTCTGGTGTGTTCCTTGGCTTTCATGATGTTGTTTGTTCACTAAGGTTCTCTAACAAACCTCTAAAGGCTTCACAGAACAGCTGTATTTATACTGAGATTAAATTACACACAGGTGTACTCTATTTACTAATTAGGTGACTTCTGAAGGCAATTGGTTCCACTAGATTTTAGTTAGGGGTATCAGAGTAAAGGGGGCTGAATACAAATGTACGCCACACTTTTCAGATTTTTTTTTTGTAAAAAATGTGAAAACCATTTATTATTTCCCTTCCACTTCACAATTATGTGCCACTTTGTAAAAACATTTACGTTTTTTGTTGCAACATGACAAAATGTGGAAAATTTCAAGGGGTATTAATAGTTTTTCAAAGCACTGTAAGTGCTATCATCTTCTCACATAGGCTCCGCTAGAAACTACAAGTGGCCATTTCAACATACGTTATGCAGACATAATCCACTGTTACTGTTATTCACATTGAGGAATCTCAACCTGACAAATACCAAGCAGTCATTGCTGGAGTGTATGTGAACAGGAAGTGACTGCAAAGAGGCCGTATGAGATTAACAGCACAGAGATGCAACAGGTTAAAAACTGTATTTTCTAAAGGGAAAAATGGCAGTTGTTTATTAAACATGATTTAGCAAACTAAATACTAAAAGGTTTACATCAACTTTATCTCCTGGTCAGTCTCCTGCCACAGTTATTCCATTGTGCTGCAGGAAATGAGGCGAGTGCCAACTGCTTGTTGAATATTAGTAAATAGATAGGAAACTATATCATATTTTCTTTCTTTAATTTTTTTTTTTTTTACATTTCTTCATCTGCTTTCTGGTTTCTGGCCTAGGCCAAAATGATGTCATACATCTCAGGAGTCTTCATTGGCATTTTATTTCTTTCAATTGGAGGAGATGAGATGGTTCTTGCTCAGCTAAGCACACGCTCTTGCCTGCATGCCTGAGCTAAAGGCAGATGGATTCCAGGGGGTAAATGCTACATGAATCACTTGCTCATCTTCAAGATGGCCACCGCTAAAAATGCTAAGGAGTCTTTCTCAAAGTGATTTCTCAACAAAATAGAACATGGAGACATGGGTGGATTGGTGAGTTTGCTGGGCAAATATACTATACAATAACTAGAGTACATCTTTACACAAACAAATTACTTACGGTCTCAAACAACATTGTGCTGGGCTCCGTATCCTCAACTGGTTCTTTAACATCATGATCTGCTGAGAAATAAATTTCAGATTAAAAGACATTCGAAAGGGATCTCATATTCTTGCTTTTTAATAATGCGTAAAGAATGACAAAGTGTGATATGTGTACATCCCTTGTGCTGCACTCTACCAATCACTGCAATATTTGAATGCAGCACATGCTTATTGGAGAGATTATTCTTTGTTATATGAAGATTAGTCAAATGTTTTAGAAAATAATCTTCCCGATAAGCAGGGGTGTCCAGCCTTTTGACTTTCCTGGGTAACATTGGAAGAAGAGGAATTGTTTTGGGCCACACAGAAAATACACTAACGATAAGGATAGCTGATGAGCAAAAAAAATTAGGCAAATCACACGTGAACGATCGCTGATGTAGATAATGTACCTATGTGAGTAATAAAACTGAATTTTTTTTAAATATTTATTATAAAAGTAAAAGAGGGTAACATAAAACTAGTGCAATATTTGACACTGTTTTTCATAAACTATCGCATCTATATCTGGTTCGAACTATGTAGTACAATTCTTTATTAATTCTCAAGATGCTCATCAGATATTTTGGTTCTAATTTTGCCCTTCGCGTGCTTCATCCTTAAAAATAGTTACTCGCAAATATAGGCGCTGCCTAAAACTGATGGCATTAATAAGGTGTGATTGTGAAGAGTGGGATATTTTTCTTTGGAAAGATAAAATGTATTAAAGCCCAGTAAAGAGACACTGTCAAATTTTTCTTGTGTGTAAGCTTAAGTGTAAACGACATTTTACGACAACAAAAAAAAATCAACATTTTTAAGTATGTTTACTATTTTGTGTTGGGCTGCATTCATAGCCATCTTTGGCCACATGCGGACACCCCTGATTTAGAATGTTAACCCAAACTCTTTGTAAATTCATTATTAGCAAGCAAAATTGCAAAATGCCCTTCTGTTTGTAAGTGACCATAGAAAGATTGGTTTTTGCAATGATTTATGTAAACTTAGCATCTTAAGAATGCTACATGTTTTAAAATATGCAGTTGTTTTACATTCCAGGAATGCATATCTATTGATCTGATTCATATCCCATTACACCTGGTCAGTGCTTTACTGGAGTAAGTAAATCCCTGATAAACGGTTGGGCTCTTGGCAGGAGCATTTGCCTCGGCAGCAATTTTACAGGGGGGAGGTGCCACCCCCCCAGCAGAAGGGACACTAGTGAGCAGTCTGTTTGCCTAGGAAAGCAAGGAACAGGGGCGGACTGAGCCGATGATTTCATGCTCCAAAAATAGGCCACTGCAGGGGTGCATATAGACTTGACTGAGATCTGGTTAGGTATAAGAACCCAGTGATAACACTGGCTCTGCCTCCACCTCCATCTCCACCACTGGCTGAGGCTCTACTGGCCACTGGTTGCTACAGCTGCCTGGCATCTAGCAACCAGTAACGTCACGCCCACGACTCCCCACCCTAATGCAGAGGGAGCCTGAGGCAGCCCCAGCATTCAAAAAGAAGGAGGATTTAACTAGCTCCTCCTCCGCACCTAATGCTCTCCATAGTCCACCCATCTTCTCTATCTTCCCTGGGCCTCTGGCATGCTCTGAGAGAAGAAGGGAATTAAAGTGGAAGGTGAGGGTGCAGGCCAGATTGATACAGTAACTGCAGAGCCAGAGACCCATACAAAGAGGAGGGGTTCATGCTGGGACTTTTAGTTCTTCACTTTTGGGGGATGTGACCCCCCCAAAAGTGCAGGACTACAGGTCCCAGCATGAGCCCCTCAGAGCTGAGGATGTGAGACCCCCTGCCTCCTCCCCAACTAGTGAAGGACTACAGGTCCCAGCATGAACCTGTGAGATCTAGAGGGTTACATCCTTAAATCTCGGGGTACATGCTGGAATTTGTAGTCCCTCACTTTTAGGGGGTCACATCCTTAGATCTCAGGGGTTAATGCTGGGACCATCCCAAAAGTAATGGACATGAAGCATGAACCCCTCAGAGCTGAGGATGTGACCCCCCCCCCCAACTAGCGAAGGACTACAAGTTAAAGCATGAACTCCTGGGATCTAAAGATGTGACCCCTTAGATCTCAGGGCCCAGGGTTCATTCATGCTTGGACCGCATAGCCACCAGAGACCCCACATAGCCGCCAGAGACCCCACACAGCCTCCAGAGACCCTGCATAGCCACCAGAGATCCTGCATAACCACCAGAGATCAACCAGAGACCCCAAATAGCCACTTGAGAAGGAAGGGGTGGAACAAATTTAGATGGGGGGGCATTGGATTTTAGTCTTGCCTTGGCAAGCAGAAAACCAAAATACACCACTGATGGCTCCTGGTATGTTGTCCTGACACGTTTTAGTTGCTTCCTGCATTTTGTCATGGGCATTGCATGGTTTTTGATCTTTAGTAAAACTAAAACCTCCTATCCTTTACAGCCAAAGAAGCTGCCATCTTAGCTTCTGTTGGCCTGAAATAGCCATGCTGCTGCACACGTGATCAGCTATGACACCAGCCATTTATTGGCTTGACAGTTCGGTTTAGAGATAACATAAGCACACTAGTTACTGTAACAGTTATAATAAAAGGCATGCCATGAATGCAACTGGTTTGGGAAACATTTAAATTGTTGGGTTTAGTTTCACTTTAAACTTGGCTGCCCAAGATTTTAAAAGTAGGTAAGAAAACCCTTAAATTGGTTGTAAACCACAGACATGAAATATAAACAAAGCATATCCCTCTATAGTATGTTCTTGTCTCTATTCAGAGCACTAAGTGTCAATTCTGACGGCTGCTTCGTTCCTCTGCTATCTGCATGAGTCACTCCTGACAAGTGTTCCTGATACCAACAGAAAAAACGGTGACAGAGGAGGGATCCCCAACAGATTGACAGCCTCAGCTCTGTTCTTGTTTGCTGTGTGAAGGGGGTGTGTCCCTTCCCACCAATCAGCTCTCAGAGCTTTCCTCACTGAGCTTTACAGTGTGTAATTTCAGCTCTCTGTCTCCTTTTTTTCTGACAGCTCAGACAAGCTTTATAAATGCTATACTTTGAGTGGATGTAGAGAAGAGAAGACTGCAGATCAGCATGTACAACTTATGTAGTAAGATTTGTTTCATCTCTGTGTATCACCTGAGATCAGTCACTTCACTGGATATATAAGGGTTTACAACCACTTTAAATTTTCTAATTTTTTACCACTAAAATTTTCCTGTGGAATGTGATTGGTTTTCCCTTGCTATTTAAACAAAAATTATGGCCAAAGCTTTTTTGAACTTACATTACTTCTCTTGTGGGTCACAGGAATGCAATAACTTTTCTCCTCCGGTGACCCAGAGTCAGCTTATAGCTGGCTATTGCTCACTATCAATAGATGGGCCAAAGTCAGGCTCTAGACTGAATATTTCACCGAAAGTGGACCACAATTGTCAGGTCCCTCACTTACCAGACAGGTGAGTCCGCTTGGGCAGAGGGTAGGCTCCCTTACGTATCCGACTCGGGGCCCCTGATAGAGCAGACAGGAAGCCCGCGAGTACGGAGTGGTATGAGGGCCTGGTGTATGGATCCTGGAGAAAGGTGATCTTTCAAGCAGCAGGTAGAACTCAGGAATACTGGAACTGATGCTGAGCAGGAGCTTATTAGGCTGGTCACACACAGGCAGAGGTCGGCAACGGGCTGGCAGCAAAGGTACAAAGGGAGCAGGCAGAAGCAGGGTTAAACAAGCCGGGGTCGGGTTCAGGCAGCAGTCAAGGAAGTCCAAAAGGCAAGCCGGGTCACAACGGGTCAAAATTTCAGACATACGGAACATAGAGAGGATCACGGAACTTAGGCACAGAGCTGTTGATCAGGCAGCACCGAACAGGAATAGAGGCAGACTTAAAGGGGTTGTAAAGGTAATTTTTTTTTTTTCTAAATAACAAACATGTTATACTTACCTTCACTGTGCAGCTCGTTCTGCACAGAGTGCCCCCGAACCTGGTCTTCTGGGGTCCCTCAGCGGCTGTTTCAGCTCCTCCCCGCAAGCATTAACCACCTTAATGCGAGCTCTCTCGCATGGTGGTTAGTGCTTGCGGGCGCGCTCCCGTGATACAGCCGGCGGCTATAGCCGCTCACTGTATCACTCGGCCCCGCCCCCCAGCGCGCCGCGTCATTGGATGTGTATTGCAGCAGCGCGAGCCAATGGCTGCGCTGCTTCCAATCCATCCACTGTAGCCAATCAGCGGCCAGGGTGAGCGGAGGAATAGATGTCGGGAACGCGAAGCTGACTTTCGAGGCGTCAGGTAAGTAAAACGGGGGGGCTGGGGGCGGCGGTATTGTCAGAAATTTTTTCACCTTATGGCATAGAATGCATTAAGGTGAAAAAATTTTTACCTTTACAACCCCTTTAAATAGGCCAATTTTTTGGCGCCAAACGCTGCGCTCGTGCACGCGCCGATTCGCCAAGGCGCCTGCGCACCCGCACGCGCCCGAGCGCGCCCCCGAACACCGGCGTGCAGGCCAGCACTACCAGGCATGCCTGCGGTAACGCACATAGGCGGACGCGCGCTAGCGCGAACGCGCGCACGCCCGGACGTCACCCCGCACGCCATGGCCGGCCAGACCAGACACGCCAGTTCCCCCAGGAACACGCGCCCCAGCACGCACAGGAACACGGGCACCAACGCGCCCCGGCGCGCACCGGCGCCCAACCAGGTAACCTCTCTGACAGTGCCCCCTCCTCAAGGGCAGACTCCGGATGCCCAGCTGGGCCATCTTTGAGGCATGAGAAGCTTTAAATGACTGTAGGAGTTCCCTGGCGTGCAAGTTGCTCTCTGGCTCCCAAGAATTGTCTTCGGGCCCATAGCCCTTCCATTTTACAAGGTATTGAACTTGGTTGCATATTCTTCTTCTGCAATCTAAAATTGCCTCCACCTCGAACTCCTCTTCGCCATTAACTAAGATAAGCTTGGGTGGGCCGATACTACCGCCAACAAAGGAATTGGGGGTGATCGTCTTCAAAAGGGACACATGGAAGACTGGGTGTATCCTCAGGGCGTTTGGTAGATCAAGTTCATATGCCACATTGTTAATCTTTCTTTTAACCAGAAAAGGACCCAAGTATTTAGGGTCTAGTTTTCTGGACGGACAGGCCAACTTAAGGTTAGTAGTGGATAACCAGACTGAGTTGCCAGGTTCCAGGGCAAGTTCTCCATGTCTCTTCCTGTCAAATATTCTTTTGTAGTCTTCCTGAGCTTTGGCCATGGTATCCTGCAGTAATTTGTTATTATTTGAGAAAAAGTCCAAGGTTTCAGATACTGCAGGGACGGAGCACTCGGGTATAGACCCAGGCAAGAAGGATGGATGGAAGCCATAGTTAGCATAGAACGGAGACTGATTGGTAGCCGAGTGCAGTGAGTTATTGTAGGAGAACTCCGCGATGGGAAGCAGGGAAGCCCAGTCACCCTGAGAGAATGCAGAAAAACAGCGGAGGTATTGCTCCAAGGTCTGATTCGTCCTTTCGGTTTGTCCATTTGACTGGGGGTGATAGGCCGAAGAAAATGACAATTCAATCTCTAAGGAGCCACAGAGGGCTTTCCAGAATCTGGAGGTAAATTGGACGCCTCTGTCAGAAACTATGTTGGTTGCTACTCCATGCAATCTGATGATTTCTTTGATAAAGATGGTAGCGGTTTCCATAGCCGAAGGGGTGCCCTTCATGGGGAGAAAGTGGGCCATTTTAGACAGCCTGTCTACCACAACAAAGATGGAAGAGAAACCTTCTGATGGGGGGAGTTCAACAATAAAGTCCATTGAAATCATGGCCCACGGCCTCTCTGGGACTGGTAATGGTCTCAACAGACCCCATGCCCTTGCCCGGCTATTCTTGCTTCTGGCACAAGTATTACAGGACTCAACGTATTCCTTGCAATCCTTAACAAGGTGAGGCCACCAGAAGGTGCGTTGGACAAGATCAATTGTCTTCCGTGTGCCGAAGTGACCGGCCAATTTGTGATCCTTTTGTGTACTCCTTTTTTGTCTACAGGTGCAGGCCAATCCAAGATAGCAGATACCTTTTGCGGGTCCATTTTGATACCGTCAGGAGAGATGACCAGGCCTAGGAACTGAATGGATTGGAGCTCGAACTCACATTTTTCGAGTTTGGCATAAAGCCCATGTTGTCTGAGTCGGGTAAGTACGTTTCGCACGTGTTTACGATGGTCAGTCAGGGAAGCAGAGAAAACCAGGATATCGTCCAAAATGATGACGTATAGGTCCAGGAAGTCACAAAAGACATCGTTGACGAAGTGCTGGAATGTGGCTGGCGAGTTGCACAGGCAAAAGGGCATGACGAGGTACTCGTAGTGCCCGAATCGAGTACGAAAGGCCGTCTTCCATTCGTCCCCCTCTCTTATGCGGATCAAATTGTAGGCTCCGCGGAGATCCAGCTTGGTGAAGACGGTAGCGGATCCTAATCTCTGAAATAGTTCGGGCACTAGAGGTAGCGGATATCTGTTCTTGATAGTAATTTTATTTAGTTCCCGGTAATCGATGCAGGGACGTAAGGAGTGATCTTTCTTCTCCACGAAAAAGATGCCTGCACCTGCTGGAGATGTGGAGGGACGAATGAATCCTTTCTTTAGGTTATCGATATAGGCTTTCAAGGTGCCCAGCTCCTGCTCAGTTAGGGGGAAAATCCTCCCGAAGGGAACTTCAGTTCCGGGTAAAACCTCTATCGGGCAATCGTAGGGTCTATGTACCGGAAGAGTTTCTGCCCCCTTTTTGCTGAACACATCCAGAAAATCCCGGTAGGGTTCGGGAAGATTTTGACAAGACTTGGCTTCCGAATCTAAGCAAAGGCATTGAGATGATGTCATGGGGGTCCCCTGCAAGCAGTGTTGTTTACAATAATCGGACAGAAACTGGATCTTGCCTGTGGACCAGTCGATAATGGGATTGTGAGCCTGTAGCCAAGGCATTCCTAAGATAATTGGAAAGAGAGGAGAGGATATGACATCCAGGCGTAAAAGTTCCTGATGTTCCGGGCCAATGGTGGCCAGTAGAGGAACAGTCTCCTGGGTAACTGGTCCGGAGCTGAGGGTGGAGCCGTCCGCTAAGAATGCTGCCAGTCCCTGGGCCTTGGGTTGGATAGGAATGTTGTGGTTTTCAATAAAGGTCCGGTCAATGAAACCGCTACATGCTCCCGAATCAATAATGACCGGTACTGGGATGTTCCTTCCAGGTAGCTGTAATATAATAGAAAGTGTTAGATGGTTACCAGATCTGGGTGAGACAGGTGCACACAAAGAAGAGGATGGCAGGCACTTACGTCTCTTGTTGGGGCATGCCCTTACAAAGTGTCCAGATTCTCCACAATACAGGCACAGATTGAGTGTGCGTCTGCGCGTTTTCTCCTCTGGGGTCAAAGAGGGATGGAGCAGTCCTAGCTGCATGGGTTCTGGAGCATCCTGGGTTGGAACAGACGAGACTGGAGGAGCTTGGTTCGGGGCACTAGGAGCCCTGGGCAACATCCAAGTGAGACGTGGGTGGCCAACGGACCTCTCAGAACGTCTCTCTCTAAGGCGGCGGTCAATCTGGATTGAGAGATTTATGAGCTCATCCAGCGTCTGAGGTATCCCTACACGTGCCACTTCATCTTTAAGAGGGTCAGACAACCCCAGCCGGTATTGGTGACGCAAGGCTGCGTCGTTCCACTCTGTATCAGAGCTCCAACGTCTAAACTCCACAGCGTAATCTTCGGCCGCTCTGCGGCCTTGTTGTAGAGAGTGCAAGGCAGCTTCTGCCGTGGCTGTTAGTTGGGGGTCCTCGTATAGCTGAGACATTGCTATGAAGAGGTCAGCTAAGGAATCCAGAGATCTGGCCTTTTGCTCCAGCAGGCGATGAGCCCAGGTCTGGGGCTCGCCGGTCAGAAGTGATATGACGAACCCCACCTTAGTGGCCTCCAAGGAAAACGTACGGGGTTGCAAGGCAAAATAAAGTTCAAATGCGTTGCGGAATGCCCGGAACTTGCAACGTTCTCCAGAGAACTTTTCAGGTGTAGGCACCCTGGGCTCCGGTGGGAGCATTACTACAGAGGGCGCTGTGGCGGGGTTAGCAGGTGCTGCTCCTTGAGGAGATGCTGAGAGGGCCTGGACCTGTCCTTCCACTCTTGTATAGCCCTCCTGTAAGCTTTTAACCGCTTGGGTGAGGCCCGCTAGGTGCCTGCAAAGTTCATCCATGGGGGAGGCCCCCTGCCCGGACTCAGTCATGGCTGCCTGATACTGTCAGGTCCCTCACTTACCAGACAGGTGAGTCCGCTTGGGCAGAGGGTAGGCTTTATAAATGCTATACTTTGAGTGGATGTAGAGAAGAGAAGACTGCAGATCAGCATGTACAACTTATGTAGTAAGATTTGTTTCATCTCTGTGTATCACCTGAGATCAGTCACTTCACTGGATATATAAGGGTTTACAACCACTTTAAATTTTCTAATTTTTTACCACTAAAATTTTCCTGTGGAATGTGATTGGTTTTCCCTTGCTATTTAAACAAAAATTATGGCCAAAGCTTTTTTGAACTTACATTACTTCTCTTGTGGGTCACAGGAATGCAATAACTTTTCTCCTCCGGTGACCCAGAGTCAGCTTATAGCTGGCCATTGCTCACTATCAATAGATGGGCCAAAGTCAGGCTCTAGACTGAATATTTCACCGAAAGTGGACCACAATTGTCAGGTCCCTCACTTACCAGACAGGTGAGTCCGCTTGGGCAGAGGGTAGGCTCCCTTACGTATCCGACTCGGGGCCCCTGATAGAGCAGACAGGAAGCCCGCGAGTACGGAGTGGTATGAGGGCCTGGTGTATGGATCCTGGAGAAAGGTGATCTTTCAAGCAGCAGGTAGAACTCAGGAATACTGGAACTGATGCTGAGCAGGAGCTTATTAAGCTGGTCACACACAGGCAGAGGTCGGCAACGGGCTGGCAGCAAAGGTACAAAGGGAGCAGGCAGAAGCAGGGTCAAACAAGCCGGGGTCGGGTTCAGGCAGCAGTCAAGGAAGTCCAAAAGGCAAGCCGGGTCACAACGGGTCAAAACTTCAGAGATACGGAACATAGAGAGGATCACGGAACTTAGGCACAGAGCTGTTGATCAGGCAGGAATAGAGGCAGACTTAAAAAGGGGCGATTGGCGCCAAACGCCGCGCTCGTGCATACGCCCAATTGGCCAAGGCGCCCGTGCACCCGCACGTGCCCGAGCGCGCCCCCGAACACCGGCGTGCACGCCAGCACTACCAGGCACACCCGCAGTAACGCCCATAGGCAGACGCGCATTAGCGCGTACACGCGCACGCCATGGCCGGCCAGACCAGACACGCCAGTGCCCCCAGGAACACGCGCCCCAGCACGCACAGGAACACGGGCACCAACGCGCCCCGGCGCACGCCCAACCAGGTAACCTCTCTGACAACAATGTTACCATCATCCCTAATACAAAGTTGTAAATTGAGGGTCCCCCACAAGAGGGTTGGGACTTTAAAAGCAACTAAGGTATAATAGAAAAGGCAATAAATGTAAAAATAGATATATTTTATTATTGTATCAAATTTAAAAGAGTTAGTGCATATGACTATTGCAACTGCTATGGTCTCCTCTTTTGAAAAAGAAAAGAGCCCAGATATCAATATACAAACAGATATGGTCGCCTCTTTTGAAAGAGAAAAGAGCCCAACGCGTTTCAGGAGCTTGTCCTTTCTTCAGGGCTTGTTATATATGGAGACAGGTGTGCATCTATAAGAAAAACGCATCCATCAGAGTTGAACAATGTGGGGAAAGGAGATAAGAGGAGCATCGATGAGGCAAACAAAGCAAGTTGACCATGAACAGGCCAAAAAAAAAAAATTTCAATTTGAGGAATTAACATGAAGGATAAGATAACAGTGAAAGAATAAATCAAAATAATAACCTGATACAAGAACTGGATGTGTTTGCTAGTAGATTTTCGCTGGATAAAAATGGACAGGGAGCAAGTCCAAAAAAGAAGATTTAAGTAATCCTGTCATGAAGATCCTGCCAATAATCAGCAATCCAGACGCAGGGGGACACGGCCGCGGGTTCCACTGCGCATGCGCGCGCGTTCACGGGTGCTGTCACGCACGGGCACGCGCGCACTCCCGCTAGTGCCAGGCGGGCTATTTAAACCGGCCTGTCACACTCCATCCCCGCTGTCTGCTCTACAGCGTTCTGTGAGTGTTACCTGATCTGATCTGTGCTTCCTGTTATCTGACCCGGCTTCCTGTTTGACGATCCTGCTATCTGCCTGCACCAGACCCTCTTGGCTTGCCTGACCATCCCTCTGCATTACCCCTGGTACCTCTGCTGTCCGAACGTTACTGACCACCGGCTTGTTGACCCTCCGCTGTGTTCATCAGCTTCCAGTCTGCTATTACCTGCTGTTGTTCCTGGTTCCAGTCCAGCTTCCAGTTTGCTATTACCTGCTGTTGTTCCTGGTTCCAGTCCAGCGTTTCAGGCTACCTTCTGCTGGTTCCAGTCCAGCGTTCCAGGCTACCTTCTGCTGTGTTCCAGCCCAGCGTTCCAGGCTATCTTCTGCTGTGTTCCAGTCCAGCGTTCCAGTCTATTACCTGCTGTTGTTCCTGGTTCCAGTCCAGCGTTCCAGGCTACCTTCTGCTGTGTTCCAGCCCAGCGTTCCAGGCTATCTTCTGCTCTGTTCCAGTCCAGTGTTCCAGGCTATCTTCTGCTGTTGTTCCAGTCCAGCTTCCAGTCTGCTATTACCTGCTGTTGTTCCTGGTTCCAGTCCTGCATTCCAGTCTCTGTCCTCAGTCTACTCCTCAGACTACTGACTCCAGAGGGTGCCACCACTACTGGACTTTCAGCAACTGTTGATCCTGCCAGGCACCCATACCACTCTTCACTCCTGGCCCTCTGTCTCCATTCCAGGGGAACGGGAGTGGGAGCTGTAAGGGAGGTCTTTTCCTGCACTTCAGGCTCACAACCTACCAGGTACGTGACAAATCCACTATAGTCAAGCAGTATAAGGCAGCACTCAGTTGATGTTGTGTTGTATGACCCTTAATTTACAGAGTCAGGCTCTGGAAGGATCCCGACAATATTGTTGGACAGAGTGCTTGACAAAAAAGGTGTTTTCGATGTCACCCCATTCAACACCTCCACCACCACCACGCACCACCACACACAGTGGTGTCTACAAGGATTCTATACGGTCATTGAAGTTGTCTCCTAACAACCCCGGTAGGGTTCATTGCTTCCTACACCAGGGCTTTACTAGCTATCTTTCTGCATGCTTCAAGATTTATACAAGCTTGCATATTGTGAAATCTCGGTGTGTTCCTAAGAACTACAGGTTTTGATGATGTGGTGTGATGTTGATTTTATGCAAGTGATGCTATCATTTTTAGCTTTAATAATTAGTGTATGCTGATATTCCTAACTGGTCCAGTGCCCTTGTCTGCTTCTCTGATCACTACAGATGTACTCAGGGAGCTGCAGGACCAGTCACATCATGCATTACACTATATGATGGACTCCTCTTTCTGCCCAATTATCTGTTCTATAACACCATGCAAGTGTTTTATGTGCATTATATATTTTTTTGTGTATGATTAACTTATAGCTCTTCAATGCAGATGTCTATAGCAATACCCTCCCTCATCCTATTAGGACCACTTTCTATACGTAGAACTTCTCTTCTCTACATCCACTGATTAGAAGCCTATAGAACAATGTTGTAGAGGATAAATGACTTGACACTCAGACCAGTAAGATGAGAGTCCTTGCAAATCCATATGTTTGAGCAATTCCAAACCAAGAACTGAAGCGCTAAAATAAATATGAACTGATTATTGCTTGTGGTTGAAAGGATAAGTGATGATCACTGCAGTGTTTAGTGGTCTTAAGTTTTTAAATTCTCATAACAAACAGACACACAAGATGTTGGCTTTGTTTGCACATTTAGGCCACATTCAGAAGATGTATCAATGTGTGCCTGGGGTGAGGGTCGCGTTTACTCACGCAGGGATGCACAGGTATTCATGGATCCTCATGCAGGCAGTCCCATTGATGTCAACTAGGATGCAGCGATTGCATGGACACAGATGCTGCTCCCAATCTGACATCCATGCGGGTTTATGGTGCCCCCCCATGGATGTCACATGCTCCGCTGGATTCCAATTGACAGCAATAAGACTACCTGCACAGGTATTAAGAGAACACCTCCACATCTCCATGTAAATTGACAAGGCCCTCACACGAGGCATACATTCATACTCCCCATGTGAACAAGGCCTTACATAAATTAAGAGTGGGCCTTTTTTTTTACTGTGGAGATAAAGCAAAAAAAGGTTAATTCTGCAAAATGTAGATACATTCGTTCTTAACGGGTGCTTGCATCTGATTCATGTACCTGGCAGAGACAGGTACATGAATCTATTGATGCCAGCAGTGAGGTTGGAATGTCCATACTGGGCACTCCTTCCTAAGTGCCCTTTCACACTGGCCACTGTGTCTGTCACACTGATAGGCACCTGGCCGAGGACTTGTGTACTGGGGTGGGCAGAGCCTGATGGGGAAATGAGAAACTAGTTATTTTTGATTGACAGCACATGGCAGTGGGCACATAAATAGCTGCTTTTTAGTCCAAATAGGCTTTCAAATCTGCCCACTGTTGTACACGGTCTATCAAAACCAAGGCAGATCTGATGGGGAACAAGTCTCAGAGTTCCAAATCAAGCACTGTCCACCAAAAGTGCAGTGGCTGTGAATTTGTGTTGTTGGATGGGCGAGGCCTAATAGGAAACTCTGAGACTAGTTCCTTATCAGGTCTGCCTTGCTTGGAATTGACAGCTGATGGGGTGGGTGGATTCTAAATTTGGAATAATTAGTGGATTTGGAATCCGCCCACTGCCATTTGCTGTCAATCACAGGCAAAAACAAACCTGTTCGGGAACTAGTATCTCAGAGTTGTCCATCAGACTTCACCCACTGTCAGCTCACTGTTATTCATAGGTTTCTATGGTGCAGGCAGCCTTCGTTATAGCAACCAATGAAGTAAAGGTAAAGCACACACACACAATACCACCCTCCCCCAGTATGCCAACTTTGAGCTTGTGTTAATTACTGCCAGTTTGCTTATCTGTGAACTGGTGGTAATTCTTTTAGATTCTGTCACAGATGTTCATGCTTTATTGAATTTCTCTGATTGTCTGAATTATCAAAACATTTAATAGTGGAAAAAAAAATATATCAATGGGCCAATAAAAAAAAAAAACACTTTAAAGCGGAGTTCCACCCTAATTTGCAAGCACGTTCGCATGTGTTGCTGATCGCTTCGTAATTCCTTTTTGGATAGTGTCATTTTTTTTTTTTTTTAATATATAGAACCATTTTTGCTAAAAAAAGCTCCACTTCCATCCAAACCTCCGCCATGGCGAGGTACGTCATATCCTTATTCGCATTGGCTCCTGTGATACCAGTGTAATCAATCCCAGGAGTCAATGGGCATCCTCCACGACTAGCATCACATTATTTCTAAACCTGAAATGACGCACTGCTAGACTTCATTGCTATGGCTATGATAAAGTCCCACTGCACATGCACGAGATCGGGAGGCATCTTATTCAGGAAAAGACTCCTAGTGGGCTTCAGATGCCCACACATTTAGGATGGACACTTGCTGCATCAGGAGGGTACAGTGAGTATCAATACTTTTAATAACACAGAAAATATTTTCAGATGTAGCATATGCCGATTTTTAAAACATAAATGATGACTATCATGGGGTGATAAAAAAAAAAAAGTCTGGAACAGGCTGGAACTCCGCTTTAAAGTTGAACTCCAGGTTTGGATTTGATTGCATTGGTCCAAGCTTGTCCAATTTAGGTATACATATACCTGTGGGACCACCGTAGAAGCAGAGGGTCACTGTAATAGTCACCGCTACTACAGTGATAGCCATGATTTTCCAAGTCCTGTGCTTAGTGGCTTCCCCTCTGCATGGTAATCCTAGGGGGTTGCTTACGCGGTACTGCTGCCATTCCCAGAATGCCTTGTATTTTTTAATGCCGTTCATCATCATATGAAAATAAATAATATGCGTGAAACAAAAGTAGTGCTTTACAATTCTTACTACTATAAAACCCACAGTGATTGGTTTCCAAATGAAATGTGCAGAAAAACACTACAAGGGAATGTGCATATTCAAATATCAATATACAGTGGGGACGGAAAGTATTCAGACCCCCTTAAATTTTTCACTCTTTGTTATATTGCAACCATTTGCCAAAATCATTTAAGTTCATTTTTTCCTCATTAATGTACACACAGCACCCCATATTGACAGAAAAATACAGAATTGTTGACATTTTTGCAGATTTATTAAAAAATAAAAACTGAAATATCACATGGTCCTAAGTATTCAGACCCTTTGCTCAGTATTTAATAGAAGTACCCTTTTGATCTAATACAGCCATGAGTGTTTTTGGGAAAGATGCAACAAGTTTTTCACACCTGGATTTGGGGATCCTCTGCCATTCTTTCTTGCAGTTCTGTCAGGTTGGATGGTAGAAATTGGTGGACAGCCATTTTTAGGTCTTTCCAGAGATGCTCAGAGATGGGTTTAAGTCAGGGCTCTGGCTGGGCCATTCAAGAACAGTCATGGAGTTGTTGTGAAGCCACTCCTTAGTTATTTTAGCTGTGTGCTTAGGGTCATTGTCTTGTTAAAGGTAAACCTTCGGCCCAGTCTGAGGCTCCTGAGCACTCTGGAGAAGGTTTTCGTCCAGGATATCCCTGTACTTGGCCGCATTCATCTTTCCCTCGATTGCAACCAATCGTCCTGTCCCTGCAGCTGCAAAACACCCCTACAGCATGATGCTACCACCACCATGCTTCACTGTTGGGACTGTATTGGATAGGTGATGAGCAGTGCCTGGTTTTCTCCACACATACCGCTTAGAATTAAGGCCAAAAAGTTCTATCTTGGTCTCATCAGACCAGAGAATCTTATTTCTCACCAACTTGGAGTCCTTCAGGTGTTTTTTTAGCAAACTCCATGCGGGCTTTCATGTGTCTTGCACTGAGGAGAGGCTTCCGTCGGTCCACTCTGCCATAAAGCCCTGACTGATGGAGGGCTGCAGTGATGGTTGACTTTCTACAACTTTTTCCCATCTCCCGACTGCATCTCTGGAGCTCAGCCACAGTGATCTTTGGTTTCTTCTTTACCTCTCTCACCAAGGCTCTTCTCCCCCGATAGCTCAGTTTGGCCGGACAGCCAGGTCTAGGAAGGGTTCTGGTCGTCCCAAATGTCTTCCATTTAAGGATTATGGAGGCCACTGTGCTCTTAGGAACCTTAAGTGCAGCAGACATTTTTTTGTAACCTTGGCCAGATCTGTGCCTTGCCACAATTCTGTCTCTGAGCTCTTCAGGCAGTTCCTTTGACCACATGATTCTCATTTGCTCTGACATGCACTGTGAGCTGTAAGGTCTTATATAGACAGATGTGTGGCTTTCCTAATCAAGTCCAACCAGTATAATCAAACACAGCTGGACTCAAATGAAGGTGTAGAACCATCTCAAGGATGATCAGAAGAAATGGACAGCACCTGAGTTAAACATATGAGTGTCACAGCAAAGGGTCTGAATACTTAGGACCATGTGATATTTCAGTTTTTCTTTTGTAATAAAGCTGCAAAAATGTCAACAATTCTTTGTTTTTCTGTCAATATGGGGTGCTGTGTATACATTAATGAGGAAAAAAATGAACTTAAATGATTTTAGCAAATGGCTGCAATATAACAAAGAGTGAAAAATTTAAGGGGGTCTGAATACTTTCCGTCCCCACTGTATGTGCTGTGATGAAACAGTGGTAGAAAGGCCTTAAAAAGAGCTTGCACAATCAGATAAAGAAATATAATGAATAATCAAAAAAAAGTCTATGTCAGCAGTCTATAGCCTTTGGTGATACAAATAGATGAAACAAATTCTCCTATGTAAGTTGTACTTGTTTATCTGCAGTCTTCTCTGTTCAAAGTCCAGAATTTATAAAGCCTGTGTGAGAGTTCAAAAACAGGGGCAGAGAGCTGTAATTGCACTCTGAAGATCTCAGTGAGGAGAACTCCGAGAGCTGATTGAATGGAAGAGACACACCCTCTTCACACAGCACACAGGAACAGAGCTGAGGCTGTCAGTCAGCTGGAGGTCCCTCCCCTGTCACCTTTTTTCTCTTTTTTTTGTCAGGAATACTTGTCAGAAGTGACTCATGCAGATAGCAGAGGAACGAAGTAGCAGACAGAAATTACACTTTGTGCTCTGGATTGAGACAAATACACACACAAGTACACACTAATAGAGGGACGTGCTTTGTTCATACTTCATGTCTGAGGTTTACAACAACTTTACGTGTCCAATTCCATATCTCCTCGATGTACACCAACTCCAACACCATGTGATCTGCCACCAGACAACATATGCACTCACCTTCCGCTCAGACCTATCAACGATTCACCAACGCTTCTCCGCATAAGAATTTATTGCATCACCAATCTTTAACCCTTTCATGATTAAGCCTATTTTTGACATTTGGTGTTTACAAGTTAAAATCCGTATTTTTTGCTGGAAAATTACTTAGAGCCCCCAAACATTATATATATATATATATATATATATATATATATATATATATATATATATTTTTAGCAGAGAATCTAGAGAATAAAATGGTGATTGTTGCAATATTTTATATCACACGGTATTTGTGCAGCGGTGTTTTAAATGCAAATTTTTGGGAAAAGGGACACTTTCATGAATTTTAAAAAAATCAAACAGTAAAGTTAGCCCAATTTTTTTGTATAATGTGAAAGATGATGTTACACCGAGTAAATAGATACCAAACATGTCACGCTTTATAATTGCACGCACTCGCGGTATGGCGACAAACTACGGTACCTAAAAATCTCCATAGGTGACACTTTAAATTGTTTTACGGTTACCAGGTTAGAGTTACAGAGGAGGTCTAGTGCTAGAATTATTGCTCTCGCTCTGACAATCGTGGCGATACCTCACATGTGTGATTTGAACACCGTTTACATATGTGGGCGCGACTTCCGTATTTCGTCTAAAAGACCCCCGATCCCTCCTTTGCACTTCAAAGTACTCAGATCGCCATTTTCGGCGATTTTGAATACTGTATATTTTTTTTAAAACCAACGCCATTGGCAGCCGAGTAAAGGGGAAGTGACGTCATGACGTCGCTTCCGTGTTTACGATCGGGAGGCTGGAATGAAGCCGCTTACAGCGTCGTTCCAGACTGTTACTAGCCGCTGGAGGCGGCGGATTGGTGATCGGCGGGAGGGGGACAGCGGGAGAGCAGCGGGAGGCGGTGGGAGGGGGGACTTCCCCTCCCGCTCCTCCGGTATAACAGCCGAGCAGCTTTTAGCCGCATTGGTTGTTATACCTGGAAAACCGATGTCTGGCTCTAAAAAACAGTACCGGGATGATGCCTGCAGCTGCGGGCATCATCCCGGTATAACCCCCAAAAGCCGAGTACGCACATCTGCGTACGCTCGGCGGGAAGGGGTTAACGCTCATATATAAGCTTGAAACATTTCAAAATAGAAGCAGGGGGTTACATCATTATTCATAAACAATTTGGAAGGGCAGCGGTGCACTTTTGTTTGCTATTTTTATCACTATAGAAGTGTAAACTATTATGCCCTGTACACACGATAGGATTTTCCGACAACAAAATCCATGTCTTTTTTCCGACGGATGTTGGCTCAAACTTGTCTTGCATACACACGGTCACACAAATCTTGACGGAAATTCCAAAGTCAAGAATGCGGTGACTTACAACACGTATGACAAGCTGGGAAAAATGAAGTGCAATAGCCCGTGCAGCTCTTCTGCTTGATTCCGAGCATGCGTGGAACTTTGTGCATCGGAATTGTGTACACACGATCGGAATTTACTACAACGGATTTTGTTGTCGGAAAATTTAAGATCCAGATCTCAAATTTTGGGTGACGGAAATTCCGATGGAAAATGTCCAATGGAGCCTACACACGGTTGGAATTTCCGACAACAAGCTCCCATCGAACATTTTCCGTTGGAAAATCCTATCGTGTGTACAAGGCATTACGGTGATTGACTGCTCCCCCAGTGGCCCCACAGGTATAAGATATGCAAACCTACATTGATCCAAGCTGGACTAATGTAAGTACGAAATAAAGATCCTACATGGAGTTCATTTTTATAGTAACACTAAACTCTGGTTTAGAAAAAAAATCTATTCAAGTATGTGTTCCTAACTCAAAAAAATAAAAGTAAAAACTTCTATTGCTGTCAGTCTCCTCCAGATCTCCAAATTCCTTTTTTTTTGCTGATGTGATCTGACATCTGGTTAGAGGGTGGCTACATTAATTCTCCATGGTCCCACTACATGTAGAAATGTAGTCATGTAGTCACCCTCTATTTGAGGGGAGGGAGATACAGATCAGAAAATATAGACCGCAAACGGACCAGAGAAACTAAACTGCAGCCTGCAGTACACTGCGTCCGAAGGCGGTATCCTCTTGCCCTCTTACATCCACCTGATAGAATCTGGTGATGCACTGCCCAAGAAGCACTAACAGCTCTAGTTGAGTGCGCTTTCACATGAAAAGGAGGAGTCTTCCTCTTTATATCATAAGCCTGAAAAATAACCTGTCTAATCCATCTAGAAAGAGTGGATTTCGACGCTGCTTGGCCTTTCTTATGGCCATCTGGCAGAATAAACAATCAGTTTTCCGTATCTGAGCGGTTGCTTGCAGATAGACACTGACTGCTCTAACCACATCAAGAGTGTGCAAAGATTCTTCCTCTGCGGATCTGGAAAAAAGGATGGTAGGATTACATCTTGATTCAAATGTATTCCTGAAACCACCTTAGGTGAGAAGGAACGATTAGGACGCATAACAATCCTGTCCTTGTGAATAATTAAATATGGCTCTTTACAAGAAAAAGCTGCCAATTCTGATACTCTCCTAGCAGAGGATATGGCTATCAAGAAGACTAATTTTTTAGTCAAAAGCGCCAAAGGAGCCAGGTGCAGTGGCTCAAAGGGTTGTCCCTGTAAAGCCGACAACACCAAATTTAAATCCCATGGGCATACTGGAGGTTTGACTGGCCGATTCAACCACAGTGCCCCCTGAATAAAGGCCCGGACAAGGGACTGTGAAGCAATTAGCTTCTGAAAAAGTACAGACAAAGCCGAAATTTGGACTTTGATAGTGCTCAAAGCCAATCTGATTTCTAGGCCTGACTGAAGAAAGGTCAAGATTCTGCTAATCATATACCTTCTAGGATGCCATCCCCTGGGTTCACACCAGGAAACATATGCCTTCCAGATTTTGTAGTAAATAAGCCTGGAGGCCGACTTTCTGGCATTGACCAGAGTGGAAAGGACTGACTCGGTCTTTTAAAATGTGGGTTTCAGCAGCCAAGCCATCAAATTTAGACTTCGTAAAGCAGAGTGGCAAATAGGACCCTGTGTGAGCAGATCTGGCCGGAATGGGAGGACCCAAGGCCTGCCCACTGCCATCTTTACGATCTCTGCATACCAAGGTCGTCTGGGCAAAGCCGGGGGTTCCTACAAAAAGGGCCGACTTTGCTTCCCTTTTGACCCTTCCCAGGAACCGCGGAAGAAGTGGGTTCGGAGGGAAGGCATACATTAGATTGTACTGATCCCATGGGATAGTCAGAGCATCTGACCCCTGAGCAAGTACATCCCTTGTTCTGGACACATATTTGTCCAGCTTCCTGTTGAATCTGGACGCGAATAGATCCACATCTGGTGTTCCCCACCTTTGACATATGGTTTGGAATATGTCGGGGTGTAGGGACCATTCTCCTGGGTATAATTGCCGGCGGCTTAAGAAATCCGCTTGCCAATTTTCTACTCCTGGGATGAATACCGCAGACAGGCAGGGAACATGGCTTTCTGCCCATGCAAGAATGCGATTCACCTCCCTTTGGGCATCCAGACTTCTGGTGCCTCCTTGGTGATTGATGTAAGCCACAGCCATGGCATTGTCGGATTGTATCCGAATAGGATGACCCTGTAGCCTGTAAGACTAGTTCATGAGGGCCAAGTAAATTGCTCGAATTTCTAGACTATTGATGGGCAAGCATCTCTCAGTTGCAGACCATCTTTCCTGCGTGCTTGTTTCTTTCAGAACTGCTCCCCAGCCTGTCAGACTGGCATCTGTGGTTACGATCTTCCATTGTATTGGAAGAAATGCTTTGGCTTTTAAAAGATTTTTGGTTCTTAACCGCCAATTGAGGCCTTTGCGTATCCTTGGGGATAGGCACATCGGAAGATCCAAGGCATGAGTCTTTTTGTTCCAAGCTGCGAGAATGCTTCTCTGCAGGGGCCTTGAGTGAAACTGGGCAAATGGAACAGCCTCGAAAGTGGCAACCATCTTTCCTAACAGTCTCATACATAGCCGAATGGATGGACTCTTTTTGCTTAATACTAAGCGGACTAGAGCTCTTACGGCCTTGACCTTTGGCTCTGGTAGAAACACCCTGCCTTGAGCGGTGTCTATGATCATGCCTAGATACTCCAACCTTGTTGAAGGTTGCAAAGAAGACTTTTCTAGGTTGATTATCCAGCCTAGTCTTTCCAAATGTCTTACTGTCTTGAAGACAGCGTGGTTCAGGTGTGCCACCGATTGCTCTATGAGTAGCAAATCGTCTAGATAAGCTACCACAGTTATGCCCTGAGCTCTTAGATTTGCTAAGAGAGGGTCTAGAATTTTTGTAAAAATTCGAGGAGCTGTAGCGAGATCGAAAGGAAGGGCAACAAACTGGAAATGGCGCTGGTCTACCGCGAACCTTAGATATCTTTGGTGAGCGGGAAAAATCGGCACATAAAGATATGCATCCTTGATATCTATTGATGCCATAAATTCTCCCCCCTGCAGGGTGGAGACCACCGAATGAACTGACTGCATTCAGAAGGATCGAATGTGTAGAAACTGATTCAGATCCTTTAGATCTCCATTTAGCTTTGGAACAGTGAAGAGATTTGAGTAGAACCCTGAAAACAGATCTTTTGGGTTCATTTCTACTATCACTCCCTGGGATAGTAAGCGATCTAAGGCCAGTAGTAGCGGTTCTCGCTTTACTGGATCTTTGGGAACTCTTGACCTTAGGAAACGAGCTGATGGAAGCTCTAGGAACTCTATTTTGTAACCTAGAGATACTGAAGAGACCACCCACTTGTCTTGAACCTCTTCCCGCCAGGCTCCTGAAAACTGTAGGAGCTTTCCCCCCACTCGGCCGAGTGGGGGCGCCCCTTCACAGGGATGTTTTGGGGCTCTGCTTGGCAGGCTTTCATCCCTTGGGTGTGACCCTGGGCCTTTCCTCTGAAAGTAGATTGGGAAGGCCATCGCCACTGCTTAGAGTCTGCTGTTCTAGGGGAAGGGGAAAGAGACCGTTTGAATGATGGACGTTTACTCCTCTTAACTGGTAGGAGTGTAGATTTACCACCTGTAATTCTTTGGATAAAATTATCTAGGTCATCCCCAAATAGGCGTTCCCCTTTGAATGGGAAGCCAGCTAAATATCTTTTGCATGAAAGCTCTGCTGCCCAACTTTTAAGCTAAAGGGACCTGCGCATGTGTACCAACAGAAGAGCCAAACGAGATGCTTGCTGGGCAGAATCCAGAATGGCATCAATCATAAAACACAGCACCTGTGGAAGGTCTGCATAGTTCTCCACTTCCTCACTGGGAAGGAGGCCAAGCATCTGCTTAACCTGTTCCTTGAGGAATTGACACAAACCCACAGTTGCGACTGTAGGTTGAACTACAGCGCCAGCCATGGAGAAGGAGGCTTTTAATAAAGTTTCCAGCTTTTTATCAGTTGGATCTTTAAACACCTGAGCATTGTCCAAGGGACAGGTCAGGTTTTTATTCACACAAGAGACAGCCGCATCCACGGATGGGACCTCCCACTTCTTGGTGAAGCTTTCCTCCAGAGGATAAAGCATAGAAAACCTTTTAGGAGGAGTAAACAGTTTATCGGGATGTCCCCAGTCCTCATACAACAATTTATCCATTAAAGGATGAATTGGAAAGGAAAACGCAGTCTGTGGGACCTTTGTGACTCTCAGGGAAGAAACAGAGGATGTAGCGGCCTCAGCAGAGGGCATTTTAAATGTGGAACGCACTAGTTCAATATAATACTGGACCTGCTTCTTGAGTGCCTGAGAGGAAGAAGCTCTCTCCTCTTCCTCTGAATCCTCAGACTGCTCTTGATCCCTATCTCTGGATAGGGATCTCGGCTCATTGTCAAAAGATTCATCTGAAAGAGAAAGTGCAGCAGAGGAAGGGGATCTACCCTTTTTTCTGCTATCTTTTAAGGAAGCTAAAATAAATTTCATAATTTTTCCCTCAAAACCCTCCAATGTAGCCCTAAGGGAATCCTCTGTGACATACGCTGGGGCTGTAACATTAGGAGAGGCTGCAAAACCTGACAGGGGCACTGACTCATCCTGTGAGGCTGGCTCCAGTCTTGCAGGGGGGATGGTAATCTGCAGGCATCTTTAGGACCCCTAGACACAGGCGGTGACTTTCTTGTGCCTTTGTTACCTCCTCCCGAGACCCACTTACGAGGAGACATAGTCCCAAGCTACAAAGCAGAGGTACTAGTACATATGCAATCACTGTTGTGCTAAAAGTCTCACAATATACATATATGCTTAATACTGCACAAACTGATGCCAAGTAGGTGTCTTAGGTTTAGCCTGGATCCGACCACTTTAGGATGCTCACTGCCCACACTCTGTGTCCATCTGTTTACAGAGCTCTGAACACTCTGGGCTTTTAAATTAGCCACCTGGCGTCTGCACACCTGCAGTGGAGGAAGTGAGCGGGTTGGACACCAGCTTCACTGAGTGTGTATCTGAAAGGCACGTAAGTTTGCTCCTTACTCCCTCTAGTGGTGGAAATCAGGTAAGACATGCAACTACTCATTGAAGAAAAACCATTTGTAATATAAATATATATATAGGATTAACTTCTCTTACCTGTCCCTGCCGCAGGAACTGCTGAGAACAGACAGTTTCCAGCCTTCACCCATCACGGCGGGTAGTGTTGTGCCAACCTTCAGGGTTTTTTGGGCTCCTACTCAAAGAAACCTCTTACCTGGACCTGTAAAAGACTCTGCCAGAAACTTTCGTGCCACTGTTTTAATAGTACACCAAGCCTGGTTTTCTCAGAGCCCAGTCCTCCAAAGAGAGACTTACAGGCAAAACCTCGCTTCTTCGGATGACGAGGCCCGGGTACCATACCATCTTGGGAGTCAAAATATCGGCCCGAGATATGGATCCGGTCAGCATAGCCCTTTAAGCCCCCGCAGGGACCAAATTGGAGCTTTCTTCATAGCACATATTTTACGTGACCAACCACCTTAGACACTGGTGAAAAAAACTGAGGTCCTCCCCATATGGGAGGAGTTATATAGGGGAGGAATTCTCCTTAATTGGGGTTAACCAGTGTCCAATCACCGATGGTGCCTATCTAACCCACTATGTAATGAATACTCTGTGTCCCGTGATGTATGATCAAGAAATATCGATTAGGGTCACTGGGAGCAGATAAAAACAGAATTATTTTCTTCTCTAAAACAACAGTGTTATCTGCTTTGTAAACATGCAGACAAAGAAAACATGCAAATTGAATTATAAGCTGCTGAACAATAAGTGCCGGTTCACACAGGGGCGACTTGTCAGGCGACCTAGCCGCCTGACAAGTCGCCTCCCGTTCTGTACTACGGAACCGTTCTAATAGGAGCGACGCAGGTCGCTCCGACTTAGAAAAAGGTTTCTGTACTACTTTGGGGGCAACTTGAGGCGACTTGCATAGACTTCTATACAGAAGTCGTTTTGCAAGTCGCCGTGGAAGTCGTATGCAGGTCGTCTCGGTGAGGCGACCTGCAAGTCGTGCCGCCCCTGTGTGAACCGGGGCTTAAACTGAAAAAGAGTGTATAACTATAACAATCTTGAAAATCAAAATGATAAAAATCAAATTTAGAAAAAAAACTGTTGACATGTCCAAGCTTTATAAGTAGGCCTCATCACCGAGCATATTTTTATATGAGTAGTGTTCTAAAAATGAGAGGTATAAATAAACCTCTGGTAAATAAAACCAATTCACAAGCAGTTACAGGGTTAACACTTGCTAGCTGTATCCAGCCTCAGACAAACTTTGTACCAGTGAAGAAAACCTGGAAGTGTCTGCTGACATGAAACTTCCACATCAAATAAATATTGCATGTACAGACTTGAGATGCATGGCAGGCACGAATGTTAATCCTGTTTTTGTTGAAACTTGAATTGAGTTATGGTTTGTACTTACTTGTCACATCTGGCAAGATGCACACAGCATAATATGCCTATATACTGCAAACGGTTTGCTAGGTGTGAAAGATGAGTCTGAAAGTTCTCTGCGTAAAATTTACATAGGATTACTAAACCAAGTGATTACAGCACTGGAAGAGACTACCGAACTAGTGTAAATTTACATCTTAGTGTAAGTGTACATCTTACACTAAGATGTAAATTTACAAAGTGTACATCTTATCTATTTACCTATATAAATAAAATGCACATTTTGCGAAGGGTATTCACAAAAACGTTGTTAGCCATGCAGTGGCTGGAAAGTGAACACAGCAGCTTCAATTACAAAATATAGTACAACATGTTATATGTACTCACGCACTATAGCCATACCTCCCAACTGTCCCTGATTTCGAGGGACTGTCCCTGATTTGGAGCAATGTTCCTCTGTCCCTCTTTCCTCCTCATTTGTCCCTAATTTTGGTCTGATCTATATAGCTGTATATAAAATGCACTTTTTATCTGCAGTGTTAAGTGTTTCCCAGTGCTAAACCTTTCATCCAATTTATAAATAGCTGCATTTGTACATTTTAAAAGTCAATATGAAGGAATAGTAGTGGCAAAGAAAGCACTTGTGGATTTAATTAAGCTTTTTTTGGGTTAATTCTCCTTTAAGGGGGTGTGGCAGGGGGCATGTCCTATACCTACATACATTTGCTAGTAGGAGTCCCTCATTCCCATCTCAAATAGTTGGGAGGTACGTTTATATTAAAATGTGTTCCATGGTTACCAATTGTTACGGCAGGGAGTTCACAGGCTTTTTTAATCTTTAGGGCCTTGTCAGTGGCAGATTCACCCAGGCAAGGCAATCCCTTCCGATAATGGAATCGCTCCCTCTCTGGACCGGAAGGCTGTAGAATTTTACTCTCTAGTCTACAGCATTGTTTTCAAGCAGGGAGGAACCCTGCATAAAACACTGCTCTAGAGAATAAAATTCCTAAGCTTGCTAGGGATTCCTTGAGCAATAAGCAATTTCTGACTCTCAGATAAGTAATCATTGACAACAATGATCTTCTTAGCCATCTGTACATGGGACATTTTTCCTAATAACCACAAATGTAAGGAGCATTCTTTCAAGTGACAATCACGCTAACGTCCTTTTTTCTTTGATGTATCTGACTCATGCACTCAGGTTATTTGGCATTTACTGTGTATGCACTTTAGTATAGTCCCCCTCTTCCTTTTCCCTATTCCCTTTCCATCACAGCGCAACCACCACCCCCTATCTGAATCACGCTAACGTACTGTGAGCTGTAGCTATAGTAATTATTACCAGCTTGAGACCAGAACATTATCTTAGGGGTTCCTCCATGTTTAAAAAAGTTGAGAAAGGCTGCTAAAGAATAGGAGCAGCAAAAGAACAACATCTGATTAAGTGAAGGGCCTCCTTATGCCCTGTACACACAAACCGAAAATCAGACAACAGATCGTACAACTTTTTTTGCTTACTAGTCGCAAGTAGAAATTGAATAGGTTACCAAGGTCACGATGGTTCTCATACCACAGAAAAAAAAATTGGAAGTGGTGTCATGTGTTGTAGTGTATTTGCATTGTATTTTTGGACGGCAACTGTACTGACTAAACGAAAATCGGACGATCTGGTATCATACGAGGAAAATTTTTGTGCTTGTCTGATCGAATAATATCGGATGAACTGTCGTGACCGGTTCTCGAAAGCTCTGTCCTAACAATCCAATTGTCATACGATCATGTCGAAAGCAGTATTTTTCGTCCAATTATCCAGATCGTGTGTACGGGCAAGGTACAAGGTAAGTAGACTGTTAGTGAAATCCTGTCACTGGCAAGTTGTCTTCAGTGACAGTATTGCTTGTCTCACATCCGCCTATGTGAAATAGAAGGATCAAAAAGACTGTCCTATGTAAATATTTACAGTATATACTTTATACAGAAATAAAGGATTTTGATGCACATTGATCAGATTATTTTATTTTAAGTTTGTCCCTTTTATGTGTATATCTAAAAATCCACTCTTGAACTTATAAATATGAACTACATATGAAAAACCTGAAGTTGGTTCAATAGATTATTACATTCAGGTAAGACACAAACGTGTGAATTTGGGATAAATACACAAACTCCATGCAAATAGCATCCACAGACCTAGGACCCAGAGCTGCAAGGCAAGAGGGCTAACTACTCAGCCATCAATTCAGCTCTTATATTAGACAAACCACACCTTACACTACAACAGGCCCCATATTCTAAATATCACAACTTTATGTTTATAATCATTTCAAAAGAGATACGGACATGAGATGATAGGGAAACTGTTTTTCATAATAAAAAAAACAGCATATTTTATTAACACAAATGTGTCATTAAAATCTTTCACTGAAATCACAGAACATTCTACTGTGCAGCCAGCCCCTACTGCAATATAGCGTACCCCATCCATACATACTGTAACAATGTACCTCAAATGGATGTCTATAGTCATTCATACTTTATAAGCAGTTGTTGATTCCCAATCCTATTTTCAGTAATTCTCTACTTAAAAGATATACAGGTGGGTGACAAAGTTTTTATATACAGCTATACAATATATATGCATATGGACCACTGCCCAGCTCCAATGAATATCAGTATTTACCATTACTGTAGATAATGACACATATCTATGCACTGTTACCAAATAAATTGTGCATGGAATATCACTTACATATATTATGCATGCAATGATGACATTACATAATTATTGACAAAAGATATTATATATACCATATTTATCGGCGTATAACACGCACTTTTTTCCCCTTAAAATCAGGGGAAAATCTTGGGTGCGTGTTATACGCCGATCCCCGCTATCTGTGATCTATCGGAGCGATCGCCGCGATCGCAGCCGACATTCACATAGCATGTGGTTGTAAATATGGCGCCGCGGAGTTCAGAGGGACTCGGCGGAGCTGAACAAGCGCCGCCGAGATACACATAGTCGAGTGTTCTCGGCTCTTTCCGGCGCCGCTCACAGTCACGCCCAGTCCCATCATTGGACCTGTGTTATGTCCATCATTGGGCGGGACTGTGAGCAGCGCCGGAAAGAGCCGAGTACACTCGACTATGTGTATCTCGGCGGCACTCGTTCAGCTCCGCCGAGTCCCACCGAACTCCGCGGCGCCATATTTAAAACTACATGCTATGTCTATGCCGGCGGCGATCTTTCAAGCGATCTGTCCAAGCATGTAATGGACACTGGGGGCAAGGCTGCACTGACATGGCTGCACTGACAAGGCTGCACTGGGGCAAAGCTGCACTGACAATTCTGCACTTGGGCAAAGCTGCACTGAAAAGGCTGCAATGGACACTGGGCAAGGCTGCAGATGGACATGATAAGGCTGCATTGATGGGCATTTTAATGTAAGTTTTTTTTCCTTAAACTTCCCTCCTAAAAGTTTTTTTCCTTAAAATTCCCTCCTAAACTTGGGGTGTGTGTTATACGCCGGCGCGTGTTATACGCCGATAAATACGGTATATAATAGTTTGTATAATAATTTATAATAATAGTTTCTATAACCTATGTATATGTACCTATTCCAATAATCCTTCATTGCTAAAGTAGAATTAATAGTCTGTAGTATAGATAGTGGCCCTACAGTTCAAAATGCATATGTCATTATAATATTGGAATTTATAGTGTGGTTAGGCACTTTATAGTGCAAAGCGCTGACTCCAAAATATACATTTTTATACTTCAACCTTTATTGGCATATGTGATTTTAAGCGGGCAAACACAGAAAACTAGCGTGGCAACCACTCTGTCCACATTTAAATCTGCTCTTATCTCAGTCAAAACAGAAATTACAGAAAGACCATATATGGCACAGTATATGAATTCTAAACATAAATCGATCAAGCAAAACATGTATGAATGTTGACAAAGGGCCTGGCAAGGCAGTTATCATACAAAATATTTAGTCTGCTCTATGTAGTCCAAATAGTACACCAGTCACTTGTATCATGCTAGGTTTTGATAATAAATGCCTGCTGTATGTAGAAACCTGTGAATAGCATGATAAATGGTCACCTCTAATCCAGATGTACATATGAATATCCACAACCAACTTCGTTTCAATGGACATCCACTAGGAAGTCAAACACAGGTTTTCTCCATCAGAATTCTATACTATTAACTGTAAATTTTAATTTGCATAATAGCTTGCATGCCTAATCACCTAATTGCCCAGGTGCATAATGTGAAGGCTGTGTATTGTATTGTATGTATGTAGAATTTGGCCTGCACCTGTAGATTTTTGAAGAATTCTTGAAAATAAGGTTTGTACTGGACAGCTGTTGTTTATGAACAGTAATAGACATCCTTATGGCATACCTATTATTTTTGACACCCAGGCCAGATTATTTTTTTACCATCCCCTCCTCAATATGTCAGTTATGTTGGTAATAAAAGGGTTTGGCTTCAACACATGTAGTGCGACATGTTGAAATGGCTAGCTATGTCCCCACACTGGGTATGCCAGTGCTATGAGGTACATTTTTAATCGTGTGCATTGTTTAGGTACAATCATTTAGGTACAATAATATATATTATATCACCCCCAGTGAAAGTCCTTAATGACCTATGTGGGTTAAAGTGTATTAAAGTGATTCTAAGCGGGGCTCAGGTGCGAGCACGCATGAGTGTCGGCATAGGAAGCGGCTTGCTATGGGGGCAATCAGCAAGGGGGAGGAGCCAGGAGTGCCGGAAAAGTTTACTTTTATTTTTTTTTTACATTTTGGAGTTAGGTGGGTTTTTATCCCTGTAAAGTATTGTCTCCACTGGGAAGATTTACCTGCCTGGCAAACAAAAACTGGAAAGCCGGCCCTCTGTATAACCCCGCCCCCAACCATTATACTTCAGTTCTGTGAGCTAGCAACACAGAAGGCCAATAACACAGAAGTTTGGGACATGTGTCCCTTAAGGAAAATGATTTTATGGTAAATAAAAAATAAACTGAATGGGTTGTTTTACAAGGTGATGTTTACAATCACTTTAAACTTAGAAAGCCTAAGGCCCCTTTCACATGGACTTCCCGATCAGGTCCGCCTGTCACTTTTTTAGGTGGACCTGATTGGAGTCTCTATTCACTCCTATGTAGTGGCGAATGTCAGCGGTGACATGTCTGCTGACACCAACTGCTATCCGATCCAATCCTGTCCGTGAAATCCAGACAGATGGAGACCCTCTTTTCCATTCGTCTGGTGGATCGGATGAAAACGGACAGTCGGTCTGTTTTCATCCGTTCTCCCCTTGGAGGAGAGTGGGCCTCTGACAGGTCTGTCTCTGCACAGTGAGCGGAGATGGACCTGTCATCCGCCTGCTCAGCAGGGATCAGCGGATCGATCCCCCACTGAGCAAAGCGGAGTCCACCGGGCGGACTGCCCATGTGAAAGAACCCCAACTATTTATCTCAGGAAAAGGTAGGTTGGACAGAGGCAAATAAACGTAAGCTCAGCTGAAAAATCAACACCACATCCCCAATGTGAAAATAGAAAAACAAAGTATAGGAAAGGAACTTTAAAGGTGTTAAAACCTACTCACAGAGGGGCGCATGCGCGGCAGCCTGAGGTAACGGTTATGCTACCTTAGAGCTCTGCTCCTCGGGAGATAACACCGGAGAACTACAGGTCCCAGAGGCTTCGCAAACCGCTCAAAACGATAGAAAACTCTACCCGGCACTATCAGCTACATAAATAATGGTCCTGAAAGGACCTAAATCAAAACCTAAATCCGGAAAACCGAAGGAAACGGCACACAGACTGGCGGCTGGAATGGCGGCGGCATCCTCTCCCTCACAGCGCAGCAGTACACATATTAAAAAGTCTCTGCCTCATAGCCAGAAGACACAAACTGCTAATGGTGAGTCTGAGCCGGAATATGACATTTGTGACTTACAAACAACTACACAACCTGACATATTCAAAAAAATTTGAATATATGCTTCAGAAAGGCCTCAAGCAAACTTCAGATCTCATAACAGATAAATTAACTAAAGAGATAAGAGAGCTAGGTCAGAGAACAGCTGATTTGGAACTGAGGGTTGATGAAATGGATAATTTTACACAGAACTATACGTCTGAGTTGATGATACTTAAAGAGGACAGCCTTCCACTACAGGCACATTTAGAAGACCAAGAGAATAGGGATCGCAGATCGAACCTGCGAATCAGGGGAATCCGTGAATCTGTTTTAGACCTGCATGCTCCTGTCACAGCCCTCTTTCAGGAATTATTACCTGGCACCCCTATTGACAGACTTGAAATGGATAGAGTGCATAGAGCTCTAGCCCCACGTAAAATTAATGGTCCTCCGAGAGATATAATAGCCAAAATGCACTATTACAGAACCAAAGAACAGATACTAGCAGCTGCCAGAGGCAGGGAATCTCTCAGCTTTCAAGGCTATACATACCAACTTTTCACAGATTTATCCCCACTTACGGTCACAAAGAGACGTGCACTAAAACCGCAACTGCAGATGCTTCAGCAAAATCAAATCACCTATCACTGGGGATTTCCTTTTTGTCTCAGATTTACCCATCTGGAAACTAAATATGTCTGTCGCTCTTCAGAGGACTTGTAGTTGGCCCTCATTGAAATGGGTTTAGCTGAAGCAGTCTTATAGAAGAACCAGTCTCACAGACGCCCTGCCTCTCGTTCCACACAGCATAAGGACCCAATATCCAGCTCTTCCACATCATCCCAACAAAATCTTAATAAGCGAGGTCGATATGATCATTCACCGCCGAACAACGAAGAATCAATGGACTAATAATCTAGTTCCAATAAATTATTCACTTTCTCTACATTTTCCAGCACTGTATGCTGGCTGAGTTAATTAATCTGCCATATTCATGACTGAAATGAGCTTTGGCTTCATGGTACTGTAATATGTAGAAAAAATATATTTATTTTTTTCCCTCAATTTTTGAAATTCACCTTAATTTTTTTATATATATTTAAAAATAATAATTTCAATGTCATTTTCCATGATAGCAATGGAATAGTTCCTGTGGTTCTCCGATGTTAATTGTCCCTAAGGAATTTCTTGCTGCCCCTCGTACCACTTGAGGACTCCCACCATTGTTATGAGGGTCCTTGTTAGTGGTCCCGGATCCTCTCAGGGAGTTCTTAATACTCTCCTGAGATGTTCCCACACCCAATTATTTAGCCTCTACATACTGCTAAATTATCTTCATATTGGGTTCGATCGAATCGCTTTTGTTTTTTTCTTTTGTCTTATTGTTCCTTTCTTTAGCCTTTACTTCTCCCTTCTAACTCTCGGATTGGTGTTCCTGGCTCTCGGTGAGTACTTTACTTGTCATGATATAATATTCACACTTGTTGGTTTATGGCTCCAATAAATATCTTGTCATTAAATGTACAAGGGTGTAATACTCCACATAAGCGAACCAAGGCACTTCGCTCTTTTGCAATGAAGAAAGCTAATATCACATGTTTGCAGGAAACTCATTTTACTGATAAAGTTTACCCCAAGTTTCTTTCTTCATCATATCCACAATTCTATACTGCTTCTGCTACGGTTAAACAGCACGGAACCCTCATTGGTTTTCATCGTTCCACTCTGTTTAACCTTGTATCACAATTAACAGACCCCGAAGGGCGATATGTACTCCTAACAGGATTTATTTCTGATAATCCTATTACGATTGTGTCTTACTATGCCCCCAATAAACTCCCAACAGCTTTTTTATCTCACCTTTTTCAACTTATAGATGTACATAAGTTTGGTACCGTTGTTATCTGTGGGGATTCCAATGCAACTATTTTCCGTTCTTGGATAAATCTCCTTCTGGACCTACTACATGCTCAATAAACCTGACTTTCCAGCATCTTCTTTCCACGCATGGCCTGGTAGATACTTGGCGAGAAATGAACCCTATCAGCAGACTTACTACTCCTACCCACATAATTCCTTTTAACGAATAGATCATATTCTTATTCCGTCAAGTATGCTACCAGAAATCATATCAGCCAAAATCATTCCTCTTCCTTGGACAGATCATTGTGCAGTATTCACTACCATTGCTTCCACAGTCCCTAGATCTCATGACACCACCTGGTGTATAAACGACTCATTACTGACTCATCCTTCTCACCGTATTGATATTGAAAAAGCAATCTCTAAATATCTAATATCTAATGATACAGGTGATGTCTCAGCTATTACATTATGGGAGGCACACAAGGTAGTCATTAGGGGTAGATTAATACAACAAGCAACTGCCCTTAAAAGAGAACACAAACTTTTGTTTGCAAAACTAGAATCTACCTTTAATGCCTGCCACCAGACTTTTCAAACCTCCCCAACTCCCACTAATAATTCTAAATTAGAAAAAGCCCGTCTTGACCTGGATCTTTTTTTGACCGACTCTGCAGATAAGGTTATACGCAAACGACAATATATTCAATATCGTAAAGCAAATAAGCCAGATACACCTATGGCTAGAATTCTAAAGAATTTACAACACATACATACACCTATCAGATTGAAAGTATCCCGAGAAGCGTACACCAGTAACCCAGTGAAAATTCTTGAGATTTTTCGCTCTAATCTATCTAAATTATATTCCTCTGCTCCAAATTTCGATATAACTAAAACAGATGCCCTATTTTCCAATATCACACTTCCTAATCTAGATCAACAACAGAGAGATCTTCTTGAAAGCCAAATTACAGATACTGAAGTTCTTAATGCTATAAAATCTTTAAAACTATGTAAGAGACCGGGCCCAGATGGATTCTCAGCAACATATTATAGACAATTTGCACATATTTTAATGCCTATCCTAACTAAAGCTTTCAATTCGATCCTTAAAGGTAACTCATTTAGAACAGAGACTCTTACGTCTATTATAGCAATGATCCCCAAACCACACTCGGACTCCACCTCCTGGAGTAACTATCGTCCCATATCCCTCCTCAACCTTGATATAAAATTAGGAGCTAAAATTCTAGCCACTAGATTGAATAATATAATTGGTCATCTAATTCATAAGGACCAAACAGGCTTTATGCCTAAACGCCAGGCAGGTGATAACATTAGGAGAACACTTTTGCTTATCCATGCGGCTAAAATTAGACGAATCCCAGCCTGCCTCGTATCCTTAGACATAAGGAAAGCATTTGATTCCGTTACCTGGCCTTATATGGAATATGTCCTTCAAAAATGGGGGTTTGGAAACAACTTTTTGACCTGGATTTCCTCTTTATATAATAATCCTAGAGCATATATCAAATATGCTGGTTATAAGTCAACAATGTTTGATATCAAAAGAGGCACTAGACAGGGATGTCCTCTTTCCCCATTACTTTTTGCTCTGTTAATAGAACCCCTGGCACACCTTATTAGAACCAATCCGAACATTAAAGGCATAGAATTAGGTGGTCACCATCATAAACTATGTCTTTTTGCGGATGACATTCTCATATTCTTGTCACATCCTCATATATCCACCCCTAACTTACCTAAAATATTAGATAATTTCGCCCATATCTCAGGACTTCACGTTAACTCAACAAAATCGAATGCATTAAATATTTCCTTATCTCAATCAGAACTTCAACAGGCACAAACTTCCTTACCCTTTAACTGGGTTTCAAAGCAACTTCCATACCTAGGAATAAATCTCACAATTTCCCTTAAAGACATATTCGTGGCTAATTACCTGCCCCTCCTAAAACAAATCTCTGGCTTATTGAAAGCAATCTTTCATTGTCATGGTTGGGAAGGATTAATGCGGTAAAGATGACAATACTGCCGAAACTCTTATATTTATTTAGGGTACTCCCTATATCTTTACCTTCTTATTTTCTTAGACTCAGAGTTATGTCCTTCATTTGGGGTACCACCAAACCTCGCATAACTAAAACGCTTTATCTCAGTAAATCAAATGGAGGTTTGGGACTACCCAACTTTTCTTCTTACTACTACGCCGCACAGATAGCAATTATCCCCAAATATCATACTTATGTTGAAACTCCCCTATGGGTATCTATTGAAACGGTGGAAAGTGACCCTATCTCAGTGGCAAATATGTTTTGGCTTTGTCCTGCGGATAGAGTACATCTTTCTAATCCTACCACGAAACAGACCCTAGCAATTCGGGATAAACATAAATCTGCGCATAATCTTCAATCACCACATAATCCCTTGCTTTCATTCCTTAATAATCCAGCCTTCTATCCTGCTTGGAAATTTCCAAGATCATTCTCTGTATGGTCATCTAAGAACCTAACTCGCTTATACAATCTATCCTCTGCTAAAGCCATTTATACCTTTCCTGTACTATGTGAGACTTTTGGGTTACCTAAAACAGAAATATTCCGATATTTACAAATTAAAAAATTTCTATGAACAATTACTAAGTACAGGCTCAACCCTTAATCAAATGACTCAATTTGAGAGGATCTGTATAAGCGACCCTCACATTAGAGGACTTATCTCAATATTATTCAACCAACTTAATATGATTTCTAGCGAGTCTCTACCCCCATACGCTACTAAATGGGCACAGGATATAAATCGAGAGTTTGACAACCAAGATTGGTCTAATATATGGTTAGCCACCAAAACTTCCTCTACAAACTGTTTTGCTGTAGAAACAAATTACAAGGTTCTAGCACGTTGGTACCTTGTACCAGCTAGAATAGCTAAATTCGTCCCCACGTACTCACCTAATTGTTTTAGAGGATGTGACACGTCAGGTACACATTTCCACATATGGTGGCAATGTCCTGTAGCTCAGGAATTCTGGAAGAATGTATTTTTTATGGCTTCTAAAGCTTTGGAAATCAGTATTCCTCCAGATCCTGCTACGGCTCTCCTAAACCTTAAACCCTCTATACTCACACATACTCAATTACAATTGTTCATTCAACTTAGTACTGCAGCAAAGCAAATGATTGCCAAGGCATGGAAGTCCCAAAATTTAATTCTTGCTGAAGCCAAACACAGAATGAACAGAGCACTTGTATATGCTAAGATGACAGCTATTTAAGAAAATAAAATTAATCAATTTCGCAAAATTTGGCAACCATGGGTTAAGCACTACCTTCCCACTGATTTTGACCAATCTCTGTTGTTACCTCAAAAGGTTGTAAACCATACGACTACGACATTCCGAGAAAATCTTCTTTTTATCTCTATCTTTCCCTCTTTTATTATTCTTTTATAATGCTCTGGATATATAGTCTGATTACTAGATTAATAAATTGTTTCTTCCATCTTTTATTTTCAGCATACATATAGTAAATAAGGTTGTTTGATAACTCTAATATTTTTTTTTATTATGTTGTAAAACGTCTTGAATGAATGCTATGTATCCATGTATTATATCCTATTATTTTTCTTTTTTCTTTTGTGAAAACTCAATAAATATATTTAACAAGAAAAATAAATAAATAAATAAAATAAAAAAATAAAAAAAACCTACTCACAGAATGATTACCAATATACAAACAATTAAACACAATTAAAAGAAACATTAAAAAGTTTATTTATTACAAAATTGGTTAAAATGTAACATGTATGTACCCCTAAAAACATGCAAAGCTTCCAACGGAGAGGCACTTCCAGCTGTGGGAGATGCAATTACTGTAACTGCATTTGGAGAAGCAGAATAATCTGCTTGCCAAATGGTCAATCTTGGACTCCAAGGGCTTAGACAACTGCCAAACTTTTGGAGTGGTGTACTATATGGAATGCCGTTGCAAGACCTTCTATATAGGAAAAACAAGGAGACCATTTTGTAAACGGATCAGGGATTAGGTGTATGAAATAAAAAACGGGCAAATTGTGTCAGCCATCAGTCACCATATCGGCCTCTATCATAACTTCAATCTCATATATATGATATTTTTTGTACTTGAGCATGTAGAAGAATACCCCCGAGAGGTGGGGATATTGATAAACGTCTCTTACAGCTGGAGACCCAGTGGATTTTCCAGCTTGAAGCGACAAAACCACCCGGAATAAATTAACATCTCAGTTTCAAACCCTGCCTTTCAATTTTTACCTAATCTTGTCCATAGATGAACTTGGTTATTAATAGAGGATGCAAGGTATTATATGTTGTATCTATTAGCACCTTAGTCATTTAAATGTATGCACTCATTTTTGTTTAGGGCTCTGGAGTATCCCCCCTCCCTCTGTGGCTAATTGCAGGATATGGGTCGGTTATTTGACAGGTGGGTGCTGCGCGATGCGAGTGCTTGCTGGGGTCAGCTGTAGAGACACAAGTGTGAGTCTATATGCCGGTTTATGTGGTCTATATTAGATGAGCCAATAGATTTTTTATAGCTATTTGATTGATTAATTATGGTAGGGTGGTGATTTTTTCCCCTTTTGGGATTATGGTATTAATATTTTACTGTATACCATATGGCTAATTGTCAATATCTTGGTACATGTTTTGGCACTTATAGTTTGCTTTTTGTGCTTATATCTATGATATATCATTTTTCTGTAGTATACCAATCTAAATCCCCTTACCTGCTTTGACCTAGCTTGGTTGTCTTGCATGCCATAATTGTGTCCACAAGTTGGCAGGATGGTGGATAGTTTAGGTATATGAATGTGTTGAACTATGTCCGGTTTAGAGACTCATGGTGGGATAGGGCAGTGATCCAGCGTCTCATCGCCCACCTCTCTTCCCTCCTCCCCTCTCACCTTCGCTTCTGTGGATTGTTTGGGGCGGAGTTGGTGGGGAGGCCAGATGGGCAGTAGGTGACTTCAGCCGCCTGTCCCACCATTATGGCGCATGCGCAATTTTTTCCACGCAAAATTTTCTGCGCATGTGCGGTAGCAATATCCACTCGCGCTGTGTTATTTTCCTGGTGTGAGGAAGCATTGGGGCGGCGCCAGAAAGGGGCGAATTTGGCGCAAATTTACCCCTATTTAAACAGGGTGGACATGTATCTCAATGAGCGATTTTTTTGAGGTGTTGGTTTGTCAAACGTACTTTTCTCTTCAGGTTATCCCTGCTTCATTGTATCCTATTTTTGGCTTTTGTAATCCTGAATATATGTTAAGTGTACTTTAATGGGTTTTAAATGAGAACCTGTTTGTTTACTTTTATTTTAGATTTTCTTTATTAGCATGTTACTTGAAAACTGAAGTTTATTATGGGATATAGACAGGCAAGGTGGCTCTTTGTAAACAAGGTTTGTTGGTCCAATATGTCTACCTTTATGTGCAGTGGTTTATCAGGAATATCTTTGATTTTCCGATAGTGCCCATTGGATTTGACCAACTAAGAAGCAGTTTCCCTTTTCCTCTTTCTTGATGGGCTGTGTTCATGGCTCCCTGGTGGGGCTTTCCGGTCTGTGACATCCACCTAGTGGATACCATCATATACCTGCCTTGCGTTTGCTCACATTGGGAAAATGTATTAGTGCTATTTTATATTCTGTTTTATATTCATTGTAATTTACTATAAATAAATTTGCACAATTACTAGCCAATATTAAATATTACTGAACAAATGTGAATTATATGTATTGGATGTGTATTATGTGTGTTCTTTCTTTTTTCTTCCTAGCAACCCTTTCTAACGACACCCTCTGAGCCCCTGAGGAAGCTGATCAAGAGAAACGTGTCGGGATGCGTTATCCTTCTTGTATGTGAAATATATGTTTGATGTATTTATTGTATATCAATTAGATTTCACTTTTCTAATGTCCATATGGAAGGACCTCTATTTACAAGGGTGTTTTGGTTAAGATATGGGTTGTGAAAGCTTTTCATGTTTTTAGGGGTACATGCCCCCCATGTTACTGCTCCGTGAGCACATCAAATGACACAACTAGTAGGGTAGGGCTAAGGTGCTGACACCATCGTGCTTTGCCGGGATTGTGATCGCGGCTTTCGTTCTTAAAGCCAGAGCAGATAGGCATGTATAACTACCACTTGTTTGTTCCCTAGTGTCGGGATGACACTTGAATAATGTGAGTGTTTTTATTAAGTTTTAATAAACAAGCATTTTTAAACCGTGAAATAATTCCCCCCATTGAAAACGTCAGCCTATGACGAAACGCCTCTGTGAGGTACGTGCTGATGTCACCACGTCGCCCCATTGAGGACGGGAGTTCGTTTGTTTGCCCGCCGGCATCGCTGTTATCTTCTTTTTTATTGTAAGTGTATTTCTTCTTTGAATAAAGCAGTTAAAAAGGTATTACACTATCTTGCCATATCTTTACAATATGGGTACCGTGGAGCTTTGGATATGACGGGCGTGATTGGTTTACATTGTCCGGTGCAAGGAGGCCGTTTTTCCAAGCTGTGTCAGTGTGTCTATTCAAAGGTTTCCATCTGGTAAGCAGGAAATTGGTGTGTTTTGCGGCACGTTTGATATCCCTTCACCATTTAACCATTCGGTGGTTGATGTTTATTCACGCATTTATATTGATATCTGGTAAGGAGAAACTCTGCAAGGTTTTGGTGTATACTCACCATTGGGTTTATTCTCATTATTTGCATGATTTTATGTCACTTGCACAGAGACCCTGTGTGTATCTATAGGCACTGGGTGTTTTTTATGATTTTATATGATTTATCACTGTGTGAGGGTTCTCCCTTTTTTTCTTTTTTTCTTTATTTGTTGACAATATTACGCTATGTTTTATATCTAATTTTTTTGGGATGAATTCGCATGAATCCACGTTTATCCTTCACGAGTGGAAGTTTTGCTCAAATTCACCGGGACTGGTTCCTTAAAGGCCCAGGCTGGATTTAAGCCACTTGTTTCATTTGGCTTGCCATCTGGTAAGCATTCTACTTACTATTCGCTGTGCTAATTGATTCATCTGAGCATCTATGAACATTAATTGATCATTGAGGATTTAAATTCACTTTCTTTTGGACTTTTATGCACTCTAAGGACTTTAAAAAATTTCTTTTTAACATCACAGTGTTAACCACATGCAATAGTTTAAGCGCGTTTTTTTTGTTTCTTTATTTTTAAACCGTATCACGCTATGGAGATCTTTCTTCCTTCCCCCTAAAATTCCTGTGCACCATTGTCTAATTCGGGAGAGGAATTGACAAGAGGTTACGTCAGGAACAGCAGAGTGGATCTACCTGACATATAACACAGAGCGCTTCTGCTGGTTTATTATTTTCACCAGCCATCGTTTCTGGTGAGTTACTTTTGGACAAATGGTGAAGGAGCACATCGGGTGTATGATTATATGAATAAGATATTTTAGGAATACGTTGCGGTTTTTGATTTTTTCTAGGATTGAGAATATGGACTTTAATTATTATGAACACATATGATGATACAATTTCAGATGTGTGTCTTTTATTAATGAACATTTTTGTTAACACATATGAGTTTTGGATGCATGCACTTTATTAATGAACATTTTTATGCACAAAGATTTTTTTTTTTATTGTGTTGATACACATTTTCTTATATATTTATATATTTTTTTGCATTTTAATTAGTTACATAGTTACATAGTTGTTTGAATATAGTACACATAGATTGTTACAGGATAGATGAATATTGTAGGCAATGGCACCGTGTTTATAAGGTTGTATTGATTTTATTTTCACATGTGTTAATAGCAGGGAGTTCATCACCACAAGATTGCAGGATTTTTCAGATATGCACTGCTTGCTTCTTTTTTTCTTGACATGCCCCCATATTATCTTTTAACCAATTTTGTAATAAATAAACTTTTTAACTAAATGTTTGTATATTGGTAATCATTCTGGTAATCATTCTGTGAGAAGGTTTCAACACCTTTAAGGTCCTATTCCTATACTTTTCTAGGTTGGACAGTGAGAACATGTCTACTGAAAGATCACTTAGGGAGCTGCTAAGACTCAGTAGGACATTTTTAACCATCCATATCAGTGAGAGAGTGCTTCATTACCAAAAGAATGCTATAAAAAAAAAAAGACAACCCGAAGAGAAAAAAAAAGTTTTAATAATACCATCCCAGAGCATACAACTGGTAAAAGGAAAAGTAATCACCAACATCTGTATAGAGAAGACGGTTAAGCAGAAATAGAATCACAAGAATAGTCTGTGCAGACAACAGACAAGGGTGTTCAGGGGGTATGGTAAGCCCCGGTTAACACAGGGGCGACTTGTCAGGCGGCTTAGCCGCCTGACAAGTCGCGTCCCGTTCTGCACTATGGAACCGTTCTAATAGGAGCGACTCAAGTCGCTCCGACTTAGAAAAAGGTTCCTGTACTACTTTTGGGGCGACTTCAGGTGACTTGCATTGACTTCTATACAGAAGTCGTTTTGCAAGTGGCCGCTGAAGTCGTGTGCAGGTCGCCTCACAGAGTTGGCCTGCAAATCTTGTTGCTCCTGTGTGAACCGAGCCTTAGTGAACAGCCTTGAAACAACAGAATGATTTCAGGTGTTCCAGTTTATACCTGAGAAGGTATAATCCTGCACTAAAAAGCGTGGAGGGTAGAAATCCTAGACTTGACACTAGGGAAAAAAAAAGCTAGAAGGGAAGAATGTATAGAGTGTTCCTCAAATAATTAAAGATCACTATAGATGAAGAAAAGAATAAATCTTATATAACGGGTTCCCGCAGGGGGCCTAAGGTAAGATAACACTGGACATGCCTGTTGAACTTCATAGAAGAAGAGGACCTGCAACAGATGAAAACTTTCTTGAAACTATGAGGGGGGTATACACATGAAAGACTCCTCCTCCCTCCACTCTAGAGAGATATGATGAAAAACTGTTTTGGTCAGAAAAGGCCAGACTAAAATCCTGGAATCAAAAGGTCACCACAGCTGAAACATGTGGCTCTAGATCTTGCAAAAAGTTCAACACATGGAATGTAATCCAGTTTAGCAAATCTAAGTTACTGCCAACAGAGCACAGAGTTTAGTGTCATTTTAAGACTAAAGGCTGTTTCACACTATTGTGATTTGGTCTGGCCACATTGCAGGTGTAACTATGGTTTTCTATAGACATTTTCTGAAAGTGCCCCAAATTTCCTGCATGCTGCATCTTTGCCTTCAGAAAACGTGCCAAAAAACGCAGGACACAATAGAAGGTCTTTGGGAAACTATGGGTAACCATGCGTGAAAATCAAAGCTCAGCAGTGTCAAACGGTCTTAAATCGTGTTTCACAATCTATTATCTTATCTATAAGGAAGGGGCCAGAAAATGACACCGGCCCCTTCTCTACTCTTCATCCTGAATGCAAAAATCCCCCTCCTCCCCATCCAAATTCTCTCTTTCAGCACAAATCTCAGCTCACATCCTTTTTTCCCTTAAAATTTCCTATCCTAGAACAAATCCCCCCAAAGCCCCCCTCCTAACCTCTCCTAGCAGCACAAATCCTCCTTCCCAGCACAACCCCCCATCCCCACTCCTAGCACAGATCCTTGTCCCTTAAGTCCCCCCCTCTTAGCCCAACTCCCCCCATCCCCCTTCCCCAACACAAATCCTTACCCCCAAATCCCCCCCTTTTGGCATAACCCCCCCATCCTAGCAGCATAAATCCTCTGTCCCAGGTACAACCCCCCCACACCCTCCTAGCTCAAATCACCCCCCCCCTCAAAATTCCCCTCTTAGCTCAATTCCCCCCTCCCCAATCTCCTGTCCCAGCACAAAAATCTACCCAACTCTTACAAGTGGGGAATCACAGTCAGGAGGAGGAGTCTTGGGCTGTGCTCTCCCCACTCCTGTCAGAACAGCAATCCTCCATATTCCATACAGCAGATGACACAGATCGCACTATATATGGCTTGATCACCCCACCCCTCCACCCCCTCCTCTATCTGCTCACCTCCCCACAGCAGGAAATGTCAGTAGGGGGCAGGTATGGTCCATGCACAGTCCCATCTGAGAGTGATCCGATGCCATCTGCTGTTCAGAGGATCGCTGTTCTGACAGGAGGGAGAGCACAACCAAGCACAGCACCCCCTTCGATCTGACCCTGGCGGCGAGAGCAAGGGGGCTGGGAGAGAGTGAAGAGGCCCGGGCGGGCAGCAGAGGGAAGCTGGATAGGAGGGGCAGCAGTCTATAGGGAAACTGACCCCCTCCATCTTCCTCCTGCATCTGCTGGGAGAGGAGGAGAATCAGGCATTCAGCAGCTGCAGGAGAAAGGAGGGGATTGGTTCCTCTTTAGGCTGCCGCTCCTCCTTTCCAGGTGTACAGGGAGGCCCCCTGGAGCATGTGGCCGGGTCGCAATTGCGACCCCTGCAGCTACGACTCTATTACACATCATATGAACAGTGTATACAAATGATTCTGCGTACTGTCCAAGAATGGAGGAATGGAGGAGACACCCCAGAGACTATGATCCAAGATCAAGGAAAGATGGAGTAGGCAAAAAGGAGCCCAATCTAGGGGACCATCTAAATACCACCATGTAAAGAAAATGTGTAAAAAGGGTAAGCAGCTGCAGATGCCTTATATACAGTTGTGCTCATAAGTTTACATACCCTGGCAGAATTTATGATTTCTTGGCCATTTTTCAGAGAATATGAATGATAACACAAAAACTTTTCTTTCACTCATGGTTAGTGTGTGAAAAAAATGACCCTGATCAAAAGTTTACATACCCTGGTGATTTTGGCTTGATAACATGTACACAAGTTAGAAGCCTGCCGTGGACATTGGAGGACCAGCTATCTGACCCTCAGGGCTGATATCTTTTTGTATGTGGCAAAGTTGGTGATCAGGCCATAACACTTGCCAACGTATATTTTCCTAATATATCCCAGCTTACTTTTCTCGAGACCTGTATGGAGGATCTTACACAATTTGCCGAGGGAAGATCATCATGGGTGGAAACGTTAATATGGCATTGAACCCCCTAATAGACTCTTCCCGTGGTTCTTCACATCTTTCATACTCCTATTTAAGGAGAATTAAACAATGTCTGCACGAAGCTCAGCTTGTAGACATATGGCGTCTCCAAAATCACAATGTAAGAGACTGTACTTACCACTCCCCTGTACACCAATCTTATTCTAGGATCAATTGTGTACTTGTAGAGGATGTGGCAACAAGCACTATAGAACCAATGATTATGTCAGACCATGCTCCCATTACTATGTCTTTTCCTATCGCTACACAACCTCTCAAGAACAGACTGTCTTAATGAAAGTATTTTGCAGGAGGAAATGTCAAAGACAAAACTACAAATTGAGCTTTTAACTTTCTTTGAACTGAATGACACACAGGATGTCAGACCACTTTCAATTTGGGAAGCTTATAAATTCTACCTGTATATCAGGGGATCTCTGATCAAACTTGGGTCTAGGAGCAAAAAGTAACACCTTGAAAAATTGAACTCATTAATAACACATATACATCGTATCGAAACTCAACATAAGAAATCACAAGTAAAGCAATCAATGGCAGAACTGACAAATTTACGGGAACAGGTCCACTCTCTCATGATATCTAGAGTCAAAATGAAGATGCTATACAGTATATATGAATGTATATTATGAATTTGGAAATAAAGCAGGTAGACTTCTCGCACGCTCTATACAAGCCCCGTCCGCACAGACCCTAATTCAGGTTATTGCGCATACAGAGAATCGAAAAGCTACTAAATCTGTATGTGAAGCTTGAAAGGTATCTGGATTGCAAAGCTAGGGACCCAGCTGGAAAGCGTGGGTGACGCTTGAGGGAGATACCACCGCAAAAGCCTTGAGGAGCTCACGGGATTCAGAGTCAGTGAATCAGAGAGTCCAGTGAGAGACTAGGAGCTCAAGGGGCTGAAGAGCTACAAGTGGACATTGTAGTGAAGCTGAGAGAACTGTTGAACTTTGTGTTAGGAACTGTTAGATACTGTTGCCATAGGAGACAGCAATCCTGCACGTGCAGAATTGGCACCTTGCTGGGGCCTTTCCCTGTACGGCTGTCCTCCTATTGAAGTCTCGGAGTCTGCCAATTGAAATTGTAACTACTCAAGGGTGTCCTGGCCCTAACCCTTTTGCATCCAAGAAGTGTCTGACACCCAATTACTTTCACCATCTTTGCACCCACTGTGCCTCACAACCCACTACAATTGAAAAAAAAGGAATTTCTTCAACAATTTAGGGCTATAGGTATGAAATTAGGCCAATAGGTATTACGCTACTCTATTTTTGTTTTTTTTACTAGTAATGGCAGCGATCAGCAACATATAGCGGGACTGTGATATAGCGGTTGACAAATCGGACATTAATTGACACTTTTGTCACTTTTTTGGGACCAGTGACACTAATACAGGGATCAATGCTAAAAAAAATGCACTGTCACTGTACTAATGACACTGTCTGGGAAGGGGTTAACATCAGGGGCGATCAAATGGTTAACTGTGTGCCTGGCTGGTATTTTCTTACTGTGGAGGGGGGGGTGCTTGTACTAGGGAAAGGCATAGATCCATGTCCCTTTGCAGACACACCCCATGCTTTGCTTTCCCATGGGCCGAATGTGCCACTGGTGGAGCGGAAGTAGTCATACCCCATCTCCAGTTAATGTAATTTCTGTGCACTTCCCATGGCCGTAACGCTCTGAGGCAGGGATATGCAATTAGAGGACCTTCAGCTGTTGCAAAACTACAAGGCCCATCATGCCTCTGCCTCTGGGTGTCATGCTTGTGGCTGTCAGAGTATTGCTATGCCTCATAGGACTTGTAGTTCTGCAACAGCTGGAGGTCCGCTAATTGCATATCCCTGCTCTAGGGGATCATGGTGGTGTGTGCTCCCCATCACCACTGAGTGTACGTGGTAACATTGGGGGCCGCGCATGCCCACCCATGTGTTTATTCGCTATGTTGGCAATGGCAGATTGGAGCCAGATTGATCAATGTTATTTTCATACCTGTAGGCCATTTAGAGGTAGCATAGTTGTTCCATGTCCCTTCAGTCCACACCAGTCCAAACAGCACTGACAGTCTGCCCCAGTCTCAGGTCTTTTGCAGACTTTAACAGGTTTTCTTCCAAGATTGCCCTGTATTTGGCTCCACCCAACTTCCCATTAACTCTGACCAGCTTCCCTGTCCATGCTGAAGAAAACCATCCCCACAACTTGATGCTGCCACCACCATGTTTCATGGTGGGGATGGTGTGTTCTGGGTGATGTGAAGTATTAGTTTTCTGCCACACATAGCGCTTTGCTTTTAGGCCAAAAAGTTCAATTTTGGTCTCATCTGACCAGAGCACCTTCTTCCACATGTTTGCTGTGTCCCCCACATGGCTTCTCACAAACTGAAAACGGGACTTCCTATGGCTTTCTTTCAACAATGGCTTTCTTCTTGCCATTCTTCCATAAAGGCCAGATTTGTGGAGTGCACGACTTATAGTTGTCCTATGGACAGATTCTCCCACCTGAGCTGTAGATCTCTGCAGCTCCTCTAGAGTTACCATGGTCCTCTTGGCTGCTTCTCTGATTATTGCTCTCCTTGCCTGGCCTGTCAGTTTAGGTGGACGGCCATGTCTTAGTTGGTTTGCAATTGTGAAATTGATATATTGGATAACCGCGCTAACCCTAAAGTTAATTCTGTGACAGTAAATGCTGTGTGCATCCATCAGTGACTTATTATGCATTAAAATAAACACATAAAAATCTCATAAAAATACATATTAATTATAACCACAGTGAAAAATAAAAAGTGAAATATTAAAATATTAGATGAGTTTTGCATCACTCGTGCGTCATCAGGAAGCACACACGAGTGATGCCAAACGCGTAGAGGCTAGTGAGCAGCTCCAACATCACATCCTGTCCCTAACCCCGCACGAAACCAAGGCTTGCACCGCACCCCGGTCCTGGAGACGGAACGGTGAGCAGAGGCGCCGATTGGAATGCTGGATAGACTTGTGCCGGTCTAAAGGCACTTTTTCATGTGAGTGCACATTTGCTATACATATGTTACATAAAAATAAAGTAAGGAATGTTGCGCAATGATGGTTGTTTGTTTTCTATGAGGAGCAAAGATCACTGAATGGTGGAGACTTATGGAAGAAATATTGGCACAATTGTTGTGAAACTCGTGGCATATCCCTATAAAAGGATAAACTAATCCAGGCATATATTTGAGGCATATTTGTCATTGCTTTCTGGTGAGTGCAAACTTTGGAAGGTGGTGGTGAATCACCAATTGGTGGAACACAGATTTGAATTTCGAACATGGGGGTTGAAATACTTGTGATAAAGAGCAGCACTGGGACTTTCTACTATTTCACTTTTTATTTTTCACTGTGGTTATAATTTATATGTATTTTTATGAGTTATTTATGTGTTTATTTTAATGCATAAGAAGTCACTGATGGATGCACACAGCATTTAATGTCACAGAATTAACTTTAGGGTTAGCGCCTCCATTTCCAGTACATCCTTCCTGAGGACTGGCGCCCAGAACTGGACAGCATACTCTAGGTGCGGCAGAGTCTTGTAGAGGGGGAGAATTATCATTTTATCTCTGGAGTTGATCCCCTTTTTAATGCATGCCAATATTCTGTTTGCTTTGTTAGCAACAGCTTGGCATTGCATGTCATTGCTGAGCCTATCATCTACTAGGACCCCCAGGGTCTTTCTATCCTAGATTCCCCCAGAGGTTCTGGCATTATTTTATATTTTTCTACATTAAACCTCATTTGCCATGTAGTTGCCCACCCCATTAATTTGTTCAGATCTTTTTGCAAGGTTTCCACATCCTGCGGAGAAGTTATTGCCCTGCTTAGCTTAGTATCGTCCGCAAATACAGAGATTGAACTTTTTACCCCATCCTCCAGGTCGTTTATGAACAAATTAAATAGGATTGGTCCCAGGACAGCCCCTCGGCGGACCCCACTACCCACCTCTGACCATTCCGAGTACTCCCCATTTATCACCACCCTCTAAACTCGCCCTTGTAGCCAGTTTTCAATCCATGTACTCACCCTATGGTCCATGCCAATGGACCTTATTTTGTACAGTAAACGTTTATGGGGAACTGTGTCAAATGCTTTTGCAAAATCCAGTTATACCACGTCTACGGGCCTTCCTTTATCTAGATGGCAACTCACCTCCTCATAGAAGGTTAATAGCAGTGGCGGCTGGTGAAGTTTTAGGATGTGGGGCGTCAGACCCCACCCTTGCTTTTTGACCCCTCCCACTTCTCATAAGCCCCACTCCTTATAGAATCTACTCACTTCATCCCCTGTATTCCACTTGCTTCCACCCATAGTGTCATGAGTATATAGCTCAGCATCACAGCGCAGAGTATACAGCCCCAGCATCACAGCACAGAGTATACAGCCCCAGCATCACAGATCAGGGTATATAGTGCAGCCTCAGTCACAGATATATTACACCCTCCAGTACATATTACCCCCCCGTACATATTACCCCCCTGTACATATTACCCCTCCCTGTACAAATTACCCCCCCTTACATATTACCCTCTCCTGTACATATTACCCCCCCTACATATTACCTCCCCTGTACATATTACCCCCCTTTACATATTACCTTCTCCTGTACATATTACCCCCTGTACATATTAACCCCCCTGTACTTATTAACCCCCCTCCCTGTACCAGGGGCGGATCCGGGGGGGGGGGGGCAACAGGGCAATTGCCCCCCCCCGAAATACTCACACTGACAATCTCCCATGTCATTGCTGCCTCTGCCCGCAGCCCGAGTCTCTCTCTCACATCAGCCGATCAGCGGCAACGAGAGAGAGAGACCCGTCTAATGTAGTTACGGCCGCACTGACTGACTAGGAGGAGGGGTGGGTGGAGCCTCTTCCCTGCACTCGTTGCTAACGTCTGGGCCGCCCTGGGTCTAGCAACAAGTGACCTCAGAGTCACCTCGGCAGTGGCGTTTCTGGGGTATGGCAGCCATGGGTGCCATGGGGGGGCGGCAAAGAGCCACCCCCGCACAAAAAAACCTTCACCCGTCCTCCCGCGGCCGCCTCCCGTCCCGCAACCATGTAGCTTCCGGCGCCACGGCCGGCCTGCAGGAGCACGGCGCCGGCACAGCAATTGTTTCTTGGCCTGGGGAGGCGAGTGGCAGGCGCCTCCATTATGGATTACGGCCAATGACTGGCCAGACCAGATCCACGTAGGGTAACAGTGTCCCTCTGCGCGGCATCATCTTCTCCACGGAGGAGTGGGGAATGTGGCATGAGGAGAAGGAATGGTTGAGGGCAGGACGGAAAACCCCCAGCAGCAGCACCAAGGATAGCAGCGTTAGTGTTGGCTCCAGTGACTGGGCAGGCAGCAGGGAGATTACATTATCTCTCTGCTGCCTGACTCTGGGAGTCTGGGACACAGCAAGAGACAACCAAAACACCACCTTAGCAGGCAAGTGGCAATCCGCAAGGTGTGGCAGGTGACGTGGCAGGCAAGCGACAATCCACAAGGTGTGGCAGGCGACGTGGCAAGTGGCAATCCGCAAGGTGTGGCAGGTGAAGTGGCAATCCGCAAGGTGTGGCAGGTGACGTGGCAAGTGGCAATCCGCAAGGTGTGGCAGGTGACGTGGCAAGTGGCAATCCGCACGGTGTGGCAGGTGACGTGGCAAGTGGCAATCTGCATCTGGTGGCAGGCAAGTGACAATCCGCAACGTGTAGCAGGTAACGTGGCAAGTGACACACTCAGGTCTCCCACTGATTCTGCATTATGGTGAGTCGAACTATTTCATTTTATATTACAATGTAATTATAGAAAAAAATGCGCTTCAATCATCCTGACACTGGTGCCGGGATGATTGAAGCGCAAACACCAGCCGTTTCCCCGATAAATTGCCCACAAAGAAAACGGATTTTCTGGCAGTGCCCCTCCCGAGACTAGACTCTGGATCCGCCCCTGCCCTGTACATATTACCCCCCTGTACAAATTACAGCCTCCTGTACATATTTCCCCCCCTGTACATATTACCCCCCTCCCTGTACATATTACCCTTGTACATATTAACCCCCCCTCTCTGTCTGTAGTATACCCTCCCTGTACACAATATCCCCTCTTGCCCACATTTACCCCCTTCCTTTTACACATCCCCCATGTATTGCATCCTCCATGTACACATTGGCCTCCATCCTCCTACACATCCCTACACATCGCCTTCTTGCACTTGTCCACCATCTCCAAAAATATGGCTGAGATGTTGCAGTAATTACTGCTCAGCCTAGCGGGTGATGCTGTCACTGACTTACATTCGCTCCTCACATTTTTGAGATCCCTAATCTGCCAACCTGTCAGTTCCTTGAGTACACAGCAAGGATGGCAGAGCTGAAAAAAGTCCCATAACAAGTCAGTGAAGCCAGAGTACTGCAGGCTTCCCAGAGAGAGGCCTGATGCTTACCTGGGGGCAGTCACAGCGCGAGAGACATCCACCTGGAGCACGCCTATGTGTAGGAGCTGGAAGACAGGGAGGAGGTAAGCCAGGAGGAGGAAGAGCTGCTCCGTACCCCCATAGTGAGTGACGCCACTGCTCTCACACAGCAGTTAGCCGGAAAATCGAAAGTGACGCGGCAGTGGCTGCAAAAAGCACCGCACAATCTTCCTCTATCCCCGCCAATTAAAAATCAGAAAGGAGCCAACGTACGAATCAGTGAGGAGTGGGAGTGTTTGCGGGCGCAGTGCTTGCGCCCCGAACCTCTCTTAACACAGGCAAATCAGCTTCCCAGCTTGCAATCAGCTGATTGCAAGCTTCCCATAGACTGCCGTGTCAGGCACCTGGACACTCTTAAAGGGCCTTTTTAAAAAAAATAAATTTTTTAGCTTGGGGGGTGGCGTTCATGCACCCCCTATGGATGGGCCGCCACTGGTTAATAGATTGGTTTGGCAAGAACGATTCTTCATGAATCCATGTTGATTACTGCTAATGATAACTTTTTCATTACTAAAATCTTGTATAAAGTCCCTCCAAGAACTTGCATACTATTAATGTTAGGCTAACTGGTCTGTAATTCCCAGGGATATATTTTGGGTTCTTTTTATATATTGGTGCTACATTGACTTTTCTCCAATCAGTTGGCAATTACTTGACTAAGTTCTCTAAGTACCCTCGGGCGCAAGCCATCTGGTCCCTGTGATTTTATTAATGTTAGGTTTCCCAAGTCTAATTTTAAATCTGTCCTCTGTTAACCATTGAGGTGCTTCCTGTGATGTGTCATAAGGAAAAACACTGCAGTTTTGGTTACTAAAGCCCCCCGATTCCCTCAAAGACTGAGGAGAAGAATGAATTTAATACCTTTGCCATCTCCCCATCTATTGTTATCAGATGTCCTTCCTCACTCTTTATGGGGCCAATGTGGCCTGTCCTCCCTTTTTTACTATTTACAAACCTAAAGAATTTCTTGGGATTTTTTTTTGCTTTCCTCCGCTATGTGTCTTTCGTGTTCTATCTTAGCCGCCCTAATTGCACCCTTACATTTCTTGCAAATTTCTTGTCTTATTACAAGTCTTAATGCTGATAATGATCCCTCAACCGTGTATTTTTTGAAGGCCTTCTCCTTTGCTTTTTTATGCATTTTTACATCGGAGTTAAACCATCCAGGACTTTTGTTCGCTCTTTTAAATTTATTACCCAATGGGATGCATTGGCTAATGCCCTTATTTAATATGCTCTTAAAGCAAACCCATCTATCCTCCGTGTTCTTTGTTCCTAAGATTCTATCCCAATTTATGCTTTCTAGCAAGGTTTGTAGTTAGGGAAGTTGGCTCTTTTGAAATTCAGTGTCTTTGTATTCCCCTTATGTTTCCTAATTGTGTGATTTATACTGAAGCCAATCGACCTGTGATCACTGTTTCCTAAATTGCCCTGTATTTGCACATCCGTGATCAGGTCTGTATTGTTGGTAATCAGTCGATCCAGAAACGCTTTATTTCTAGTTGGTGCGTCTACCATCTGAACCATGAAATTGTCCTGCAAGATATTTAGGAAGTGGTGAGCCTTAGACGAATGTGTGGTTCCCTCCGAGCACAACAGACAGCAGCGCCCGCCCCCTCCACAGCCCTGTGCTCCAGTGAGCACTGAAGGGGCAGAGCAGAGAGCTGACTGTCTGACTGACATTCACCACTATCTGCTCAGTGAAGACTGAGAACGGAGCCATCAGCGGCCATGTAATTGCTCAGTTCTTGGTCTTAGAACCAGTTTTCTGTTTTAGTGACGAAGATCAAAAGGAAAAATATAAGAGTAAGGGCCCATTCACACTTTGCCATTTATGTATGTTGCATTAAGACAACCCACTCATAGACTGTCAATACACAGGAAGGTACCAAAAATGCACATGCAGCATTTTTTCCAACACAGCACACCACAAAGCACAGTAATGTACTACCATGTCTTATAGTGCAATATGATGAAAAACGTGTGTGTTGGAGTTGCCTTGCCTTTGTGGGTTGGGGTGGCATTCAAAATGAATGACACCATAATGGGTTAATTTCCTTAACGTGTGTTTCCACAACACACTGCATTGCAATAGTCTCCACAACAGGAACACAGACTGCAAAAAAAAAACTTAACAAAGGGTCCCACACTTCCCCACTCTATATAAAATGTCCTTTAAATGCACTTTAAATATTTCAAAGCATTTTTTTCCCATGCATCAACTATTTTCTCAGTAGCTATTTTTTTTTATTTTACCCCACCAGGAACTACCAGTATTGTTAAGTTTCCCTCCGTGCACACACACATACACACAGTATTTATATGTATATATACAGTGGGGACGGAAAGTATTCAGACCCCCTTAAATTTTTCACTCTTTGTTATATTGCAGCCATTTACTAAAATCATTTAAGTTCATTTTTTTCCTCATTAATGTACACACAGCACCCCATATTGACAGAAAAACACAGAATTGTTGACATTTTTGCAGATTTATTAAAAAAGAAAAACTGAAATATCACATGGTCCTAAGTATTCAGACCCTTTGCTGTGACACTCATATATTTAACTCAGGTGCTGTCTGAATACTTTCCGTCCCCACTGTGTGTATATATATATATATATATATATATATATATATATATATATATATATATATTAGAATGTTTTATCCGAAAAATTCTTAAATAATATACACATTATGACATTATGCTTGTGTGAACTGACCCTTTTGTTTAAGAGAAACTGTGGAAATCTGAAATTGGAAAGGAGGCTTCAGACTTTAGCACTTTGGTATACTTCAAATTCCACCAAGAGAAATTAGATCATGGTTGATAACGGGATGCTAGAAAGTCTTTATACTCTTCAGTACTTATTCTCATGAAAAGTATCCCAACCAAATCTAAACAAAGAGGGTTTGTGAACCTGAGATGAGCTGCCGGAATGTAGAACAAATGATTAAGGAAAACAACTGCATTCCTGCTACACACATTTCTCCCCCAGTCACAATTAACTCATCCTTTGCATAACAAATAGCAGCAACACAAAGACGATGTGTGTCACTCCTTCCAAGATTTGCTTCAATACTATTTTTGTAGGATTACTATACATGGAAATAGTAAGGGGCAGCACCTTATTCCTCATACTGTTTACTAATGCCACTAAAAGCAGGCCTAGCCATGCCCAAAATAATTCAAGTGGATGGTTAAAGCTGAACTCTAGGCAAACAGCTAGAAACACAGATGAAATACATATGTAGGAACTGTTTTACTTTCCAAAAATGGTTTATTTCTTTTTTATTAATTCCTGAGATTTACAAAGCTGTACAAACATCGCAGGACAGGAGGCCGGTTTTTCTCTGCTGCAGTTAAAGGATACGTCCGCCTTAAAAAATAAAAACATATTTTTTTGCAGGTAAAAAAATGTGCATTTACTACTTTTTTTTTTTTAGGAGCCTGTAAAGCATTGCACTAGTGATCAGCAGATTGCTGGTGCCATGCAGTTCTCCTGCAGACTGTCAGTGTGAGCTGTCTGCATGTGCATATTACGGGCAAGCAATGTTACCCTAACAGGAAGATTCAATGAACTACCACAGTGCTCAACAGCACTAAGGTAGTTCATTGAGAACTACAAGCCGACAGCCACAAAGGACACTTGCAGTCCATTCATACACATAACTCTGTGAATGAATGACATGGCCTTGTGGGCAGAGCCCCACATGGCTGTGCCCTTTTCAAAAAGTGACAGCAGGTACGGGGAACTTCTCCCTGTAACTGCTGTCACACAGAGGGCTCGGATCGCCAAGCCACTGCAGGAGCAGAAAAATATTACATGTTCCACCCTAAAAACAAAGCTGAACTTATCCTTTAAGTAACATTTAGGTTCATATATATGGACTATTTATTTCCCGGCATAAATGTCCCAGAGCTTTCCCGAGCCTGATGAGCCACCAGCACTGCATACAGCTTGCCAATTGAATAGCTGTATACAGCCATAGTGTTTTACACGCTGATACTTCTTTCCATCTGTGTTTACCCATGCATGTGCATCTGACATATTACCCCAAGCATGGAAATTTGCAACTTCTATGTTAGGCTGTACAAGGCATATGGGCCCGGACATGTACTGGCTTAAGCAGGGGGACACATCTGGCACTGCAGGATCTGAGTCCCTGGTGGCGTAGTGTGTTACTGATAGTAGCCTTTGTTACGTTGGTCCCAGCTCTCTGCAGGTCATTCACTAGGTCCCCCCGTGTGGTTCTGGGATTTTTTATTATCAGTGGCCTTGTAGGTCTTCCATTTTCTAATTATTGCTCCCACAGTTGATTTCTTCACACCAAGCTGCTTGCCTATTGCAGATTCAGTCTTACCAGCCTGGTGCTGGTCTACAATTTTGTTTCTGGTGACCTTCGACAGCTCTTTGGTCTTCACCATAGTGGAGTTTGGAGTGTTACTGTTTGAGGTTGTGGACAGGTGTCTTTTATACTGATAACAAGTTCAAACAGGTGCCATTAATACAGGTAATTAGTGGAGGACAGAGGAGCCTCTTAAAGAAGAAGATACAGGTCTGTGAGAGTCAGAAATCTTGCTTGTTTGTAGGTGACCAAATACTTATTTTCCACCATAATTTGCAAATAAATTCTTTCAAAAATCAGACAATGTGATTGTCTGGATTTGTTTCCACATTGTGTCTCTCATAGTTGAATTATACCTATGATGACAATTACAGGCCTCTCTCATCTTTTTAAGTGGGAGAACTTGCACAATTGGTGGCTGACTAAATACTTTTTTGCCCTACTGTATGCCAAGTCAAATTCAGGCACTTACACTGCTTGCAGAATACTTGCGTTCCAGGCCTTCAGTGTGCATAAATGTTGGGGGTAGCGTTCAGGCACTGGGAAGTTTGTACTTACTAAGTCAAGAATGAAGATGAGCTAAGGTTTGTTTCAAATAATAGCCCACTATAAGCTGACTCTGGATCACAGGTAACAAAAGTAAACTTGAATAAAAAAAATGGCCAAAAATCTCTCATCAAAATATATCAGTCAAGCATCCATTAAAAGAGATGTATGAGGCTATAAAAAAAACAAACCTTTATGCTCACCTAGTTGGATGCAGCATCGATCTGGAGGCTTTAGCCCTGTGATCCATGAAAGTATGGCCATAAATGCTTTGCCCATACGTCTCCTTTAATAAACAGTGCCTTACATGTACTAATATACAGTATTTCACAAAAGTGAGTACACCCCTCACATTTTTGTAAATATTTTATTATATCTTTTCATGTGACAGCACTGAATAAATGACACTTTGCTACAATGTAAAGTAGTGAGTGTACAGCTTGTACAACAGTGTAAATTTGCTGCCCCCCTCAAAATAACTCAACACCACACAGCCATTAATGTCTGGCAACAAAAGTGAGTACACCCCTAAGTGAAAATGTCCAAATTGGGACCAAAGTGTCAATATTTTGTGTGGCCACCATTATTTTTCAGCACTGCCTTAACCCTCTTGGACATGGAGTTCACCAGAACTTCACAGATTGCCACTGGAGTTCTCTTCCACTCCTCCACGACGACATCACGGAGCTGGTGGATGTTAGAGACCTTGAACTCCTCCACCTTCCATTTAAAGCGGGGTTCCACCCAAATTTTCAACATTATCTCTATACATTCTCTTCCTTGCCTAGATGCTGACATGCTGTGTAAAAAAATTTAAATCGCCGTAATTACCTTTTTTTTTCTAATCTTCTTAGCACTTCTTGGTTTTCCTCCCATGGGAGTAGGTGTGTTTCTAGCCTCTCCCAGACCTCCCACAGTCCCCTGGGAGCTAGTCTCAGGCTTCCCAGCATGCATTGTGCAACAGCATCATCACAACATCTCGGTGAATGCTGGGAGCACAGCATTCACTGCATCCAGGAAATACATGCTTGTGGGCTTCAAATGCCCACAATAAAGATGGAAACCGCCTTCAGTGAATTTTATAAGTTATTCTTTACAACGAAATCGGACACAGGCGGACTTATTACACAGAACATGTGAGTAGATAATCATGAGAAGAAAAGTTTGTGAATGAACTCCAAAAAAAAAAAACGATAGATAGGTGGACCCCCGCTTTAAGGATGCCCCACAGCTTCTCAATAGGGTTTAGGTCTGGAGACACACTAGGCCATTCCATCACCTTTACCCTCAGCTTCTTTAGCAAGGCAGTGGTCCTCTTTGAGGTGTGTTTGGGGTAGTTATGTTGGAATACTGCCCTGCGGCCCAGTGTTCGAAGGGAGGGGATCATGCTCTGCTTCAGTATGTCACAGTGCATGTTGGCATTCATGGTTCCCACAATGAACTGTAGCTCCCCAGTGCCAGCAGCACTCATGCAGCCCCAGACCATGACACTCCCACCATCATGCTTGACAGTAGGCAAGACACACTTGTCTTTGTATTCCTCACCTGGTTGCCACCACACATGCTTGACACCATCTGAACCAAATAAGTTTATCTTAGTCTCATCCGACCACAGGTTCCAGTAATCCATGTCCTTAGTCTGCTTGTCTTCAGCAAACTGCTTGCGGGCTTTCTTGTGCATCATCTTTAGAAGGGGCGACAGCCATGCAGACCAATTTGATGCAGTGTGCGGTGTATGGTCTAAGCAGGCTGACCCCCCACCCCTTCAACCTCTGCAGCAACGCTGGCAGAACTCGTACATCTATTTCCCAAAGACAACCTCTGGATATGATGCTGAGCATATGCACTCAGCTTCTTTGGTCGACCATTGCGAGGCCTGTTCTGAGTGAAACCTGTCCTGTTAAACCGCTGTATGGTCTTGGCCACCGTGCTGCAGCTCTTTTTTAGGGTCTTGGCAATCTTCTTATAGCCTAGGTTATCTTTATGTAGAGCAACTATTCTTTTTTTTCAGATCCTCAGAGAGTTCTTTGCCATGAGGTTCCATGTTGAACTTCCAGTGACCAGTAATAGAGCGATAACACCAAATTTAACACACCTGCTCCCTATTCATAACACCGGGGAGGGAGAATAGCTAATTGGGCCCAATTTGGACATTTTCACTTAGGGGTGTACTCACTTTTGTTGCCAGCGGTTTAGACATTAATGGCTGTGTGTTGAGTTATTTTGAGGGAACAGCAAATTTACACTTTTATACAAGCTCTCACTTTTGTGAGATACTGTATTTCAAATAGATCTATACTATTGCAAGTACGTACAAGTATGTTCAACATGGCATTTGTTAAATTATGAATACTTGACTCTTACTTGTAGGACTGTCACTTTGTAGTTTATACTATTTTGTTTTTACAGATTTTATAGCAAGACATAGCTTATATGTGTAGTACTTGTTTCTACTGATTTTCATTTAATTAAGATTAAAATATTAGTATTAGGTTGGGTTTATAAGTGAGTGGGGGTGTGAATGTACAGTATGTATATAGTTATAGGTTGGGTGTGTATGTTATTTTATGTGTAAGTATATTGAGAATTATTGTATCTCCAAAACTAGAAACATATTCCTTGTAAATTTGTACATACTTGACCAAATAAAGCTGATTCTGATTGTGAAAGCTGATTCTTATTCATGCAGGTCAAGTAAGTGCAGTGAGGGAGAATCTACAAATCTGTTATAACACAGTAACCTAAGAATAGTACAGCAACAACTTATGTGAAATATATATATAAAGTGTGAGTTACTTTTACCTTTCAAAATATTTTTAATTGATTTTTTCCAAAAACATATCACAAAATGCAAAGTTATCATGCAATAGGTAGGAATTTAGCACAGAAATATTGCAAGAAACAAGGGTAGTAAAGATTCTTACCAGGGGCGGCCCATCCATTAAGGGCGCACAGGCGCCGCCCCCTCTGTCCATCGCCGCCTTTCCTATCCATGTGTCCGGCCCCTTTCAGGACACCGGCACATGGATTCCAATGCGGTGGGGCTGTTTTTTTGACGCACCAATTAGAGCCAGAGGCTTTAATAGGCTTCAATATAGGGTGGGCTTGGGTCGCAGAGAGTGCGCTCCAAGCCCACCCAAGTGTGTCACAACAGCGAATCAATATTCGCTGTTGTAACACTGATCCTCCTCCCGGTCAATCAGGAATCGGGTTTTGACACCGGTCACCTGGTTGGCTGAAAGGACAGGCGAACCTATTGGACACCTAGGAGGAAGAAGGAGGAGTCGCACGGCAGAAGCCGCCTTTTAGGTCAGATTCCTCAATCAGTAAAACAAGAAAAAAAGGGGGGTTGAATCGCGCTAAAACAGATTGGTGATCATACACATCATCACCAAACCAAATATTTAGAACTAAGTGAAGAGTTCCCCTTTAGTGTATACATAATATACAAAACACATGTCAAATGAATAATCAATCCAAAAATAAAATGTTCAAAGTGATAATAAAAAGTCCATGTATAAAAAATAAATCACCCAAGTGATATGAAAGTATCTTAAAAAAGTTCCAAAAAACATACATTCTTGCTGTGAGAAGAAAAAAGCGTGCTTGCTCCACCACCGTGAAATTAGACTGGCCGCTTACCAGAAACTCATGATCCCCCGTTACAGAGGATCAGAGAAAGCTGTTTGTTAATACTGCTTTGAACCACGACCAATGGATCAGAGACCTTATACCGAGATGGGACATCAAAGACTGCAGGGTCAGGCGAAAGATGTTCACACTGACAGGTACTCAGACATCAGCCCACAGCATTGCAGATACGGTCATAGAAGGAAAAAAGGCTCCATATAGTGTAAAATCATTGACTTTATTGGATAAGTAAAAAGTTAAACTCACATGTTAGTAGACAATAGTAGACATGTAGTGTAGTCTGGAGCGCCGGCTGGAAGCTCACAGACAGCCCGTTCTACTGGAAACAACAGCAGCAATGGGAGGTGATGAGAACACGTCGCTCTGCCCTACGCAGCGTTTCGTGATAGAGTCACATCATCCATTGTGCCTGGATGATGTGACTCTATCACTAAACCCTGCGTAGAGCAGAGCGACGTGTTCTCCTCACCTCCCATTGCTGCTGTTGTTTCCAGTAGGACGGGCTGTCTGTGAGCTTCCGGCCGGCGCTCCAGACTACACTACATGCCTACTATTGTCTACTAACATGTAAGTTTAACTTTTTACTTATCCAATAAAGTCAATGATTTTACACTATATGGAGCCTTTTTTCCTTCTATGACCGTATCTGCAATGCTGTGGGTTGATATCTGAGTACCTGTCAGTGTGAACATCTTTAGCCTGACCCTGCAGTCTTTGATGTCCCATCTCGGTATAAGGTCTCTGATCCATTGGTCGCGGTTCAAAGCAGTATTAACAAACCGCTTTCTCTGATCCTCTGTAACGGGGGATCATGAGTTTCTAGTAAGCGGCCAGTCTGATCTCACGGTGGTGGAGCAAGCACGCTTTTTTCTTCTCACAGCAAGAATGTATGTTTTTTGGAACTTTTTTAAGATACTTTCATATCACTTGGGTGATTTATTTTTTATACATGGACTTTTTATTATCACTTTGAACATTTTATTTTTGGATTGATTATTCATTTGACATGTGTTTTGTATATTATGTATACACTAAAGGGGAACTCTTCACTTAGTTCTAAATATTTGGTTTGGTGATGATGTGTATGATCACCAATCTGTTTTAGCGCGATTCAACCCCCCTTTTTTTCTTATTTAATTTCACTGTGTTTGTGTTACATAAATGAATCGCGGCTATAATTGTTATTGTTTATGTATTTCACTGTAGCGCAGTTATTCCCCTCATTTTTCTTATCACGTTTTGAACACAGTAAAACAACAGTGGTCTTCATCAGACCATTCATATCACCCAAAAGAATAAATACTCCCAAAATATCCAACTTCAGGAGACCCTTCTATAGTCCACTCTCATAAGAATGTAATCAGCTTAGGAGCAAGTCATCTGTGCTGGGGAGCCCCTTATCTAAATAACATGTCCCAAGCCAATTAGAGAGCCCCCTGGATATACTGTATCCAACATTCTTAAAATCAGAGTAGCTTTTCAAGTTCTGAAAGCCTTTATGCCCCCCCCATTCTCGACAAAAGAGTAATCAGCCAAATAGACAATTATTCAGCAGCCTCTTATATCCAAAACCAAGGGGTTGGGACAGGGGGAAACACATACACCATCTACATCCACTAATGGTTTGTTAATGGTGGTGTTTTGGTCTCCAAAACACCTGGCCTCTTCTCCATGTAACTTCATAGTCTCCATGCTCTTTCACCCTCAGCACCCTTTCTTGCTCCGGTCTCTCCCTAGGCAACATGCCGCTTTCTACCATATACCTCAGTGCCCCTTCTACAGAATCTTTAGCACTCCTTATATCAATAGGTCACTGCACAATATCAACACTTCTTCTCCTGCACCTATCAGTACCTTCTTATCTATGTTATTCCACTGTCCCTCAATCCCCATTTTCTATATGTCACTCCACATTCCCATTGCTTCTTCTCCCTAAGCACCCCTTATTTACACTACCCAGCCTCATTGCTTCTTTTCTTAATAGCTGCTAAATTGTTCAGTAATAGTTTAATGGCTACATGTCATAATTTATTTTAACATTTGACAATTAGTTTATATGTGAAGAATCTAACCAGACATCAGAAGGTTAGTGGACATTAATTAAATAATCTGAGTGTTTAAAAAACGGTCTTTGTCCATTGCATACGCCTTATCTCAAAGGAAAAAATGGCCATTGGCCTAAAGATTCCAGTCCACGCAATAGTCTTTTTTTTTTTTTTGCCTAACCTGGATCCTCCAAGGTTAGGAGGATCTATGTAGACATGAATTAATCATATGGAGGAATCTGTCATATATATATATATATATATATATATATATATATATATATATATATATATATATATATATATTCTGAATATACAGTATGTATATGCATACACTCCCCTAACTTATGGTTACATTGTAACCCAGCCACCAATATCAATTACTGTATTTAATTTGAACATTTAAAATAATATGTTTTCAGTTCTTCAAGATATATGTACATCAAGACATTAAAAAGAAGATAGTACATTTGTGTTGTCTATTTATTGGCAGTGATAAATGGATAGATCTTAATCTAAAACAGAAAAACAAAAGTAAACATTTTATGAGCTGTAAATAACAACCTACTACCACTATGAACATTCTCCTTATTATTATTTTTCTATTGACAGTTGAGTTTTAAATATTCATCTCTGTAAAATTCTTGTTGCTGGTTTCCACAACTAACATTGCAGTACAATCCCTATTTTTCTGTACATAAAATTTCCACACGTTTTTATATTTATTTTGAAGAACCCATATATATATAAATATATATGTACACACACTATCTACACCCTTTTCACTGTAGATATTGCAGGATACAGTTGACTACAGTCAAAAAGTCGAGCTGCAGAAGTTATAGTACGGTAGCTCAAGCAAAAAGACAAAGACACGTGTCTTTCACATTAAATAATCTGTTGTGAAAAGCGATGCAAGCAATTTTCAAAAGAAAAATAGAAGCTAACATTTTAATGACCTGGTATAAAAGAAAACATTTTAATTGGCCTTACTGTCAGAGAGCAGCTCCTCAGCAGCCATGTGTTTGTATTGTCCCAGGATCCCTTATGGTCTGTACCTAACAAGTTGAGTGATGAACAGATCTTACTGTATTACTTCCTGTTTGTCCAATAAGCATCTCACATTCTGCGAAGGAAAACTGATGACACTAAAAGCAAATTTACACCACCTACTGGATATGTGTATTATGTCAGTATAACACCTCTCTTTCATCTTTACACCATTCTTAGAAAAAAGCACATGAAAAATACAAAACATTATAAGACAGCTGCATTTGCTCGAGTTTGAATTTGATTGTCAGGCATTTATCCCAATTTTTTAAAATAAATTACTGTAATTGAAGATATTCAATTACAAATATGTTGGTAAGTATATACATATCTCCTAATATATTGATGGCAAAAAATAACACAAAAAGCAAAAGGTGGATTTTTAAAGGTATCAGTCCACAACATAAATATTTTAAAAACAATATTTTTTTGTTAATAACATAATTAAATAAATCATGTTTAAAACAAATAGCTTGTATCATGGTTTTCTATTTACAAAGTCTCAATGTTTGTTGTTATCCCTGACCCCCACCTGTCAGAGGCGTACCTAGAACCTTCAGGGCCCCGGTGCAAGAAACCATGAAGGGCCCCCCTGACCTCTGGTCCTGGGGCCTTCTCTCCGAGCCCAGGGCCCTTCTCACTGATTCTGGGGCTCTATACTTCCTTCACAGGGCCCTTTATTATGGTCCCACAGTGGGGTCCTTTCACATGTTCCGCAGCAAGCCATCTTCCTGCGGTCTAGGCCACCTTTTCTTCAAACCAAACCCGAACACTTTAGCAGCACCACAGCAATTTTTTATAAAGGCGATATTGATGGTATGAACATGGATATGCCATTCCAACTAGTAAGGAACTCATCCCACATAGACAAATCCGCTACTGCTGCTGTATCTAGTCTAAGCATTTGATCGGGGTCCTGTGTCTGAGAGAGTAAGACCAAGAGGCGTGAAATAAAAGAGTGTCCCTGGGGAATAATTCTCATTGCGAAGTTAAGCTTCCCTAATAAGAGGGATTGGAGCTATTACACCCATGTGCACAGGTAAAGTAATGAAGAACGGACCTGATACGGGTCGGTTTGTCGGGGGGCAGTCTTGCCCGTATGGAGCGAGTGTCAAGGTTGACCCCTAGGAAGGTGATAGAGTGTGCTGGGCCTTCCAGTTTGTGTTCTGCTATGGGCACATTGAGATACCCAAACACCACTCTTAACCTATCTAGGTCTACTGGGGGCACACCGGGCTGTTCGATTAGCAGGAAGTCATCCAGACAATAAATTACCATCTGGCACTGGGCTTGGTGCGACAGGATCCAAGCAGTGTTGCCAGCCGCCTGTAGATTTACGGGCAGCCCATGAATTAAAGCCCATTTTCATGCTGCCCGTAAATGTCCGTTACGGGCAATGGTGCCCGTAAAAAAGATGGTCGCAAACTGACCATTCAACTGCGCATGCACAGTAGCGGCTGCAGGCAGCATTCGTTCTCAGGGCGGGGGTGCCTCCAAGTGTGTAGGGCTTCAGGACGGGGCAGATGGCTTACAAACGGTGCAGACATGCTGCTGGACTTCCATGCCACCTTCAATCTCCATAGGGATATAATGATACCATGGATTGTGAGCATCTGGTAATGACACTTCATATTTATCACAGGGCATGCCTGCTGCAGAGGGTGGGAGTGATGAGTACAGGATGGACAGCACTTGTACCTTCCTATGGGGAGCCATAACATTATGACCAGTGCCAGTCGTCACACACACGGGCATAGCCAAGGAGGAGGAGAGGACAGGCCAGTCAGTCACACATGTGAGTGAGTCAGTGAGAGCCTGACTGAGGATGATAAAAAGATGGCAGAGGAGGACACTGATGTGTCTTGCTTTGTGGAGAGATGAAAGGGGCACAGGAGGACACTGTCACACTGATGTGCCTGTGGACTGAAGGGGTGATAGGGGCACAGAAGGATAGTAGGATACTGAGGTGGAGAGTGATATGAAGGGATAAGAGGAGGAAACTACCATGTCCGTAGCCTCTGTCCACCTCCTGTGTCATGTCTGCAGCCTCTGTCCACCTCCTGTGTCATGTAGGCAGCCTCTGTCCACCTCCTGTGTCATGCCCGCAGCCTCTGTCCACCTCCTGTGTCATGCCCGCAGCCTCTGTCCACCTCCTGTGTCATATCCGCAGCCTCTGTCCACCTCCTGTGTCATATCCGCAGCCTCTGTCCACCTCCTGTGTCATGTCCGCAGCCTCTGTCCACCTTCTGTATCAGTCTGGAGGAGGAGTAAAGAGTGGGAACACCCCCGGAATGGGGGTCACGAGAGGAGTCAGACATTTGTGGAGAGGAGACTATAGGATAAAACCCAGAGCCACCAACCTTGAACCGTCTGACTGAGTCCTGCACGATGCACCTGAGAGGAGGTCAGTGACAGCGCCACAAGGCCAGTCTGAGGGGGGGGGGGAGGGTTGCTGATGTAAGGGGGGAGTGAATACAATAATGAAGGGGGCACTTATACAAAGGTTCCCCCCTATATTAGTAACCCTCTCCCCCCTTACCTTAGTGTATTCACTCTGCATAAGGTGGTCTCTAGTCACCAGAGTGCCCCCACATCAGAGTTCCTGCCATTCCCCTTCATATCAGAGTCTGCAGGATTCTTCAGTTTCAGTGCAAGGGCAATGCTGCAGAATCTGATGCAAGTGGGAACTCTGATGTAAAGGGAATGCAGTGGACTCTGATATAAGGTGGTCTCTGGTCAACAGAGCCCCCCCTTACATCAGAGACCCCCCTTTAAATCATGATCTGCAGCATTCCCCTTTACATAAGCGTTCCCTTTCACTGTAAGGGGGAATCCTGCAGACTCTGATGTAAGGGGGAACTTTGTGCTGGCTGGGTTATAGTAACCTGACCTTCATGTAAATGGAGAAAACCGGAGTTAGACTTACCGGTAACTACTTTTCCAGTGGTCTTCCAGGGCAGCCCTTGAGAGATGGAGTCTCTCCCATGGCCACAGGAAACACATTGCCACAGTTCAAAAGGCAGTCACTCAGGTCCCTGGCCAGTCATTTACCAAGAAGGATGGAACTGAAAGATATAAACCATAACAGGTAATAACATTAAAACATCAACATAATTCAAGGGTGGGATCGTGCTGTCCTGGAAGACCACTGGAAAAGGACTTACCGGTAAGTCTAACTCCGGTTTTCCCCAGTTGTCTTCCAGGACAGCCCTTGAGAGGATCCCCAAGTACTCACCATTAGGGGGGGGACTTTCCTCCCAAAAGCCTGATCCTGACTGGACATTAAGTCTAGTCGATAAAGGTGTAAAGGTGAAGAAGCTTGACCATGTGGCTGCTTTACATATTTGATCCGGGGTGGCACCAGCTCTTTCTGCCCAGGATGCTGAGAGTGCCCTTGTAGAGTGGGCCTTAACACCCCCAGGAGGATCTCTATTTATTGTTCTATACCCTTCTGCAATAGCTAGCTTGATCCACCTAGCTATGGTGACCTTTGAAGCCTTTTTTCCCTTAGGTTGTCCATAAAAGAGGATAAAAAGTGAATCTGTAATTCTAAATGGTTCGGTTACCTTTAGGTACTCTAGGATACACCGCCTCACATCTAGTAAATGAAATTGTTTTTCTCTCGTTTGAGGCGTTTTGACAGAATGAAGGGAGGACAATATCTTGCGACCTATGAAACCTAGATGCCACCTTTGGCAAGAACCCATGGTCCGTCTTTAAGACAACTCTATCTTCAAGAACCTGAAGGAATGGCTCTCTAATGGAGAGGGCTTGGATTTCACTAACCCTACGGGCTGAAGTGACTGCTACGAGGAACACTGTCTTAAATGTGATCAGTCTTAGCGAGGCCTCTGAGATTCAAATGGTGGCTCAAGAAAGGCCCTGAGGACGAACGATAGGTCCCAGGTTGGAGTTGTGCTAACTCTGACCGGTTTGTGTCTGGAAATTGCCTTACAGAACCTAGTAATTAGGGGATCTTCCTTTAAACGTTTCTCTAAGTACACACTTAAGGCCGCTATCTGAACCTTAATAGTACTAGGAGTTAATCCCTTGTCTATCCCCTCTTGGAGAAACTGTAGGATGTTTGTTGTATCCTTGTTTACCTCACCTTGGTTATCCAACCAGCTGTTAAACTTCTTCCAGACTTTCCTATAAATAGCTCTGGTGACTGGTTTTGCGGCTCTGTAGTAAGATCTGAACAACTCTTTCTGTTAGACCTTTACTCCTCAGCATAGGTGTGCGCAGCCTGTTGCATTAGGGTGTGCACCCCAAAGTCCCAACACACATAAATGCCACCTTCTGTCACAGGAAGGGGGCTCTGGTGGTGGGAGGCAGTCGATTGGGAGCATATTATGGTACACCCTAAATACTGGTGTAACGTGTTCCTAAAGTTGAACCTAGACTTTTATATAATGGGGGCATTTACACTGGCCACTGGCACCCCCGACCACCCACCTGGTGCTGCTTCTGGATAATGCTAATGCACATGGGGTGATTAGGGTATGCCCAGGCACACCCGGCACACCATGTGCGCACGCCTATGCTCCTCAGAATTTCTTCCTCAGTAACCACGCTGAAAGCTTCAGCATGGCTACTTGTGGATGTAAGAGAGGTCCCTGTGACAGGAGATCTTGTCTGCAGGGAAGCCTCAGGGGAGGCTGGTCTGTTAACTTAAGTAAAGTTGTGAACCATGGCCTCTTGGGCCAAAATGGTGCCACTAGAATTAAACATGTTTCTTCCGCTAGAAATTTCGCTAGAACTCTCGGGATGAGGTGAAGTGGTGGAAACGCATAGGCCAAGTTAAAGGTCCAGGGAGTCTGTAAGGCATCTACTGCCAAGGGTTGATCTCCTGGATATAGCGAGCAAAAACTGGGAACTTTTGCATTCTTTTTGTTTGCAAATAGGTCCACTTCTGGCTTCCCCCAGTAAGCTGCTATGTGGTTGAAAACTTCAGGGTGCAGAGACCACTCTTGATTCGAAATTAGTTGTCGACTTAAGAAGTCTGCAGTGCGGTTTTGTTCCCCTTTCAGGTGTAATCGCAGAGATTGATTCTAGATTGGATTCTGCTCACTGAAATATGTCCCTGGCCACCAACATTAGTCGAGGACTTCTGGTTCCTCCCTGTTTGTTTATATAGGCTACAGCCATCATATTGTCTGAGCGGACTTGTAGATGGTGACCTTGTATTGTGTCCTGAAAGGCTAATAGGGCTCTGAGGATAGCCGTTAGCTCTTTCCAATTGGAGGAGAAATGTTTCTCCTCTGGCGTCCACCTGCCCTAGGCCCAGCATGAGTTGAGATGGGCTCCCCAACCCCAACTACTCGCATTCATGTCCAGAGTGGATGTGATAGGTAAGACCCAGAGTACCTCTTTGTTTAAATTTTCTTCCTTCCACCACCAGAGGAAACGTTTTACTTTGGTGGGGATCGATACATTTTCTTACAGATCCTTGTCCTTTAACTGTTCCAACACAAAATCCTGAAGGTCTCTTTGGTGGAACATGGCCCATTGTACGGCCGGAATTGCTGCTGTCATAAGTCCTAATGCTGACATCACCTCTCTCAATGTACATTTGGTGCTGGTTTGAATAAATGACATTCTCTGCTTCAGATTTAATATCTTTTCTTCCGGCAAGACTATCCTTTGATCTACAGATAGAATCTTGTAGCCCAACTATAGAATATTCTGGGGCCTCTGTGTCCCTCCCCCCTCCTCCCGCTTTGGAGGGGGGGAGGGCCACGGCTGTCCACAGTGAGAGCCACACTCCAATGCACGAGGGGACGCAGGATGAGATGGTGGTAATCTCGACACTGCGACCTAGTGGCCAGGTAGTGGCTAGGGGGCGAGAGGGGAGGGGAAGAAATGGGTGAGGGGTGGGAGGTGGAGCGCCCCTGCAGATTCTTTACAAGAGAAGCATATTGCGCATACACTGGAAATAAAGGGAGCTTTAAAGACCGGGTCGGATGGATATTAATTGCTTGACATACAATGTTAAAGGGCTGAACTCCCCTACCAAGAGGCACAAAGTACTTAGAGATCTGCAGCAGTATGAGGCAGATGTGGTTTTTTTATGCAGGAAACCCACCTGTTGTGGGAGGCAGGTATTAAGTTGTATTCAAGAAATTTCCCAAAACGGGCGAAAGGGGTGGCAATCGGTTTCTCTAAAAGAATAAATTATGTACTGATAGATAGAAAATCTGACCCGGAAGGCCGCTTTCTTTTCCTAAAGATTAAACTTGGAGAGAGGATCTTCACTCTTGCCAATGTTTATTGTCCGAATAGAAGCCTGACTAAGTATCTCCCTCAGATCTTAAATAGATTGATGGAATTTAGAGAGGGGGAGGTGATATTAGCGGGAGATTTCAATTTCTGCCTTGATCCAGCCTTGGATAGTTCGTCAAGTGCACAGGGGATGAGTAAAAATCTCTTGATGAGCTTAGGGCGAAAATTACATGACTGTCAGTTGATAGATGTATGGAGGGTTCAACATGCTAAGGTCAGGGATTACACTTTCTTTTCCCCTGTGCACGGGACTTACTCAAGGTTGGACTATCTGATGGTGGATCATAGATTATTGGATTCGGTGGAGGAAACGAAAATAGAGATCAGGACATTGTCAGACCACGCCCCAGTCTTGATGAAAGTGAGAGTAAAAGAATTACAAAAGCCCCCGTATACATGGCGACTTAACGAGAATCTAATCAGGGATGTTAAAATAGCTGAAAAAATACAACAAGAAATGGATTCGTTCTTTCGGATAAATGATACTGGAGAGATCTCGGGGGCTGTCCTATGGGAGGCCTTCAAGGCATATATAAGGGGGTTTTGATTTCTGTTGGTGCGGGAGTGTAAAAAGAAAGAGCCAAAAAGAAAGAGAAACTTATGACAGATATTTATAAACTAGAACAGATTCATAAAGCCCATAGAGGAATAGATAGGCCCCTATTGCAGCAACTGACAATTAAAAGAGAAGTATTAAAAGATCTAATGGAGAATGAGTCGAACAGGATTATGAATAGACATCTTAGAGATAAATACAGGTGGGGAAACAAAGTGGGCAAACACTTGGCAAGAATCCTGAGGAAAAAAGGAGAGGTAAATTTCATTGACAAGATTCAAAATAAAAAAGGGGAAATTAGGTTTTCATCGAGAGAGATAGGTGAAGAATTTAGACAGTATTTTACATCCCTTTACACTGTGAGACCGAGTGAGAACAGTGGATGGAAAAAAAAGGAAAGGGTGGGAGAGTTTTTGAAGGAGGCGGGGATACCCAGATTGACTGAAAACGATATAATAGAACTAGACAGTCCCATAACTGAAGAAGAAATCCGCTTAGCTTTAAAATCATATCCCCTATTGAAAAGTCCTGGACCAGACGGCTTCACTTCTTGTTTTTTTAAAAGATTTGAAGACTCCCTGGTCCCAAGGCTCTGTTGGTTATGGAATGGGTTGGGGAAGCAAGGCGAACTGTGTGAGGGAGCATTGACGGCTTCGGTGACCTTGATTCTTAAGGAAGGTAAAGACCGCACCCTCTGTTCTAGTTACAGGCCGATAGCGTTAATAAACGCAGATATCAAATTATATGCAAAGGTGTTGGCATTACGGCTTAAGGAAAAAATGTCTTACCTGGTTCATCCGGACCAGGTGAGCTTTATTCCAGGGAGAGAGGGAAGAGATAATGGGGTGCGGTCTTTGCTCATCTCAGAGGCCATTAAGATCCGTGGATCCCCAGGTCTATTTCTGTCAATAGACGCCGAGAAGGCCTTTGACAGAGTAGACTGGGCATTTATGATTAAAACGCTTGAAGCCATGGGTGTGGGAGTTACAATGCTAAAATGGATCAAAGTTTTGTACAACCACCCCACAGCATACGTGAAAGTTAATAATTCAGCCTCAGCTCAGTTCGCAATGGAGAATGGGACTAGGCAAGGATGCCCGCTACCCCCCCCTCCTATTCGTATTGACTTTAGAGCCCCTTTTGGCCGTGATCCGAAAAAATCCGGATATCAGTGGCTGCATAGTGGGGAAGGAGGAGCATAAACTGGCAGCTCTTGCTGATGACGTCCTTCTCTACATTACGAAACCTAGGATCTCGATCCCCAAACTATTGTCTACATTGAAGAAGTATGGAGAGCTATCAAACTATAAAATCAATCTTGTAAAATTGGAAGCCCTAAATATCATTGTTGACAGCCAGGAAGTAGCTAGACTCAGATAGGTATTCCATTTCCCGTGGAGGGAAAAAATTCAATACTTGGGGGTTAAGTTAACAAGATCAGTGAAGAAGATTTATCGGCTGAATTTTATCAAACTATTAGACGAAATTAGATTAGAAATAAAAAGAATGGAGCATTGCCCGATCTCATGGATTGGGCGAATTAACACACAGTCAAAATGGTGCTAGCCCCAAAGGTGTTCTATAAGATGCAGATGCTTCCAATCCCTTTGCCTCAAATTTACTTAAAAAAATTAATAGGATTAATAAGTGGGTTTATTTGGAATAATAAGAAACCAAGGATAGCATACACGGTGTTAAGTAGAGAGAAAACACAGGGGGGGGTTGGCCATACCAGATTTTAAAAAATATTATAATGCGATTGTATTATCACGGGCGATAGATTGGGTAAAAGGGGGCACCAATAAAAGATGGGTTAATTTAGAAATGGGTTTAAGTAGGGCACGATTATAATATTCCTTTTTTGGAATCCGCCACAATTTAGAAATCTAGGACCAGATACACATATTATAACACATCACACATTGAAAATTTGGGATCAGATTCACGCAAATAATAATTGGGAGTATAATTCACCATTGATTTACTTAAAAAATAATGTGTCCCCCCCCCCCCGGGATGGAGGAAGTGGGAGGAAATTGGATTATAAATAGAGAGGCACAATTAAAAGATATTACTAAGAAAGGGAAAACTTGCACTTTTCAGTATTTAGTCACACATAGAGATTCAATGCAGTTAAATGGGTGGCGGTACGCCCAGCTCTCGCATTTCGTAGGCAGTATTCCAGGGCCTATAAGAGAGGAAAAAGACCTCAGACCAATAGAGAAGCTGTTTTGTAGGGAAACGTCAAGGAGGCATGTTTCTGCGCTATATAAAATTCTGTCAAATAGAGGAGGGACGGAAGTGCCGCCATTCATTAAAAATGGGAAAGGGAATTGGGGGTAACCCACAATGAAAGTTTAGTCTTTTCTAGGATAGCTTCTTTCCTCCCGTACAATCCGAATTAGATCTGGGTCCTTCAATATGCCTCCATCTTGACGAGTACTTAACTGGAGGGTGATGGGATCCAAAGGCTGTGCACCTCTCAAAACTTGTTTGGCTCAAATTTCATCCACCTTACTAGGATCTAATCCCTTCTTTAACAATATCTGGTGAATGACCTTGTCTAACCATCTCATATATTCTGACAACTTCTCTCCTGTTTCTTGATAGGTGTGTTCTAATTGATAAATTAGGTCAGAAACCTTCTCGGTACGTCCGAACACATCTTGCAGGATATCTAAGTAGTCTTGGGCTACACAATTTTGTTTGCTGAGCTTCAGATTTCGAATAGCCTCGGAAGCAGGCCCTTTCAGACTCTCAGTAATCCGCTGTTTTTTTGCGTTTCAGGGATGTCCCACTCATCCAACACTTGCGTGGCCTATTCCAACCACTCTTCAAAAGGTGTCTTCTCCTTTGGGTACAGGCCGTTGGCCCGAGAAAATGCCCAGTTTTCGGTACCCAGTCCCTGAATATGTTGGGTTCCCTTTTTGACATTGGGACACCAAGTTTCCCAGGGCTGTGAAAAGTTCTGGCTCAATTGCAGCCGGTGCTGACTGTGATGGAACCTTGATTTCTGCTGAACTCATCTGGGGGAAGGTGGCAAGATTCTCCCCTTCTTCCCTTGGGTGGGTCAGATAAAATTTGGTCTTGTCAGCGAGTTCAACACTTGCACCCTTGAAATTTTCCGGAACTCCCTTCATCCACTCCAATAATGCATAAGTGCGGAATGTCTCATGATTGGGTCTTACTGCGACCACCTTGGCTCTTTGTTCTGGGGATAGTGTTTTTACTACTCGGTTAATGTGTTCTTTCTCCCAGATATCTCCCCAGAGTTCCATGGCCACGCTCGCTTCTGAGCGAGTGCCTTCTGCCTCACACCACTGTGCCACAGTGGGGGGATCCATTCTATGGTTCTTAAGGGGGTGCTTGACTTCAGAGTGACAGTTATCCCGGACGAGCCCCCACATCTAGCAATAACTCACGGTGGAGCTGCTGGTTTATTATTGGGCCTGTCCTCTATTCTCTTCACCCCTCTTAAAATTGTTCAATCCCCTTGACACAGCTGTAGTGCAGTGTTGTAATGATATTAGTATCAACTTTAACCCACAATATACACTTATATTTATATTTACCTCTACCTGGGTGCTTGTAGCTCCACCTGCAGGAGAAATAACAACACTGCACACAAAACTTCTGTAATAACCAAAATAACTTCTTTCTTTGGGTAAATGATATATTTATATAAAGAGTTATTACAGTGACTACACTATCACACCAACGTAGTGCAACAGTATAGTAAACAGTTATGACAGTCTTGGTAACAAACACAAATATACCTAAATATATATTTGTACCAGGGAGCTCCCCCTGCTCTAAACCGTAAAGTCACTACCCTTTGTAACTAGATGCAGGGCCCTGCAATAAAGTTGCATAGTAGACGGTCTTGCATAGTAGATAGTCATGATGTCTTCAATCTTCGCTAGCTACGAAATGGTAATTGTAATCCACAGAGATTTCTTCTGAGGTGTTGCGCAGTGTAAGGTAATACACAAGGGCAATTATAATCCAGCAAACTGATTAAGTGTTCTTATACGAAGAAGACAGACATCTAGTGTCAGCTCTTGAATATTCAGCAAATGGATAAGTGAAATACTGCGCCAATCCAACAAGTCAGAACAGCAGCCAACACTACAAAACGACTAAATTTGTGCACATTAACTAAATAATAAAAGTGTAGCGCTATAGTAAAGAAGCAAGTGTAAAGGTATAGGACAGAAAGAAGTCTGTTTACATTTGAAGGAGCAAGTGACCTCATCTGATCCCAAACATAAAAGATATGTATACTAGATAGTGCAGTGAATATGGGTGTAACATCCAATATCACCACACCTGTAAACAAGTGAGATGCTCTATCTTTTCAGAAAGAGCACAAAACATCACAAGAGGAAAAAAAAAAAATTATTTATCAAAAATTATTAAATAAAACATCCAAACTTATCAGTAGTGAAAAAAGTGTCAACAATGCAAGTGGGGAGATATTAGCTCCCAAGTGAACAATATAAGCATAATATATTAGTCCATATGGTGTATGACGTGGTTGACCCAAATTGAATCCCAGGTGGGTAGCATCACAGAAAAAGTCCAAATCTGAGTAAGGGATGGAATACTCTTACCGACTTTGGTGGACTCACAGGCCGTTGGCGGTGAGTCAATTAGGCTTGTACTGTCTTAAGATGGATGACAGTGTCAGGATGGCTTGTACACCGGAAGGGTTCCTCCTCAGATGGGGGGCCGAGAATCTGCCCAGAAGGTCCGCACAATCACCGTCTTTATCAGCATGCATGGACCATGTATGAAGAAAAAACAAGAAGCCTCCACATGGTGTAAATCCAAAAACTATTTTTCAAATAGCATTTATTAGATCACTCAAGATCATCAAACAGTCCATAAAGGTTAAAATTGGCAGAATCGATTCAAGTATTATAAAGTAGATATAAAAATTAGTAAGCGTGGTAAAAGTGGCTGGGTACAGCAAAGAAACCCGACCGGTTTCGTCTAAAAACTCCAGCCGAAGTCTTTTTAGACGAAACCGGTCGGGTTTCTTTGCTGTACCCAGCCACTTTTACCACGCTTACTAATTTTTATATCTACTTTATAATACTTGAATCGATTCTGCCAATTTTAACCTTTATGGACTGTTTGATGATCTTGAGTGATCTAATAAATGCTATTTGAAAAATAGTTTTTGGATTTACACCATGTGGAGGCTCCTTGTTTTTTCTTCATACATGGTCCATGCATGCTGATAAAGACGGTGATTGTGCGGACCTTCTGGGCAGATTCTCGGCCCCCCATCTGAGGAGGAACCCTTCCGGTGTACAAGCCATCCTGACACTGTCATCCATCTTAAGACAGTACAAGCCTAATTGACTCACCGCCAACGGCCTGTGAGTCCACCAAAGTCGGTAAGAGTATTCCATCCCTTACTCAGATTTGGACTTTTTCTGTGATGCTACCCACCTGGGATTCAATTTGGGTCAACCACGTCATACACCATATGGACTAATATATTATGCTTATATTGTTCACTTGGGAGTTATATCTCCCCACTTGCATTGTTGACACTTTTTTCACTACTGATAAGTTTGGATGTTTTATTTAATAATTTTTGATAAATAATTTTTTTTTTTTCCTCTTGTGATGTTTTGTGCTCTTTCTGAAAAGATAGAGCATCTCACTTGTTTACAGGTGTGGTGATATTGGATGTTACACCCATATTCACTGCACTATCTAGTATACATATCTTTTATGTTTGGGATCAGATGAGGTCACTTGCTCCTTCAAATGTAAACAGACTTCTTTCTGTCCTATACCTTTACACTTGCTTCTTTACTATAGCGCTACACTTTTATTATTTAGCTCTTGAATATTGTAGTCTATGCAACTTTAATATTCTCCAACTCAACTTGTTCCGTGGGACTATCTGTCTGTCCCAGCAACAATCTGTAAAAGTTCTAAGTGTGTGTGTGTAGTATTAAGCAAACTTCCGGGTGTTAACCTTCTCACCACACGGGATCCGGGCAGATGGATGTCTCAGTTTCAGCAGTTCTCAGTCCGTATGGAGCCACCACCATGCCGTCACACTGTTCCGTTCACTAACAACCAGGAGTCCTCGGTTACCTCCCCCACGGGTCTCCGGAACAATCACTTCTGCTGCTTCAGCACACTGTGATACGATGGCAGGATCCTTGCTGCTGCTCTGCTCCTTCACAAGGTAGGCCGCAACCCTGAGGGACACACACACCCACAGAGTCCTGCTGACAGGCCACACGTCCCAGGAACAAGAGACTTAAGATGGCTGCTCCCAGCCCTTTTATAACCTCCCACAATGCAGTTCAGTTCTTCTCTTGTGGGTAGGTCATAGTTAATGTTCAGAAGTAAATAATCAATCACTTCCATGTCACTTCTCTTAATCTTGAAACATAAAAGTGTTGTACCTTTTCAATTGTCCACTAGATCAACTTATACCTTTATAACACACTTATGACTAAAAACAAAAGTTGTCAGCTACATATGATTCTGGTACAAAGCATTGCAAAGTTGTTTACAAATAAAATAAAGTTGTTTTTTTTCAATTTTACGGTTTCTTAAGCCCCGGTTCACCCTGCCGTGACTTGTCATGCGACTTGAGAGTGCGACTCAACTTAGAAAGAGGTTCCTGCAATACTTTGGTGCAACTTCAACACGACTTGCATTGACTTCTGTTAAAGAAGACGTATGCGAGCTGCGATGAAGTCACGCAGGGATGTTGGATTCAAAGTTGCACAACTGGCCTCATGCCCACGGGCGTTTTAAAGGAGCTGTAAAGCTAGCACCGACGCCAGGAAAAAAGTGGCGTTAAAAACACGATTTTATCCACGTTTTGCATTGGCATCAATGCACGTTTAACCGTGCTAGCTTTCAGCCGCGTTTCTCTGTCTCTATTCAAAATCAATGGTTCCCTATGGGAGCCCATTGATTTGAAAAGAAGTCGCACCAGAAGTCGGATCAAGATGATTCGACTTGCGGTGCAACTCGTGTGCTGAGAAAAAAAAACGGGGACCCCACCAAAATGTAAAAAAAAATTTGCAGAAGGTTCCACCCCAAGACCACACCAGACCCTCTGGTCTGGTATGGATCTTAAGAGGAACTCCTACATAAAAAAAAAAAAAAAAAAAAAAATGGTGTGGGGGGGTCCCCCCAAGATCCATATCAGACCCTTATCCGATCATGCAGACCGGCAGCTCAGGAAAGGGTGGGGGTAAGCGAGCACCCACCACCTGGACCATACCAGGCCACATGCCCTCAAAATGGGGGGGTGGGTGCTTTGCGGCAGGGGGGTCTCTGCGCCACCCACCCCAAAGCACCTTGTCCCCATGTTGATGAGGACAAGGGCCCCTTACCGACTTGTCTGCGGGCGGCGACTTAAACAAGGGGGCCCCCAGATCCTGGCCCCCCACCTTAGGTGAATGAGTATGAGTATGTATACCCCTACCCTTTCACCTAAAAAAAAAAAAAAAGAAGTGTCAAAAATAAACACACAACACAGGTTTTCAAAGTATTTTATTAAGGCAACTCCGGCTCTTCTCCCTCTTCTGGTGACGTCTTTTCCCTCTCCGGTTCTTCTCCTCTCCGCTGTCTTCTTGCTCTTTTGCCGGGTCTTCTCCGCTGTCTCCTCCCTCTTTTGCAGGGCCTTCTCGCTCTGTTCTTCTTCCGATGCTGACTCGATGCGATCGCCTGGTGTAATGCTGGGTCCACCATGTGCAATGACTTATATTGGCATGGAGCGGGGCCACCCGATGATGCAATTTGGAGGCCACGCCCCTTGTGTTGTCATTACCCCATCATGCCAGGGTGGTGACATCACAAGGGGTGTGGACTCCAAATTACATCATTGGGTGACCCCGCCCCATGCCAATATAAGTCATTGCACACGGCAGACCCAACATTACACCGGGAGATCGCGTTGAGCCAACATCAGAAGACCCAGCAAAAGAGCGAGTTGACCCAGCAAAAGAGCTAGAAGACAGCGGAGAGAGGAGACCCGGCAGAAGAGGGAGAAGACAACGCGGAGAGGGAGAAGAACCGGCAAAGGAAGAAGACATCGCCGGAGGAGGGAGAAGAGCCAGAGAGGGAAGAAGAAATCAGAAGAGACTCCAGAGCTGATTTAATAAATCTCTTAAAAAACCTTTGCAGTGTTTTTATTTCTTGACACTTTTTTGGAGTGAATTGGTAGGGGAACAATACTCATTCACCTAGGGTGGGGGCCATGATCTCGGGGCCCCCTTGTTAAAGGGGGCTTCCAGATTCCGATAAGCCCCCGCCCGCAGACCCCGATAACCACCGGGCAACGGTTGTCGGGAAGAGACCTTTGTCCTCATCAACATGGGGACAAGGTGTTTTGGGGTGGGGGGCTCGGATTAGGGTCTGGTATGGATCTTGGGGGGATCCCCACGCCATTTTTTTGGTGTGGGGGGTTCCCCTTAAGATCTATACCAGACCTAAGGGCCTGGTATCATCTTGGGGGGAACCTCACGCAAAATTTTTTTTTACATTTTGGCAGGGTTCCCTTTCAAGATTCTCAGCACACAAGTCGCACCGCAAGTCAGATCATCTTGATCTGACTTCTGGTGCGACTTCTATTCAAATTCAATGCGCTCCAATAGGGAACCACTGATTTTAAATAGAGGCAGAAAAACGATGGATGAGTCCTAACGCTGTGTATACAGCGTTAAGCCTCATTAAATCGCATTTAACACCTTTTACCAGTGTCTGGTGTGAACAAGGGCTAAATGGGAAATGTGTAAATATACATTAAATGTGTAAAAATATTAACAAACAAAAACAAAAAAGTTTAAATATCAATAGGTAATAAAATAGCGCAATTTTAAATTTGAACATCGGTGCAATTTGCACTGCCAATTTCATTGCGGTTTGCGACAGAAGTCAGAAGTCTAGGCAAGTTGCAATGAAATTGATAAAAAGTAGTGTAGGCTCCTGTTTCATAATCTCTGCGACATGAGTCAGGGTGATATAAGCGGTTCCATTTCCAATGGGGTGCGACTTGTTATGCGATTTGGAACTGTCAAGTGAAAGGCGGGTCTGTACTTAATCTGACATATTGCTGTTGCTGATGTTTCCCTCTTAGTTTGCAGCATTGGACACAGTTGTGCAGTATAGCTGAAATCTGTCTTTTTTGCTCCAACAATCCAAAGGCCTGCGCCCTCTGTGAAATGTCTACACCCTTTCATGGTAGTGCCATATGAGCAAGGTGGAGAGATGATAGCCAACAGGTATAATAAGAGGATTCTGTTCTTGCTCTCCCAACTAAGCTTTGTTTAAACGTCCACCAGCCCTTAGCATGCTATATCAATGAATGGGTTCAGGTTGGCAATTGGACTGTTTTTCGGAATGTCCTGCTTGTCACGGATACATTTAATTTCTGTGCTAAACACATTCTGTTGTGTGATAGCAGTGAGCAATATGAACAAACCTTGCAATAGTGCATACAAGCCTTGTCCATTTGAAGAAACGTTCAAAGCGTTGACAACCCAAGGTGAATCTTTGTCAGATTTGGTGACAAGAGTCTTGACCTTAGGACGAATCTCTGGATTGTTGTCAGGATCTAGAAGACTGAAGACCTCAGCTGTAGCTTCTTCTGTACGATCCAACAGGAATTTAGGTCTTGTTAACCAAGAAGAATTTGTAAAGACTCTTGAAGAAACTGGCCCGGTGGCATGATCTGCAGGATTAAACTGATGAAACATGATGCCATTGTTCAGGCCTTGAGGATTTTCTGATTGTTTCTACATGGTTGCTGACCTAGATATAGAAGCGTTTTGTCCGATTGTATATGTAGCGCAAAACAACTTTGCTGTCTGTGTAGAATCTGATGTCAATTATCTGAATGTCTAGCTCACACAGTATAAAATCTGTAATTTCTATGGCTAGCACAGTCCCACATAGTTCAAGCCAAGTAATTATGTGCTCAGGCTTAGATGCTAACTTAGCATTGCCAAACAGAAACCCTACATGGGTTTGATTTTTGAGAGTCTCTTACATGGTAGGCAACAGCTGCTATGGCCTCATTGGATGCATCTGAGAAGATGTAGATCTCTTTTCTCCGACTTGCAGCAGGGGAAGCTGAAGTGTAGCAGTGTGGTATGTCAATTCCATCTATGTCTGGGTTCACATATGAGCGAATTGGATGCAGTTTTCATCACATCCAATTTGCATGACATGTGAGTGTGATTGGCTCCCAAAGGAAGCGGTTTACACATGTTCGGGGAGGCCGCGGTGCAAATTCCAAAAGGGTCCTTTGTGTTTTTGGGTCCGGTTCAGGTGCGAATTCAGGCAAAAATTCAGATTGAAATGCACCTGAACTGGTAAACAGAAACGCACCAGACCCCATGGTGGAAACCACGGCCGCACATATGTGAACCTGGCCTAAGGCATGTAGAGATTGTTTCCAGGACTCCCATTTTGAATGTTTGTCTGTTTGTCGTGAAGCATCCCTACATATTTTTGGTAAACAAAAATCTCAATAAGCGTATATTGATTGGTTTGCGCAAAAGTTATAGTGCTACAAACTATAGGAAAGATTTATGGCATTATTATTTTTTTTTTTTTTTTACTAGTAATGGTGGTGATCTGCGTTTTTTAGCGGTACTGCAACATTGCGGTGGACAGATCGGACACTTTTGACACATTTTTGGGACCATTGACATTTATACAGCGATCAGAGCTATAAAAATGCACCGATTACTGTGTAAATGTCACTGGTAGGGAAGGGGTTAACACTAGGGGGCGATCAAGGGGTTAAATGTGTGTTCCCTGGATGTGTTCTAACTGTATAGGGATATGACTGACTGGGGGAGGAGCCATATCGTTGTTAGTAGGAACAAACTATATGTCTCCTCTCCCCTGACAGAACAGGGATTTGTGTTTATACACAAAAATCCCCATTCTGGCTCTCGTGCCCACGATCGCGCATGGCTGGCGGTGATCACGCCCTCCAGAGGCTCTTAAAGGGAATAACATACCCATGCTGGTAGCGTTCGCACACTGCAGATAGGCGAACTATATATAGTCTCTTAATTGAGTCGGTTGATCATTAAAGCGCGGCAAAACTGACATGCAGTATGTAGTACTGTCCCATAGATCTGACAGATTGCTGAAGAACTTATCTCTAGTGGTTTCTGTGTTGGTATTATTGTGCGTTTGGTTCTTACACTTTGGTCTGCGATTTCTGCAGAATCTGCTCCCTGTACATCTGCGTGGTCAGAGGCATGATCAGGGCCGGTACAAAAGGGGGGGCGGAAGGGGCGGATGCCCTGGGCAGAACTATTTACTGGAGGAAAGGGGGCGCATGTGAAGTGCTGGCTGTGTGCTTCTAAAATTGTCTGGACGCACCAGCCGCTAATACCTACACCTGTAAATATGTGCCGAGTGCGCTCCTGCACCCGGCACAAGCCTAGAACAGATCAGCGCTTCACTTATTTACTCACCTGTCAGGGGACAGGCACTTGGTATTCCCTGCCCAGCGTCACACACTGAGAGGCTGGCCGGAGGCGGGATGGGAGCAGTGGCGTGGCGTTGCTATGGGAATGGGGGCGACCGCACCTGGGTGACGCCATAAAGAAAGCTGGCAGTTTTAGTGGGTGCTGTCAAGCCCCCCTCCCTCCACCCCCCATCAGTGAAGCTCTGATTGTGGCGGCGTGACAGGGGAGAGGCGAGCTGCGGGATGTCAGAATGTTTCCCCCACTCACCCCCCCCCCCCCTTTCTCCTGTCAGCAGTGCGGGAGGAGAGATAGCAGCTCTCTCATTAGGTTCGCCGCCCAGCTTCCTGCCGCTCTTTTCCCCATCCCATTGGCCACAACACTGGGCCAATCACAGCGACCCATTGCTCTCCACAGGGAAGAGACGACAGCTCCCAGCATGCACTCTGCTGGGGGAAAAAAAGAGAGAGAGCCCGGAACTCAGAAACAAGCTGGGGGAATGAGTGCTATACTTTAACTGCTCCAAAAGACAGAAACAGAGAGAAAGGAGTGTACCTGGGGGAGCCAAACAGAGAGCCATGCTGCTAACCAGAGTGAGCCACGCTGCTAACCAGCGCCACCAGAGAGAGCCACGCTGCCAACCAGCGCCACCAGAAAGAGCCACGCTGCCAACCAGCACCACCAGAGAGAGCCACGCTGCCAACCAGCGCCACCAGAGAGAGCCACGCTGCCAACCAGCGCCACCAGAAAGAGTCACGCTGCTAACCAGCGCCACCAGAGAACCACACTGCTAACCAGAACCACCAGAGAGAGTCATGCTGCTAACCAGAACCACCAGAGAGAGCCACACTGAGCCACTACCAGGGTACAGACATGCTACACTACTGACCAGAGTCGCCCCTGGGCAACACAGAGTGAGCAAACATCTATCTGGAAGGATCACTGCGGCAGTTTCCCTGGGTCTGGTAAGAGGGCCTGTCGGCCATTATCCTTTACTGATCCTAGGGACTGAGCCATTAGGAACTGCCTAACCTGCTATCCTCTAGCCCTAATACTGCCTCTGCAGGCTAGAGGACAGCAGGTTAAGCAATTACTGACTGCCACAATGAGCTCCAATGCTGTGCTGCGGGCTCGAAAATATTGTGTGTGTGTGTTTGGGGGGGGGGGGGGGGGCGCAGTTTGCCATCTTCGCCCTGGACACCAAATGACCTTGTCCCGGCACTGGGCATGATGTATCTGTGTTGATTCAGCGATTCAACAGTTTCAAGAGAGAAACTGTTAAATGAAAAGCAAGGAAGCAAGCGAAAGTACAAAGATTACAATTGCTTCAATCTGATTTGCTCTCGAAAGCAGGCACATCCTTCACATTGCATTTAAAATTAAAAAATATATATGTAAAAATGAAAAAGTTCTTCACCATAAAAATTGTTAAATCTTTTCAGGTTTTCCGTGAAAATTTCTATCTTTTTGGTGCACCGCAAGACAAAAAAGTTTGAGAAACACTGCTTTAGGGTTATAATTTTCAAAGAACAATTCTCATTAATATGCCTTTTTACGCTAGCATGTAACCACCCAGTTTTGACTTTTGATCTCTTATTTGTTGGCTATTGGAATGCACTGACGAATGTCATTGTGTAATATGTCTTTAACACACCCCCACTTCTCTTTAATGTTCATTGTCACAAGAATTTTATCCCAGTTAGTACTTCTATCTCCTTGATGCACAGGTGTTTATCTGTTCATACAGTTGCGTTGGTTTGCCTGTACACACCTTAAGGTTTGACCACAAGAGGTAAACATATTTATAATGTGGGGATTGTACCCATTTATTATCTTATATTTGTTTTTACCCTATATGGTTTGTCAAAAGTAATTCATGCGAATAAACATACACTTTTAGCAGTACATTTATGCACTGTATATATATATATATATATATATATATATATATATATATATATTTTTTTTTTTTTACAGAGGCCCTAGAGCACAGGTGTCAAACACAAAGCCCATAGGCCGAATGCGGCCCATTGAACCTAGTCACGTGGCCTGCAGCGGCCACTACCTTCGGCTCTCACCCGCTCTTCTTCCTGTCACTTGTAAACACAGGAACTTTTGTGCTTACAGTGACAGCTATCGTCCTGGAGAGTCCCAGCTCCTGTTACTGCGCATGCGCTGGTTTCAGGCTATACAAGCCGAGCACGGAGATGCTGCAGCCGAACAGGCAGCTTACAAAAATTAGCTCCTTACATGCCGATTGGTCGACCGGACACGCAGGCACAAGCTGGAACGGAGCAAGCACAGGCTGGATGAAACACTTGAATGCCAAAGGTTGAGTGCTTATCCCCAGGGATTTCACAGGGGGTGGTGGTCTGGTAGTGGGGGGGGCAGTAGTTGGGTGGGTGGTGGTCTTCTACTGGGGGGCTGGGCATTAGTTGGGGAGGTGATTTGTCAGTGGGGGGTCTGTTAGTGGTGAATGGTAGAGCAGTAGTTGGGGGTGGTGGATCTGGTAGTGGAGGGGCCCTAGTTGGTGGAGTGAGTTGAACCCCCCTAAACCCTGCATGTATCTCACCCATGGATCTTGCACTCTGTACACAGGGCACTTTTGAACCCTGTAAGTAGCGCGACTCCTGAACTTTGCACTCAGTGTGTAGCACACCCCTAAACCCTGCACTCTGTCCACAGTGCAACTGTGAACCCTGCACCCTGTCCACAGTGCACCCTCTGAACCCCTGCACTCTGTCCACAGCGCACCCTCTGAACCCCTGCACTCTGTCCACAGCGCACCCTCTGAACCCCTGCACTCTGTCCACAGCGCACCCTCTGAACCCCTGCACTCTGTCCACAGCGCACCCTCTGAACCCCTGCACTCTGTCCACAGCGCACCCTCTGAACCCCTGCACTCTGTCCACAGCGCACCCTCTGAACCCCTGCACTCTGTCCACAGCGCACCCTCTGAACCCCTGCACTCTGTCCACAGCGCACCCTCTGAACCCCTGCACTCTGTCCACAGCGCACCCTCTGAACCCCTGCACTCTGTCCACAGCGCACCCTCTGAACCCCTGCACTCTGTCCACAGTGCACCCTCTGAACCCTGCACTGTCTACGTAGCACACTCTTGAACTCTTTAATATGATGAAGAGTAGGTACATAGTCTTAGATATACAACTGGCCCCTTGAGGACAACCATATTGCTGATGTGGCCCCCAATGAATTTGAGTTTGACACCCCTGCCCTAGAGAATAATATGTGGGTTTTGCAATTTTTTGTCACATGGTATTTGTGTAGCATTTTTTCAAAAAAAATTTTTGGGGAAAAAATATGCTTTAATTTTTAATGCATACAAACAATATAATACACAATTTTTGGTAAAATATAGTGTTACGCTAAGTAAATAGATACCAAACATGTCACGCTTTAAAACTACACACACTTGTGAAATGGTGCCAAACTATGTTATTTAAAAATATCCATAGGCAATGCTTTTAAGCCTTTACAGGGTACCAGTTTGTACGCGAGCACAGGGGGACAGCGGTGCTGTAAAAATATTCTTGAATTTAATTATTTTTTTTTTTTAAATTTACACTGTTTCTTTAAACTTTTTTTTTATCACTTTTACTGCTCACAAGGAATGTAAACATTCCTTGTGACAGCAATAGGCAGGGACAGGTAGGTACTCCTTATGAAGAGATCTGGGGTGTATTAAATCCCAGGTGTCTCCTGTGCTCTAGAAGCATCTGTTCACACCAAGATTAGTGTGATCAAATGTTTTCAAGATTTAAAAATTGTCCTGTTTACTTTTGGAGAAACCTGAAATTATGACAGTACCTTACGGTCCTCCATGGGCTCTATGGTAAGCCAGCAGAATTGCCGGCTTCAGTTCTGGGTTCTCCAGTGGGTCAGAGATCCCAGAGAGGCACTTGCAGGCAGCAGGAGGGGGCGACTCCTCTTGCCGCCAGTAAATCAATCCAGTGGCTAATTAGCAACAGCCTACAAACTTTTGCACCCGAACCATGCAGAGTGAGCTGAGGAGCTACTGATGCCCGCCTGCCATTGGCTGAGCCAAGGAGGGGACAGAGGGCGTGCACAGCCTGAGGGAAGCGGTGCAGCCTTTGTATGGGGCATCAGAGCGGCCTGGGGGGGAAATTGCCACCCTGCCCCCCGGTAGGGTGACCACATTTCCAAACTGCTATTTAGGGACAAAATGGCCCAGATGCAGCTTGTTACGTGCCACTGTCGCCTGCCACCAGATGCAGCTTGATCCCAAATGCAGCGTGCCACCATCGCCTGCGACCAGATGCAGCATGTCATTTGCCACTGTCGCTTGTCACCAGATGCAGCATGTCACTTGCCACCACTGCCTGCCACCAGTTGCAGCGTGTCACTTGCCACCAGATGCAAAATCACTTGCCATCACCGCCTGCCACCAGATGCAGCGTCACTTGCCATCGTCGCCTGCCACCAGATGTAGACTGTCACCTGCTACCAGCTGCAGCATGTCCCTTGCCACCGTCAACTGCCACCAGATGCAGCATGTCCCTTGCCACCGTCGACTGCCACCAGATGCAGCATGTCACTTGTCACCGTCACCTGCCACCAGATGCAGCTTGTCACTTGCCACTGTCGCCTGCCACCAGATGCAGCATGTCACTTGCCACCATTGCCTGCTGCCAGAGAGAGGGCAGGGAGAGAGAGAGGGGACAGGGGGGGCAGAGAGAGGGGGGCAGAGAAAGGGGTCAGGGTCTGGTCAGTGACTCACTTGGATGGTCCATAGGGGGGCTCACAGTCAGCGGCTTTAATGTGGCTGTCGGCTGGTTGTTTAACCTTCCTGCCCCCTCTTCCTCTTCACAGATGCAGCACACTGGCAGGCAGAGAGTGTGGGAGAAGGGTGTGTGTTGCAAGCTCGCCCAGGCATGCTTGACGGAGAAGTGTGCGGATCCCCTCTTCTAGGGCAGCTGCACCGAGAAGGCTGGTTCCCGCTGCCCCGAGTTGGCTGTCACCCGCTGCCCACACACTGACACCAGGGATGATCCGGAGGATGGAGCAGCAGTCGGAGGACTACTGTCCCCGCCCACCAGCGTGACCTATCAGACACCTATCTCAGCAGCAGAGCCAAAGGAAGTGCTCCAAAAGCCTATCAGCTCTGTGCTACAGGTGGTGAGCGGGTCGGCAACGACAAGAAGCCTACAGCTTTGGCAGCAGCAGAGAAGCTGCCCTGAACACTGAAGCTCCCAGCACGCTCCCACCATCCTGGCCCAGTCTGCCCCTTAATTGCCACACCTCTCAAATTGCCGCCTGGGTCCCATGAACTCAGCGGGACCCATGGTAGGGCTGGCCTTGCATGCAGGGATGTTTAGAGGCAGAAAAAGAAAAAAAAAAAAAGCCTGACACCCCTAACAGAAGCATTAAAAACGTTCATTGTGCATGAGGACTAATACTCTTAGCCTATCACACTGTGTACAGCAAACTTCACACTACTAACAGCCAGCACATCATACACTGCACCCCAGTATTCTAAAAACACCTAACACTGCATACCACTCAGGGTCGAATCTAGTCCGTCTAATGTGGGGGTGCAGTAAAAAAATGTCAGGGGGCAGAAAATGGGAGGTCAGCAGGGTGGAGAATAGGGGTCTGCAGGGCACTGTACGAAGTCAGTAATAGGTGACGCAGAGTTCAAAAGTCAGTAGTAAGTTATGCAGAGGACAGATTTTTCCTAACAGTAGGAGGAGCTTAAAGGGGGATGATCAAACAAAATCTGTGCCTAGTAGCTGTATACTTTGTACACATATAGCACAGTCCTTGTACCCACAAAATACTACTTACTATGTCGCAAGTGACAGTCTAACCGATAAACATAAACCCCAGAACAAAGGATAATTTTTAAAAATGTAAAAAAGTTTCCATCACCTATTCTTTTCTGCATACCAAAAGTGATCACTTTGTCTGTCAAACCAACCTTAAAGAAGAACTTTATTAAAACTAGCAACTGTTGGGACAATAAACACTATGATAAGGACTATGTAATGTACAACATAATGCATAGAGTGCAGGGGTTAGGACAAAGTAAAATCAAAACATATAGAGTTTCAGATTCCCCCCTTACATCAAGACTCCCCATCAGAATCCCCCCTTAAACAGAGCCCCTCTTGTACATCAGAGCCCTCCCCCTACATCAGGGTCTCCAGCATCCACCTTAACATTAAAGTCCCCAGAGTCACCCCCCTAACATCAGGGTCCTTAGAGCCCCCTCCCCCTTACATCAGGGTTTCAGGGATTCCTTGGCCTTACCTCAGGGTCCCCAGAGCCCAACCTTACATTTTGGTCTCCAGAATCACCCCCCTTACATTAGGGTCCCCAGAAGCACCCAACTTACATCAGGATCCCCAGAGTCACCTCCTAACATCCAGGTCCCTAGAGTCACCCCCTATGTCAACCTCTCTTACGTCAGGGTTCCCAGAGTCCCCTTCCTTACATCAGGGTCCCTAGAGTCACTCCCTTAAAAGGAGAGTCCCCCCCCCAAATTTTCTCCTTTACATCAGGGTCCCCTCTCCTCCTTACATCAGGGTCCCAAGATCTCCTCTTGAATTATAGGCAACAAGAATGAGAGATAAAAGTAAGGGGGTGCTTCTAAAGCCATCCAAAGATGGGTTGAAATTCGGCCGGTTCTTGAAGGACTGGGTAAATTTAGATCCATCTATGGGCAGGCTGGCTGTACTGAAGTCGATCTATCGATCGACTTCAGTAAAATCAGCATGTCGGGTTTTTTATTTTTTCATGCGATCACTGCCGGCAGCTATAGCCAGCAGCAGTAATTAATTATAATTGTGATGGCGGGGAAACCTCCCACTGTCAGAATACAATAGATCCACGGGAGGGATTCCCGTTCAACACTGACTGTATTAATGGCGTAATCAAGGGATTTTCTTTCTGGTGGTTGAATAAAAGAAAATTGCTAAATGTATAGATAAATGAATCAGGTGACACATTTTCTCCAATTATCTCATGAGATGCTGAAAATGTCAATTCACGATCATCTCATGAGTTATTTACCAAACAAAACAAAACATGAGGTAAATAACTCATAATACAAAGTTAAAGTCAATTCACTACTTAGGAAATAAATAAATGCATGAGTTAATTGAGTAGTGGTCCAGGCATGAGGTATTTAAGGAATGTAAATTTGCCAATCTGGAGGAGTCTCTCTACCTTTTTGGATCAGTTTCTCAACAGTAATGCATAAAAACCTAAATATGGAAAAACACAGAATTATCGGGCTGATTCACTTAATGTATAACTTAAAGGCAAAACTTTTTTTTTTTTTTAAGTTTTGGATAAAGTGGAGATGAATTAGCACCCATGTCATGTTTTTATTGCTGTGTGTGACCCATTAGGGAGATTCACCCTCTATTTGTCCTGTTTACCATTATCATTGAACGTCATAGGAAATCTCAAATTTTGGATTGTCCTCAGAAAAGTAATAGCGGAGAAATCTTCCAATGGGGACACTAGTTTGGGTGACCTGTGGGGCCCCAAGGGATTCTTTTGATTTGCAGGGACTTCCTCTCACTTCCTGTTTTGGCTATGGGACAGACGTGAAAGGCAAATCTTCCCAATGACAAAGCTGTCTTTTTTATTGGTGGAAAAACTGTATTTATATAGGTGTGTGATTTTTAACACTACACTGAGCAAAATTATAAATGCAACACTTTTGTGTTTGCCCCTATCTTTCATGAGCTGAACGCAAAGGTCTACGACTTTTTCTATGTACACAAAAGGCCTATTTCTCTCAAACATTGTTCACAAACCTGTGTAATGCCGTGTACACACGGCCGGACTTTTAGACCAAACTTAGCAGATGGAACGAATCCGTTGGACAATTCGACCGTGTGTGGGCTTCATCTGACCTTTTCTGTCGAAAATGTGACGGACTTTAGATTTAGAACATGTTTCAAATCTTTCCGACGGACTCGAGTCCGGTCGAAAAATCTGTTTGTCTGTATGCTAGCCTGATGGACGAAAACCTACGCTAGGGCAGCTATTGGCTACTGGCTACGAACTTCCGTATTCTAGTCCAGTCGTACATCATCACGGTCGAATCTGTCGGACTTTGGTGTGATTGTGTGTAGACAAGTCCGATTCGACGGAAGTCCGTCAAAAAGTTGGTCGAAAGTCCAACAAAAAGTCTGACGTGATTCAGTCCGTCGAAACTCCGGTCGTGTGTACACAGCATTAGTGAGCACTTCTCCTTTGCCAAGATAATCCATCCACCTCACAAGTGTGGCATATCAAGATGCTGATTAGACAGCATGAGTATTGCACAGGTGTGCCACAATAAAAGGCCACTCTAAAAAGATGCACAATAAGGAGGCACTTGAAGAAAGATGGGCTGCATGGTCAAGTTGCCAGAAGAAAGACATTACTAAGCAAATGCCACAAAGTATCCCCCTTATAATACGTCAAACAGCACAGAGACAAACCTCAAACCTTCTGGCACAAAGTCATTTGGAGTGATGAGACCAAAAGTTAGCTTTTTGGCCACAACCATAAACGCTACATTTGAAGAGGTATCAACAAGGCCTATGATGAAAAGGTACACCATTCCTACTGTGAAACATAAAGGTGGATCGCTGATGTTTTGGGGATGTGTGAGCTACAAAGGCACAGGAAATTTGGTCAAAATTGATGGCAAGATGAATGTGGAACATTTACATTCATCAGCCAGGGAGCTGCGCATGAGACGTACTTGGACATTCCATGACAATGATCCAAAACACAAGGCCAAGTCCACCTGTCATTGGCTACAGCAGAATAAAGTGAAGGTTCTGTAGTGGCCATCTCAGTCTCCTGACCTCAATATCATTGAGCCACTCTGGGGAGATCTCAAACCAGCAGTTCATGCAAGACAGCCCAAGAATTTACAGGAACTGGAGGCTTTTTGCCAAGAGGAATGGGCAGCTTTACCATCTGAGAAGATAAAGAGCCTCATCCACAAATACCACAAAAGACTTCAAGCTGTCATTGATGTTAAAGGGGGCAATACACGGTGTTAAGCACTGGCGTGTGTAAACTTTTGATCAGGGTCATTTGGGTAGTTTCTGTTGCGATTATGATTTAAAAAGAGTAAACAGTTGATTGATAATAAATGGCTTCAGCCAAACACTAACCAGGAGTGACAGAAAAGTTTTTGTGTTATCATTCATATTTTGTGAAAAATGGCCAAGAAATCATAAATTCTGCCAGGGTATGTAAACATATGAGCACAACTGTATGCTGCAGGGACCGCACTGCCTAAGTGAATTGGCATATTTATACAGTTTAAACCAGTTTACCTCTTTATTAGCACTAAAAACTGACAGGGGTTCTAATCCTTCTCCACTGTATCCATCCTATCATGTCATGAGATAAAATACCACATTTATTGAGTAAAATACAGTTTGATTAAATTAAATTAAATAACTAATGTGTATAAAAAAAATGTGAAAGAAACCGCGCTTTCTTAAACAAAAAATAGTAGCTGCCAGCACATCAGATAGTCTGTGAAAAAGTAAACCAAATAAAATAGTATAGTGCAGCACTAATGCAATGAAAAAAAACAGTGAAGATATCCCAATGAGAAATTGGGGTATATATAAATGCAAATACAATAATATTATTAAACCACAAAATTGTTTAAGTGTAGATCAACAGTGATAGTGTATAAAAAGTGCATATAGTCCATATATGACATCAAAATGGTGACTATAATTGAATGTGAACTGGTTGTAGATAATCCACCGCAAGGAAAGAAGTTACCAGACAGGTTGAATCCAACAAGGCGCCTGATGAGTCAACCAAGCTTTTGGTGTAACACACCCAAGGAGGTACAGCAACCACGACTTCCAATCTAGACCGAATCGGATGTGGTTCTATGATTGTGACATCAGTGAGTATCCACCATATGAATAGCAACCGGAATTCGTGAGTAATTCCTCTCAGTGTGACATATGGCAAAAGGAGAAAAAAAATTGGGCCACATAGTGTGATTCCGTTTAGATACACTTATATTTAGATATACTTTTTGCATGTGTGTTTCCTCTTTTAGAAGATGAGGTAGAAGGGAGGAGTTCAGCAGCTGGGGGGTTGAGGCGCAACTGGAATTTGCCTACTGCACATGCGTTCCGGCATGGCCGCTAAGCATTCTAATAGGTTTCCTAATCTGACAGAAAACGAAGGCGGCAGTGGACATCTTGTTACACCCAGGCAAGTTTTGAATGTCACACTTATTTTAGCAGTAAACTGAGCTTACATATATTCAAATACACTATATCAACGCAACCGACTAAGGGTGTCCAAAAATGTCTGTGGCCTCAGTCTGGTGTTGAGCAGTGCAGGGTGTACCAAGATGGCCGCCGCCACTTTCTGACTGCAGCCTTGCCGCTGGTTTTCAAATTCAACATCAAAACAGTATCACAGATTTACAATACTATATTCTAGAGGTCGACCGATAATATCTGGCGTTTTTTATTTAATCGGCCGATTGTGCTGATAAAAAAGGCCGATTATAACTTCAGCGCGACTTGCAAATGACTTCTGTAATAGAAGTCAATGCAAATTGCCTGAAGTCTTCGGTGAAGCGACTTCTCTCCTCCTCTGGGCAGCCTGCCAAATCTGATAAAGAGAACCTGAAGAGATACAATGTTTACACCTATCAATGGACTGAACTCTGTGTGTAGGAGTTCTCAGTTTAACCATTTAAAGACTAAATCTTTTCTGACACTGGTTGCTTACAAGTAAAAATCCTGTATTTTCTGCTAGAAAATCACTTCAAACCCCCAAACATTATATATATATATATATATATATATATATATATATATATATATTTTTAGCAGAGACCCTAGGGAATAAAGTAGCGGTTGTTGCAATATTTTATGTCACACTGTATTTGCGCAGCGGTCTTTTAAACGCAATTTAAAAAAAAAATACACCAATGACTTAAAGAAAAAAACTAAGCAGTAAAGTTACCCCATTTTTTTCATCCAAAAGTTTTGATTACCTGTTTTTGTGTATTTAATATAGTTTTTTTTTTAATCTAAATTCTACATACAAGTGAACTGATTGGAGGTTTATTTTGTTTAATAAATGTTTAAATGTAAAAAAAATTCTGTATCACTTATTACTTAAGGTTGCTTTCACACTGGAGCGGGCATGCATTGACGGTAAAACACTGCTAGTTTTAGCGGCGCCATTCGGCTGCTAACGGGGCGCTTATAACACAGATAGCGGCTGAGGAATCGGTTAAATGCACCGAAACGCTTTGCAAGCGCTTCGGCAGTGGTGCGCATTCATTTCAATGGGCAGGAGTGGTGGAGCAGCGGTATGCACCGCTCCAAAGATGCTGCTTGCAGGACTTTTTTTTTTTAACATCCTGCCAGCGCATCACCTCAGTGTGAAAGCACTTGGGCTTTCACACTGAGACTGCAGGGGAGCCGTTTTACAGGCGCTATTTTTAGACCAAAAGCGCCTGAAAAACGCCCCAGTGTGAAAGGGGTCTAACTGTTAGATTTTATGAGATAAAGGGGGAAAAAAAAAAAAAATCGGCCTAACATATCAGCCCAAAAAAAAAAAAAAATCAGCATCATATATCGGCCATCGCCCACCGCGATTTCTAAATATCGGCATCGGCCAGAGAAAAACCCATATCGGTCGACCTCTACTTTATTACACTATATAAGCTGACTTTACTTCCAGACTTGCCTGAGTGTAACAAGGTGTCTGCTGCCACCTTCGTGTTCTGTCAGAATAGAAATCTATTGGAAAGCATAGCGGCCATGCTGGAACGCATTGCGCAGTAAGCAACTTTTGCTGTTAACGTCACTTCCGTTACTAGATCGGATGGAACACGGGTGTTCTGTCAAAATAGCCAATTCATCGTGATCTAATCACGTCACTTACGGTTACTGATAAGCATCAGATTCTTTCAGAATAGAAATCAGCAATTGGAGATTTAGGCGAGTTGCTGTTTTGACTCAACACCGACAAGCGTATATACTCTGGTACACAATATTATGAGCGAACATTGTTAGTTTACCCGTAACTAACCAGCAACATGGCCACCTCCAAGGCGGCGAAAACAATTTCCTCCTTAGCCTCTGTTCTTTCAAAACAGCAAACTCTTTGTGTATCGGAGTGTACACGCTTGCTGGTGTTGTGTCAAAACAGCAACTCATCTAAATCTCCAATTACTGATGCTATACAGTAACTGGAAGTGACGTGATTGGAGATCTCGACGAATCGGCTATTTTGAAAGAACACTGGTGTTCTATCAGAATACCGCTACCCATCATAAAATGCAATGGAAGTAACGTTCCGTCGTGGCCATCTTGGTACACCCCCACTCGTATGTAGAAAACCAGTCAGAAGGCGGCAAGCAGACATCTTTTTACACCCACCGAAGTCTTGCATTTCACACTTACTTTTACCAGTAAACTTAGCTTATATAGTGAAATACAGTATTTTGAAATCCATCAAACTGTTTGGGTGATAAATTTTAAAATCAGTGTTCTGTCAATTTAGTAAACCTGTGAGATCAGCTGGGTTGCCGATGCTTTTAAAAAAATTTAACATCAAAACAGTGTCATGGACTTCCAAATACTGTATCTCACTATATAAGCTGAGTTTACTGGTAAAAATAAGTGTTAAATGCAAGACATCAGTGGGTGTAAAAAGATGTCCGCTTGCCACCTTCTGACTGTAGGCTTACTGTGAACGAGTGCGGGTGTACCAAGATGGCCATGACGGAATGTCACTGCGGTTGCATTTTCTGATGGGTATCAGTGTTTCGTCAGATAAGGTGACCTGTCAGAATGTGCAACGGATGTGGCGTTTCATCACCGATATCTTGCTACACCCTGCACTCGTCCACGGTAAGGATGTATCCTTACTGTGGACGAGTGCGGGGTGTAGCAAGATGGCAGCAACAAAAACGTCACATCAGTTACACATTCTTCTCACTGTAGTGAGAAGGGGGCACTTTTTTTAAAACAGTAAACTGGGGTTATATAGTGAAATACAGTACTTAGAAATCCGTCTGATTTTTAAAGCAGCGAACTTCTGTCAGATTAGCAGGCTTGCTGCTGGTTTTAAAATTCAACATCTATTCTAAACAGTCAGACGGAGTTATAAGTACTGCATTTCACTATATATCCTCAGTTTACTGTTAACAGTAAGTGTAAAATACAAAACTACGGTGGGTGTAACAAGATGTCAGCTTGCCGCCTCCCCACTCTATCCTTACTGTGGACGAGTGCAGGGTGTAGCAAGATGGCGGCGACGAAACGTTACTTCCGTTACACATTCTGACGGGTCGCCTAATCTAACGAAACAGTGGCTTTCTGATAGAACACCGGTCATGATACCACTACTTATATCGCACTACACCCCGGTATAAGCGCTCCCTCGGAATGGATCAAAGGCTCTTCACAAGTCAGCACCTAAATGAAATAGTTTCATCCTGCTTTATCTTCCGCCATACATCTACTCTGCTTTCAGTTCCCCGCACACCTCCCACTCCAACTAAGAGTTCAGTGGGCGTTCCCATTACACACCAGCTTCCTGATCACGTGAGTGTGACATCAGCAAGGTCCTTCTCCTGGTTGGTAACTACATGACCATGGCTGCTCCACGTGTATCTGCGTTTGCTGCTTTCCATCAAGAGGCTAAATCCCAGGTTAGTAGTTACTTCTAGGAAGAGCGAGCTTCTGTCAGGGGTGAACGTGAAAAAACTGCTACCACAACTCACTTTAGGGCACTGTCATGGCTGTTTGTGAAGAGTGCGGTAACCTATTTAAACCGATTTACCGTTATTGGAATCAGATAATTGCTTTGGCTTGTCAAATAAGGGTTTGTGTTGATAAGCAAATGAAGCATGCTTGTTCTTGAGATCTGAATTTGAAGGTCAAGAAAAATGTGCATTTATTATTTAACACTGCAGCCTGTAAGGCATTGCACCCATGATCAGATTGCAGGTGCAATGCCAGGATTCTGCATACTCTGACTGTACCTCTGAATTAATGGACTACAAGAACGCTTATCAGCGCCCTCACAGTTCATTGAGAACTACAAGTAGTCATATTATTCGTTCACAGAATTCTGTGAATGAATGACATGGCCGCAACGGCGGAGCCTCACAGTTTGAAAATTGTGACAGCGGATGTGGGAAGAGGAAGTACAATGACAGTGCGGCCGTGTTAGCTTAAAAGCGCCGCTAGTTTTAGTGGCACTTTAATGTAGGTTTAGAGGTGCTGTTCAGGCCGCTAGCTGGGCGTTTTAAACCATTTAACCCCCGGGCGAATAAAAATGTTAAAAGCTCTGCTGCCGAGGCGCTTTGGCAGTGCTGCCCATTGAGTCCCAAAGATGCAGGCACTTCGGCGGTGCTGCCCTAAAGCGCCCCAAAGATGCTGCTTGCAGGACTTTTAACGTCCTGCCAGCGCAGCACCGCTTCCACACTGGGATTGCAGATGAGGCGTTTTTCAGGTGCTTTAGCGCTAAAAATAGCGCCTGAAAAATGCCTCAAGTGTGAAAGGTGTCTAAAGGCGTTCAGGCTTTTTTTTTTGCAGATTTTTGTCTTCTATGGGTCTTTGCACACAGTCACGTAAAAGTCAGTAAACTAGGACCACATTCAGATCAGTAGGGAAAAAAACACACCCCTCTACACCAGTGGTCACCAAACTTCAGCCCATGTGCCATATGTGGCCCTTTTCTTGCTTTTATCTTGCCCTTGGGGCATTACCCCCCCCCCCCCCCCCCCCCACTGTTGACAACAGTTGTGCACTATACCTCCCACTGACACCGACGATGGGGCATTATTCCCTCCCCTCCCCCATCACTGACACTAGCAATGGACCATTATCCACCCCACCCCTCACTGACATCAGCGACAGACCATTAGGCCCCCACTGACGCCAGCGATGGACCAGTATCCCCCCCCCCCACTGACCTTGACAATGGGGCACTACACCTCCCACTGACACAACGGGACACTATTTCCTCCCCTATCACTGACACTAGCGATGGACCATTATCCCCCTTCTCCCCCCCTCGCTGACACTAGCGATGGACCATTATCCCCCTTCTCCCCCACCCCCCACTGACACTAGCAATGGACCATTATCCCCCTTCTCCTCCCCTCACTGATACTAGCGATGGACCATTATCCCCCCTTCTCCCCCCTCGCTGACACTAGCGATGGACCATTATCCCCCTTCTCCCCCCCTCGCTGACACTAGCGATGAACCATTATCCCCCTTCTCCTCCCCTCGCTGACACTAGCGATGAACCATTATCCCCCTTCTCCTCCCCTCGCTGACACTAGCGATGGACCATTATCCCCCTTCTCCTCCCCTCGCTGACACTAGCGATGGACCATTATCCCCCTTCTCCTCCCCCTCGCTGACACTAGCGATGGACCATTATCCCCCTTCTCCTCCCCCTCGCTGACACTAGCGATGGACCATTATCCCCCTTCTCCCCCCCCCCCTCGCTGACACTAGCGATGGACCATTATCCCCCTTCTCCCCCCCCCCTCGCTGACACTAGCGATGGACCATTATCCCCCTTCTCCCCCCCCCTCGCTGACACTAGCGATGGACCATTAGTCCCCTTCTCCCCCCCCCTCGCTGACACTAGCGATGGACCATTATCCCCCTTCTCCCCCCCCCCTCGCTGACACTAGCGATGGACCATTATCCCCCTTCTCCCCCCCCCCTCGCTGACACTAGCGATGGACCATTATCCCCCTTCTCCCCCCCCCCCTCGCTGACACTAGCGATGGACCATTATCCCCCTTCTCCCCCCCCCCCCCTCGCTGACACTAGCGATGGACCATTATCCCCCTTCTCCCCCCCCCCCCCCGCTGACACTAGCGATGGACCATTATCCCCCTTCTCCCCCCCCCCCCTCGCTGACACTAGCGATGGACCATTATCCCCCCCCCCCCCTCGCTGACACTAGCGATGGACCATTATCCCCCTTCTCCCCCCCCCCCTCGCTGACACTAGCGATGGACCATTATCCCCCCCCCCCCTCGCTGACACTAGCGATGGACCATTATCCCCCTTCTCCCCCCCCCCCTCGCTGACACTAGCGATGGACCATTATCCCCCTTCTCCCCCCCCCCCTCGCTGACACTAGCGATGGACCATTATCCCCCCCCCCCCCTCGCTGACACTAGCGATGGACCATTATCCCCCTCCCCCCCCCCCTCGCTGACACTAGTGGACCATTATCCCCCTTCTCCCCCCCCTCGCTGACACTAGTGGACCATTATCCCCCTTCTCCCCCCCCTCGCTGACACTAGTGATGGACCATTATCCCCCTTCTTCCCCCCTCGCTGACACTAGCGATGGACCATTATCCCCCTTCTCCCCACTTCGCTGACACTAGCGATGGACCATTATCCCCCTTCTCCCCCCCTCACTGACATCAGTGACGGACCATTACTCCCCTACCCCCCCCCCCCAACGGACGCCAGCGATGGACCACTCCCCCCCCCCCCACGGACGCCAGCGATGGACCATTACTGACATTAGCGACGGACCATTACTCCCCCCCCCCCCACGGACGCCTGCGACGGACCATTACTCCCCCCCCCCCTACGGACGCCAGCGATGGACCACTATCCCCCCCACGGACGCCAGCGATGGACCAGTATTCCCCCCCCCACTAACACTGGCGATGGATATTCCCCCTCCCCCCACCTGACCCACGTGCTGGATGTGACCCTTTGCTTGCTTTTATCTTGCCCTTGGGGCATTATTCCCCCCCGTCAGTCGGGCACTATACCTCCCACTGACACCGACGATGGGGCAGTATATCTCGCAGCGATGGACCGCTATTCCCCATCCTCACTGACAGCAGCGATGGACCGCTATTCCCCATCCTCACTGACAGCAGCGATGGACCGCTATTCCCCATCCTCACTGACAGCAGCGATGGACCGCTATTCCCCATCCTCACTGGCAGCAGCGATGGACCGCTATTCCCCATCCTCACTGGCAGCAGCGATGGACCGCTATTCCCCATCCTCACTGGCAGCAGCGATGGACCGCTATTCCCCATCCTCACTGGCAGCAGCGATGGACCGCTATTCCCCATCCTCACTGGCAGCAGCGATGGACCGCTATTCCCCATCCTCACTGGCAGCAGCGATGGACCGCTATTCCCCATCCTCACTGGCAGCAGCGATGGACCGCTATTCCCCATCCTCACTGGCAGCAGCGATGGACCGCTATTCCCCATCCTCACTGGCAGCAGCGATGGACCGCTATTCCCCATCCTCACTGGCAGCAGCGATGGACCGCTATTCCCCATCCTCACTGACAGCAGCGATGGACCGCTATTCCCCATCCTCACTGACAGCAGCGATGGACCGCTATTACCCCCTCCCCCCTCACTGATGCCAGCACACCCCCTATTTCTTACAAAGGGAGAAATATTGGATGAATCATTCATTCGTTCCTGTTCAGTGGCAGCAGAAGCCAATGTGAGATGGTTTTTAACCCTTTCACACCCCTTGCTCTTCACCTCATCCATTCAGAGAAAGCTTTGCACTCATTCAAAGAATGTGTTGCATTCCCTGGATAGCGCCCATGCTGAGCAGCCGACCTGTGTTCGACAATGCATCACGCCAGCCGCTCAGCACAGGACGTGGAAGCAAATGGAGATGACTGGAGTAGTGGTGTCTACTTCAGTGATTTCCAGTCTCCAGAGGCATCAGCCAGGTATGGCATATGCATACATAGTTGGTCTAATCGTTACCAACTGTAACTATATAATATCCATACCTGGAGTTTCTTTTTTGCAATAAATCCTCTAATTTCTAAATAATACATTGATTTGAAACGAGGGCTTATCCACCGGGGAACTAAATTGTAATGTCAACATAACTTTCTATTTTCCTTTTTGAATAGAGTAAGGTAAAGGTTATAACTTCTGTTGTATGTGTGTTTATTTATTTTTTTATTATTATTATTCTCAGGAGAAGAAAGCCCCCCAAAGTGAAGAAACTTCCTGATAGTCACCAGGACTATTCTCCCCATTGGAAGATTTCGAATAAAACCAAAGAATTTCCAAGCTCAACTTACCACCCAGCCTGCGACCAACCAAATTAACCTGTATAACAGTATGCGTTAAAAACAGGGGTTTTAGTTGCACACATTTGCAAATACATGCATAAGCTGCAGACCACGGCAAGGCACCCTGTATCCTGCAGACCCTAACTCTAATGAGTCTCCACAGTGTGAGCATCCCTGCTTTTAACGCATTCTTTTAGACAGGTTAATTCATGGTCACCAGGACCAATAAGAGGGTGAATCTCTTCAATAAGTTCAGTCTGCTATAAAAACCTTATAGGTGTACTAATCCCTCTCCGCTCAATCTAAAACCTAAAATAAAAAGTTGTTCCTTCAGTTATACTTTAAAGTGGAATGCCAGGAAAAAAGTAGTTTATTTGATTCAATCCAGATAAGTTATATATGATTCTTTGCCAAATATGTCCAGATAGTGGCTGGGGATGCTACAAATGTTAGTTTTATTACTAAGCTATGCTAGTATCAGCTTTGGGCTTCCACTGTTCAGACTGACAGTGCACAAAAAACAATGCATTTTGTTGAATATATGATGTTCCATGATCAGATGACTGGGTAAATGTAAACAGTGGCAGCACTGGCCATTGATCTGTACAGCATGCAAATCGGACAGCTGTTGCTGTTCACACACAGTGTGTGCATGCAGCTTTATGAACCACAAGTGGGAACTTAGTGATGCTCGCCAGTGGCTGTCCCTGGGCATCAACTGTATGGCTCAAGTCATTCTTGTAAGCTTAAAGCATTCTAATATAGTAAAACAGGATATTCCCTAAAAAATGATTTAATTTCCAAGTGATAGAACCCAATTATGACATATTCTTTTTACAGAATGTATATTATATGTTTACTCTTTTTGTTTACATTTACACATGAAAAGTATTGTTTATCTCAGTATAGAACTGCTTGCATGTAAACCAAGTAAGGATTCTTTTATTCCTATTGTTTTTCAGACTGGCTTGAAAAAGAAGCAGCAGCGTGTAATCTGCAAGACAGAATACAGACTGTCAAAGAAGAAAAGGAAACTTGCCAGGCGTAATCCTGAAGCATGTTTGCAATGCACAAATGGAGTACCTGAAGACAGGGGGGTGCATGCACCTAGTCACACAAAAAACTTGAACAAGAAAGAGAAAAAGTTGTGTACAGAGACAACAAATGAAGTACTGGGACCTTTAGAACTGACAGTTAATGTACGTTTGAGTACAGCTTAAAGCAGTCAAAATGGGAACCAGTTGTACTTAACCATCCTACTGAAAAGCCACTAATTTATGTACTGTCGGCCCCCATGGAAATGTATATTGGCCATCCTATTACAAATACTTTTATCTTCTTTTAAAGTGTACTTCGAGGCAAAACCTTTTTAATTTTGGGTAGTGTAAAGTGGGATTAGTACACCCGTCAGGTTTTTATTGCTGGCTGTGCCTCCTTGGGGAGATTCACCCTTTTGATTTTGTCCTGTTTACCATTATCACTGAAGGTAAAATAAAATTACAAATTTTGGTTTGTCACTAGAACAAGAAACCCTCCAATGGGGGCACTAGTTCTGCTGACCTTGGTGACAACCAAGGATTCTTTTAGCTTGAAGTGATTTCCTCTCACTTTCCATTTTTGCTATAAGACAGGAAGTGAATGACAGTTTCCCCAATGAGACAGGTGGCAAAAAAAAAGTGGTTTAACCATCTCTTCTTTTTAAAACCAAAAAGAAAGTTTTGGCTTTAGTTTATATGGAAACTCGGCAATATGCCTACTTCAGTAGGATAATTGCAGACGAATGGCCAATATAGTGGATGCTATGTGGTTATCACTGTTAACTAGTGCTTGCTTACATTATGATGTATCGCACTAATCTTCCCAAGTACACTTCAAAAAGAAGAAAAAAGAGTTTACTCGCTTAAGGCCTAAGGGTGAAAAAAGCTGCTAGCACAATACTCTGGTAAGGTATACCAATAAAGGAACAACAAGAGTGCAGCACTATCAGTTTATATGGCATTTTAAAGTACCCTGTGCATTGAGCTCCAAAACACATAAACAATAGAAGATAAAGTGCTGAAATGTGCAATGAACAAAAAAACTAGCCAAATTAAAAAAAAAAAGTGCCTAGTGCAAAAATGACTCAAAATAAGCAATGACATTTAAAGTGCTTGACTGCACCCAACCAATACATGTGCTAATATACAGTAAACAATAAAGTCTTTCTTATTGAGAGATAGGAGGTGATTTCAAATGGAATAATAAACAATGAAAAAACACAGTCCTTTAGAAACATGTGCTGAGATTCTACCAGGAGAGAGGGTTTATAGAAGATATCAAAAGCACCCAAGAAGAGGTCACCCTATGTGACAAACGGGAGGCTTACCAGAAGTTTATGACCCCGATTACGGTGGTTAATACAGGCCTTAGTAGATGCATTAGTATATCGCTTATTGCCTCTTTCATATGGGAGTAAGTAAGCCCTTCAAGCACTCCTGTCTGCCACAATAAGGATAGCCACCTCCAGCCCACTCAGCTGTTGTCTCACGTCACAGTTGTTTAAAGCGTAACTCCACTTTTGAGAAAAAAACATTCCCCTCTGGGTGAGCGATGTACATTGCAAGGATTAGAACATCCTTTGTTGCAGATTCCTACCTTTTTTTTGTTCTGAAGAAATCCATGAGTGTTTCTGTACCTCTGTGCTGAGTGGGTCTAATGGGAGTGGTTTCATAATTATCAGGGCATTAATGAGAAAAGCTGCCAGGCCTGCACCCCTTTAGACGTGTTCCTATTGGAAATATCTCACCAAAAACAAAATTTTTGCTGCAGGGGATGCCTGAAATCTGCCTTGTATCTTGGGTTGACTTATGGGAAAATTGGTGAGCCAATCACACCAGCAGGAAATTATGTTTCTGGGGAGTGGTCAGGCTATCATTTTTTTTTTTCTTTGCAATTTTTTTCCCCACAAAACTGAGAAATATAAGAAAGTAAACAAGCATAGTGAAATCCTGTTTTAATTCTGGATAATTTAATAAAAGTTGTGCACTTACAAACGTATTCAGCATTCAGGAATGTACAATACATCAGGTGAAGACTGTTCCGATTGCCAGTTTCCAAAATGGCCACGATGGGGACGCACATGCGTGGTATGTTGTGCGTTGTGCCTCCTAGCTCCGCCCAATGATTACCATGAACTTCTGGTAAGTCTCCCATTTGTCACAAAGGGTGGCGTGACCTTCTCATTTGATATCTTCTATAAACCCTCTCTCCTGGTGGCACTTTGGCATATGCTTCGAAAGGACTGGTTTTTCATTGTTTATTATTCCATCTGAAATTACCTCCTACCTCTCAATAAGAAAGACTTTATTGCTTACTGTATATTAACACATGTAGTGGTTGATATTTTTATTTATTTTTGTCATTGCCTATTTTGAGCAATTTTTGCAGTAGACACTTTTTTATATTTGGCTAATGTTATTAGCATTTGAGTTTTTACGTTCCTTGCACATTTCAGCACTTTATCTTCTATTGTTTGTGTTTTGGAGCTCAATGCACAGGGTACTTTAAAATGCCGTATAAGTGATAACACTGCACTCTTGTTTCTATTCTTAAGTGGCTATGTACTGGTGAGTGTTGGAACAATGATATACTAGAATTATGAATGTGGTTTACATTTTGCAGTGTTGTAGCCTGGAATTTAAAATGTTTTTAATTGAGATTTTATAGGATAACTGTACTTCAACCTAAAATACAGTTATCCTTCATACCTAGCTACGCTTAACAAAAGTAACCTTGTAAATCTTCCACCACGGATGCCTAATTATCTGAATCCCGTGGCCACAGCCTGCTGAAATCTTTGCGCTGGCCACCTTTGCACACTTAAAGTATATTGTTGAAGTATAATATATTTGCACAAATGTTTGTGGAATCTATATTTTTATTAAGCTTCTGTAGGGTTGGAGATCGTGCTGGACTGACTCAGTTGGTAGTAAGTCAATGGTTCAGTGATGGTAGTGGCAGAATGGAAGAGTTCTCTTCCGATGCTTTCTGCCCCCACTACACCTGGAAGGAGATGGTTAGCCCTTTTTGGGGGCCTGGACTGCTGCCTTGGGTACAGCCTTGAGGTCATTACCGCATACACTAGAAGAGGTAGAAAAGGAGGGAGCGCCCAATATCCAATTAAAGTGGGGACAGAAAGTATTCAGACCCCTTAAATTTTTCACTTTGTTATATTGCAGCCATTTGCTAAAATCATTTAAATTCATTTTTTTTTTCCTCATTAATGTACACACAGCACCCCATATTGACAGAAAAACACAGACATTTTTGACATTTTTGCAGATTTATTAAAAAAGAAAAACTGAAATATCACATGGTCCTAAGTATTTAGACCCTTTGCTGTGACACTCACATATTTAACTCAGGTGCTGTCCATTTCTTCTGATCATCTTTGAGATGGTTCTAAGCCTTCATTTGAGTTCAGCTGTGTTTGATTATACTGATTGGACTTGATTAGGAAAGCCACACACCTGTCTATATAAGACCTTACAGCTCACAGTGCATGGCAGAGCTAATGAGAATCATGAGGTCAAAGGAATTGCCTGAAGAGCTCAGAGACAGAATTGTGGCAAGGCACAGATCTGGCCAAGGTTGCAAAAAAATTCTGCTGCACTTAAGGTTCCTAAGAGCACAGTGGCCTCCATAATCCTTAAAGACTTTTGGGACGACCAGAATCCTTCCTAGAACTGGCCTTCCGGCCAAACTGAGCTATCGGGGGAGAAGAGCCTTGGTGAGAGAGGTAAAGAAGAACCCAAAGATCACTGTGGCTGAGCTCCAGAGATGCAGTTGGGAGATGGGAGAAAGTTGTAGAACGTCAACCATTACTGCAGCCCTCCACCAGTCGGGGCTTTATGGCAGAGTGGCCCGATGGAAGCCTCTCTTCAGTGCAAGACACATGAAAGCCTGCATGGAGTTTGCTAAAAAAACACCTGAAGGACTCAAAGATGGTGAGAAATAAGATTCTCTGGTCTGATGAGACCAAGATAGAACTTTTTGGCCTTCATTCTAAGCTATGTGTGGAGAAAACCAGGCATTGCTCATCACCTGTCCAATACAGTCCCAACAGTGAAGCGTGGTGGCAGCAGCATGCTGTGGGGGTGTTTTTCAGCTGCAGGGACAGAACGACTGGTTGCAATCGAGGCAAAGATGAATGCAGCCAAGTACAGGCATATTTTGGACGAAAACCTTCTCCCAGAGTGCTCAGGACCTCAGACTAGGCTGAAGGTTTACCTTCCAACAAGACAATGACCCTAAGCACACAGCTAAAATAATGAAGCAGTGGCTTTACAACAACTCCGTGACTGTTCTTGAATGACCCAGCCAGAGCCCTGACTTAAAGCGGGGGTCCACCTATCTATCGTTTTTTTTTTTAGTTCACAAACTTTTCTTCTCAGCATTACATACTCACATATTGTGTGTAATATGTCCGCCTGTGTCAGATTTCGTCGGAAAGAATAACTTATATTATTCACTGCAGGCGGTTTCCATCTTCATTGTGGGCATTTGAAGCCCACAAGCATTTATTTCCTGGATGTGGTGAATGCTGTACTCCCAGCATTCACCGCTCGTTCCCGCACATGCTCAGTGGCATCCTGGGAAGCCTGAGACTAGCTCCTAGGAGTCTGGGAGAGGCTAGAAACATGCCTACTCCCATTGGAGGAGAACCAGGAAGTGCAAAGAAGAATAGAAAAATAAAAGGTAATTACGGCGATTTAAATTTTTTTAAACGGCATGTCAGCATCTAGGCAAGGAAGAGAATACATACAGATATTGGTCAAAATTTGGGTGGAACTCCGCTTTAAACCCAATTGAGCATGTCTGGAGAGACCTAAAAATAGCTGTCCACCAACGTTTACCATCCAACCTGACAGAACTGGAGAGGATCTGCAAGGAGGAATGGCAGAGGATCCCCAAATCCAGGTGTGAAAAACTTGTTGCATCTTTACCAAAAAGACTCATGGCTGTATTAGATCAAAAGGGTGCTTCTACTAAATACAGAGCAAAGGGTCTGAATACTTAGGACCATGTGATATTTCAGTTTTTCTTTTTTAATAAACCTGCAAAAATGTCAATTCTGTGTTTTTCTGTCAATATGGGGTGCTGTGTGTGTACATTAATGAGGAAAAAAATGAACTTAAATGATTTTAGCAAAGGGCTGCAATATAACAGTGAAAATTTTAAGGGGGTCTGAATACTTTCTGTGCCCACTGTATATGCAGAAAATGGGTACATTTGTAGTCCTTTTTATTGAGAGTAGCAACAAATGTCAAGCCAACGCATTTGGGGGGGACACCCCCCTCCTCCTCAGGGCTGTCAGGAAAAAAGTGAGAAAGTATACAGAAATATATATATATCTCTCTCTATATTTTCTGTAATATAGAAAATTTAGAAATGTAAGTAAAATATGGCATTTACATGATAAAATAAAATTGTATACCAAAACCATAAAAGGTAATTCCTATAAAAATGATATATGAAATATACACAAAAGCTACAACAAAGCTCCATATAAAAACATACATATTTTGCTTATTATTCAGAGCACTGATAAAAGTGAGGAAGGAGATAAGAGCGATAAAACAAGTGACTAAAATTTAGTTAAGAAGCTAGGGTCCTGAACTATGTTGTGAGTCTCCTAGTATTTTCAAAAAAAGCAAAGCGATAGATGTATGTGATTGCTATATGACTTTATAGTATCTCACAAAAGTGAGTATACCCCTCACATTTTTGTAAATATTTTATTATATTTTTTCATGTGACAACACTGAAGAAATGACACTTTGCTACAATGTAAAGTATTGAGTGTGCAGCTTGTATAATAGTGTAAATTTGCTGTCCCCTCCAAAATAACTCAACACACAGCCAATAATGTCTAAACCGCTGGCAACATAAGTGAGTACACCCCTGGGTGAAAATGTCCAAATTGTCCTCTTGGGCATGGAAATCACCAGAGCTTCACAGGTTGCCACTGTAATCCACTTCCATTCCTCCATGATGACATCACGGAGCTGGTGGATGTTAGAGACCTTGCGCTCCTCCATCTTCCGTTTGAGAATGCACCACAGATGCTCAATAGGGTTTAGGTCTGGAGACATGCTTGGCCAGTCCATCACCTTTACCCCCAGAAAGGCAGTGGTCGTCTTGGAGGTATGTTTGGGGTCGTTATCGTGTTGGAATACTGCTGCGGCCCAGTCTCCACAGGGAGGGGATCATGCTCTGCTTCAGTATGTCACAGTCCATGTTGGAATTCTTGGTTCCCTCAATGAGCTGTAGCTCCTCAGTGCCGGCAGCACTCATGCATCCGCAGACTATGACACTCCCACCATGCTTGATTGTAGGCAAGACGCACTTGGAGGCACTCTGCACATGCTCAGTTTGGTGTGTGTTGCTAGAAAGTTTTTTTGGGAGGGTGCATGTGATCACCACAGAGCCAATCCGCACTGTCCAGACAAAAGGGTCAGGGGTCATGCAGCCTGATAGGACAGTCAGAGTAGAATAAAAACTCCTGCAAGCTTTAAAGCGGTAGTAAACTTCTGAAAAAAAAAAACCTGCAGGACAATGGCATAATGTGCTAGTATGCATCGCATACTAGCACATTATGAAATCACTTTCGAACGAAGCCCTTCCATCGTCGCCTGCTCACCGCTGGGAGGGCTGACATCTTCTCCCGTCCTTTCTGCCGGGATCGCAGGTTTCGGCACTGAGAGTGGCCTGAGCCATAATGACATCCCTCCCAAGCATGTGTGCGGGAGCCCTTGGTTCTGGTGAGAAGCCCTGAAGGTCCGGCACGGTATTGTAGGCTTACCTGTAGGTAAGAATTAAGCGGGGTTTACAACTAGACACTGATCAAAGTCATAAGACTGTTATATACTGCTGATGAGAAAAAGTATTTAGCAGTTTATATTTACTAAAATAATTGCATTTCCTTGTTCTGTGTGCTGTGGGAGACCAGATATAGTGAATGCAGGGTCCTGAGTTTGGTAACACTTTAGAGTGGATGTAAACCCTTGCTTATACCCAGTGAAGTGAACAGTCTCAGATGATACACAGAGATTAAACAAATCTCCCTAAATAAGTTTTACTTTTATATCTGTTGTCTTTCCCTTTCTAAACTCTTTAGAAAGTGCACATCGTGTTACAAATCTTGTTTTCTCTTTCAGCAGTGGGCATATACACTGTGTGGAAGCTGATTGGAGGAAAGGCACACTCCCCCTCCATGTAGGCAGAGGAACAAAGAAACTTGCAGAGCTGCAGTCTGAATAGACAAGCTCTCTCTGCTAAGCTCCCTCCCTGATACAGATTTTCAGCTGCTTTTATCTCGTGTCGGAGAACTTGTCAGAAGTGACTCATGCTGATAACAGCGAAACGGAGCAGCAGAAAGACACGGCACGTAGAGCTTTGGAGAGAGACAAGTAAACACTACAGATATATGTGCCCAGGTCAGATTTCATGAATGGGGTTTACAACCACTTTAAGGCAACTGTGAAAACATGCCATAAAGCAGGTATGTTTTGAAAAATAATGCAAGGAACTGTTAATTAACAAACTTCACAGAAATTCAGTAAACCTAAGTAGATACAAATTTAAAGAGTAACTCCACTCTTGTTGAGAAAAAAAATATACCCATCAGGGTGATCCATGTACACTGCAAGGACAAAACAAACTTTGTAGCAGAGTCCTACCTGTTTCTTTTCCTAAGAAAAAACTGTATGTTCTACTATGTTATTGGAAGTCTGGTCTGTTAACGGGAGTGTCTGTTAAATCTAATCAGTTGATGCACGTGCAGTCTTCTAATGATGCAGTTGCGTGTCTACATCCCTTTTAGAAGTAAGTCACCCTTAAGGGATATCTCGCCAAAATCTAATTCCTATTGCAGAGGATACCTAAAACTTTACTTGTATCTCAGTGCAGACTTCTGGGAAAATCAGCGAGCTACTCACACAAGCAGGAAATTACATTTCTGGGGAAGTTCTGTACACCAGCTGTGTTCAGAAGGCGCCTGCAGGTTGCCATATTGCATGGAATTTTACAGAAAATTGCATCCGCTGTAAATTGAAAAGAAAAAGCTAATTATGAATAACATTAAATCACTTTTATGTGTATATATTATGGCTTGTGTAACAATTGTATATGCTATATTATTTTATATATATATTTTTTTATATATATTTTTGTTTCATGAATGGGGAGTTACCCTTTAACAATATTTGGTGGGACCACCCTTTTGCCTTTAACAAAGCAGCAATTCTTTTCACTGCATATATTCATTTCCACAGTTCCACTGAAGACTTTCTGTATCAGCAAATATTTCCAGTAACTGTAAACAATCTTTCCTGACCTTCTCATCAAATTGGTTCATTACCAGCTATACTGGAAAATTCAAAAATGGCAAAAAGCCAGCACTCCAAAAAAAAAGCTTTGTAAGTTACTCAAGTAACAGACGGATGTTGTTTTGCGTACCCCTTTATGTTCTGTCTGATACTTTGAGAAAGGGGTCTTTAATTTTGCCCATTTGTTTAGAGGCCCTGTCATGTTAAATTTGGGAACATTTAGACCTCTCCCTAATGGTATTGGATTGATAAGATTCTGCTTGTACTTCTCAATAATAGGTAAGCCATCAATCGTGTTAAAATCACAAACTCTTTGTGGATGTTCAACTCAAAACTGGCAGGGAGCTTTTATTGTGCTTTACTCTTGCCTGAAGACATTCACACATGTACTATTATCAAGCCTTTTGGCAGATAAACTGTCTTCTGTTAAAACCAAAGTTTGGAGTCATCGGTCCAACAAAAAAAAGATATCTCCTATGGGACTTTGTTGCAGCCAAACAAAATGTTGTACAAAAAATATTCATAAAAAGTAGATATTAGACAAATCATTATAAATGACCATGTTAAAATCTTTAGGCTAGGTGTAAGATAACATACATGGTCTTCCTATAAAATAGGAACAAGACCCATAAATGCGCTAATACAAGGTGGTTTAATCACAATCCCCCCCCCCCCTTTCTATACATGAAAGAAGAGAACATGCGGGTGCATATTGATTGCTAAATTCATGTAAGTTCAATTACCAATTTCCCAACGCGTTTCTATAGTTAACCTTCCTCGGAGGATGTTGGGTGAAAGTGCCTGAATGTATAAAATGATAATAGTAAGAATTTTCAAAAACCCCAGTGGTAGTATACAAAAATATTACATATCGGTGCTATGCTCTTCGAAGTAGACTTGCATAGGTATGGCAGATTATGCACTTGTAGTGCTATTCATGAAGGGTTCTGACGACAGAAAACGGCTTGGCCCCACATCCCTCAGGAGGTCGGAGTGGATGGTCAGAGAGGGGAGGGCAACCCGTTATGACCAGCGCCCTCACTAAATTTAAAGGTTGAAATATATGTTAATGGGGGTTATTTACGAAAGGCAAAGTGCACTTGAAATTGCACTGAAAGTGCACTTGGAAGTGCAATCGCTGTAAATCTGAGGGGTAGATCTCAAAAGAGGGTAAGCTCTGCTGATTTTGTCGTCCAATCATGTGTAAGCTAAAATGCTGTTTTTTATTTATCTTGTGTAAATAACCCGCAATGTGTCAAAAATTGTTTAGTTAATCAAAAAATGGCAAGACTATAATCTTAATCTCACCAGGTCAGAAGGAGTTAAAAAGAAATATCTTGATAAAGGACCGCCACCAAGGGTGTCCGTTAAGTTAGGCCTAAGGCAAAAAATGTGCATTACAACTATGTGGTATGGGTATCTGAAGTTCAAAGCCATTAGCAGATATCTTGTTAGGAAAGTAACTTTGACCTGTGTACATAACCTGGTGGAGGTTGTGTCCTGCCCAGAATGCTGAGACTGTGCTCAGACCATGCATGGTTTATATAGGGCCCATAGCAATTATAGAGGGGGGTGGGGCAAGTGGAACCACCAGGACTATCCACATATGTTCCTAGCTGCCGACCTCCTCCGGCGTCCATATTGGTCCCCGCTTGCCCATGCAGCAGACGGGCGTGTTGGAGAGCGTGACCGCATAGCATGGTACCTGATATGTAATATTTCTCTATACTACCGTTGGTGTTTTTGAAAATTCTTGTATTTACTATTATTTTTTTCATTCAGGCACTTTCACCCAACAACCCCGAGGAACGTTAACTACTGAAACATGTTGGGCGATCGGTGATTGAATTTACATTCATTTAGCAATCAATATGCACCCACAAGTTCTCTTCCTCCATGTATAGGAAGGCAGGGGATTGTGATTGGACCACCTTATATTAGCATCTCTTGTGCATTTTATATGCCTTGTTCCTATTTTAAAGGAAGGCAATGTATGTTATTTCACATTTAGCCTAAAGATTTTAACATGGTCGTTTTATTGATTTGTCTAATAATAAAAATCTACTTTTTATGAATATTTTTTTGTACATCATTTTGTTTGGCTGCAACAAAGTCCCATGGGAGATGTCTTTCTTGAGCATTTTTAAGGGGCGGAGTAGCCCTGAACTCACACATTACCCATTTCTTTGAGTCTTCGGTCCAGAGCAACTGCTACTTATGTTTAACCAGTTTCCCTCTAGAGCAATTATTTCATTTGTTGCACGTCAAAATCAGCTTTTTTGGCTATCATATAAAACCCCCAGAACCTATGTTTTCACAAAGCTGCAGCCTTGTAGAATAAAATAATTGTTGCAATTTATGTTGCACAAAATAAACGCAACTGTTTATCAAATGCATATTTTCAGGAAAAAAAATACACTCATTATTTTAGCGCAAGCAAACCAATACATTACCAAATTTTTTGGGGGAAAATATTAAAGAAGGGGTTGTGTCTCGCAACTAGATATCAAACAGGTCCATTCTAAAAATTACTAAGAAAAGGAAATACAGGTCATCAATTTAGAGTTATTGCCCTAGAATTAATGCCATTTTCTGCACCCCAGTTCCTATGTTTTTGTGTATATTTGAGTTGCTTAGCCTTGTTTCCATGTCCTGTGTACAAAAACATGGGAACTGGGGTGCAGAAAAATAGCAGCAGGTGCTCTGGACTGATGAGTACAAATTTGAAATATTTGGCTGTAGCAAAAGACAGTTTGTTCATGGAGGTCAGTACAATAATGAGTGTCTGCAGGCGAAAGTGAAAAATGGTGAAAGTTCCTTGCAAGATGGGGCTGCATTTCTGCATATGGAGTTAGAGATTTGGTCACGATCAATGGTGTCCACCATGCTGATAAATACAGGCAGATACTTCTCCATCATGCCATACCATCGACAAGGCATGTGGATGGCCCCAAATGTATTGGACAACGGCCCCACACATGCAGCCAATGTCGTTAAGAACTATCTTCAGTGTAAAGAACAACAAGGAGTCCTGGAAGTGATGGTTTGGCTCCCACAGAGTCATAATCTCTACATGACAGAGTTTGCCTGGGATTACATGAAGAGACCAAAGGATTTCAGGCAGCCTACATCCCCAGATCATCTATGGTTAGTTAACAACCTACCTGCTGATTTACTTGAAAAACTGTGTGCAAAAGTACCTTGAAGAATTAGGCTTAATGTACACGGGACGATTTTACAACCTCTCCTGAACGATTTAACTTGACAGATGGTGCGTTTACATGCCGCATTTAGAAGCGTTTGAAATTTTTTTTTTTTTCAAAACAGCCAAAAATGAAAAACGCCTGTAAACGAAACACGGCTAAACACAAGTTACTACGTTTAGCCATGTTTAGCCCTTGAAATGCCTCTAAACTCAGCGTCTGAACTCATTTTTTTGCTTTTCAAAAAAGGCCTCTAAACTCAACTGCCTAAAAACAACATTAAACGAACCTGTGTACATGTACTGATAAGATAACATTGAATGAGTTCAGGGGCAGCTGTAAAAAGCAGCCAACTGCCTCTGAACGTCCGTTTACCAGCAGCAGTGTACATGAGAATGCTGTTTTGAAGGCAAAGGGTGATCACACCAAATATTAATTTGGATTTCTCTTCTGTTCATTTACTTTTTATTTTGTTAATTTATAAAAAAGAAACTTCCATTTCTAAAAGCTTTCTTAAAGTGGATGTAAACCCAATGTCATCCTTTCTAAACTACTGCCATGGGAGTTATCTATAAGGATATACGTGCCTCCTGCATGTATGTTTACCTGTCAAATGTCTCCCCTCTGTCTGTTATGAGAGCTGAAAAACTGCATATTTTGTGGGTGGGTCTGTTTGGAGCTCGGTGGGTCTAGTAGTGATGTCAGTAGACTCCCCGCCCACCTCTACACTCCCCTTGTCAATATGCATTTTCTCCTGTGTATTTCTTACACTGAACTTCTGCTATGATCTCTAACATCCAGTGAAAAGACAGGAATGTGACCACATGACTTCAGCATGCCAAATCATGCTGAGGTGTAGAACAGCCAATCCTTGCAGAGCTGCTGAAGAAAGGAGTGGGGGTGGGAATTAAAAAATAATGCATGTCTTAGGCTAGTGCACGGGATATGTAAATCACCTGTCACTCACAGCAAGAGGGAGGATTTAACAAAGTTTCTCTCTGTTTGTCAAGTTTTATCTCACTGAACAATAAAAGAGGATTGCTCAGAGCTGGATTAACTTTGTGGCAAGACTGGGCTCAAATGATAGGAAATTTAATACTTTACATAATGACATCAAAAAAAAAATTTCGGGTTTACATCCATTTTTATTTGCAGCATTTTTCACACCTACCTAAAACTTTTGCCTTGGTTTCTATGGGTAGCTTGGCGTTCATCATTGATGGGCCTTGCTCTTCCTATAAAGTAATTCTGTCTATAAATGGATTGCCTGGTTCAGCGGGTACTGGTTGAATTTTTATCAGTGTGCAGCTGCCTGTTCTAAAGAAGTCAATTGTTTCTCTTCTGTTGCATGAACAAGTTGGAAATCTTTTGTCAATCAGTGGCTGCAGCTGCTAATACGTATATTCTGACAATAGCAAGTCCCGTTGTTAGAATACAATGACCCATGCCGAGGGTTTCTTCTATCCACTTTCATTGTGTGGATGGAGGTATCTGTTCATCTTTTTGGCTAAATGAACAAAAAAACTTTCTATGGCCAACTTGAAGTTGGCCGCAGATGAATTGTAAATCGCCCGGTTCAGCAGAAACCAGCTGAATTTTGATCCATGTGTGGCCATCACTGTTTCGACAGAAGTCAATATTTAGATTGACTTCTGTCGAATGGGATAGTTGGAAAACGTTTGATCAGTCATTGCAGCCAACGATCAGTGAATTCTGACAGAGGAGAGTCCAGCTGGCAGAATACAATGTCTCGGGGAAAGGGGGGATGAACCTCTAGCCTACTGGCTGGATGAAAAGAAAATGAAACATCTGTGGCCAGCTTAAAGTGTTAGTTCACCTTTACAGGAAAAAATGTGAGCGCTGACCAAACAAAATCCATCTAGTCAGTCCTGGAATTACTGATGGAGAAGAAGGAAAAGAGCGGAAATTTCAAATCCCTGGAGCTACTGTAGGAGTGCCGATGGCTCAGCAGAGGTAAGTATAGCAGGGACCTGAGGGTTTCCAGTGTAAAATCACCTTTTTACATTTTTTTTCCCTGTAAAGCTGAACTAACCCTCTGGCCTATCCATCTGTCTATTTTGAATTACTGCAAGGTATTTTATCTGGCCCTGGGAAACTCTTATAGTAGGACAAGCTTTACATTTTAGCTGCTGTTTATTAGAGCTATGTTTGTACCTTGTTTTAGGATTTGCAAAGCAGCATCAAGCAGCATGTGGGACCTTCACTACAATCTGTACTACAGAATCTGGGGAAGATCCAGAACAGCAAGGAGCGAGCTAAAACTTTATTCAAATGGCTGATTTCTCCCATTAAGCCCAAGGAATTCTTTAGGTAAGCCAGTTTTACTGTGACCTATTTGTACACCTATTGGGAGAAGTTTGGGAATTAAAAAAAAAAAAACCTGAACCTCTGCCTGCCAAAAACCTGGAGAAAGGCAAAAAAGTTTTCTCTACTCGGAAAATCTATTCTGGAGCTCCTCACATATGTGAGACCCCTGTGCTGTCTTGAATCCCACTAATACAGTGGCAGGGCAAATGATCAGTTCAGGAGGCAGGCAAAAAGCATGGGCATTTAACAGGCCGAGGTTATTTCACGTGGATAGCAGAAATGTGGTTGGCAGAGGCATAGTGATAGTCCGGGTCATACACAGAAATAGATAGTGGAAACTGGAAAAATATCTTCACTTCACATATACTTCACTCTTAGTGTAGTGATAGATCGGATAGCACTCTCCAATACAGAGGCCTGGCTGGGAGGGACATTGGGGACGGTAGTATCGGGTGTCTTTACGAACTCCTTTACTTGAACACACACCATTTTTGGGGGGGGTTTGCGGCCTGTTTGGAAGTCTGGCCAATGAATCTGAGCAAATTTGTTCAGAGGCATAAAGATGTAGAGATGGGGTGGTTGGCACTACCCTAAAAATGTGAGTACCAGGAGGGTATGTGATCAGAGAAGGAAAATGTATATAATGTATACTATTGTATAACGAGGAAATACATATAATATACAACTACACATTAATGTGCTGTCCCAATATGGGTATATGTGAGTGTACCCTGCAGGGATAAATGTTATGCCGTGTACACACGATCAAACTTTACGGCATACTTGGTCCGGCGTACCGGATTTCGTCGGACAATTCGATCGTGTGTGGGCTCCAGCGGACTTTGTTTTCTCAAAAGTTTGACGGACTTAGATTTGAAACATGTTTCAAATCTATGCGATGGACTCGAGTCCGGTCGAAAAGTCCGCTCATCTGTATGCTAGTCCAATGGACAAAAACCGACGCTAGGGCAGCTATTGGCTATGAACTTCCTCGTTTTAGTCCGGTCGTACACCATCACGTACGAATCTGTCGGACTTTGGTTGATCGTGTGTAGCCAAGTCCGTTCATTCGTAAAGTCCGTCAAAGTCCGCCGGGCAAAGTATGCCGTAAAGTCCGGTCGTGTGTACGCGGCATAACCGTATCCTCGCACGGGTGTGATAAAGCAAATGACAGTTACTATAAACCACATGTGAAGAAAGTGCTGTGCGTGATCACCCAGACTTTACCATACACATGCCAGCCGGATATATATAAGTGTATACCGTAAGTCAAATGGGTATAAAAATAAATCACAATAAAGGTTAAATGAATCCAACCCTAAGAAAGAGTCCATGGAATAAACCCATAAGCATATATAAAAAATAAATAGTAAAAATATATGATCCAAAAAGCCCCACGGAGTGAAAAAATAGTGCAAACGAATATATATTGCAAAAAAGTAATATCCAATTGTAGTTCAGGTGACTTCAGTGCTCAGCAAAACCGGTGACTGGTAGTGCTCCCCCCATCAGGTCCCCACTCACCAAAAGAAGGAACCCTTGCAGGGGTAGTGGGCATGTGTGGGTAACCGTAGATGGAAATCCTCCTCCACTCTCTGTGTCCCGTCTGTGTGTCTATCGGTCTCCCGCAGCTGGCTCCGCACGATCAAGCTGCCTCAGCTGTCTCCACTCATTCAGGGGTAAATACTTCACTCAGAGCTTCCCAAGCGGTCACTCCACATACCATTTATTTTGTTCAGGGGAATGGCCATGTGGATTGAGAAGGGCTGTAATAACGTCCTCTTGAAATTTTAGGTAGGTTAGGGATCTTTGTGCGCCCTTGGAAAAAATAACATGACATATGAATTGAACAGGGCTAGTTAAAACAAATAAATGGCGACTTTCTTTTTTTTTTTTTTTTTTTTTTTGTTTACAAAAGTTTTATTTGGAAGTTTAGATGAACAGACATTAGGTATAATATGACATTAAAATTTTACATTGAAGCAATAGGTTGTATACAAAGAAAAAGGTTATTTAACATCGTGTAACAGATGTGGTCATAGACAATGAACGTAGGTTCATATATGAATAAAGTAGAGCATAACATAGTATCATCATAAGGTAGTAAGAGAAGATGGTAATAGTATATTAACTATAGTTAGGTTGGGTTCCAATAGGCCCATTTCTTTTTGTGAATGTGGATAGTATCATTAAGGGTGTGGTAAATCCACTCAGATAGTCTAAGGAGTTCCATTCTATTTATTACTTGTTGCCATGATAAATTAGTGGATTTCCAATTATAGGTGGTCATCCAGTGTATGGAACTGCATAGGGAGTGGAACAGTCTCAAACAAGGGGCAGGTATGCCCGGTATATTAGCATATAGCAAGCATATCTGAGGGGAGAGGGTAATTTTTTGTCTAGAGGATTGTTCTATTAAATCAGTTGCTTTGTGCCATATATGGTTAATATAGTTGCAGCTCCAAAATATGTGTAAGAGGGTACCGGAATCCGAGCATCCCCTAAAACAATTGGGAGAGATGGATGGGTAGAAAATGTGAAGTTTTGAAGGGGTAAGGTACCATCTAGAAAAAATCTTAATTGGAGTCTCTCTAAAGGTGATAGCTCTATTGCATTTGCGTAGATTTTCTGACATGGAGTGCCAATCTTCAACAGTGATCGAGACATCCATGTCCGCTTCCCATTTAAGCATTTGGGTAGATTTATCTGGAACTCCAACACTATTAATATAACAATACAACCTGGAGATAAGGCCTCTGTCTCTAGAGGATAAAAAAAACATATATGTTCAAAGGTTGTGTATGAAGGGTGAGTGTTTAGTGCAAAATATTTAGCGTAGAAGGATTTGATTTGCTGGTATCGTTGGAGTTCATATGCAGGTAAATTGTGTGTGGCTTGTAGTGCAGGGAATGAGATAAATTCCCACTTTTGCTGAAGAGATCTCAGTGTAATTAAATTTTTGTCAATCCAAGTGGAGAAAGATTGTCTGTTATTATAGGCACATATGAACCTAGGATCTCCTAAAAAGGAGGCCAAAGGTGGTGTGTCTGAGGAGAGTTTGTAAATATCTTTATATTTAATCCATAACTGATAAAATTGAGCTATTATAATGTTTTGTTACATAAGTCTGCTATATGAGGTAGAATTGGACCATAGGACTCCCTGTAAATGGAGTGGGAGGATTGAGATGGATTCAAACAACTTCCATGGGGTGTTTATTGAGGGAGTGAACCATTGGGTAAGTTGCGTAAGTCTTGTGGCTAGGTAATAAAGCCATAAATTTGGAAGGCCTAAGCCGCCCATAGTTTGTGGTCTATGCATTAGAGCATAGCTGCATCTCGGTTTTTTATCTGCCCATATGAATTTGTTGATTTCTCTTTGAAGGGAAGTCAGTTTAGATTTGGGAACATTGATAGGTAGGGCACGGAAATAGTATAGAAGTTTAGGAAGAATCGTCATTTTGATAGCGCATATTCTACCAAGGAAGGAAATATGAAAGGAAGACCATGATTTCAGGAGGTATGTGATATGCGAGAACAGTGGAATATAATTAGATTTATACAGAAGGTTGTGGGATGAGGAGATTGTGACACCTAGGTATTTGAATGAGTTGGAACACCAATCAAATGGGAAATTTTTTGATAGTAGGGATTGGAGATTTTGGGTATAATTAATTGGTAAAGCAGAACATTTATTGGTGTTGATTTTGAGGCCTGAAATAGTTTGGAAAGATTTAAGTTCTTTTAGGAGGGATGGAATAGAAGTGAGGGGGTCTGTGAGGAATAGAAGAGCATCATCTGCGTATAAGCTGAGTTTGAATTCTCTATCACCCTTAGTGTAACCTTTTATATCAATACTATTCCTAATTTTGTGGGCTAAGGGTTCAATTGCCAAAGCAAACAATAGTGGTGATAGGGGGCAGCCCTGTCTGGTGCCTCTACTGAGAGGGAAAAAGTCAGAGTTGTGTCCAGGGAGTCTAATTCTGGTTTGAGGGTTGTGGTAAAGTGCATTGAAACCTTGTAAAAATTTTTCTGAAATTCCGTATTTGGGTAATAGATCATTTAGATATGACCAGCCAACGCTGTCAAACGCCTTATGAATATCTAAACTGAGAAGGCATAATTGGTGGGAGGTTAGGTTGGCATCTTGGATAATATTGGTGACTAGTCCAGTATTATCAACTATCTGTCGACCGGGGATAAAACCGGTTTGGTCTATATGTATTAAATTAGTAATGACTGCTGCTAGTCTGTCTGAGAGCAACCTACCAAAGATTTTAAGGTCGTTGTTGAGGACCGATATAGGTCGGTAGTTTTGGGGTAGAGAATGATCTTTAAGTGGTTTGGGGATAAGGGAAAGGCTTGCTAGAAGCATTTCATCTGGGAAATGGTTACCATTAAGAATATGATTGAAGAGTTTGGATAGATATGGGGTTAGGAGAGAGGAATATTTTTTATAGTATGAAGATGAGAAGCCATCTGGGCCAGGGGCAGTAGATGTTTTGAGAGATTTAATAATTTTGCTTATTTCTGCTTCTGTGCAAGGAGCGTTAAGGGATTCTAGTTGAAGAGCATTAGGAGTAGGTAGTTGGATGTCGTCTAGCCATGATTTAGAGGGTTGGTCAAGAGGGAGTTGTGGACTACAAAGTAGGTCTTTATAGAAAGAGGAGAAGATTTCCAGCACACCTTGCGGATGGGTGATCATATTTCCAGTTTGATCTCTAAGCTTATATGTGTGGGGGGGTTTATGATCATGGTTAAGTTTTTTTGGCGAACATAGCTGAGGGGGAGTTACTGTGTAGTAAAAATTTAGCTTTTGAGAATCTCAGGGATTTTTCTGTGTTTGCTGATAGTATATGATCTAGAGTTTTGCGTTTATCTTGAATTTGTTTTGTGATTTCTTGGGTGGTGTTTTGTTGTAACTTGTTGTAGAGAAGGTTTAATTCTCTGGTAAGATTTTTAATGTTTGTGAGTTTTTCTCTATTTCTTTTGGCTGCTATGCTGATTAGATGGCCGCGTAGAACTGCTTTATAAGCTGTCCAGAGGGTTGTGGGGGAGATATCATCAATAGCGTTTTCGGTTAAATAGTTTTCAATGTGTGATGAAATAGTTTGTGTTATTGAAGGGTCAGTTAGAATTGAATCATTTAGTCGCCAATTGTAGAGGGAAGGAGAGAGTCCTATGTGTGATGTTTCAAAGTAGGTAATATCATGGTCAGACCAGGGGCAGGGATGGATAAGGGCGTTGGAAGAATTAGCCAACAATATGGGGGTACAAAAGATATAGTCCAGTCTAGCATAGACGTCGTGGGGGTAAGAATAGTGTGTATAGGGGAGGGGAAGGGGGAGGGAGGGGAAGGGGGGGAAAGGGGGGAGGGGGAGGGGGGGAAAGGGGGGAGGGGGAGGGGGGGAAAGGGGGGAGAGGAAGGAGGGGGGGAAGGGGGAGGGGAAGGGAAAAGGGAAAGGGAGGGGAGAAAGGGGAGGGAGAGGGGTGGGGTGGGGTATCAGATGGGAGCTAATGTTGTCACTTCCCGTCTCAATGATGTGGATAAGAGACATCCATTAACTTATAACTCTAAACGAGGGAGGAGGTATAAAGTGTAAGTCTGTTTAGACAAAAGATGAGAACCAAAAAAAAAAAAAAAACACCCCAAAATTTTAAGGGGGATATATGTTGCAGGGGACTTCTCAACTTCATCAGGAAAAAATTCTTGAGGGAAGAGGATGGGTTCTGGGCTTCCATTTCTGGAAGAAGAACTGTTCCGGATGCTAATTGGTCAGAGACAAACTTGATGTCAGTCCATTGGATCCTGTTGTGTGGGACGAAAAGTCCATCCTCAAAAAGAAAAGAAAAAATAAGTCACTTCCCACTGTCTTCTTAATAAGGGGAAAGAAACTCCTATACAACAAAGGGTTGGAATTGTGTTGTATGTGGTCATGAGGGGTCCTCTTGGAATGGTTGACGCCATCTTCTTTGGTTGTTTGCGTTTCGTCTGGAGGAAGGAGTGGACCAGATTGGGGAACGTCTAGGGGTTGAAGGAAATCTGTTAGGTGGCTCCGGTTCGAGAAGGCCCAGCTTCACAAGCAGTTCTTTGCCTTCAATTATATTGTAGACTGTGTATGTGGATCCGTTGTATGGGATAGTGAGTTTGAATGGAAAGCCCCATCTATATTTTATTCTTGCTGCTTGTAAGATGTTAGTGACATCCTTCATCCTGCGTTTTCTATGTAGTGTAGCAGGGGAAATATCTGGGTACATCTGCAGCTTTTTACCATCCAGGGAGATGTTAGGGGAGTTTCTTGCAGCACGCATGATGTCCTCTTTAACCAGGAAGTCTTTCATGCACATGATAACATCTCTGGGTGGTTTGTCAGGGGTGGGTTTGGGACGTAGTGCCCTGCGGATTCTATCGCAGACAAATGCAGATAAAGGTTTATCTGGTAGAAGATTATGAAATATCTTAGAAACAGTAGGTATAAGGTCTGTGACCGATTCTGGGACGCCGCGTAATCTGATGTTATGGCGTCTATTTCGGTTATCAAGATCTTCAACCTGGGCTTGCATAAATGCAAAGCTGTCTGCTAATGATTCATAATCTTTCCTTAAGTCATTATGGGCAAGCGACAGTTCATCATGTTTTGTTTCCAGTATGTCAGTGCGAGTGCCAATGCTAGCAATCTCTTGTGACAGGGCTGTACTGGATTTATGAACCTCACTTTCAATCTTGTCCACTAATTTCTCAAAAATGGTGGTCAGGCTAGCATCTAAGTCAGCTTTGGAGAGGAAAGATGTGTACTCACTGATCTGAGCGTTAGATGAGAGACTGGATGGGATGGATGCAGATTTTCTTGAGGCCGCCTGTGAGCTGGCGCCGGCGCCATCTTGAGACATCCTCCTGTGCTTTCTGTCTGCAGCGTCCAGCAGAAAGTTAGTTAAGTGGTGTTTGGAGCGTTTAAAATGTCCCGATTCTCTTCCAGGCATGGACCGCTGTGCCCACTAGCAGATGGAGTCGCTTTCGCCTGGGTATGAGCGAAATAGCCCTGGTGTTTTAGGCCTGTGATAATCGGGACCGACGGAGCTGTGATCACCCATGTCTGTCCCGCATCGCGCCGCGCATGCGCCCCCCAAATGGCGACTTTCTTATACCAAAACAGAAATCTCCTGGTGACCAAGTAGGGCTGCATCAGCTGGTCATTTATATCCACCTCCCCCCATGAATAGGTTATATTCCTCTACACATTTTTGTTTCTGGACGGGACCTCCTCTTGTCTGAAGTTCCACCAAAGGGTTGTCATGTATTGTGGCTGTACATGTCTCATTTTTAGCTCTCCAATTTAGGGCTACTACCTCTTAATTCCGCATACTAGCTTTTTCCCCCTATTTCAATTTTGTGGTGACCAATCTCTGTGGGAAGCCATTGCGGTTGGTCTGTGCTGTCCTACAGGCCACAGTGCTCCAGCGTCTTCAAAAATGTGATGGGTAGTCAGGAAACCAAATATGTGATTTATGCCTTTAGAACGCCTGACGGTGCTACTTGGATGTTGGGCCTATGTATGTGGCCAGGCTGTGGAAAAGTCTCACATGTGGTATTGCCATACTCAGGAGGAGTAGCAGAATATATTTTGGGGTGCAATTGCAAGTTGACCTATGCCACGTGTGAGAAATAACTTAATATGACAATTTTGTGGGAAAAAAAGTTTTCATTTTCCAAGCAATTGTGAGCAAAAAATTGCAGCTTCCAAAAACTCACCATGCCTCTTACTAAATACCTTAGACTGTCATCTTTACAAAAAGGGGTCTTTAAAAAAAAAAAAAAAAGGGGGGTCATTTGGGGGGTATTTGTACTGTCCTGACATTTTAGGGCCTCAAGAAATGAGATAGGCGGTCTGTACATCAGAATTGATCAATTTTCAATGATACAGTGCCTTGAAAAATTATTCATATACCCTTGAAATTTTCCACATTTTGTCATGTTACAACCAAAAACGTAAATGTATTTTATTGGGATTTTATGTGATAGAACAACACAAAGTGGCACATAACTGAACTGGAAGGAAAATGATTAAATGGTTTTCAAAATATTTTACAAATAAAAATGTGAAAAGTGTGGCGTGCATTTTGTATTCATCCCCCCTTAGTCAATACTTTTTAGAACCACCTTTCACTGCAATTACAGCTGCAAGTCTTTTTGGGTATGTCTCTACCAGCTTTGCATATCTTTGAAAAACCGCTCAAGCTCTGTCAGATTGGATAGAGAGCGTCTGAACAGCAATTTTCAAGACTTGCCACAGATTCTCAATTGGATTTAGGTCTGGACTTTGACTGGGCCATTCTAACACATGAACATGCTTTGATTTAAACCATTCCATTGTAGCAGTGACTGTATGTTTAGGGTTGTTGTCCTGCTGGAATGTGAACAAACTGCAAACTGGACTTCTTATGGCTTTCTTTCAACAATGGCTTTCTTCCTGCTTCTCTTCCATAAAGGCCAGATTTGTGGAGATCACGGCTAATGGTTGTCCTGTGGACAGATTCTCCCACCTGAGCTGTGGATCTCTGCAGCTCCTCCAGAGTTACCATGGGCCTCTTGGCAGCTTCTCTGATGAATGCTGTCCTTGCCCAGCCTGTCAGTTTAGGTGGACGGCCATGTCTTGGTAGGTCTGCTGTTGTACCGTAATCTTTCCATTTAGTGTGATGGATTGAATAGTGCTCCATAAGATGTTTCAAGCTTGGGACATTTTTTTTTATAACCTACCCTGCTTTAAACTTCTCCCCAATTTTATCTCTGACCTGTCTGATGTGTTCCTTGGCCTCCATGATATTACTTGTTCATTAAGGTTCTCTAACAAACCTCTGAGAGCAGAACAGAACAGCTGTAATTATACTGCGATTAAATTGCACAGGGGTGGACTCTATTTACTAATTAGATAACTTTTGAAGGCAATTGGTTCCACTAGATTTTAATTAGGGGTATCAGAGTAAAGGGGACTGAATACAAATGCATGCCACACTTTTCACATATTTATTTGTAAAAAATGTTGAAAAACATTTTTAGTTTTACTTCCACTTCACAATTATGTGCCACTTTGTGTTGGTCTGTCACATAAAATCCCAATAAAATTTACATTTACGTTTTTGGTTGTAACGTGACAAAATGTGGAAAGTTTCAAGTGGTATGAATACTTTTTCAAGGCACTGTACATAGCATAGCTTGTAGACACTATAACTTTCACACAAACCAATTCTCATAAACTTATCAGGATTTAAAATTTTTTTTTTTTTTTTTACCAAAGACATGGCAAAATACATTCTGGCCTAAATTTAATATAATAATAAATATTTAAAAAATATTTTTTTTTTTCAAAATTTTCGATCTTTTTTGCTTATCGCAAAAAATAAAAAAAAACAGTGCTGAATAAATAGCACCAAAAAAGAAAGCCCTATTTGTGTTAAAAAAAAATGATAAAAAATTATTTTGTGTACAATGTAGCATGACTGAGTATTTGTCATTCAAAGTCTGAGACCACTGAAAACGGAAAATTGGTCTGGGTAGGAAGGGGCTGAAAGTGCCTAGTATTGAGATGCCCAGTACTGAGGTTGTTAAAGCAATCTACTGAGCTGGCCCGAGGTCCTATGGTCTTGATTAATGGAGGCCCTGTGTTCTGTACTGTACGATAAAGAACTAAGGATGTTTTACTTGTCTGTAAAGAGCATACTATCACACACACACAAGTATCTGATTGTCGCAGTGCCTGGAGCTATTAAAGAGAACAATACTAAAACTCAACAGACCTGTCAAATAGGTATTCTTTTACAGGGTGCTGCTTTTCCATGTTTTCTATAGAGTTGACCGGATTGCTTTTAATCTCCGTAATTTTAGAGTACTGGAGAATTGATATAATAAACAAGCAGCATAGTAAATAGTGAGGAGAGTCATTGGTGTTCATGGAGGGAAGCTATGATTCTGAGACTTTTAACTCTGGACATCTCTTTTGTGTATAAATTTGATTTCTCCACACCCTTTCTCTAGTAGTTTAGACACTTGGCAAATTAGAATCCATGTTTCCTAGTGGCTTTACCCGATGCAAATAAAGGGGCTTTGTCCTTAGGCAGTAGGACGTCTCTCTAGCTCTACTGAATCAAGACCATTTCTACAAGGTCATCTATCAGCAGCTGCTGTAGTTTCATACCAGACATGAGGATTCACTGCAGAAGGTGCTGTAATGGTCAATGTCACACCAGACTCTCAGATAACAGAAATGCATTACAGATGACACCTTGCAGCTCAGTTTCATATTCTGCACCCAGATTCGGTGAATTACTAAAGCTTTGCTTCACTTCTAATGGTGAGTAGGCTAAGAGGGGGCTCTGCTGTGTCCCAACGTGCAGGGGTATGGGATAACTTTCTGTAACTGTTATTTATTACTGCTGACCAATCTTTTTCTTGTTATGAAGCTTTTCACTTTGTTTTCCCCATGCTCCTTATGTTATTTCCTGGAGGGACCTTTTCTGGTGCACCTCTACCAGTAATGCGTGGCACTTGTGGGTTGTGAACTACACATTCTCCCCTGTTAAGTCTCAATGCCTAGAATATCTGGATTTTATACTGATTACCAAAATAGAGAGAGTCTTGGTCCCTTCAGAGAATCTCAGATGGATGAGACAGCAAATTGCCCTTCTTCGATTGTAGAATCATTCATCCTTGCCTATGTTTGCGAGTTCTAGGGCTAAACTTTGCATTCTTCTTGCTTATGTTTTTCAACCAATTTCTTCAGAAGGATACTATATAGAACCCTCAAAGTTTCCACTTGCCTGCTTGCGTTTGGCGAGTGCAAATAAAGTGAGGGTGAGTAGAGCAGGCAGAAACAGCGGCAGCCAGGATCCTGCTGGGGGAGGAGAAGAGGCGCCCAGTCAGGGCCATCTTTAACATAGGGCTCAAAACAGATATCCCTTAAGTCTATGCCATTGGTGGAACAGTGGTTTCCCCCTGTAAATTCACCCTTCTCCTAAGTCCCGCCTGTCAAAACGATTGGTTGCTAGCATCCTAACAACTAATGCTTGTGCTCAAAGGACCAGGCATTCAGAAGAGTGGAAGATGAAACTTCCTCCTTCAGAGCTGCTCCCCCTCAAGTGCTGTACTTCCCGGCTTCCTGCTGATAACAGAAGGGGCCGGAAGAGGACTTGCTGTCTGGACTGGAACACTGCTGAGCTAACTGGCCGGGAGTATGAGCGGACCTGCATGCTGTCCAGATCGGGACATTGCTGCTGAAGTCAGTGAGGGTCCTTGGGGTAAAGTGAGCAGAGGAGTCCGGGTCTGGCCATGCCTGGACACAGAGAGGGAGGAGGGGACAGGGATCACACTGAACAGGTGTATTCAGGGTGGAGGGAGGACCTACTCCCCCAGGTCCTAGAGCTGTGTACACTGATCTGCAACATCTCCCCCTCTACAGAGATAGGGGGGGCATCCATCACCACACCATCCACAGTACCTGTACCATGTCTGCAGTCTCTGACCCTCTCCTGAACCATGTCTGCAGTCTCTAACCCCCTCCTGGGCCATGTCTGTAGTCTCTCTGTCCCTCTCCTGCGCCATGTCTGCAGTCTCTCTGACCCTCTCCTGCGCCATGTCTGTAGTCTCTCTGGCCCTCTCCTGCGCCATGTCTGCAGTCTCTCTGACCCTCTCCTGCGCCATGTCTGCAGTCTCTCTGACCCTCTCCTGCGCCATGTCTGCAGTCTCTCTGACCCTCTCCTGCTCTATGTCTGCAGTCTCTCTGACCCTCTCCTGCACCATGTCTGCAGTCTCTCTGACCCGCTCCTGCACCATGTCTGCAGTCTCTCTGACCCTCTCCTGTAGTGTTTCTGCAGGGGGTGGGGGGTTTGTGGGGCAAGAAAATGTTAAATGTTTGCCCAGGGTCTAATTAACATTAATGATGACCCTGCATACCATGTATGATCCATGCATACCCCTGTATGATCTGAATAAGATCTAATTTACGAGGACCTGTTTAGGGGCAGGACAGGGTAGGAGTTAGTGGGGCAACTGGTGGCGAGTAACTCTTGACCTGGCTAGTAGCCCACAACTTGAAATTTTGAGCCCTGCTATATAGATGGGGCTAGCACAAAGATTTGTTTTTTACCTCAAACAAAATGTGTCTCTGATCCAAAATAGTGCTGCAAGGTATGTTGTTTCGTACCCTAATAGAAGGGTCTTGCTACAGATGCAAGCCTCTCTGGCTGTTGAGTAGTCCTTGGCTTGCTGTAAGTGCAAGGCTGATGAGTGCAGGGGTAGCAAAGCTGTCCATTAAAGGATATCTATACCCAAGAAAAAAAAAGTTTTTATATGAAACCTGGGTGACAATCATGGCTTCCTGTTGATATAGTAAGGAGTGAATATAGCTACCCTAGGACAGGTAATATGTTCTTCACAGAATTACCAGGTGAAAATGAATGAAAACACATTGGCTCTCCCAGTGGTCACATGATTTGGAGCCTGTGCTGGCTCCCCGTCTGAAGCTGTGATCGAGAGCTGTTGGAAACAGCTCAGTCAGTGTGCCACATGTGGAGCTGCTGGGCGTTAAGGCCCTCTTTACCTGCTGATGCACGTTACTCAGTCAAGAAGAGATTAAGCTTTTGGGCAGACATATTTGATCATTACCTACAGTATATACACTCTGACATTTCCTTATTGGTGCTTTTGAATGTTTTTTTTTTTTTTTTTTCTTGCCACCTCAGTCAACTTTATCCAGAGACTACTTTCAGATTGGTACTCATATACGTCTCTAATCTAGTCACATCATTGTGGCCTTCCAAAGTTATTCCCCTTTTTTTTTTGAAGTAGCGTATTACAATTTACATTACAATATATAGATGATAACAGTAGTCCCAGACTACGGGGCACGTAACATGCAACTTATACCTCAGGGCCTATTGGTCACATTTACTAACATTACCGTTATACATATTTGTATGTTGTTTTTTTTTCCTTTTCTCTTGATTAAACCTTCCCCCCACCCCCCTGTGCCCCTCCCTTATTAAACCCCCATAGTAACCGGGCGCACCTGATGGGCAACGACAGATCTGTGCGTTGTTCTCTCTTATCTCTAAGTTGCACCTAGTATGGCTACGCCCCATTGCTAAAGACATAAACACTCTCAGCGCACAAGTAGCACTGCTTGCGGGCACGGCATTGCTTGGACCCACGGATTCCACAACCTCACAAACTTGTTATAATTGCCAGCCCTAGTATAGAACGTCCTTTCACTCCAGACTGTGGAGTTGACTATTCTAATCCAATCTTCCAAAGTCGGGGGGGTTCTTGATTGCCAAAGCTGTGCTATTAATTTCCTGGCTTGGAACAGGCATCTTGCTGCCGCCACCGCTGTGCTCCTGTCTCTCAACCCATTATCAACATGACCGAGCACACAAGTCTTGGCATCAAGCACTAAGTTAGTTTTGAACGTTATATTTATTTTCTTTAAAATCTCGGACCAGTACCTGACTAGTTTTGGGCACCGCCATACCATGTGGATTAAGTCGCCTGTTCTTCTACATCTAGGGCACTCATCATTAGTTCTGCGACCAAACATAAAAAGCTTTTTTGGAGTATAATAAGATCTGTGTAGCAGCATCAGATGGGAGGCCTTTTGTGAAGGCGAGACCGACACCTCTGTTCCAAATTCCAGAATCCTTTTCCACTCAGCGTCCGTTATCTCCCCCACATCGGCCGCCCACCTGGCCCTACCCCCAGGGAGGCCCACCTGCTTATTTATTCGCTTTATTAATTGGGTGTATATCTCTGAGATTAGCCCCTTGGAGGCCTCTGATTTAATTATTGTTTGTAGCAGCGGAATCCTACACCATATGGGGGGTTGCCTGTCAAACTGCTTGCTCAAGGCATGTCTAATCTGTAAGTAAGTATAGAATACACGATTTGGCATCCCATACTCGTACTTCAGTTCCTCGAAAGATTTCAAGATATCCCCCTCATATAACTGTATCAACCGACTTATCCCGCACCTTTCCCACAGCTTGTTGCTGTCAACAGATAGTAATTCCTGCAAGTTCTTGTTGTTCCAGATTGGTGAATATTCTGACGTTCCTTTATATCCCATTATTCGCTTGGTTGTCTGCCAAACCCTAGTGATCATTTTAAGTGTCGGGATCTCTCCTTGTAGTGACTCTGCCTCCAGTGCTTCCACCAGTGAGCTATGTGGGCTACCCTGTAAAATAATTTGGTCCCTCCTGCTTCCCCCTCCATCGATGACGCATCCACCCAGTTGTTGTAGCTGGGCTGCCAGAAAATAGGTAAAAGGGTGGGGGACCCCCAGTCCCCCCTCCGTGGTAGGACACTGCAGTTTTTGTAGGCCTATCCTGGCCTGCCCTTTTTTCCATATTAATTTCCTAAAAAGAGATTGAATTTTTTGGAACCACTTCTCTTCAATCCAAACTGGGGAGTTGTGGAGAAAGTACAGCAGCTGGGGTAACCAAACCATTTTAATCAGATTGGCCCGACCCACCACAGACAGGGGGAGTCTGCTCCAAATATCACATTTTTTTTAAAATTTTAATAAGAGGGGGGCCAGGTTGTCCTCAATGAACGCGCTGGGGTCCTTGGATAGCACAACGCCGAGATACTTCATTTTCTCCGTGACTTTCAGTTGGGGCAGGCTAGTCGGGGTCGGGTTAGCCAATGGATCGACCTGCAGGAGCGACGATTTCTCCCAGTTAATGGTTAACCCTGAGAACTTTCCAAAGTCCTCCACTAGGTACATGACCTTCTCTAGTGAGGAAGCCGTGTCCCCGAGGAAAAATAGGACATCGTCCGCAAAAAGCGCTATTCGCTCTTCCTCCCCTTTTCTAAGGAAACCCTGCAGTTCAGGTGATGATCTCACCGCTCCCGCCAGTGGCTCCATGGCCAAGACATACAGCAAGGGAGACAAGGGGCACCCCTGTCTCGTCCCTCTTTCGAGGGAAAAACTTTCCGAGTAATCATTGTTTAACTTAAGTCTTGCCCTAGGATTTCTGTAGAGGATCTTTAACCAGCCAATAAATACAGGGCCAAATCCAAACCTCTCAAGTACCCACCAGAGGTATTCCCACTCTAGGCTATCAAAAGCCTTGGCAGTGTCCAAGGACAGTATGGCTCTAGACCCTGCATTCTCGGTCGGTACCTGGAGATTCAAGTAGGCCCTTCTGATATTAGTACTGGTGGACCGACCAGGGATAAACCCTGATTGATCTGGGTGTACCAGATTTGCGATGCATTTGTTCAATCTGGATGCGAGCACCCTTGCGACAATTTTGGCATCTGAGCACAGCAATGATATCGGTCTGTATGAGGCGACTTCCAGTTGATCTTTCCCCTCTTTTGGGATCATTATTATATCAGCCTCTGACATTGATAAAGGCAGCCGCCCATCCTTGAACGACTGCTCCAGTGCCCTTAAGAGCTCCGGGAGCAGCACTTCCCCATACTTTCTATAAATCTCCAATGGCAAACCGTCCGGGCCGGGAGATTTCTGGGCTGACATCTCCATGACAGCCCCTTGCAGCTCCTCCAAGGTCAGGGGAGACTCCATCGCACTCCTATCCCTTTCTGATAGAATGGGCAGATCCACCCCCTCTATAAACCTGTCCATACTGCGCCGGTCCGACCCTCGGCGCGACCTATACAGATCTCTATAGAACGCAGAAAAGGTCTCTAGGACCGCGGCGGGATCGGAAGTGATCTCTCCAGCCGGTGTCCTAATCGAGAAAATGGCCGATGGAGATAGATTGGACTTCGTTATAAGTGCAAGCATCCGGCCTACTTTCTCCCCTTCACCGAAATAATTTTGTTTCTGGAAAAGTCTTTTATTCTCTGCTCTTCTATTGATTACCTCTCTATACTCTTGTTGACGATTGAGCCAAATCGCCTGCCTTTCAGGAGTTGGGTCCGCCACATATTGCGCTTCTGATTCCATAGCTTCCCTACTAGCCCTCGCCTCCCATTCCCTTGACTCTTTCTTTATTATGGCGACCTGTTGGTGTAACAATCCCGTAAGGAACGCTTTTAGGGCATCCCACACTACACTCGCGGGTGCTGTACCTGAGTTAAATGTTATAAATTCTTTTAATTTGGAGGTTACTTCTTCTGGGCAACTTATCAGGTCCAACCAGAGTGGTTTTATTGTCCACCTTTTCCGGCCAATTCTAGTGTTTAGGTTCAAGGTCAAAGTCAAGGGAGAGTGATCTGAAATTCCCCTTGGCTTATATTCTATGTTCCCTACTAATTGCAGGGCCTCGCTATTACCTAATGCCATGTCTAAGCGCGAGAGAGTGGAGTGTGTCCCTGAGTAACAGGAGTACTGCCGGGTATTTGGGTTGTGAGATCTCCATAGGTCGCACCATCCAACCTCTCTCAGGAGTTGACCTAAACGTCCCTCTGATAATCTCTCAGCGCGATTCACTGGTGGGAATCGGTCCATTTTATTATCCAAAACAGTATTGAAGTCCCCCATCAAAATTATCGGTACATCGGCCTTATTATCCACGAACTCCAACAGATCCAATATGGTCTCTGTTTTAAACGGAGGCGGAACATAGATATTTGCTAGCACTAGTGGCCTATTTTCCACTACACAGCTCAAAAATACGTAGCGACCCAGCGCGTCTATCCTGGCTTCCTTGCAGGAAAATGAGATACCTCTACCCACCAATATGCTCACCCCTCTTGAGTATGAGGTGTAGACAGAATGATACTGTTCTTGAAATTTATAGTTCCGAACAAGCAATTTGGTGTCATTGGTGAGGTGAGTTTCCTGCAGACAAGCCAGTTCGACGCCATAAGCTTCCATCGCCAAGAACACCGCTGCCCTTTTGACCGGGTCGCTCATACCCCTAATATTCCAGGAACCTATTTTTAACGTTTTCAAAGACATCTAGCTAGGATAAAGGACATAAGAAAAAAAATACCAAAGAAAGGAAAAAAAAAGAAAAACCAGTTCCTTTGTGAATTAGTGAGTACAAAACTTGCCAACTCTGTGATTGTGCTAACCAAAAAAAGAAGAAAGAAGAGAGAGTGGGGAGGGACATAGAACCCCCGTATCCAGGGATCTCTCCCTCCCCCCTCTGCATCCCTTAATTGCAAATTCAAAACATGTGTACCAATATGCATTGCCGTTATAGGCCCCCCCCTCCTAACTATGTATGATTTGCATGCGCCCCTTTGCCCAACCCTGTGTCTCACTACAAACCCCCCCCCCTCCCACTGTATACATCCCCCACCCCACCACCCTAGTTCGTGACCCCCCCTCCTGCCTAATTAGGCTAGCCCTGGGGGCTACACTTGTGACCTTATTTTTCCCCCCTCCCATCCATACTGAAGACAACTCCCCTCTCATGAAAGAATAAGGTGCATTGTGACTTGCTACCACACTCTTTCCCCCCTTCCCACTACCCTCTTCCAAACTTTCAAAACAATACTTAAAACATTCATAGTCCGTGTAATCGCATCATTTGTTCGTGCTTCCATCTATCACACCCCGCCCTCCCCCCCCCCCCCCCCGTCGTCTACTGATTACTCTAAAGAAAACGGAAAATTAACAAAAAAGAAAGAAAGGGAGAATGCAAAAAAAAAAAGAAATTTACATTTTCCTCCCTTCCTTTCCTAATTTAACTAGCCTTTTTTCCACCCCTAACTCAGCAGGTCCTTTTTGTTATCTTCCAGCCATTTTGTTGCCCCTGTTGTTGTGTCAAAGAAATGGGTAGTCCCTAGGGCAATGATACGCAGTCGAGCGGGATACAGCAGGGCATACTCCAATTTATAATTCCGCAGATTACGCTTAATGTCCCTGAATTCAGCCCTTCGTTTTTGGAGGTCTGGGGAATAGTCGGGAAAAAATAAGATCTTAGCTCCGTTATACAGAATATCTCCCAGTTCTCTGGCCCTGCGCATCAGGGTTACCTTGTCCCTGTAGCTAATAAGCTTCATAATTATTGGTCTGGGGTATCCCCCTGATGGTGGGGCCCTAGTTGGCACTCTATGAGCTCTTTCAATGGCAAAAAGGTGGGAGAATGTTTCCGCCCCGAATATTCCCCTGAGCCAATTCTCCATAAACTCCTCGGGGTGGGGACCCTCACACCGCTCCGGTAGTCCTACCACCCTCACGTTGTTTCTGCGGGACCTGTTTTCCATTTCCTCGATTTTAGCGTTGTGTAGACCCATCTGCGTTTTTAATGCCTTAAGCTCTCGTTTTAATGGGATTAGATCGTCCTCGGCCTGGCTTACTCTCTCCTCCAGTGTTGTTGTTCTGGCGATAGTCCTTTGCAGTTCTTGACTTACTATAATTAACTCTTCCTTTAACCCGGTTAACTGGGCGCACAGATCACTTAGGGAGGCCTTACAGGAGTTGACAGCGCATAAAACGTCTTTCAATGTGGGTTCCGCTTCTACTGGTGCGTTGTGCACAGTAGCATTGTTAGTCACTAATCCTGCGGACTCCCCCTCTGAGCTTTTACTGCTTGCTGTTTTTGATGTGTGCGTTATTGCTGGTCCTTTTCCTAGGCTCTTCCTGTCCCCTGCCTGTGGTCTATCCTGCTGGTGCTGGATATTTTTAGATGGAGATGGGGTAGAGATAGAGGGGTGCGCAAATTTTTCAATTTAGCCGCTGCTGCCTGCTTCCCCTTCTCTTTTGAAGTGCGGGTCGTTTGGGAGCTAGTGTTCTCCTGTGGCTGCAGCTCTTCACCCTTTTTCCTAGTCATAGCTAATTATATAAGACCGAGGGATATATCAGAAGATTTAACCACGCGTAGAGTTTTGTACTATGCAGCTTTTTCCTTTTTTCTTTTCCTTTTTCCTTTTCTCTTTCCTTCCCCTTCTCCCTTCCCTTCCCTTCTTCTCCTCTTTACCCTTCCTTCCCGCACAGACCCAGCAGTATCCTCCAGGCAGGCACTAAGATAGCCAACCAACCAGAAATCGGCCGATACCGCTACACTGTCAACACTCCAAGCTACAACCCACTCCCCCAGCACAGCCCTCCGCCAACTTACAGAAGGTTATATTATCACCAAAAAAATGAAAGGCGCTGGGTGTCCGTGTAACAAGCCGCATATGTCCACACCCCCCTACTGTCCACGGCGGTAACCCGCCCCTCGGAAAGCAGGGAGAGATGATCCACTTTTTGATAAGCACAGTAATCAGTAATCGGTACCTTAGTGCTACCAGCACATTGACACTCGTGGCTGTGGCTCCTCTTGTCTTTCCGTCTCGGCCGCCTCCTCCCGCTGATGACGGGATCGTTACCCAGGCGACTGCTCGAGCAGAGAGCCCGACCCTCTTCTCCCCGCCCCGAGGGCTCGGGTCGCGTCCTCTCCCGGGCGGCCGCACTTACTATGCCGGCGTCGCGCTCTGGCTCAGACAGGCGGGCGGGAGATTACCAAACGGCCGGACAGTTACACCACATGGGGAGCGAGAGCTCACTCAGGCAGGTTCTAAACGCCGGGCACAGCAGACAGACACGGAGGCGTCGGGCTGGGGAAAGCTCACGCTCGCCTCCACTCACTCCAGCATCCGGTCACGCCCCTCCCGAAAACCGTGCTTCTGAATGGTTGATTCCTGTTTTCTCTAAAGTTCGACCAGACAAGATCTGTCTGAGAGCAGTAGACTCTCTGCAGTATCTGACATTCTCTGGATTTTATTTACATTATGTTATATTGTTTACAGTATGTTGTCTTTAAATTACGTTTGACCTGTTCTGACGCTGGTGACGCTACTTTGGACATTAAATAAGCAACATCTCAGCAGTACCTGCATAGTTGTATTCCTTCAATGCATTCATATACTTGAACAGCAAGTTACACGTTTCTTATAGTCTTTTGTGCCTCCCAGCAGGTAAAAGGTATTGAGAAAAGGACTGAGAATGCCTTAATATAACAGACCTTGGAGAAGAAATGAAACAGAAAATGTACAGAGAGGGTCAAGTGATCCATGTGGGGCAGAAGGGGAAAAGAGAGGGAGGCAAGGAGGGTGAGGAAGAAGGGTGCCCGACTAGGAAGGCTCTGCAATGTAGCATGATTTTGCTTTGTAAGCCTTTACAAATAGTTGAAATAGAGAAGTCAATCTACAAACACCATATTGCTACCGTGTTTCCCCGAAAGTAAGACAGTGTCTTACTTTCTTTTTATCCCTAAAAGCCCCACTATGTCTTACTTTCGGGGTATGTCTTATATTGGGAAAAAAAAAATTTTTTTATTCTTTATTGCAATATGTTTTTTTTTTTTTGTTTTTTTTTTTAATCAGCCCTGTTGGGGGGCTTTGGTGAGATATCAGGGGTCTTAACAGACCTCTGATATCTCCCCCTTGAGACAGAGAAAGAGACAGAGGATAGAGATTCCCCAGTCCCTTTCTCTGCAGCGTCAGCTGCACTGACAATGAAAGGAGAGAAGACATCGGCTTCTCTCCATTCATAAACTGACACATTGTAATCACAGCAGATTACAATGTTTCAGTTATGTGAATGGACAGAGTCAGCTGACTCTGTCTATTCACAAGGGAAGGAGGGGGAGGACGGAGGAACGGAGGGGGAGAACGGAGGGGACAGAGAAGGAGGGGGAGAACGGAGGGGACAGAGAAGGAGGGGAGAACGGAGGGGACAGCTGGGAGGCACAGAGGAGGAAAGCGGAACGGAGGGGGAGAACGGAGGGGGACAGAGAAGGAGGGGGGAACGGAGGGGACAGCGGGGAGGCACAGAGGAGGAAAGCGGAACGGAGGGGGAGAACGGAGGGGGACAGAGAAGGAGGGGGGAACGGAGGGGACAGCGGGGAGGCACAGAGGAGGAAAGCGGAACGGAGGGGGAGAACGGAGGGGGACAGAGAAGGAGGGGGGAACGGAGGGGACAGCGGGGAGGCACAGAGGAGGAAAGCGGAACGGAGGGGGAGAACGGAGGGGGACAGAGAAGGAGGGGTACCGCACTTCACTGCAGGCAAATCCCCCCGTGTTTCCCCGAAAGTAAGACATATGTCTTACTTTCGGGGTATGGCTTATATTAGCTGACCCCTCTGAAACTCCCGATACGTCTTACAATCGGGGGTGTCTTACTATCGGGGAAACACGGTATGATCTTTGAGTGTCGTTCTTTAAGGCTAGCTGTTGGTTCCTAGATTGCTCATAATGTAGTGAAGTTCTTCTGCTGATTTATTGATAGTGGGGGTGCTGGCCGTTCTCTATTTTCTAGGAATTGGGGCTTTCTCAACTGTTTATTGCTATTTCCCCTTTGGAGATTCTTTAGGGGGATGTTATCATAAAGGGAGGGAAGATTTTCCCAATTTCTGACTGTTTAACAAGTGTCAGTCATATCAAAAAGTAAAGGGAAATCTGCCACAGGGAGACTGGTAGCAGTGTTTAGAACCCCTGGTCCTGCCTGTGTTCCTGAGTGAGACTCTAACTTTCTGTGTAGGCGACAGGAGTCCAGCCAAAAAGGAAAAGAGGTGAAATGTTTTGCATGGAAAAAATCCTTATTGCATGCTCAGACAGCAATTGAAACCTGACAGCAATTCTTGCCCTTTCCCACTCTATCAATATTTAAAATACTTAGTTGGTCTTAGGCTTTATGCTTACCATAAAGACTAGAGAAGGTTAATTGTTTTATGTGAGTCAGACATCTCATAATGTCTCCTAGGCCAGGTTCTCTTCTGAAGGAGGGGAAGAGCTTACCTGTTCTAAAAGACAATTTGCATCTACCAGTGCTGACCTTATTATGAAAATACTAGTTGCTGTCTCTAGCTTCAGTACTTTTCTGGTTGGCTGACTCGGGACAATAATGCAGATCAGGAAAGTCACCGATTCCATGTAAGCTTCACCTTGTTGACATAAAAGAGCTCAGAAGCTGCAATTATAATTTTTTTCACTCAGAATAATAATATTAAACCTTGGTGATGATAAGTTTCTCTTGACACCTGTGAAGTTAAAAATAGGTCTGCTTTAATTTAATGCGTGATTCGTTTTTGATGGTCTATGATTGTGCTTGTTATATTTAACTGGCTGCATTCCATAAGCTTTTTTTTTTTTTTTCCTTGCAGTAATATTTGGGAGAAGAAACCTGCTCTAATTAGACGACACAACCACAAGTATTATGATGGATTTTTTTCTTCTTCAGAATTTGATTGCATTCTCAGAGAAGTAAGTGAGCAAAAAAATCTTGTACTACTGTTAATTAATGTGTGCTGTTTTTGATAAAGGCCACTCGTTAAAATAAGTGCAGCATTTATGCATAACATGTACATTTATACTATAAGATTAGTTCTTTTGTAAAATGGTTAGAAATAGGTTTTTGAAAACTGTAGTTTACTTCCAGTGAGTGCATATATTTGAGTTTTTATTTACCTTTTTTATGGCATTGTACTGTGCTTATGGTACATTACTGCACGTTGCAGTAACAGTGTTTATGTTTGGGCCCTAAATGTCAATTCGCAAAAGTTAATGAAGGGATTTCCACTTGTTCAAATATTGCTAACTTTTGCTTGGCAATTATTGTAAGGGTATATGAGGTGTATTTTGAGGAAGCAGAAAATAAAGCCATTGGAGTTGGAAACAATTTAATATTTTAGATATTTCCGGTGAAAGAAAATTTAACATTTTGTATTATTCTGTGAAATTATGTGAATTGAATGTTTTTAATGACAAAATTATTGTGACGTAAAATCATACATGTAGTTAAAATAACTCTTACAGTCTAGTGAAATTACCCTTATGCTTGTAAAGCGTAGCTTAAACCTTTTTATTGTCTTCTATAGAAGTGAACATTTCCTAAAACCTTAGAAATACCTTTTGACATTTAGACATTTTACTAAATGGGGGTTGAAAATTTCTTTAGTCTTTATCAAATTTGGAGTTCCTTTTGTATACTTTTGTTTTCTTCACTTCATATTATCAATCTTTCTGTTATGTTTCAAATCTAGGATAATGTGCAGTTTGGTGTAAACTTGGATGTCACCAGTTATACTGATGGAGTACGGGAAACCCACAATTCCCCTGGCAGAGCATTGCCACTGGTTGTATGGGACTATTTCAAGGTAAACAAAAGGAGGTGGTAAAACTTTTTATTTGCTGCGAAAACCGATGGCCACTTCTCCCTAATCATACTCGGATGTTTCTGAAGCTTTCCAAAAACTCCCCACCCGCTGCACCTTTCCTGGTTCTTCTCCTGCCTGTCTAATTGGTCCTTCAGTGTCCCCTACAATTTCCATAGCGTCCTTTCCTCTTACTTTCAGTAGGGGTCACCCAAAGCTCTGACGTCTCTTTTCAGACCCAAATCCAATGACTATCCAGATCTTGTCATCTTCACGTCTTGTAACATTTGAAAAATATGCCCCCTCCCCCCTTAACATCAACAAGGTACTTATTCACTTTCCTGTTATCGATCACCTTGCAATATTGCATTGATGTGCTGAAAACATATTCACCTTACCAGTGGCTGTGTGTGCTGCCCTCCAATGGCTTTGCTTGCTTAGTGAACAAAATACAAAGCCCTCCACAGCTCTACCCCGAGATGCAGCAGCAACCACTTCTCAAAATATCACCAAAACCGTCCTTTCTTATCGTACATCACGGGACACAGAGCCAGTAGTTGCTATGTGGGCTATAGGCCACCTTCAGGTGATGGACACTGGCACGCCCTAAAATAAAAAGTGCACTCCCTATATAACCCCTCCCACTACTGGGAGTATCTCAGTTTTTTCGCCAGTGTCTAAGGTGTTGGTCACGAGTAAAGATGTGCTGTGCTGAACTCCACTGGAGCAATCCTTGCTGGGGCTAGCCATGCAGCCAGATCCATTCATAGTCTCTTTTTGGCCAAATGAAATGGTATCCGGGCCTTGTATCTGAAGAAACGAGGTCTTGCCTGTAAACACTTCTCTTTTAGAGAGCTGGCCCCCGGGATCCAGTACTTTTGGTAGTAAGGCCATAAAGTGTTACTAGCGGTGGTGCTATTACAGGTCCAGGATTGTGGGTTTTCTCGAGGATCCCCAGCTCCTGAAGGTTTAACGGAACCCACCATTAAGGGTGAAGATTGGGTCTGTTGGTTTTACCACAGAAAACCCTACGGCGGGAAGGGTAAGTGGAGTTTTTCTAAGAAATTTTTGATTTTTCTTATGAATGTCTTCTTTAAGTTAATGTTGTCATGCTTATGTGTCAACACTGGGGGCTGTATAGAACACATACCTTCTCACGCTTCCTCAGAGAGTTCACGATGTGTCCTGAGCAGCAGCTTCAATTACCTCCAGCCAGCAGCAGACTCCGGTCAGTCTTGGGGGGGGGGGTTCCTCCCCACCAGACGCCCCCATCTGTGCTATTTGCTACCCCTCTTCAAGTGGAAGAAGCACAAAAAAACAAAAACAAACGGCACACCGCACTACTTGGCAGCTTCCAGGCTCTCCTCGCCATTTTCTCCCCTCTCTGTAAGATCCTATAGGATCAGAGGCCCGCGCTCGTGCGGGACAACTCTTATTTTGAAAGAGAGGAAGGGGGCCGTAGGCGACGGAGGGGGGTGGGACTTAGCGCAGCGTTGGCGTCCTTCAACGCCCAGCGCAGGAAAGAGTGTTTTTAAAAGCACTAGTGTTATTTCTGCAAGCTGCGGAGGGACACGAACGTAGAGGGGCATGAAAGTGGTTGGTGGCACAAGCATTCTTTTTGACGCATTTACTATTGCATCAGGCTGAGCGTTAATAGCAGCGGTAATGGCTGACTATTGCTCAAGCAATGGATGCGATTTCTTCTGGTAGTACCTCTGCTTTGTGCATCGGGCTATATTCAGAAGGGGGCTCCAAAAAAGGAGCTAAAAAGGTCTCCTTCAAGCTATGGAAATCCTACTCTTCAAATGGCACCCTCCCCTGAGAGGGGGTGGCTGGTCAGAGTGAGCATCGGGGCCATGAAATGTTTGCAACTGTTTTCAACACTGCAGCCCCTGTTTATTTTACTTTTTCCTCAGCCATGGTAGGTTTTTAAAAGAAGTTTAGCAACTTTAATCGCATCCCAGTGTGGTCAAGATGGGACAGGTTCTCTTCCATTTTCCTAAGACCCTCAGACTGAGGAACTAGGGGCAGGAGAAGACGATTCCCTCAGGGGACCGTGGTGAGGCTGATGACTCCTCTTCTGAGGTGTCAATTGCGGGAGAGTCAGCTTTCACAATCTGTAAGATTGATGGTACAATTTCTTGCTGAATGATCCGCTCCACATTTACCCTTAACTGAGTGTTTGGGTTCGTTAAAGCCTCCTCAAGCTGTGCATGCTTTTTCCTGTCTATTCTTTGTTGGGAAAATTTTTTGTACCTGGAGGATCACCCAGAAAAGCATTATTTTCCATTCTAAAAAGTTTTCACACTTTATCCTATGGTAGAGAAAATTCACCAAGCGGGGTATACCAGCAATTAACGCTACTATATCCTTTGTGAGTAAGTTTGACTTGTCTGGCAGACATTACTCAAATACTTAGGGATCCAATGGATAAAAGGTTGGAATTCCTATTAAAACAAAAACAAAAAACACTTTTTTCTCTGGCAGGTTGAGTGTCTCAGCCTGCGCTTGCAGTAATTGGTTAATCGTAGAGAAACCAGTTTTTAACTGGTGTTTAAGGTTATCCTGCTCAGCAGGTCCAGGAGGCAGCTTCCTGTTTGCAATAGTTGCTATGACAGATTGCGCCATCACTAAGCGTCATGCAAGAAGCTCCTGGCCAGTCTTCTTTTTTGTGGTAAGACAGCTATCTGGGGATATTTTGGATATATCCAAAACATTTCTAGCAAAAGAAAGATCCCCCTTTTGCTTTTTAAGTGAAGGAGTAAATGTGTTTTTTATTTCAAAGCTCCTTCCTCTGTGCCAGGGGCATCAGCCTCCAGGCAGTCACGACAGCCTCCACCATCAGGTTCAAAGGGTAATCCTCAGGGTTAACCCCAGGGACAAAAGAGGTCTTGAGGGAGGAAGCCTACAAGATACTGTAGCCTCCTTATGAGGAGGTGCCCCCGCTTGCTCAATAGGGAGAATTCTTCTACAGTTCTCAGGGATCTGGCAGAAGGAATGTCAAGACGAATGGGGGACTTCCTCAATAGCTCCAACGTACAAACTGGAGTTCCAAGAGTTTCCGTCTCCTCGTTTTGTCAGATCAAACATTCCTAAGGATCCAGAGAAAAAGAAATCTTTCTCTCTAGCATTGGTCCATCTTTTGGCAAAAGTGTCCATGGTGGCCCCCATGTAAGAGCAGAGATTGGGATTTGGTTAAATCCAAATGGACATTCTAGATCTCAAAAATCTAAAATTCAATTGCTGAATATAATCTCCTCCTTTTTGCATGAAAATGCATATCTCCATATGCCTATTTCTTCGCTCACTAGTAATATTTTCTTTCAAAGTGGAAAATCTTCTTTTTCAGTGTGTAGCTCTGCTTTCCGATCTAGCTGCTACACCTAGAGTACAAGGTTCTGGCTCCTTTTCTAGCCAGATTGAGGGCGCAAGGAATAACTATTATGGTTTACCTAGTCGATCTGTTCTTGTTAGACCAAGTCAGTAGCCCGCTTAGACCAAACGTATGGTCACCACATTCGACTACCTGGAATATCTAGGTAGGATTCCCAACCTAGGAGGAATTTTCCTTAAAACATGAAGAAAATACTTGGGTCTGATCATAGGTACACCCAGAAAAGGGTATTCGTACCCCAGGCTAAGATCAGCGCCATAAAGGACTGATCTAGGTAGTCAAAGCAAGATGTTTTTCTCCTATTAAACTTTGTGTGAGGTTGTCGGGAAAGATGGTGGCTTCATTCAAGGCCATTCTTTATGCTCAGTCTCATTCTAGAATGCTGCAAAGCAGTATCCTATCTGCTTGAAACAGAGAATTCAAAGCCTACGGCCACATCACCCTGATATCTTTCGATCTCGTCTGATCTTGGAGGCTGAGCAGGGTCGGGCCTGGTTAGTACCTGGATGGAAGACCACCTGGAAATACCAGGTGCTGTAGGCTGAGCGCGCCAGGACCTCAGTTTATGGTTAACTTCCAAAAATCTGCGAAGGGCAAAATCCTTCTTTCAGTTACCTGGGAAATAGTATCAACATATGCCAACCTTTTTTTGTTTAGGTTGGGGGACAGTCCTGAAAGAGGCAGCTGTCCAGGAGAAGTGGCCTAGATCAGAAATGGCCTTTTCCATTAACATTTTAAAAATTCAGGCAGAACACTTGGTTCCGAGGGCCTGAACGTTCAGTTTAAGGTATTGTCCTGCTAGGAGTCAATCCGTTTATGCCACAGCAATGACCTATATTAATCACCAAGGGGGCACAAGAAGTTTTGCGGCCCAGAGAAAGGTGAATCTTATCCTATCTTGGGAAGAAAACTATGTACTTTGCCTATCAGCAGTTTTCATTCTAGGAATAGAAAATTGGCAGGCGGACTACTTGAGTCGCCAACAGTTTTTCCTGGGAGAATGGTTCCTTCACCCCGATATTTTCTTGTCAATATGTCAAGGATGAGGGATCCCAGACATAGATCTGTTTGCATCCAGGATCAACAAAAATATTGACAACTTTGTGTCAAGAACAAAGGATCCGCTAACATGCGGAACAGATGCCTTGCTATTCCCGTGGAATCGGTTCTCACGATTTGTGCATTCCCTCCTATTCTGCCTGCATCCACCACTTCTTCACAGGATCAAGCAGGAAAGGAAGTCGTTGATTCTTGTGACCCCCATCAGGGTCCAGGAAATCTTGGTATGCAGAGATCATAGAGATGGCAGTAGGGAACTTCACGGCCAGACCTTCTTTCGCAAGGTCCGAAGTTCCATCCTACCTTACAAACGATACATTTAATGGTTTGGCTATTGAAGCCCACACTCCGAAGAAGAGTGAGCTGTCAGGTTCGGTAGTTTTCTACCTTGGTTTATGCAGAGCCAGCCTCCATGGTTATATATTATGGAGTCTGGGAAACATATGTCTCCTGGTGTGAAACCGGGAGCTGCACGCCAGGAAATAAGTCTAGGTAGAGTCCTTGATTTTTTCTGCAGATGGGGTGAGAAATAAAGCTGGCCTTGAGTGCTTTCTAAGGACAGGTCTCGGCCTTATCGGTATTATTTCAACGACCACTTGCTTCACATTCTTTGGTCCATAACTTTATTCAGGGGGTAACTCTGCTTAATCTCCTGTTAAGTAACCCCTGAACCCTTGGGACTTGAATTTAGTTTTGTCGGCATTACAAAACGGACTCTTTTGGGCCAATATAACATATTCCCTTGGTCTTTTTTTGACAAAGAAACTATTTTTTCTGGTAACCATATCTGCTGCAAGAAGGGTATCAGTATTGGTTGCTCTTTCTTGTAAAGAGCCATATTTTTGTTGTTCACGAAGATGAGGTAGTATTGCGTCCTCATCCTAACTTTTTACCAAAGGTAGTATCAGGTTTTTATCGAAACCAGGATATTGTTCTACCGTCTTTTTTCCAGAACCCTGTTCTTTGGAAGAAGAATCACTACATTTTTTGATGTGGTGAGAGCAGTCAATGTCTACTTAAAGGCGATTGCTCAGATTCGGAAAACGGATATTTTTATTCGTGTTGCCTGAAAGTCCTAAAGGAGGAAAGGCAGCATCGAAATCTACTATTCTAAATAGATTTGACAAGTAATCGTTCAAGCTCATGGTTAAAGAGGTGTATTCCACCCTCTCAAATCAAAACGCACTCCTCTAGTGCTTCCTGGGCAGTGCATCTCCAAGCCTTCATGGCTCAAATCTGTAATACAGCAACTTGGTCTTCAGTCTATACATTTTTACCAGATTCTATCAAATAGATGTAAAAGGTCATGAGGATATCACCTTTGGGTGCAGAGTAGTGCAGGATGCAGTATTAGTCCTCTAGTCTCTTTTTGCCCTACTCTTCGTTGTATCTCCCTCCCTTCAGTTGGCATTGCTATGGGACATCCCACATAGTAACTAATATGGATCTGTGTCCCATGATGTACGATAAGAAAATAGGATTTTTAAAACCGCTTACCTGTAAAATCCTTTTCTTTGAAGTACATCACGGGACACAGAGGTCCCTCCCTTCTTTGGTATACACGTGTATTGCTTTGCTACAAAACTGAGATACTCCCAGTAGTGGGAGGGGTTATATAGGGAGTGCACTTTTTATCTTAGGGCGTGTCAGTGTCCATCACCTGAAGGTGGCCTATAACCCACATAGTAACTACTATGGCTCTGTATCCCGTAAAGTACTTCAAAGAAAAAGATTTTATAGGTAAGCGGTTTTAAAAATCCTATTTTTCACTCCTCCCAAGGTCTTCTACTTTTTATCTTCCTAGTCTTAACCCCATGCTTGCCTCCAGAACTTCTTTAGAGCCTCTCCCATCTTCACGGAATGTTCCACCCCAATTTCTTTTACTCTGTCAATGTTTAAACGATCCCTGAAATGTCATCTGGTCAGGGAAGCCTACCCAACTTCCTACCTACCTAAAACCAAACTTTAACCTTCTCAACTCATCCTCCCACAGTTACTGCCTTTTGTATTACTTGACCCTCCCCTTTCAGATTGTAAGCTTCCATGAGCAGGTCCTTTCTAACCCTCTTGTCTTGCGTTGTATTGTAACTGTACTGTCTCCCTTTATTTAGTAAAGTACTGCGCAAACTGTTGGTGCTATATAAATGCTGTTGGTTGCCTAGACAGCACTGTCACATGGGAGCAGAGAGGGGCTTTAAATCCATTGTAAAATTCAGGTTGCGACACAGGGTTTCCTCCATTGATCTACAGTATATGGATAAACAGAGCTGTAGGAAAATGAAAGGAGTCAATAAGTATGTTCAGCTGGGGATGGCTCCCCTGTGAACCCTGCAATAAAAACAATAAAACAGAACACATTTACTTCACAGCGGGAAACCTTTTTTTTTTTTTTTTTTTTTTTTTATTCCTATGGAACATTTAAATCTACTTTGAAGTTTGCTGGTACACTCCATTTGATCATTTTTAGTATAACTAATGTCAAAACTCTTTTTTAGTTTTAAATCGAGTGGAGAGGGATTAGAACATCTGCCAGGGCTTTTGTTGCTGTCTGTGTCTCCATTAGGGGGACCTACTCTCTTCATTTATCACGTTTAGCATTTCCACTAATGTTGAAGTAAGGAGGAGTACAGCAATAACTGTACTTTTGGGGCTCAGTAAAAATGTAAATAGTAAACCAAAGAGATACTGTGTATCCACAAGGTGGCATATACTCAGGAATACTACCAGTAATAGAGCCACACCAGAAAGGCAGAGGGAGATTAGGGAAGTAAACACGTGGCTGAAGAGCTTGTGTAGTAAGGAGGGGTTTGGGTTCCTGGAGGACTGGTTAGACTTCTCAGTTGATAACCGGTACTATAGAAGGGACGGACTGCACCTAAATGAGGAGGGTGCAGATCAGCTGGGAATGAAGATGGCCAAAAAGTTAGAGGGGTTTTTAAACTAGGAGATGGGTGGGGAGGGTCCAGAGGTAGAGATAGTTAGCGCGGAACATGTTTCAGAGGGTAGTATTGGGGGCATTAGTGGTAGGTTGACCAAAGCACATAAACCCAAGGTAAGTATAGTAGCAAGTCCTAGTTGCAATCTCGGAACACCCAATAAGAGCATAATATATGACTGATCTAAACTACGTGGCATGTTCACCAATGCCAGGAGCCTGGCGGACAAGATGGGTGAACTAGAGATACTGTTGTATGAGGAGGATTTGGATTTTGTGGGAATTTCAGAGACCTGGTTCAACAGCTCTCATTTTAACTGTCCAGACATAGACTGGGCAGAGGGAACCGCGCATTCATCTAAGGCTCGCCAGTTCCTAAATGTTCCTAAATGTCTTGCAGGAAATAAAGCGTTACTGGATTTACTGATTACCAACAATACAGACCTGATCACGGAGGTGGAAATACGGGGCAATTTAGGTAAACAGCGATCACAGGTCAATTGGCTTCAGTATAAATCACACAAATCACACAAATAGGAAACATAAGGGGAATACAAAGACAGTAAATTTCAAAAGAGCCAAATTCCCTAGACTACGAGCCTTGCTAGAAGGCATGAATTGGGATAAAATCTTACGAACAAAGAACACGGAGGAGAGATGGGTTTGCTTTAAGAGCATATTAAATAAGGGTATTAGCCAATGCATCCCATTGGGTAATACATTTAAAAGAGCGAACAAAAGTCCTGGATGGCTTAACTTCAATATAAAAATGCATATAAAAGCAAAGGAGAAGGCCTTCAAAAAAGGGTTGAGGGATCATCATCAGCATTCAGACTTTATAAAGAATGCAACAAGAAATGTAAGGGTGCAATAAGGACGGCTAAGATAGAACATGAAAGACACATAGCGGAGGAGAGAAAAAAAAATCCCAAGAAATTCTTTAAGTATGTAAACAGTAAAAAAGGGAGGACAGACCATATTGGCCCCACAAAAAATGAGGAAGGACATCTGGCTACAAAGGATGGGGAGATGGCGAAGGTATTGAATTTATTCTTCTCCTCTCCATGAGGGAATTGGGGGCTTCAGTAACCAAAACTGTAGTGTTTATCCTCATGACACATCACAGGAAGCACCTTCATGGTTAGCAGAGGACAGAATTAAAATTAGACTTGAGAAACTTAACATTAATAAATCACCGGGACCAGATGGCTTGCACCCGAGGGTACTAAGGGAACTCAGTCAAGTAGTTGACCATTGTTCCTAATTTTTACTGACAGCCTACTGACTGGAATGGTACCAGCTGATTGGAGAAAAGCCAATGTAGCACCAATATTTTACAAGGGCCCAAAATACATCCCTGGGAATTACAGATCAGTTAGTCTAACATCAATAGTATGTAAACTCTTGGAGGGGATGATAAGGGACTATATACAAGATTTTAGTAATGAGAACAGTATCATTAGCAGTAATCAGCATGGATTCATGAAGAATCGTTCTTGCCAAACCAATCTATTAACCTTCTATGAGGAGGTGAGTTGCCATCTAGATAAAGGAAGGCCCGTAGACGTGGTGTATCTGGATTTTGCAAAAGCATTTGACATAGTTCCCCATTAACGTTTACTGTACAAAATAAGATCCGTTAGCATGGACCATAGGGTGAGTACATGGATTGAAAACTGGCTACAAGGGTGAGTTCAGAGGGTGGTGATAAATGGGGAGTACTCGGAATGGTCAGGGGTGGGTAGTGGATTCCCTCAGGGTTCTATGCTGGGACCAATCCTATTTAATTTGTTCATAAACGTCCTGGAGGATGGGGTAAATAGTTCAATCTCTGTATTTGTGGACGATACTAAGTTAAGCAGGGCAATAACTTCTCCGCAGGATGTGGAAACCTTGCAAAAAGATGTGAACAAATTAATGGGGTGGGCAACTACATGGCAAATGAGGTTCAATGTAGAAAAATGTAAAATAATGCATTTGGGTGGCAAAAATATGAATGCAATCTATACACTGGGGGAGAACCTCTGGGGGAATCTAGGATGGAAAACCTGGGAGTCCTAGTAGATGATAGGCTCAGCAATGGCATATAATGCCAATATGCTGCTAACAAAGCAAACAGAATATTGGCATGCATTAAAAAGGGGATCAACTCCAGAGATAAAAAGATAATTCGCCCACTCTACAAGACTCTGGTCCGGCCGCACCTAGAGTATGCTGTCCAGTTCTGGGCACCAGTCCTCAGGAGGGATGTACTGGAAATGGAGCGAGTACAAAGAAGGGCAACAAAGCTAATAAAGGGTCTGGATGATATTGGTTACGAGGAAAGATTGCGAGCACTGAACTTATTCTCTCTGGAGAAGAGACGCTTGAGAGGGGATATGATTTCAATATGCAAATACCATACTGGTGACCCCACAATAGGGATAAAGCTTTTTCGCAGAAGGGAGTTTAACAAGACTCGTGGCCACTCATTAAAATTAGAAGAAGAGGTTTAACCTTAAACTATGTAGAGGGTTCTTTACTGTAAGAGCAGGAAGGGTGTCCCTTCCACAGGCGGTGGTCTCAGCGGGGGGCATCGATAGTTTCAAGAAACTATTAGATAAGCACCTGAACGACCGCAACCTACAGGGATATACAATGTAATACTGACATATAATCACACACGTGGGTTGGATTTGATGGACTTGTGCCTTTTTTTTCAACCTCATCTACTATGTAACTAAATACCTCATTGGACCGTTATAAGCCAGCAGATTTTTAAAACTGCTGCAGTTCCTGGATATCGTGTTTTTACATCCTCTATAGGATATTTATCAAGCAAATTAGCAACAAATTTAGACGCAAATCAGTCTTCCTCTTGTTTAGCAAAGTCTGTGTGACAGTTTTGCTGTGTATTTGGGACACCTGTGTCTGTAATCCTGGGCAGCAAACTGTGACAGGTTTGCAAAGTTCTTGGACAGCTTTATCACTGAAGATGAGGCAAAAACAGGGCCAGTGCTAGAGTATTTTGCTCCCTAGGCCAAGAGCAGCTACTTGCACCCCTCCCACCCAAAAAAACACACTTCAAAATGTTTTAAAACCGCAGAATATGATCTAATATAAGCACACTCCATGCATTTCTCATACACCCCCTATACTCGAAGCACACTCCATGCATTTCCCATAATTCCTCTATACTCGCAGCACACTACATGCATTCCTCATACACCCCCTATACTCCTAGCACATTCCATGCATTTCTTATACACCCCCTATACTTGCAGCACACGCCATGCATTCCCCATACACCCCCTATACTCACAGTACACTCATACATTCCCCATGCTCCCCCTATATTCGCAACAGACTCCATGTATTCAGCAGTCCTCCATTCTGCTAGCTTTTCGGGGGTCTGTACATGCCCCATCCACATTTATCGTTCTGTACCCCATCCTCCGATATCTAGGATGTAGTAGGTTCGCCCTGACATGTGACCCACCTGACACACCCGCCCTTCTGCGAAGCAACTCACAAAATTTTTTGGTGTTTGAGTAAAGTTTTTCCCATACAAACCCTTACGTTCTGGGAAATGTTTATGATAAATGGTGTAGCGCTAAAATGAAGCAATATATTGTTTCAGCCCCGAACCATTTGGCTGGCCAAAGACCAGAGCGTTTTTTGCGATTCTGCACTGCGTCTGCTTTAACTGACAATTGCGCGGTCATGCGACATGGCTCCCAAACAAAATTGACGTCCTTTTTTCCCCACAAATAGAGCTTTCTTTTGGTGGTATTTGATCACCTCTGCGTTTTTTATTTTTTGCGCTATAAACAAAAAAAGCGACAATTTTGAAAATATTTTTTACTTTTTGCTATAATATCCCCAACAAATATATAAAAAAATTTTCCTCCGTTTAGGCAGATACGTATTCTACATATTTCTGGTAAAAAAAAATCGCAATAAGCGTTTGATTGGTTTGCGCAAAAGTTATAGTGTCTACAAAATAGGGGATAGTTTTATGGCATTTTTATTAATATTTTTTTTTTTTTTTTACTAGTAATGGCGGCAACCTGCAATTTTTATCGTGACTGCGACATTATGGCGGACAGATCGGACACTTTTGGTGCTATTTTGGGACTATTCACATTTATACAGCGATCAGTGCGATTAAAAATGCACTGATTACTGTTTAAATGTGATTGGCAGTAAAGGGGTTAACCAGTAGGGGGCGCTGCAGGGGTTAAGTGTGTCCTAGGGAGTGATTCTAACTGTAGGGGGATGGGCTATGTGTAACATGACACTGATCACCGCTCCCGATCACAGGGAGCTGTGATCAGTGTCCTGCCACTAGGAAGAATGGGGAAATGCTTGTCTTCCTCTCCGTGAGACGATCGTGTATATCCCTGCGGACATCGAGTCCGCGGGACCCGCGATCACACTCACGGAGCTCACTCCGCCAGTGGCACGAGCGTGCCAACAATGCCACGTCTTAAAGAGCAAGGTACAGGTACGTTAATATGCCTTTACGTGCTTTTCTGCTGACGTATATCGGCGTGAGCCGGTCGGCAAGAGGTTAAATAGACATAATGGGAACATCAATCAAGAAAGTCCATAATAGTCTGATTTAACAGTAGAAAGATCAAGTAGAAAATCCGCTTGTAAGGACACCACCACCAACACCCAAATACACTGCCTCTTTCCAGCAGGTAGATAACTCAGGCATAGGTATTTTATCCAGCAACCACTCCTCATTAGTATGGGGGATAGAGATCAGCAACTCCTCCACTTGGATATCAGCAAACCAAGATGCCGCTCAGTAACAGGTCCTCATCAACATGGGTTACAGTATACCACCAATGCATAAATCCAATTAAAAAGAAAGGGAACACTTCATAGTGCAGACATCCCAAATAAGTAAATTTATTGTAAGGTTAAAAGAAGATTACACTCACATTTCAATAGCAGGTAGTAGGCATATAGATAGGAGAAACGTCCAGCGCTTCTAACTGATAAGATGGCCGCTGCGTCCCAGCAATACAATCGCGTCACACGTTACAGGCTCCTCCCTATGCATTTCATCCTCTTTGACGTCATCAGGGGCGTCACTCCTGACGACGTCAATGGTGACAAAATGCATAGGGAGACGAAACGCATATGCGGGCCCTGGAGAACTACGTCTCCCAGAATGCAGTGCGTGGCTCTGCATTAAGCAGGGATTGGCTGGGAGAGAAGTTGGTGTCTCTGTGCCAGGATGGAGTCGGATCCTCGGCTCCGGAGCTGGTGGCGGAGCCAGAAGACTTCAGCACCTCTCTGGAGGAGAAAAACCGAGACCGGACAAGGTCCACTTCCTCAGTATACTAGCAGTTGTGGCTGTGCCCTAGGCGGCTGCCTAGTTTGCCTAGCGGTGGCACCGGCCCTTTCACACAGGCGATCCGCCCGGTGGACTCCGTTTTGCTCAGTGGGGGATCGCTCTGCTGAGCAGGCGGATGATAGGTCCATCTCTGCATACTGTGCTGAGATGGACCTGTCAGAGCCCTGCTTTCCTCTATGGGGAGATCAGATGAAAACAGACTTCTTGTCTGTTTTCATCCGATCCGCCAGACGAATGGAAAACGGGGTCTCTATCTGTCTGGATTTCACGGGTCGGATAGCAGTGGGTGTCACCACTGACATCCGCCGCTCCATAGGGGTGAATGGAGGCTCCGATCAGGTCCGC